>CM037778.1:64507370-64557370 GCA_021229015.1 Solen grandis | reverse complement strand
GCAGGAAACAAATATCATATTCATAGGAAACAAATATCATATTCATAGGAAACAATATAATATTCGCAGGAATCAAATATCATATTCATAGGAAACAAATATCATATTCATAGGAATATAAGAATCCACAATGAGTATTCATGTAGGATAGGGATATCTTACCCGAGGGTCAGAAATTTCAGGCAGGGACGAGGCTCTGCCGAGTCCCTGCCTGAAATTTCTGATCCCGAGGGTGAGATATCCCAATCCTTCATGAATTTACGAATGATGGATTTTTTTTCTCCCATGAACGATTATTACTTGCCACAGACCGTCAGCCTCGATTTAATAAACATATCACGCTTCCATTTTAAAAAAAAAAAAAATTTTGCACTTTTTTTCTTGCAGCTTAACAAATTAACACAATAACAACATGAAAGAAATCGGCATTTTAAAGTTCACACGCAACTATGTACCTAAATTCGGATGTTCGTTCAACTGGGAATTACCATTTGCTTAAAATAACTTGGTTAAAAATACCAGTCCTTCACGGTACGTAATATTCCCCCCAAATATTATGCCTTATTCCCATTCGTAGTAGTAAATGATAATAAAGGGATAAATAACTAGATATATATAATATTTTCAAACATACATGTTTATCTATTCAAATGAATTACAACAAGTTAGTTTTGTATCTTGATAAAATGTATAACTTACAGTCATCATTGTTTGTTTACGTGACATGGAAGAAAGCTGATCACGTGACATGGAAGATAGAGTTTTCTTCCATGAGAGAAATCCTTATCTTCGTATGCTGAACATGGGAGAAACAAATATCATATTCATAGGAAACAAATATCATATTCATAGGAAACAAATATCATATTCATAGGAAACAAAGTCTTGGCTAAAGATGCATGACCACCGGTTCAGGAGAGTATAGACAACTCGTGTAATAAGGAAGCTGTGATTACAATAAATTTCCTTTATAATGATAATGCCAGACTATTAATGTAGTATTTGGCCATAAGTAAATAATTATGTATTAAAGTGTATCGTTATTTTCCAAGTACCATTATCTTTTTTTTTTCGTTTCGAATTGAGATAGTTCGCCAATTACGATTCCAAGTGTATGAAGTATATGTCATTACTGTTGTTGACACGACAAATGCTACATATATTGCTTCTAATAAGATATTTATTTGCCTAACATATGCCTATTACTATAACGAAAACGTAATTGGTTTCTTTCTATTTATTCTTGATACTTATCCAAAGTGTTGAATTCAATTGTTATGTTTATAATGATTTCAGAGAAAAAAATATCTAAGGCAACAACGTAAACCAATGTATTTACTGAAATGCAGAGTTCAGATAGACATGATTTTAAAGTGATTAGATACTGTGCAAAAACGTGTAAGAATAATTCCGATAGGAATCGTTCTTTGCAGATAAATTATTTTAATTATCTTGTAACACTCGTGGACATGCTCTTTTCCTCTGTTAAACTTTTTTCCACATAAATGCATATGTGATGCTTTTGTTTTAACCGTTATATTTTCTTACAGCATTTAATCTTTCATTTCTGTCACTTACTTGTATAATTTGGTTGTTATTTCTAGATACTAGGAATTATATGTTATCAAAGAATTCTGTAGTTAAGTATGATTTTGTTTTAATTTTGTGTTCTGTGACTTTATTTCAAACTTGCGGAGAAGTATGGTAGATAGAGAATCATGGCGGTTGTAACAATGGGAAGTGCATCATTATGCATTTTAATGGTAACATTTAAAATATTTAGTATATACATGACAATGTATTCAGTGAACCCAGAGCAACAATAACAACAATAGTAGAAAATATTAAAATTTATAAGATTTGAACTAAACGGTATAAATCATGTGTTAGTTTGCATTGCTGGACCAAACAAAAAAATACGTTCAATGACGGCGGGATATCGTAAATTCTCGGAGCGAAGTCTCGGAGACACAAGTTATTTGGCGGTGGTGGCTGGCGGCGGCCCTTAACTAGATATTCGCCGTAGAAATTTTAATGTCACGGACGCCGTGGCCTATATTACTCAGGTATAAAGGGAGGGAGGTCGCCGGGACAAAAAGTAGAAATTAATCACCAACATACGTCGAACTTTCTACCATCGATAACACGAAACCCCGTCGAAGTGTATATTTTGTCGTTTCTTTTCTTTCTTTTTTTCTCTTTTTTTTGACGTTTCGCATCAGTACGTGAAATTTCATAAACTGTATATGAAATATTTTGCATTACGAAAGAGATGTGTTCAAGGAAAACTTGCACGGTTTTGTATTGCGTAATCACTATTAAATACCGCTTGTTTCTTAGCTAAAGTCTAAATCAAATCAATACAAATTTTATTTCGCATATCAGTAAAAATGAATAAACCATTTTTTGCTAAAATTTTAATTATATTTGACTTTGAACTTGTTGAAATTCAAGTTTCAATAAAAAATGATAGCATATGTTAATTATTTGTCATAGCAAAACTTCAAATAAGTAACAAGAGTCGTTATCCCGACTGTTTCATTAATGTCCGTCCTACAACAATCGCTTCATTTTACAATTCCCAGGGTATCCCATCGTTGGATAATCCACAGTTGCTGATTACGCTACCCTCCGTACATTGATGAATAAGGAGTAATGAAACGAGAATTGACCGTTGGTATCTGATGATGAGGGTCCCCCACACCATGTCTCGATTCTATCATCAGTTCTTTAAATGTGACTGACAAAATGTACGATAGTGTGTAGACATGTGTCGATAAAGGTGTATTAGAAATCATTTAATTTGATTGCTTACAGGACATAAAGAGACCTAAAATCAAGAGATTCGCTACTCGGCGGGATATCGTAAATTCTCGACGCGAAGTCTCGGATGTGCAACTTTAGAACGGGAGTAATTATACAACCGTATAACATACTGGGCCTTTAAATGAGCTAAAGTATGTGTGCTAATTTACTTTTACTCTATACTGACATCATCCCTGAATATAGGAAAGCTTATTGCACAGCTCTTGAACTATAGATAAACAGTTTTGTAAGAAATCCCCAAGGACTTGTTTCTATAGTGGCTACCATAATATTCTACCAAGAAAATACATTAACGCTTTACATAATATTTAAAGATTATAAATATTCTTACCAAATGAATGTACAGATGACGGCAAATGCCGTTTAAATAATAAAAAAACAAAACAAAAAAAAACAGCAACATATTATTATAGACTCTAAAGGCATTTTTTGACGTCACTTTACACGGTCGCATCAAGATTATGCGAGTTATTCTTCATATACTGTAAAATACGTATATGTGTTTTAAATACTTTTCTTAATCAAGGTGTTGTTTGAATGATTATAATTAATAGTGTACAATAATTTCAGAATACCGTATATAATCAAGCGATATTTCTATTTCAAAATATTTCTGTTTTCATTTATGTTTTATGATTATTATTAATTTTATATTTGATTTCTACTTGAAACAAAATGTGTTCGAAAATCATGAGCTTACCGTAATCAAAGAAAATCCACACGGAACACAAAATTTCTCCGAAGGGCCAGTAACCAAGGGTTACATAAGTTGCCTGGAAACTCATCGCTGTCACCGCCACGGAAACATCCGTGATTGCCAAATTTACAATGTAGTAATTAAAGCTCGTGCGCAACTTCTTTTCAATTCTCACAGCAATCAGAACCATAATGTTACCAAATATAGTCAGAGCTATAATAATAAACAACACGATGGCAACAAGTACCTTATCCCACGTCCATGTAATGGCTGGGGTAGCGTCAAATCCGTCTGTAGTATTGTTGGCCATTCTTGAAATTTGAAGAAATCAAAGAGTTTAAATAGAAAAAAAACAACAGGAAAATGCAGTGTTAATTTTTATGACCGCGATGATTCTGATGTGAGGATGATCCAGAGAAAAATGATGAATTAAACTAAACGATACGCGATGCAACACGACGGTCCTTTATTCAGTGGAGTCATTGAGAAAAGCAGATGGCATTGATACTTATCTAGACATATGCAGAGCTTATTCTCAGTCGCTGATTGGCCAACACAATATCATAAAACGAATCAGGTAGAATCCCCGATGTTTCGCCGTGTTTGATTCAGTACAATATCAGGTCATTTTATGATTACATATTACAACACGCATCGACTTCTGACGAGGATCTAATGCGTCTTGAACATCAGTGTAATCACTCGTTAAAACATGATTCCAATTACTTCGAACCTTTAATTTTTTCCATTGACTTCCTGAACATTGACTGCTATCATCCTTCTGCTTATATACATGTATGCGGATGACCCATTCTAATATATTCAGTGGACGATATAATTCAAGCCAAAGATGGTAAACAACAACAACAACAACAACAACAACAACAACAACAACAACATCAACAAATAAATAAATAAAACATTTTCATTGTTTTTGGTAATATTGAAATTTCTTCCACTTGTGGTATAAGAATAGACTATTTCACTCCGAAATTAGACGAAAACCTACCTAAATCAACGAGCACTCCCCGAATACCTAATCTATATGAAAGTGTATAATGCCACACATTGTTCAATGAATTTTTCTGGAGTCTCAGATTGGTCAATTTAAATACGCGAATTATACCGTGTATTGCCGATCCTCTGGTGAATATATTTACGGCACTCGTGAAATAATTGTTTTCAATGATCATACGCGCGAGGAAGAAAATGCGATAATATCGATTACTCATAAAAGTATATACACCTTTCTTACATTTATAACACCGATTGCTTGTAAAAGTATACACCTTTCTTACATTTATAACACCGATTGCTCGTAAAAATATACACCTTTCTTACATCTGAAACACCGATTGCTTGTAAAAATATACACCTTTCTTACATCTGAAACACCGATTGCTTGTAAAAATATACACCTTTCTTACATTTATAACACCGATTGCTCGTAAAAGTATACACTTTTCTTACATTTATAACACCGACTGTTCGTAAAAGTATACACCTTTCTTACATTTATAACACCGACTGTTCGTAAAAGTATACACCTTTCTAACATTTATAATACCGATTGCTGATACACCTTTATTACATTTAAAATACCGATTGTTCGTAAAAGTATTCATCTTTCTTCAGCTGGTAGTAAACAGTATATACTTGTGCATGTAATTGTTTAAATCATATGCACGTATAAAACAAAAGTATTTCAAATGTTTTACTTATTGTAGTGTAGTGACTGCTATTTTGCAGGTGTTTCCTATAGGTTTCTTTGCACGTGTGTTAAGATTTAACATAAACGCGGTTGATATATATACATTAGTGAAAAAAAACAACAGATTAAATAGCAGATAAAAAAGAAATTAACTATCATTTGAATATTTATTTATAAAACACACAATGGTGGAAATCCTTTGACTTACTTAAATCAACATGGCATTGATTCTAAGATATTTCAATGTAACATAGAAAACCAAAATACACTCAGGAAAAGCTCGTTTTTATGATTAAAATAAGGTGTAGAGAATATATAGTTTCACATAGTTGTATCAGTGTTGTAATATTCATTACAACTTGTATCATCTAAATGTGAGTATGATTTTGGATAATAAAAAAAATGAAAATTTAATGAAAAAAAAAAAATAATCCCCAAAACATCGCGTTACCGCAATGTAGATGAGCAGATAAAAGTGAGAAATGAAAATATAAAAATCAAATTTAGGACAAAATGACGAATGGATACAATTGAGACGCTAATCTCTGTTTTTTCGGCATTTCTGTCTAAATCTTTGACCTACTTAAAAACAAAATAGCTTGGAACTGTAGTCCTCGCATACAAACAATTCAATGTGTCACGTAGTGCTTGAAAAAACGGCTCAGCTGCTGGTGGAGATTAAGTCTATATTCCATGGAGAGCTTATATTTTCTCATTAGACTGAGACATGTCCCATAAAATTCGATGAAGAAATGAACTACTTTCGGGTGATTTTTTACTTTCAAGCGGAGCCAATGTTGACAGTTTTTGTCTTGGTTTTGATGCCTTTAGTGATGTCACGGCCACGTGGAATTGCTACACTGTATGAAATATTCGTTTAGTAATTCGTCCTTACTAAGATATTTATTTTAAATGGATCTAATAGCTTTTTTTTTTATTTCCGATAGACAATCTTTAAATTTAACTATTATCACTGTTAAAATCATTAGCTCTTCACATTCATTAGTTTCAACCGTAACAAAACTACTATGCAGATTAGAAACATAACCATAAAACTCATTTACTGGTATATTATTACTTGTGTTGATGGTTTCCAAATATCTCTGGGTTTGCTATATATATGGTGCAGCCGTTCAATCTTATTTATCTTCCTTTTCTTCATATATTCTACGTTTCTTACGTAAGTTGTATCGTATTATGATTATCGTTAAGCATAGTACAGCGAGAATATCTGATGTATATTATATACATACATTGAATCAAAATATATTTTCTTTGACCCATAACGGTCAGTATCGAACCATTCAGCCTTTCTAAAAATAGAAGTATTATCATTTAGTTTCAATCACAATTCGAATAGATTCTTGTATTTTTCTTAAATATCATTTGATATGAAAGTAAACCTGTCTACATTTATATCAATATTATTTTCAAAATCGTTAAGAGTGTCGACTAAAGCATATCAATTACTTACTTGTGAAGTACATTTGCATAGTGTGTGTGTAGATTACAAGTAGATGTATTAATGCAATGAATCAATTCTTTATTGTAGCTCTGTCTACAGAAAAAAACTGTGATCTTTAACTACATGTATATATATTGATGTAGCCATTTGCCTAGCGTTGACTTAGCCATGTTTATTGCTATCCATTGCGTGTTACTGGCCTATTTCAGATGCTACATTATTATAAAGGCTTAATGTGTCTTAATGATCTTTATTACTAGCCACGGGTGGTACCTCTGGCAGATTGAACTTCATTTAGCATAACTATTATATGACATACATACATATTAACTAAATGAGAGTCTTACAATACATATAAAGGTCACATACAATTTATATGCAATAACACATATAGCATATATGTTTTACAACAAATATACTAGAAATGGAAAGAGAACATTGAGCTGATGAAATGCATTGATAATGTGTTAACACACACACACACACACACACACACACACACACGGTCTACCTATGCATGTGAGCCTTATACCTCACTGCGAGGTTTATACCTCGGTTTTTATATGCAGAGTTTTGTTTACCTATTTTTTTTTTTTTTGTATCTCGGTATGAAATTCAACTTTAAAACTAGCCATTATTTCAATCCCAAAACCAAACCAACAACAAAAAATAACCCAAACCCAAACCCTTGCCTCTAGCCCAACCCAAATACCGAAAAGAAAAATACAAACCGAGGTACGATTTTTTACCTCTCAACATATTGTTTACAAACCCTGTGAAAATGATCAATTGTACTAATATAGATATAAAAATATATGTATAATTCTATAATTCTTATCCCTTGTCTGTTAGATAACATATGAGAAATGTTACGTGTTTGCTTCTGATATCAACATATTATACATATTTACTCATTTCGTAATGTAGGGGTTGTCGTTCCTGTTATCAGCTTAACAATGCTGAACGTAACAGACTAGTGCGGATAGATAACAGGATGGGTGGGCGTGAAATGCGATATATAACTCGAACATCGCGAAAAGAGAAAATTGCAACTTGCAAGAGGATGAAGTTATATTTACCATGTTGGCTCAATACTTATGGTACATTTAAGTTCTTTGTATCCATATCAGAAAGACAGACAGATTTTTATTTAGATTTGTACAATGGAATACATCATCATATACAAAATTTTCGAACAAATAAATGATAATGTCACGATTATCTGAAAATAAAAATGGATGTAGTTAATTATGGCTGGAAATAGAAATAACCCTATGCATAATATTAACAAGAATACCAAATATGCGTCATCTAAATTATGTTATCAGTCAGTGATACATATCAGATTGAATATCGCGGAAAATGGATAGAGTACTAATACCAATAAAATAAATAAAGATGAAAATACTTCACGATTTCACGCAAAGAAACTGTGGAAATGATATATGAGTTAAATCATTCTGGGATACAGGTATTTCAATGTTCTTAGAATATTATATCTTCTTTCGTGGGCTAGTTTAAGATATTTACATAGATTTAACAGAATTAATTTGTTATTTGTATTTAAGAGTTGAAAAAAAAGACTTTTGTAATAATATTTATTTATTTACTTATTACGTAAGCCTAGAAAACGGTTGCACTTAATTACAAACTGGAATTCATATTCTATGTCAATATGGGTTCTCTGAAAACAAAACTTGCAATATCTTCAATCTTTCGGTATCTTTTCTCTGAATCTTGCGGAATTAATTCTTAACAAATTCGAAGAAATTCTTGATTTAGTTATTTCTTGACGTAAGCGCTCAGAAACTATGATTAACAAATATTCTTCAGGACTAAATGTACACTTAAAATGACTATAGAAATAACACAGTATCTAATTTTTTCAGTAAAACCACTGATGTTGATTATCGTGTTTTCTCAATTTGTCTCATATCTGTTTTGAACCAGGGGGTCATTTGATTAATCCTCTACTGCAAAACAGGGCTGGGTAGGTAGATGCCAGGTGTGGTAGTTTGCCACTTGTTCACGACATGACACCGCAGCGCAGAAAGGCAGCGCTATATCTATTTATAATGATAAAATACTGGCTCAAATTGGTAAACTCAGATAATTTGTGACTCAAATCAAGACATCACCAGCTAAATATCAAGATACAGAAAATGAATATACATATAACAACACAAACTGGGCAAATCAAATGTAAGAAATACTTGGCATCTATACGGCTTCAGTCATATTCACTGTATGACAAAATCAAAACGAGCCTATTAAGTAACGTGGCAATTAAGCGAGGAATAATTAATAATTGCAAACAAAACTGGCATAATAATATAAATAGTTCAAGACGACTGTTCAAGACGACTATTCTCATATTGTTTATTATTATAAATGTAATTTCAAAAAACAAACAAAAAAAAAAAAAAAAAAAAACTACTTATGTAATGCTACTGATTAGAATATCACTGGCAAGGTTAAATATCCCTCTCACCATTTAGCTATTGAAACATGTGTTATGAAGAGAGAGAAAAGACATACAAGACCAATGAACGTTATAGAAATTGTTTGTAAGTAGAAAATACAGGGACTTAGAAAACAATACATGAAACCAATTTTTGCCAGTGCATATAAATTTGTCTCACTTCTTACATTTAATAATATAAATGCCATGAAAAACATTGCCGCATTCATTTACTATGCCTTTCAGTTGAAAGATGAAAAACATTACCGTTAGCCATGTTTATTCCAATAATAGCTCGCTATTGTATGTTAGCAATTTCACAAATACTTTTCTGAAAATGATACTAACACTCTCTGTACGTTATGTTTTTAACAAATATCGCATGTTGGCTCTACAGTTAAACCTGTATTAGCGGTCACATGTATCAAGCGATTAACCTACATTTAACGGTCAGTTTTAACGGTCATTGTTCTTTAAAAAAAAATTATGCTTTTTTATGTTATGTTTGTCAAAATAACATAAACAACTGAGCATTCTATGTATCATTAATTCAACCTTTAATTGTATTAAACGAAAATGTGTGCATGGTATGAAAATACAACTGAAATATTAAACTTACTTAAAATGAGAATGTATTTTCTTCTGTACAACTGAACATAGACATACAAGTTTTAATTGCCTAATATTTCAATGCACATCCTTTAACAGTTTACGATTTTAAATACTGATATCCATGTATTATTATGTTTAGTTATAAAGGTTTAATTATTAAGGAACATAATATACCAACTACATTTTTGAGCGACACATTGACACTTTTATTAACTATTAACGAGAAGGTTTGACGTTAAAGCAACAACAAACAAACAATAAAACAACGACAACAACAAAAACAAAGAAAAAAACGTTTAAAGGATAAGGCACTCATGTGTAAGAAATTTATTTTACTACGTATTTGCTGCGATTTCAACTGAAAAATCGCTTTTTATGAATTAATAATAAAAGTTATAATAATATATCGTGTTTCATACTTACGAGATGAAATAAATATAGTACACAAGCACTGAAGAAGTGTGCACTGTTCCGTATGAAATTTTCTTATGATCGCACCATGCTATAGAAATTCGACTGAGCGCAAAACAATATACTCTTACTTTAGATATTAAAAAGCAAAACAAAACAAACAAGAAATATCTTTTAAAAACAATAAGCGGCGTTGGTGAAGGATTTGAGTAATAGAGAATGTAGAATGGTTACACAACGTACAAATCAAATCAAATGTAAAGCAAGCAAAATAAAAACTCGGTAATAAAGCGTCCCCTTCATCGCAATCGGCGGAGTATTCAGTATAATACGGAGACGGTGCAACGAACTATACTATACAACAGGTATTTTTAACGTCCGGCCCAAAACAAGTCTCATTGTGCATCAAAGAAAATTGTTCTGATAAAATTACTTTATTCATTTACTTCTTAAATGAACTTTAATTAAGTTAGAATACCTAACTAAAATTTCGTGAATACGAAGTATATGTTTTAACTAATTGTCATCTCAACAAGCAATGGTGTGTATTTTTTTTTGCGTTGGTTGGAATATTTACCAATGAAAATAGTTTAAATACTCATTCTGCACTGTCTTACGTCATCGCCCTTTAGTAAGTCAAAAGCGGGATTAAACAGCTACGCCGAAAAAAAAGAAGAAGAAGATTATGTCTACTTGTCGCTTGTGTTCGAGTAGAGCAGTAGATGAGTGGAGATTTTCATTAGTGTACCATGGCATTGCTCCTGCATGATTAAAAAAACTGCTTTTTACGTAGATATCAACTTGGACAGACATCATTTTTGGAAATATTGTCCTTTTGGAAAATGTACGTATATTCTAATATTCTAAGTGAATAAGCAGACAAAGGGAGATAAGTTTCACAATATTTTTGTATATTTCAATAGAAAAATGCACATTTTATTGATTCCGTATGTAGATTGTATAGATTATTCAAAAAAAAAAAAAAAAAAAAAAAAAAGCTCAGCGAGTCGAAGCTCGTTCAAACAAATCAAGGGCCATAACCCTGGTGTTCCTGGGGTGATTTGGCTGGTAATTAAACTTGGCCGAGATATTATGCCCATACACATTGTCAGCAAGTTTGAAGAGGAACAAATAAATCACTTTAAATAGTAGTCCAGACACTTGTTATCAAATATATTTTCAACAAATCAAGGGCCATAATCCAGGAGCACTTGGGGCGATTCGGTTTGAAATCAAACTTGGCTGAGATATTATGCCCATATACATTGTCAGCAAGTTTGAAGAGGATCGGATCAAAACTGTTTGAATAGGAGTCAAGACATTGGTAATTTCACATATTTTCAACAAATCACGGGCCATAATCCAGGAGTTCCTGGGGCCATTTGGCTGGAAATCGAACTTGACTGAGATATTATGCCCATAAACATTGTCAGCAAGTTTGAAGAGGATCGGATCAAAACTGTTCGAACAGGAGCCCGCAAAATTCAAAGGACGCCGCCCCCCCCCCGAACGCCTTGGGTGAAAACATAATACGTCCTTACAAATTTTTTACGGGTGTATAAAAATGAGTTGGAAGGGTCGACCTTCATGTTGATACTAATGTAAACAGTTAGATTTTTCTTAAAACATGCAGGAACAAGTCCCTGTGGTTCTATCCAGGGTTATTCCAAGTATGCTTGGTCATGTCATCTCCGTGTGAGTAATTAATGCTGTGTATTAGAAGATGTTCATTTCTTATGCTAACAACCACAGAGAACAATGCTTCTTCCTAAGCAAAGTGATGATTGGTACGAGCTCTATATGTTGGATTAATAGTTCGGATGAAATTATTTGATCACCTATAAATGCGTCTTTATTTTTCTTCTTTGAAATAGATCTTCAGATTTCATTTAATCTAATACCAAATTGTTAACACTTTTGGAATTTGATTATTTAAAAAAAAATACACACAATCGATAGAGAATTCAGGAATTTGAAGTTTTTAAGTTTTTTTTGTTTGTTTTTTTTGTTAACTAATATCGTATTCTTCAAACGTTATTATTTCCTTGTATATAGATTGATAAGCCCCATGAAGAGCCGCACGAGTGTTTTGTCTCAGTATGATACATTGTAAGTAATCAGTCAAACACCAGGGCGTTATACTAGGAGTGGTTTGTGCTCATAAGATCCGCCACATGGTCACACCTAAGGTCCATTGATGTCAAATCCCTCTCAAAAATAACATCAACAATACCCACATACTAATTATTAACATACGTAAAAAAAAAAAAAAATATTGATCCGTTTGGCAAATTTTCTTGATTTCTTGGTCATGCACATTATTAACCGTAAAGCCTGATTATATCTCGAAGTTAAATACGAGTAATTTCTGCAACTTTGAGGACGAAAGGTAGTGCCATTTTGACAATAATTACCTGATATAATTGGGACTATTTTTGTCTGTTATCACTACGCAGTTAATATAGTCTAAAGTAAAAAGCAGCTGACAGGGTTGCGCCTAAACTTTTTTGATGGCGCCTTGTAAAAGTAAAAAAAATATAAAGAAGTATCGCAGTGGCGCATATCCTTTGTACGAACCGAACGATAAACAGGATTTCTTAAAACATCCCCTCTGTATTTCGCCAAAAAACCTTGCTCGTTACACAATAAATGTTTGTGATCATAATTTGTTTAACATAAAGAGGCAAGGAAACCTGTTGCTTTATTATTACTTTCATGTTTGAAAAAAAACTTTATTGTTGTCACATTGCAATTACCATCCAAACGTTATACATCAAATATAAGGACAGCAGCAAAAACGTTTGTAAAATTGTTATTTATAATAGCATTCACGTCTTTTTAACATCTTATTTAAATCATGACAGATAGAAGCTGTTTTCTCAGCTTTTTTGACGGCCTCAGTCGAACAGTGTGTGGTAAAACAACTATTCGTATACGTTGGGTATCCCGCAGAAGGTGTCATGCGGTTCATTCGGAACACCTTGCCCATTTCTTCGACAGCAACGCTGTAGGAAAGTGACGTCTATCAGAATCTGCTCCCTATGTTAATAAAACGGTTCTTTATATGGATATCAACAATGATATATAAAAATATTTCTATGTTGTTGTATTGCCGATCTGCTAATGAAATTGTTTATTATGAACAATCAAACAAACAAAAAAAATTAATAACATATATCAAAATAGTTTCGTTTTTTTTTAAATAATAAATTAGATGATAATGAGACGTTTGAAGCACGGACAACACACGTTATTGGAATTTAATGTGTATGTTTAAATTGATATTGATATAACCAAAGTAAGACATATAGATCTCTGACCAATTTCATTTTAATTAATATTTTTCATGTTCTTATGCACCTTTTTTTTAAAACAGAATCGTGTTAACATTCAGAAATAGAAGAGTTCATTATATTGTAAACAGAAATGTCATTTTTATTAATTACGTCTGTGAACCAATCTATATTTGATTCTGAGACTCGTATTAATGACATAATAAATATACCGAATGGCACGAACCGCCGTTATTTTTAGCCATGAAAGCATGTTAGACCACATTTGTAAGAAACCATATTTGTAACATAGCTTTTGTTTTTCTCTTGTCCGCAATAACCTCTCTCTCTCTCTCTCTCTTGAAGCTGAGCGCTTCTTTAAATCCATAAAAAAGTAAAATATAAACAATTACATATTTAGAGTTTGTCATGTACACAGCGTTGCCTTTGACCTATCATTATGGACCTGTCTCTCGTTTGATTGACAGTTTCACGTGATGTTTTCAGTATGGTTCAGGGTCTGTGTCGCTGGGTACATTTATATTTTGAACTAGCTAAACATGACGAAAAGCAGTCGCCGCCGCATCAAGCTCCGATCATAATCCACATTGGTCACATAGGCACCATACACACTATTTTCTCCATATAAAATCCTCGCGGTTTATTTTACGATTGAACGAAAATACAAGCATTTCATAGGACGATTAGGTAGGACAAACTGTTAGTTTATTTATTATAATCAGTAACATATTTTCTATTTAAAACACACTACCATAGCCATTATATTTTATTAATTCATTATTTTGTCCACTGTTGTTTACTATGTTGGATATAAACTTTTGAATTGAATTACAGAGCACACCATACGTAAGTGTTGGTTTTCTGAGTCACCCATTAAACGCGAGAAAATTGTATTAGTAGTGTTGTTTATATCCGTCTTAACAAGTTAGCCGTTGAGTACGCCGGTGTAAAATTTTTAACTTTATGTTAACCCTTTCCCTCATATAGACTCATTTTGGCACACTCAATAGGTACCACATAAAGCCTGATCTGCAGAAAACCACAGTTAAACCTTACCAAATTTAATTATAAAGTCCTCATTTCCAGACCACTGAGGAGCAGCGAACAGCATAAAACCTGATCAGTCTGCGAGTTACTCGCAGGCTGATCTGGTTTTATGTTGTTCGCATAGGTCTTTTCATGGTTTCCTCCATGAGGGAAAGGGTTAAGGTATTTCCTTGTTATGACTGTTTTGAAAGGACTAGAACTACCTAAAGACCAGCATGTAACATACAACCCAACATCGAATAACAATGCTTGATTATTTTTCGTTAAATCACGTATAGGATAGAGTCTGTTAAGATATTTCTACAGCCAATAGAGAACCGAAGCGAATATAGCGAGTGTAGGATTCTATTGTCTGTAAAAATATTCTAATAGCTTCTATCCGACTAAGAAGTCATCCTTAATCTTTAAAACTCTTGATTTTGTCAAATAGATCGATCTATTTTGTACATGGTAAACTAAAAAAAAAATTTTAATTTTAAATTCTGATTGGCAAATTCAGGGAAAATTAAATTAGATATAAACAATTCTAAAACATATCAACAGGAAGACATCGGTACATCTTTTTTAATAATGGATTTAACCGTCATCATAAAACCATATCTAGAAAATGCATTAACTTTAATGAAGTTGACCCTTTAATGTTCGGGAATAGACCATTTCACCCCGAAATGAGACGTAAACCTACGTAAATAAGCGAGCACTTCCCGAACACCTCATCTACATGCTGGTGTAAAATTTCACATACACTTTCACAGTCATTGACTGGTCAATTTAAATCTGCGGATTATACCGGGTATTGCATATTTACAGGTATTACGGATATTACAATTATTGGTCATCACTTTCTAAAAACATTAATTAAGCACGTTGGTGGGAATGATACGCAAACTGACAGAGCTATTCTTAACAATTCTAACCAATTCGTTTAATATTAACACAAAACGTCAGATTCCCTACCTTATTACCACCTGCGATATCATATATGGCACATTTGATTATCAACCTTTCGGAAATATGAATTGGTATTCAATTAAAATACAATGCCTGGTGTCATCCATCGATAACACTCATTAAAAGTTCAGTAGCCTGGCAAAATAATGATTGTCAAGAC
The DNA here is from genome assembly GCA_021229015.1 of Solen grandis. Taxonomy (NCBI): domain Eukaryota; kingdom Metazoa; phylum Mollusca; class Bivalvia; order Adapedonta; family Solenidae; genus Solen; species Solen grandis. The sequence goes on along the minus strand of CM037778.1, from coordinate 64,541,736 downwards.
AGCATGGTGGGTGTCCAGTGAAAGCAAGGAACATTATTGAGTACTGTTTTATTATCATTATTGTGCTATATCTACAAACACATTCTTCAGAAGTGAGATTGTTACATGCAGTAACATGCATCTTTTCAGCAACTACACTATAAAATACAACAAGATACCACCAGAAGCCTTTCCAATACCAGGTAGTTTCCCCAGCTTGGCTGTCTAGTTGCTTCCAATATGGCGACTACAATGTCTTAGACATGGGTGACATTTCGAGACGATAGAGAACATTTTTGACCACACTGCTCCAGACATGACTGAGTAGCGTTTGTCATGGCAGTACATTCCCCTCAGGTTTGACATGCGCACCGTTTATGACGTCAACAAATAGAAGTAGGACAGTCATTTTTAGAAGAAAAAAAATCTACGTTCGAATGAACGGCATGCTTAGACCTTGGGGGTCAAGGTCATTTGAAGGTAAAGGCGGGTAGAGTTCATCAAGGTTCAAGTATTGGTATGACACATATTGACTATCATATGGCCAAATAACCATGTGCAATAGACCATTTCACATGATGACGTAAGTCAACGAGCACTCCCTGAACACCTAATCTATACGCTAATGTATAATTCCATACATTGTTCAATAGAAAATAAACATACAATTGAGAATTTTCCCCAGTCACTGATTAGTCAGTTTAAATTAGCGAATTATACCAGACATTGCCGATTTTCTGGTGAAATGGTCTATTGCTATATCGAAAGTATTGATACTTTAGAGGAATGTTTGCTCTCCAGAACAGGTTATATTTCTACAGGAAACAACAAAACTGAGTGCACGCTTTCTTTTACACTTGAGTATATAGACAGTTTAGCAATATGTCTAGACGCTTGAAAAGATTGCTCTTCTTTAGTACCTATTAATGTCTGTATTGAAGTCATTATAATTCCGATTCATTTTAATCCCAGATAGAAAAGAATGATAACCTTTAAATTTCAAAAGATATATACATTATATGGCCATATTAAAATATTTTCTGAGGATATACTGCTAATGGGGTCATTTATACACATATAAAAATGAAAGGTTTGTGTTATACTTTTTTTCATTGGTATATATCTAATATAATATAATACAACATAGGCGCATACATCATGGATATATCGAAAGGGTGGTCGTTTATTCTTATTTCAACAGAACTCAACCCACAAGTATTGCCATGTGGACTTTTGTTATATAGTTTGTGGTGAGCAGACCTGGATATATCCTTACACAATTACGAAATTAAAATACATTGCAAACTGTATAAAAATTGTTGTTGTTTTTTTTTCACATTCGTTTACGATTAATTTATCTTCTTTTTTTAACATATTGATTAAGATGAATTTTTTTCTTCGTTTTGATGATATGCCGTCTTTTCTAAAGAGTTGAGCATTATCATACACAAATGAACGCTATTTATCGTTAATCATAAATACATGTTAACAATGTGTATTTATTTGATGCAAAACAAGATTCTAATCGTATATCCATATTGTTTCAATAGAAATGATCCTTGCTACAATAATAAAATCCGATCAGCACTTATTACAGTTATTCATATGATGATCAGACCTCAAGTTTTCAAGTTCTCAAAAAAGTATGATTTCATGCTTAAGCTCAAAATATTCTCATTACATACATCATTGGCTTGGGTATAATATCTAAGTGTGGGTCTGTGGGTCTAACAAAATTGACTTTATAACAGATTCCACGAAATTTAACGTCAACGAAAAAGAAAGCTTTTACAGTTTTTGATATGAAAATGTAACACTGTCATACTAAGAAGCCTGAGACTGTCTTTCAGGTTGGTCTGGCTTGAAATCGACCAACAATACTTAGCGCAAGCTAAGTGATAATGTTGTCGACTGCGGTTGTGGTTTGAACCCTGTTGAGGGCAATGATTTTTCATGGTCTTCCCAGGCGCAAATTACTGAACGTGTTTCCCAATCGACGTGAAATAAATAAATTAAACTAATACAGTATACAGGTATACATACATTCTTAAACTAGGTTACCTAAGAAATGCTTTTTACGAAATATTCAGGCATATTACAAAGAAGACACGAGTTGTTTCACTAAGCACTTAGCACTAAGTAATATTTAAATACTCAAGGGAGAAATTCTTTAGACTCGTCTCTTTAATAAAATACCCAGATATTTCATTTTTAACAATTATTATTAGTTATTAAGGTAAATATTCATTTCAGCTTAGTCATGTACTTGAATATTTCATAAAATAGTAATGTTGGAATGTGTATCTACCTAGTTTAAGAATTTAAGATTACTTAGCGCTTAGAAGTGGTGGTAGAATTCGAGCCAGTGTTTAGATCTAAGCGACACGAGTTGTTGGTGGAATACAAGCCAGGCCCCCTGTCTCTAAAATAGCTAAGTTGGATCTCAGGCTCATAATTCAGTTTCATACTCAAATCTTATTTAAACTAATAGGCATAGTTTGAGTTAGAGTATGAAAAACATGTAAAGTATAAGGTGGACATTTAGGCTGAAGTATTATCAGTTTTAAACACTGTTCAAGTGACAACAGTTGAATGATGAGATACAGACTACGTGGATTGAATAATTAAGAATTTAGAAATTTTATTAGACACATTAAATGTAAACAAATGCTGTGTATGTACAAAATATTTTTTCTTCTATATTACACATGTATATTACAATGCTTACGGCTATGCACTTAACAGGGATAGGCGCGTAAGTATACATATACAGATGGTAAAATCAAAGGAAATCAGAATGAAAGGCACGTGCTTTATCAGTATCGTGGGTGATTAAAAAACAACGAAAGTTACACACAATACCATGTTTCACACGCAAATAAAAGCTGAACATTGCCTGATCCTAAACCATAATCGCGCCTCTTCACAGAAACGGAAATGGAACCAAACATTCCAAATGTTTCTCTGTTCAGCCACGTGCGTACTACAAGACTGAATGACCCGATGCACCTTTGATCCTTATCAGCTGGCTTGTCATGATGGTGTTAATCAGCCACCGTATTTTCCCTATGTCACGGCAATGTTTATAAGAGATTTGAAAAAAAGGAGAAATTAATTCACCAACTATTAAAATTGATATACACATGTAGCATGTCATTCAATCAATCAATCATGGCATGTTTAATCTAGAGTTCTGAATCTCGAACCACATATTAATGACGACGAAATTTCCTGAAATTCCGCGTTTAGTCGAATTTTATCAAACTCGAATCCCCACTTATCCGTGATAACCGAAACTCCAATGACGTATTCTCCACGGGTCAGGAATTTCGGTTCTCCTAGACGACCGGTATTCCTGAATATATTCCAATCATGGCCATGGGCCCATTTCTCATGACTATTCGTCGTTGTCCATAATTCATTTTCGAACGTCACGAATATAATGTCGTTTGGGCCGTCGTTCGAATACCGTATATCATCAAGAAGAAGCACCACCCGTTGTTCCTCCACAGCTGGCTCGATACACACTTTGAACTCCACGAGATAATGGCGATGCGGATCTTCCAATCGCAAAGTTTTCAAGTTGGACGCCTCTGATCGCCAGACCCAGTATTCTTGTTGATCTTCGTCCAGTGCATCTTCGAATTCGTAATGTCTCTGGATTTCTACATAGTATGGTAGAACTGGCGCCAAAGCGAACAAAAAGAAAATAACAACTTTCATTCCCATTGTCAGTACTTTATCAGATTATGCACCTTTAATTAAGTTTGTTGCTATTGCCGTTCTAATCTGATCCTTTCGTTTCTTTTTCACACATGGTCTTCAGCCTTTTGGAACACATCATCTAAAAGGTCTGAAACGAGAAAGCGGATGTTAACCACATGACTGATGTCCAGATCAAAATGTCCCCTGCGTGAATAATGTAGTTATTTTCACATCCATTATGTCTTGTGATACTTTTGAGTGACAAAACCTCCATAAATCATTATCGGGGCGTATCCTGACACTCAAGATTGGAAATACTAAGTCATCCTACACACAGCACCATTGATACACTAATTTGTACATTCTTATGTCAAACTTCCTGGATAAAGTTATAAATGAATTAGTGGGAGCCATCAATAATTTTGACATATTTTAAGACATTATACGTGATTTCACAAGCAGTAAACACACACAAGTAGACATTAAGTCGACGAGATACTATGTTTTATGTATATATTCGTAAACATTCAAATGATATAATACATGTATTATGTTAAATTCGTTTGCAAATAATGTATCAAATATTACGCTTTGATTCTTGATATTAATATTAGGTTTTTGCTCTGAGATTTGAAATATTTCAATGATATGTAAGCAGACAAATCCTCCTCCATCCTCATCATCACTTTTTACATCATTCTCATCATTACTATCATCATCTGCATTAATATGCAAAGTGATTTCTATACGAACTTAAGACTTGTTTTTATTTTGTTTGTTGTTGTTGTATTTTCTTTTATCACCATTGTATAGAACATTGATATTTCATTTCAGAAGCCTCATGTGAAGAAGTTATACTTACAATGATTGTAAATTTACTGAGATAGCTTCTATAAATATAGATTTTATTGTCATCATCATCATCATCATCAACATCATGATGATGATGATGATTATTATTATTATTATCAATGACATATTTCCGCTTCTCTTCTATAACGTTCTCAACTTTCTATATCTACACCAGTCCTCTTACATGCCATGGTGACCTTTTTCCTTATATGGGAATTTACACTTTTATACAACATTAATAGAATAGTTAATCGAGATATTTAAATCATGGTTTTTATCAATAGCTAAGGGAACCGACCACCCATCAGTGAGGGGTTGTATATAAAATTAAGATGACAGTTTAACTCTCTGTATATGGTGATACAGAATTTATGGTCATATAAATAAGTCATACGTGGCGTTAGTTGATAAGGTTGTCATGACTTAACCTTGCAATACCAGAAAATATTCTTCTTACATTCATATAGGCGTCTTTAAAACAGTACTGTATAAATGATAAAATAGTACCGGAATAACTTGAGAGCGTTTCCAAGACTGTCTGATCAAGAGTCGGGACAGCTGTTTGGTCCAGCTTCTTTCTCGAGGGGTATGTAGTTACAGGGGGTGAATGAACCCATACCTCAAAACTACCACCAGTGATACTTATGTTACAACTACATATTGTACATAGCTATGCGCTGTATATACAGATATATACTATATGAAATTATTCGCTACATACGGCTATGTACAGTTATAGATCTATATACTCCATATGAAAAAAAATAATAAAATATAGCTAATACAGCTAAGGCTATATAAAATAATACGCTACATACAGCTATAGGCTATATAAAATAATACGCTACATACAGCTATAGGCTATATAAACACGCTACAGCTATATGCTATATAAGAATTATACGCTACATACAGCTACATGCTATATAAAATAATACGCTACATACAGCTATAGGCTATATAAAATAATACGCTACATACAGCTATAGGCTATATAAAATAATACGCTACATACAGCTATAGGCTATATAAAATAATACGCTACATTACAGCTATAGGCTATACAATACGCTACAGCTATAGCTATATAAAATTTTACGCTACATACAGCTACAGGCTATATAAAATACGCTTTACGCTTCATATACGCTATGTGTATTACTCTCTATATAAGCTATTTACGGCTACATGTAAACTCCATATGAAATATTACGCTATGTTAAGATTTATTCTGTTCGAAATTTATGCTTTTTACTGCCATACTTTACAAGAAATTATACGGTATAATAATAAAAAATAACACTATATACTGCATTACTCTACATAATTGTACGATTTATACAACTGTATTCCATATTAAATTATACTGTTACATTCAACCTTACACCGTAACTCTCTGCAACATAGGATAGTTTTCTATTCAAGATTGTTCCACATTTTTTTTATTTCTTATTCCCCCCCCCCCCAAAAAAAACCTTCTTGAAAAACTACCGTTCTTTTAAAAAGAAGCATTAATCATATTCATATACTTATCTTTAAATTTACATGGTTCATGAAAAATGAAGTGAAAACAGGACATATACCTGGTTACATACATCAGATGGCTTCGTTCCTTCCTTCAGAAATATTTTTTTACATAACACTCGTCAACCATTGCCCAAAACACTAGTCCTGCACCATTCTATTAAAAACGAAACCACTGTCAAACAAGGAGCCTTTTTTCTCAACGTCACAACCCGATATATTAATATTGAAGAATACAATATTTCGACGATGGGGAATAATTTTATAGCTAAGTAAACTTTTGACAAATCATCTTATGATGGAGAGTGTCAAATTGTCACCGTATATTTTTAGACGCCAGTGTATTTGTGCGTACGCCTTAAAAACACAGTAAATGTTAATGATAATGTGCAGCAATATTGATATTACAATAACAAAGTGATGATATTTGAAATATATCATAATTTAATGACATTATGAATCATATTTCCGCTATTTTATGGGTTCCTGGAAGTTTTTTTCCCGTGGATTAGTCACTCAAAGGCGAATAATTTCTCAAGCTAATTTTGAGGTATTGTGTAAGGTTAACTTAGATGTTAATGCTTTAAAATATTTCAGGAGTACATGTTTTGTTTGGTTGTTTTTAACCTTTTTGTACTACAACCGATGTGAAGCTAATGAAAAAAAAATCATTTGATATAAAATTAGAGTAATAGTTAAAGATATGAATTTGTTTCAAACATATGAGTATGTAAGTCTTATTTCATTATGAAATATCTTATTTCATTTCTTAACATATATTGATTGTTAGTAAGATTACAAATTATATAAACTTAATCATTTAGTTAGATATTTTTAAATATTAAGTTCCTGATCCTACTCTTTTAAGATTTTAAGGTTCTGGGATGTTGAGAATCACAAAAAGCAATATTTATTACCGAAAGCATAATATATTAGACAAAGAATGATAAACTTTTATCATCTTTAAAAAATTGAGTCAATAATTTAAATTACTTTAGAAAATGTGTAATTACGAAACATGTAAATTATCCACCAAAACGTGGATAAACATCATACAGAAAAAGGATTGAGAAGAAGAGACACATGTGATATATCTTTCATTTAAAAGAAATTTTCTACTTACTCATAGCTCAAAATACTTTTTTCTAAATCAATGTTTATAAACATACCGAATCTTTAAAAGCGCACTGTCTGTATCAAAGTCTTAGTACAATTATGAAACTCGCTACAAAATTCGCAATATTTCATTGTTGAATAAATATGTAAAAAACAATTTTTTTACAAAGGCGTTTACAATTTAATATTCTGTAAGTGACACAAGTACCTAAAATCAAACGTCAGTTTACCAAGGTACACGACCCTAAATTATTTTATAACCCATACAAATTCAGACAATAAAATAAATACTTTTTTTCTATTTAAATCTGAGCAAATAATGGCCAGTGAGAAAAAAATGAAAGAAAAAAAATATGGCCCTACTGATATTTCAACCCACAATCCTAAGTTTTAAAGCAGAGTCTATTTATGAGATGCTCTTATATTGAAGGTTTATGCCAAGAACCTTAAGGTAATCTATCCATCATTAAATAATAATCACGGTCCTTCAAATTCTTAAAAACAAATAATTCAACGCAGATGCAAGCATCCATTGATTTGGAGTCATAGGGTATTTGTCAAACTCCACACAGTGATCTCCCTTGCACGCTCACTTAGCAAAAATAATCTATGCCGAAGAAATAAAGGGGAGATAACTGCGTGAAGAATGGGTATTTGGTTGTAAGTCTGTAAAGGTTTGCATTGATGGACAATGATCACAATTTAATGATGGATGGATTACCTTAAGTACAGGAACAGTTGCGATATTCGAGGATCAATAATCTGAGCCTCTTGCAAATTTCTTGGAATATTTCCTGTTCAGACAGGGGTAAGAGGAAAATACACTATATTTCCCGAGTCCTGCGATTATCCGAGACTTGCGATTACCTGGGGCCTTGCAATTATCCGGGGCCATGCGATATTCGGAGACTTGCAATTATCCGAGTATTTCGATTTTCCGAGTATTTCTATTACCCATTCATTCTCTGATTGTCACAAGTTAAATGTATAACTTACGAAGTGATGGTGGATTTCGATCCATATTTACACATTTCTTCGTTTATTACTTGATACCTTGATTCATCGCAATACACTTAAGCGTCTCTATAATAGCTTGATAAATGACTAAAAAGATCAAAAATAAATATCAAAGTTCTCATTTTGAGACTTTTGAACTGAAACTTTAAAGAATTACTTCTCTCTTCATAAAAAACAGAAGAAAGACATATGTGAGATCAAATTATCCGCGCGTGTAGGTTTCTTTGCTTGCTATGTTAAGATTTAACATAAAAGCGGTTTGATAAATATGCATTAATTGAAAAAAGGAAAGACTGATGAAATGGCAGATCAAAGCGAAATTAACTTTCATTTGAATATTTATTTTATAAAAAGCACTATGAGGAAAGTCCTTTGACTTGCTTAATTGAACATGATATTGTTCCCAAGTAAGATAGTCAACTGTTTATTACTCCTTTCCCCTATTCAATCATTCTGTTGTTTTGTGAAAAAGCACTGTCGCTGCGGATGATATATTCTAAACGTTGCTGTACCGGCCCCGGTGGTCGCGTTGTTACAACGTCGAAATCCCCGACCGCGACAGACCAAAATATTTCTGGTATAGCTTCCTTGCTTGGCGCTCAGCATATAGTTGTAGTTGCAGGACTGGTTGGCCCGGTGTCAGGATAATGTGACTAGGCGTGGTATCATGCCACATGTCTACGGCGTGATACTGCAGTGTGGTAGCACTATATCTGTCTCAAGTAGACATAGTCTCCAAATGACAGAAATACTGTCGATGGGACGTTAAATCCAACAAAACAAACAAACAAACAATAACACCCATTTGATATGATCAGAATTGTATATACATGTATCTTGTGCATAAGCCAAATTCTTGTTGCTTTTAACTGATCGATCCGTCTATTCCAGCTTATGTTCAATATTTAATCTGTGCAATAGTTTATATATATTTCTATCATTTATAGTTTTTAATATATATTGTGTTGTTATGATAAACTGCCATATAGTTATGGAAAAATAATAATACTGATACCAGTTTTTCAGTCATTTTGAGACCATGTTTACTAGAGACAGATATAATGACTGAAACGTTAAACCAAATGAACAAATAGAGACAGATTTGGTGCTGCCACACTGCAGTCTCACACCATAAACACGTGGTATGAAACCTATTTACACTATTCTGACACCGGGCCAGTCCTGGAACAATCTTGTAAATATGCTGAGGGCCCAGTACCACTTTTAATGACTTTGGGGCGGTTTAACCACTCGTTAAATTTTATTCACTTCAAGATAAGATAAAGATAATTATAGGACTGCCACACTACAGTATCACGCTATAGCACCTAGATATCACGTTATCCTCACCCCTGACCAACCAGCCCTAGTCATGCTTGCTCGCCAACCAGCTACCAGTACCATTTTGCCGACTTTGGTATGCCGGGGAACGAACCCACGACCTTCCGCTCAACAGGCGGAAGCGCTAACCACTCGACCGCCGGGGACAGTATTTCTTACTCCAGTTTTCGCCACATGAACATGTATCGAGCCCATTACCCCCAGCTTCAGATATAGATATCCAGTTACGACGTGGCATAATTTGCAAGTCCCCTTTTCCCACCCTTGTAATGCTATTTTAAATAATTATCGTCAAATGCTCTATCATATTTGACACGCTGGTTGTAAACTTTACTTAATGTGAACAATACGATACAATCAAAGGTCTTCGTGGAATTGTAATTTTGAAGTCAAAACCTGAACTACATGTAATTAAATATTTACTCACTGCACTAACGAAACAAATAAAAATCCCCGATATGTTAATGGTGTTTCGAGTGGATGTGGAATGTATCTGTAATAGTTTGACGAGCGCATAGTTAACTGTATCACTTCGAGAAAATATCTATTTTATGCTAAATACTGGCGAAAGAACTTTTTTGTGTACATAATCATGTAAACAAGCAAATGAATCCGTGTGAAAGTTTGCCATCTTAGGAAAATGAAGGGAGGCAACTTTTAAATACTAGAATGCCACATTCCCCTATACATACCCTTTAAAAGTTATATTTATATATTTCCTGCAGACCTATGTCACTCACACAGTGGATTACACGGATTTTATCTCATATATTTCTTCAGTGAGCATAAAATAAAAAATATATATTTTCCTCTTCTAGTTAATGGTAGAAATATCTTAGATGCCATCTTACAAACATAATTCAGATACAATTTGTGCTGTGTGGAATATGATATTCTCAAAACTAATACAAATTCCCAAACAAAACCTTTAAAAGATGTTTATAGTCAGTTATGCTAGAAAATAATTGTTATTGCCATTTTGCCTAGAGAATAAATCTTTGAAAATAAGAGAGATCATATTCGATTTCAAGTGACTAGGGTATAATGATCTTGTATAATAGCGAATACTTGAAATAGAAGTCAAAGTTTCTAGAAAACCAAATAATATAAGGTATATAACTGTTGAATATAACATTTTAAGAGTATAGAATTCATAGATGCTAGAGGGAAAACATATTTTGAAATATCAGATTTCACCATAAAGTATCGCAGATATTCATTAAATGCTATTTTAACTTTGCTGAATGTAAAGCTATCAAGAGAAATGCATTAATAATGTAACGATTGTTATGCAGAGCCTTCATCATTTTCAGATGATATTGAATTTCGACATTTACTTTGTTTTCGCATGAACATCGAGGAGAAGTTATGAACACATGTTGTCTGCAAACCCGATACGTCCTTTTGTATTTTTCGTTTTACGATAACTACTTGTGACTTAGAACACAAGAAGCAACATTTCATAATTCACTCTTTATGGATAAGTTTCTTTTTTCTTCTAATTTTAAAGGAACAGTGACAGGGTGTCAGGAAACAACACTATTCTGGTAAAGTTCAGTTATGTATTGACGATATAATTCTATAAACCCAACGCAACGAATACGCAAAAAAAAAAAAAAAAAAGAGAGAAAATAAAATAAATAAAAATTAAAACTCTGAACTAAAAGATACCGATATTTTCCCCATACTACACGTGCAGCTAATTAAAGAAAATGTAATTAACAAGTCCACAGGCATAATTGTCATTCGGAACACCTCGTCCATTTCTTCAAAATAACGAATAACGGGTTAGACCGGGGATTGCCGAGTTGATACGATTGGTATATTATTTATGAACATTTAAGGGAAACTCTATTACAAATTGCTGGGTTCTTGGAATAAAATTGATACAGCAAAAAGGGCACATTACACTTACATCTCAAAATATTTTCGTATAGGAAATTTAACTTAAATCAACTGATACATTAGCTATATTTTGTCTCAAAGCATTCAAAATAAGAGATTCACTTTTGTATTTGTTTATGTATTTTTGTATAAGGATGTATACCAATGTCATTGTTTAATTCTTATTTTCCATCCAAACAAGAGGTAACTACATTATAACAATTTAAAAATCCAAGTAACTGTTTTTGATATTAATATTGTATTATTTATTTAATATTTATATATTATTCCTTATATCATGTGTCACTGTAACTTACGATAAACTCGAATACTCAAATCAGAAATAAATATATGTTTTGCTCTGATGAAGGGAGTCTTCTGCTATCTTAATCTATACCCCTCTTTAAGCCTGTTTTATTAAGGTTATATTTGACTTGTTTTAGCTTTTTAAACCTTTATAATGGAACTATTTCAATATAATGTCAGGGGACTTTGCTGCTACTATTGTTTTATATATTTTAGACACTTTTATGCTTATTTAGCTTATTTCTAGTTCATGGTGATGGTTCCGTTGTATGTATGTGGTTTTACTTTTTCTTTTGTGTTTTAAATATTTGTAATTGACGTAAAAACTTATATGTATACATGAAAGGGGTGCTATAGAAATATGGTGCAATATTTAAAATAAAAATTAATATTATATGTGATTGTTTTTATTTATACATCATCAAGACTTTGGAACCAGGTTCAAGTGTCAATTTTATTTTCTTTCACGAGGTATGAGAGACAAGTCATTGATACAGTTGTTCGATCGGGCATAAGATTTCCTCAAATTAAAATAATCAATGTTTGTTTCATTATTTTTAAAGACATCAAAGACCATTAAGCGTTAGAACATGATTTTAGTAGTATGCATGCTACATGTATATAACTTTTGTAATTAAGAAGAGACGTTCCAGATCTTCCAAGTTTTGAGTTAAGGATTTTTTTTCAACTAATTTAAAAAATATACAATTTCGCAATTTATTTACCTGGAATGCAGAAATTTTGGACATATATTACTCCTTGCTTGATCATGGTATTCAATGACTTATATAAAAAAGTAATACAGTATTCTGAGATTATTAGTTGAATAATGTACATGGTATAGATTTATATGCTATATCAAATGATAATACATTTATATAAGAAAATGTATACAACAATGTACAACTTCACAGTACTTACCTGTCCATGAACAGAATTCATACGTGCAAATAGATAATAATCAAATGTAACTTTTATATATAACAACTGGTAAACAATTTTTAAATGTCATCATATAATGAGAGAAATATTCACTATATCCATAACTTGAAAAAAGAGAAAGGTTTCACCTTTTATTAAATGAAGATGATTTATTTCGATTTTATCATGCTATTAGTATATACAGATGCATTACCAATGACATATGAAACAATACATTATGTGCTATTTGACACGTTTTATGAATTATTTTCATTTTTTACAATACTTAAAAGAAAATGATACGTGATTGAAAACATATTGCAAAAAATGGGAGAACTACTGGCGCATAGTACTGAAGAACTCTACAAGATGTTAGATTACTTGAAGATTTTATTTTCAAGGAGACTGCGCTGCAGTACATACAGGTTAGATATTTCCCGCTTAACGTTAGTATACTATTCATATACTCGAACATGTGCTAAAAACTTCAAATTCTTTTTGATATCACGTTTTAATTTAATAGGGATTTAATTTTGCTTACAATACAGTAATATATTTCATTGAAGTTATTAAGCAGTTATATTAGTATTTGTGTGTTGCTTACATACATACTCTCGTTTCATCGTCTCCAAATGACTGAACTACTGTCGTTGGGACGTTAAACCCATCGAACAAACAAACTCTCGTTTCAGCCGCAGGGGCTCGAAGTTGCATGGGACGAATCATATCAAACTTAATGGTAACATTAAAAATTATTGATTATCGCATTTTCGGCAAATAACTATCAGTAAAATAGTTCATATGCATTAGAAATGAATAGAAATTAAAAACCGTACCGTTTCGCGGGTTGTTTTTACTCTTATAAATGACAATCATGTGTTTTAAAGTCCCAGTCAAGCTTGACAACAGCTGGGACCGCCTACTTCCGGTTTCTTCTGCGGTGAATAAAATGTAAGCGCTAAAAGAGATGGAAATACCTAGTATAGCTTCGTGGCGCTAATTGGTGAATATATTTATATTGAATATTGTGTAGATAGGTTCCCCTGTACCTGCATGTCCAACGATGATTACATAGTGCCTATTTTCAATCGCATTGTTTATGCTTTTCTGGACCTCAGTGATTTTTCCCGGAAAATGTCAGTTCGTTCATATTTTGATTGACCAATAAAAACTTACCTTTACATTTACCTTTATATTTACTATAAATAGCCTTCACAGGCTGTTGTAAAGCTCGTTTGTAGCAATAAATTCAGGATATTATCGTTTCAAGAGAAAAACTACCTCAATAACGTTTAGGGTAATCTTACTCGTAATTTATGCATTTTAAATAAAACTTGGTCCATTTTCAGTATTGAATTTCGTTATAAAGGCGCTCTTCCAAATTTGGTCTCCTTCCTTTCTGGTAAGTACGACACAATTCGCCCCAAAACAACTTCGAGCCCCTGTAGTTTCAGCTGTGTTTTAACCCTTTTCTCCATACAGATTCATTTTGACGCATTGGCAAACAGAACAGACCTGGATGATGCAGCTCATTCTATGAGCAGTCTGATCAGTGTTTCCTTTGATTGCTAATACAATATTGTAGCTCAAATTCTTCACAGTCTTCTCTCCAAAGAAAATCCATTTTTTCATATACCATTTGAAGTTCAGTCAATTATATACATCATGTCATAAGTGTGTACATAAATATTTATGCGATAAAGTAAGTTGGCATATTACTAACATGTTTAATTCTAAAACAAGAACTTCTCTCCAAACCAATGGTAGCACTCCATTGGATTTTTCAAATAAAACACAAGGCCTCCCCACCCCAGACACAAACGTGGTATAAAATCCATTGATTTTCCTTATGGTTAAAGATATAATTTCTTTGATGATCATGTTTCACAATACTTCAATTATCTTATATATATTTTGAAATTCGATAATGTCACAAGGTGACACTGCTGTTATATTTGCTATGGTATTACAGATATACGTCTTTTTATGTAGCATCATTTTCTTAAAGATATTGTTAAAGACTCGTTTTTCATATAATATCACTTTTTGTTCATATCAAATTAATGTATTTTTGTTACAAAACAGACAATTGATCAAGGTTAATAAAATTATTTCAGTACTCGACAGTCATGTTCTATTCATGGTTCGATTACAAATAATTTGTAATCGAACCATGAATAGAACATACTGTCGAGTCAAACTGGACGTGTTATATAAACGTTCTAATTTAATTAGAACGTTTATATAACACGTCCAGTTTGACCATACTGCATATAATTTCATTGCATTCCTCTTAAGCACAAAGTAACACGGCAGTGATCGAGTGCAATTTTAGTCATCTAATTTCCCAACCCTCAAACCGAGTACCCTTCCAAATCCTTATTCATACCAGCTAACATAAAATACAGCCCTAGTCTTCATAAGGGCTCGTAAGTTTCTGATTTAGTGACAAAACTATTAATTACCGTACAGTATAAAGCAATACACATCACAGAAAATGAATATTTATATTCATTGGTGTCAATTGTACGTAAACTGTCTCTGAGTTTATATCATAACCATATCATTATCATAGAATGTTAGAGCGTGCAAGGGAGACAACTGTGGACGTATTCGTTAACATGGTACTGTCCACGAGGTAATGGTAGCGGTAAACATGTCTCCTGTTAGAGACTATACTATTATCGACAGGATGTTAAGGTCATCCATCCATCATTAAATTTGATCATGATCCATCAAGTGTTTGTGGGATCTTTTATAGTAAATGCAAGCCTCTATAGACTTTGATAAAGAACCTACAACTACAAGTCAATGGATGCTTGTATCTGCACTGAAGTCTTTTATAAGCATTTAAAGGATCATGATTATAATTTGATGATGGGTGGATTAACTTAATACGGTGTTGTAGAACCCAGTCGGAACATTTAAACACCATGTTTTGCATTGTCAAATATCATCTCGTTTAATACTAGACATGGTCCTGCATCCTGAGCACTAATTATGATTAAATAATAAAATAATAATTCCTGGTTATTCTGTGTAATGAGAGATACATTTAATTAATATACTACAGTGAACTTTAGAACAATACACTGTTAGCAATTAAATCTTAGAGTAATTATTACCCTTTGTACACGTCCACTGATGATGTCATTACAGATTGCATCGATACATATTTCGTTCTTGCTAAGCCTCGTAATCAGATCATTTTATTTATTTTATGCTAACTGATGAAATACTGCATTCTAGTGAGAAAAAATCTCAACTTGAAGTGATACAATTTTTTATCTTATGATTTTCGATGAGATACTGAAATATATCAGTGAGATATAATCATAAATTATCTAGAGAATTTTGGTTCTCGATCTGTATTTTGAAATATATAGCAAAGTAGAAAAGTAAAATGGATAAATATTTCCATGACGTCACAGTTACGTCATATAATTCGACGTGATTTGTCGCCCTGACTACTATACAAAACAACATGAGATAAAAAAGAAATTTTGTTTGTTTTGAGTGAATATTGAAATATGTCTCATCTCGAAGTGATACAAATTTCACATTTTCACTCACGCTAGGTGCTCGTGAAAATATTGTAGTTGTATCACTTTTCGAAGAAATATATTCCCATTCACCTAAAACAAAAAAAAAAAAAAAAAACAAAAAAAAAAAAAAAAATATAATATCCTCTATATCATTTTCGCGCTCGTGAAAATATTACTACTAATTGATGAGATATGTTCCATATCCACTTACTATATCTATAATGAATTAATCAGATCTCATGCTATGAATTACATATACAATTCAAGGTAATAGCGTGCGCTTGGTGATGAACATTTACCTGAAGTAACGAGGGGAGGTAAAAAACTTTTCGTAGAACACAGCATCTAAGGAGAAAGTATTTTTTATATTACTAAAATATTTTTATATTATTTTTTCAATATCACTTTTTTTTTGCAAATATACTGCAATATTTTTAGTCTTGCATATCGTTTCGGCAAGATTTATTAATCTTATCTGGTATAATTGGCATGTAAATTTTATTTCTGCATCATTCATCGATTCCTGCGATGCATTTGTGTCAATGAATATGTAGATATGATAGAATTCAGTAGAAACCGTTGGTCTAATTTCATTTCAATTAAGAGTCAGTGAACATTCATGTAATTATGAAATGCAGTTGGGTGTAGAGGTAGAATCTGAAAGTCACGGCTAAATTAAAGTGACAGCAGGACAACGGATGAAATTAGCGATATCTATTGAATTCCTTGTGATCGAGGAGAGATGATGCATGTCGATGTAGAATTGTCTTGAATGCGGCGTAACACAATGTGGTTTATATCATGCGTCGTTGCATTATGCTTGGTGCTTGGTGATAGCCTTTATGGCATGGTGCGTGCGGGTTAGCGTCAGTTAAAATGTTGGATTTGTTATCGAACAGATTGGTACTGCAAGTTCTGCAATCATACATAAGGCAGTAGTTACAAATAATTAAATAAATATTTAAGCCAGCATATTGAAGTGGTCATGAAGCACAATAAGACTGTCATCAAAGAAATGCCATTATCAAAACGGCGTTGCCACTTAGCATAATGGCATGGTCACCAAGCACAATATCATTGTCACAAAGCATAATGTCATTATCACCAAGCACAATGTAATTTTTGCTTGAATACCATCCATATGAAACTACCTTATATGCTGAACACCAAGCAAAGGAGCTATACCAATACATTTTTGCGACCGTCCTGATGGCCGAGTGGTTTATCGCATCCGCCTCGGGAGCGGGAGGTCGTGGGTTCGATCCCCGGCCGCGACATACCCAAGTCGTAAAAAATGGTACAGTTATAGCTCCCTTGCTTGGCGCCAAGTATATAAGGGTAGTTGCAGGACTGGTTGGCCCGGTGTCAGGATAATGTGACTGGGCGTGGTATCATGCCACATGTCTATTGCGTGATACTAGAACAGAACAGAACAGAACAGAACAAATCTTTAATAACTTGTACCACATGTACATCGTTAATCATATAATACATATATACATACTCACAAATCACGTACACAAATATATAATAACTGATAATATAAATTTGAATTTAAACCACATATTAAAGGAGAGGATGAGCTGGTGACAAAAACAGCATCATCTATGTATCAAAGCATTTCTACAATTAAAGGCTGTTTTAATAAATTTGCACAATTTAAATAAAGTATATTTTTCTGTACACCTTAACAAATTTAGAAATTTATACATGCTGGGTCTAATATAATAATATTTCTTAATATACCTACGTCTAATTTCACTAAAGGCTGGACATTTACAAATAAAATGAAATTCATCATCAATATCGTTTAAGTTACAGTACACGCACACACGCTCATTTCTATGACTAGAGTGTAGCTTAAACAGACATCGTCTCCAAATGATTGCAATACTGTCGGTGGATGTTAACCCAACACACAAACAAAGAATTTTACGACTTTTGCATATCGCGGCCGGTCGAATGGTATTTAAGCAAAAATTACATCATGCTTGGTGACTTTGTCATGTTTGGTGACAATGTCATTTTCTTGGTGTTATCATTGTTTGCTTGTTGATTATTATCATTGTGTGCTTGTTGATTATCATCCTTGTTGCTTGTTGATTATTATCCTTGTTGCTTGTTGATTATTATCCTTGTGTGCTTGTTGATTATTATCATTGTGTGCTTGTTGATTATTATCCTTGTGTGCTTGTTGATTATTATCCTTGTGTGCTTGTTGATTATTATCCTTGTGTGCTTGTTGATATTGATGAATGCGTTTTGACAAGTGCATTATGTGTAGTGACATTCGCATCCTACTTGATGGCAAAGTGCTTCTTTGCCTTCCATTGTCCTTGGTTACAAGGAAATCATGCTTTATGAATTTCAAGCAACACCATGTTTCTTGACAATTGCATCGTGGTTGTTGATAATCAACCCGTCTTATGGCAGTTTCACTGACAGGTTTGATAGCTGAGTTTGTTAACCTGTTAATATTAAAATGTTATGTGACCCGAATACCGGTGGAAGCTCACTTTTTTTTCTGTAATACATGTTTAATGATAAAAAATCTCCCTGTAGCTGATACTATTTACATGTTATTTGATATTTACCGGTCCCGGTGGGGCGTGTGATTAGAGCATCGGCCCCGAAATCGGGTAGGGTATGGTCGTTGGTTCGATCTCCGTCTGCGATATACCAAAGTCGTAAAAATGTATTGGTATAGCTCCATTTCTTGGTTCTCAGCATACAAGGGTAGTTCCAGGGGTGGTTGGTAATGTAACTGAATACGGCATTGCGGCAGTGCTTTATCTGTTTCAAATAGACAAGGACTCTAAATGACAGAAATTCTGTCGGCTGGATGTAAACCCCAATAAATGATCAAACACACTTTAATATTGAAGTGTAAAATGGAATTAAATATATACCGGTATATAGAATATAATGTGTGTGTTGTAATATAACTTTTACATTTCCATAGCTCCAATATTTAGATTTTTTTTAGCTAGGTTGCATGCAATTCTGTTCTGTGGTAGCACACAATTCTGCATCGAAAACATTTCGGGATACTTTTAGACTTATTTCCCTCCTTTTGAGATTAGTTCCAAATTAAGTTTTTTGTCTTATCACTTGGTACTATTTCTAGCAACGTTAAATGTGTCGCATCTGTGACCCAGTCTTTACTGTGCCAGTTTGAGAAATTGTTTGTTTTGAGTAGATATGGAATATATCTCAACGAAAAAAATATTAATTTGAAATTATATCTCTTTGAAATTAGGTACATTCTGCATCTACGAAAAAAATGCACATTTTATATTCGATAATGGAAACAACAACAACAGCCTTTTAGATTTCGTTCTTAGAAAATGAATACCCACAAGGCTATGTCACGTCCACAAACAAAAAAAGTTATACTTGTTTGAAGTTTTCTTTTCTGAAATTTTTGCTGCTCACTGATAATGGAGTGCAATAACAATTTTAGCCATTTCGACAAAATAACAAAATAATCGATACCAAGTCAACGATCTTATTTAAAAAAACAAAACAAAAAAAACAACAAAAAAAAACGTATCTTGTGGTTTCTCTTAAAATTGGGGAAATATAGCCAATTTTCTTTCACCACAGCAGACCAGTGACAGTGGTGATATGAAATATAGCACTCACTATATCACTATTTGTTTATCTGCTGCGTTACCAATTTATGCACTCGTGATTCGTTAATCAGGCATACGTAGTGTCTATGAAAAATTGACGAGGATATGCGGAATATGCATATTTAGCTTATTTTTATATACAATGGATTGAACTTTAGTAAAAGGTTCTTTCTTATTTATGCATTGTCGTATTGTTGTCGTCAGCGGGTTTGTACAGATTGCATCTCGTAAAAAGTCTGTAGTGCTTAGTTTGCTTTTCTGTCCGAAGAAAATTATATTATATACGGCTTTTGGAAGCATAATGAGTCTTTATTGTTTATCGCTGACTTTCTCTTTCAAACACTTACCGTCTTAGGCCAAAGTATTTTTATTAGTTTGGACATGTTTAGATTTTATATTATTCTACATCTATTTGTGAACATAAGGATGATTTGAAATAATGTGTATACTCAAATCAAACATTTCTGCTGTCTTGAAAAGCGGCTTGAAAAAAAGAATAAAATACAATTTCAAACTTCATTTTTATATGGATTTTTATTAGTTACGTAGTTCCTGTATATAATATATACCCTTATACAAAAACATTGGCCGTTATGGGCTTTTATTTCATGTGTCCGTAATTCATCCGTAATACTTTCCGGTAGGTAAGTACTGATGGGGCGATAGAATCGCAGTGCCAGACGATTCGTTAATATTCATTTCGAGTTGTTTCCCTTTTGAATAGGTAAGACGATAGTCAACGGAAGAGCAGTTAGAGCGAGGCAATCCATCTTTCTTCAAGAAAGTGACGGAAAAGGTAAACGTGGAAAAAAATGCTGCTAGTGATGGAATGACTTTCCAGAGGGTATAGTGAATGTGTGAGACGGACTGTTGTATTATTTGAATATAACTTTGGGTTTATTGGCGTGGCATGAAAATTTGATATTCGCTTATTTAATTTAATATACGAAATAAATACATCATTTACAAAAAAAAAAACAACACCGGAATCGGAATGTCGTGGGATTGATCCTCGACCGCGACATACCAAAGTCGTAGCAAAATGGTACTGGTACTACTACCTTGCTTCGAGCTCAACATATAAGGGTAGTTCCGGGACTGGTTGTCCCGGTGTCAGGCTAATGCGGCTGGGTATGATATCATGTCACATGTCTATGGCGTGATACTACATTGTGGCAGCACTAAATCTGTCTCAAGCAGACATCGTCTCCAAATGTTTGAAATACTGTCACTGGACGTAAAACCCAATATATAAACAAACACTAAAAACACTGTTCTCTCAGCGCTATTGGCGCTTTGATTTGAAAGCGACATCTGTTGATAGAATGAGGCGTAACACAATTTGGTTTACATCATGCGTCGTTGCATTATGCTTGATGCTTGGTGATATCTTTTATGGCATGGTGCGTGCGGGTTAGCGTTAGTTTAATGCTGGATAGGTTGTTAAAACATTGTTATGGTATATATTTGTACTTCAAATTCTACAATCATACACAAGGCAGTATTTACTAATTAGGAGGTACACAGGAATGGTTACGAGGCACAATAACACTGTCATCAAAGACAATACCGTTTTCACAAAGCACAATGGCGTTGCCACTTAGCATAATGATTTGATCATCGAGCACAATGTCATTCTCACAAAGCATAATGTCATTATCACCAAGCGCAAAGTAATTTTTGCTCAAATACCATTCCATAATCGAAAGATATCCAACTATCGATTAAGTCTGAGAAATCGATAAAAACGGTATCGACAAGTCAAACAGGAAGTATCCAGCCGGCTTCCTTTTTTATATTTACAATTACGTGACATGTTCATTTACTAACTAATAATAAGACGGACATCAAACCAACAGAAAAAACGTATAAATCAGACGTTGGCACACCATTTTTACAGAAGTAATTTACTATTATTGTTTACGGCCGCATTTTTCGTCATGGTTATGCCAGTATTTTTGTATAATTTCAAATTACAGCCGCCTTAATCACATCCAGAAAGAGTATTAATTTTGATTAATCTGCGTGTAAATACAGTGTGATTTATTAGTCATATATCTCATGTGCAATTTTTCACTAAAACAAGAAAAAATGCGCATCGGGAGTCTTGCATCTTGCAGTTATCATAATTTATTCGCTTAGTAAGCTGACCATTGGAGGAGCGATGGTATTACGTGGTTTATGGTATGTCATAATGGGTTTTAGAAGTATTTAAACACATGAGTCAATGACAAACTGCTCAGACAACATTCCATAGAACACACTTTTTTTGTTTGCACGGGTTTGGTTTTTTGTTATGGAATTAAACATTGTCAATATAAAATAAAATAGAGAAACATCTGGATATTAAAGAGTTAGACTATAGTTGGGATATATGATATGGGGTCTTATCAACCAGGAATAGTCAATATACAGTTTAGCATTTCATGATTTTGACGAACCATATATCACGTCAAGCTTTATAATTGGGCAAAGGACGTCCGTTAAAGATATATTTCATATATATTTGCTTTTACTTTTCGAGAACGTTTCATTCTTTTTTATTTCGATATTGTATGTGGACATGTATATGTAGGTAGTATTTAGTGACAAAGGATGTGTATTTTGTCAATTTAGGCAAATGAAACGGCGGTGTTAAAATAGACTCATATATCAACACAGGGCTTCATCTGAGTCAGTTCAGATTACTTAGAAATTCGAGGATCGTTATAACTGAGTTTTAGATATTTTCACACTTGTTACAAAACAGACTCCTGTATAAATGCCTTAAATATTTCTGAGCTGAAAATTTGTTTTAAAATGATATAAAAAATACACCAGTTTTTGCTGATAAAGTGTTGTTGTTTTCGAATAGTATATGGTGCTAATTAAATGAGAGAGAGAAAGAAAAACAACAATTGAAATAATTATGTAACGACCTTGTTTGTTCAAACGAACTTCTTTTGAACGTCGCAATTAGTATATTTCTACACTCGATCATTCGTCGGAATTAGAAAACAAAGAAGTTGAAATAAAAGGAAATCTTATATTTTCATTCTCAGATATTTTTTCTTTCACTCTTAGTAATCGAACATTCATCTTTTCACTCGCGTGCTTTCGCGTCTCCCGAAGTGTTAGTGAATTTTCACGGTTGTTCAAAGCAACGTGGACTTCTGTTGTGATACGCAAAACTATTTTATATGGCGTTGAATGATACACATGATTACAATTTTACAATCTTTGCTGACTGTGTTCACATCATAATTTTTAAGTATGATTGATTGATCATTGAAGCACACAGAGCAAAATAAATAAATAAATAAATAAATAAATTAAAAAAAATAAATCATCGAAGCTTATATAACTGATACAGCCTTATTTTTTACCATATGTGTGAATTTTAAGATATTTAATAACACACACACACACACACACACACACACACACACACACACACACACTTTAATTTACTATTTGTATGTTATCCTGACATAATACAAGTATTAACGTCGCATCAATGTGACCTGGACTACCATTTTAGCGTCATCTGGACGCCATAAACAAATGTACTCCAATTATGTAAGTGCTGCTTGAACATATTGAAAATTGTTTTTGAGGAGATATGATTTAAACGTAGCGCAAGTACAAATGTAATAATAATGAAATGAAATCGAAGGCTGCAAGTTTATTTTTAGATTTTCGACTTTATGCGAGACATTTGTGAATTATATAAAGAGATTTAAACACATCAATTAGCGCATTAGGCGCAACTTCTTGGCCGAAAATGGCGCAAATGATTTATCTCTGAAGAAGAATAAAGTTAGGAAAAGGTACGCTCCCTGTGTGAGATTTCTAACTTAACATTCGGTGTTGTCAGTGATGTATTATTTCACATTTACACATTTTTATCACAAGAAATGAATAAGCCACTCTGCTAAATATGTTTCAATCGTTCGTACCGCAAACGTCATAACGTCGATAACGTTAACGCGGTATGCGCCGGGTCGCGGAGAATACCTATATGCTATTCAGGGAAAGGGGGGAGGGAGATAACTGTTCTAATCAAGCTCTTAGCTGATTCAAAATTGCAGTTATGCTTGTTCGGGAATATATAAATAATAAATTTAAAAGGCTACAAACTTTTTGACCAGCCCTCGTATGGCCGCACTTTTTCGATGAACTTAGCAGATATGTATTATCATTTATAATGTAATAATGATTAGAGTATACTATAAGATCAATGTTTAAGAAGCCGGAAGGGGCATAACAAGTTCCTTATCATATTTATAGTCTGATAAAAATATCAGTCTAAACAATAACCGCGTCCATTTAACAAAGATTGACATCATTATCATTTACATGTGCATAAGATATCTCATTGTTATATAACTGATATACCAGTAAGTCGTCATATTCGTAGGATTATCAATACGTATATCATAGAGTATCCAGTTCTGGACAGCATAAGAAGTTATTGCAAGAAAAACAATCCCTCACATTTATATTAAATATACTATCAAATGCATCAATATCTTCCCTTCAAATGTAATAAACTGTCAATGGTAATTGAAAACAAATTTGAAATAATAACTGTCAAAATCCAACAACAGTCAAAAATATTATTTCCAAAATGGCGTCTTGAGTTCTCGACAGTAAGCTCAAAATGTGTCTGTCACGAGTATGGTGAACATATAGAGACAAAATCTATAAACACCAGTTGCAGTGAAGTCCTGTGTTCTTCCTAACAGCACAGATTTATGTGCAAAATTTATTATGAACCAAATGAGGACAAAAAACACTATCACACTCACAGTGTCCATTTTATTATAGGATGCCCTCTGAGTTTTTTAACTGGGGGTACAATTGCTATTTGTTCTTAACTTTGTATCCTTTCATGTAGAGAGTCCATACAATTTTGGGGGTACATGGCCAATTTTGGGGGTAAAAAACCCTCTACAGGTGATAAATGGGCATGCTGTATTATAATTATCAAGTGTGAAATTCTCTATCAGATTAATAACAACTATGGCTCTAAATGACTTCCGTACATAGGATTCTTGAGAAGCGTATTTTAAACAAGATAATGAGTGTATACATGTAGCTTCCAAAAAAAAACATAATTATGAATTAAAAAAGAAAAAGACATTCATACAATTCAATATTTTGGAGAATGAACGATTATACTATAAAAAATGTTGGTTATCAAAACTTATATTATCAAATATGTACCGTTTGATTTCTTGGTAAATCAATAATAACCTATTTCGTCTCTTATTTGCTTCATATATAAAATGGGACAAATTTAAAAGCAGCCGTCTACTACTGGACTTTAAAAGTTCAATAAACTTATGCATACTAGGTCGTACCATGTAGTATCTTTTAATATATTTATGCCTTATATCGTTGAATTTATTACATTTAATGATAAAATGGAATTCATCCTCAATATCTTGACTTTCACACAACTGACAAATTCTTTCATTCCTATGCACTCTCTCACTACCGTATCTACCTGTATTAATTCTTAGATTATGGGAAGCAATTCTTATACTTGTGATACATTTCCTGAGTCGCTTATTTTTAACGATATTCAAATATTCTTCCTCACCAAAGCAGTGTTTAATATTGAAGTAAAGGTTGCTTAACACAGAATTTGATTGCATATCATTATACCATTTTTGGTGAAAACATTCAATTACTCTTTGTTTAAAACTTATAATAAACAAGTTAGCATCTATATTATGAGAATCATTAAACGCCCATGAAAAACCATAATCATCCAGCAGTGCTTTAACCTTTTTTACCCAATTATTCTTACCATTATAACAATCTTCCAATAATTAAAAATATTTTAAAATGACATTGTCTGTGTGCACTATTTTTAACCAATATTTTATAATATAAACAAATCTGTTAACGTAAAGTGGGTACCGACCAAGTTCACCGTAGACCGCATCATTGCATGAATTTTGCCTAACCCCGAGTATCATCTTACAAAACTTAAGGTGTATCCTTTCAAGGTCCTTAGATTTTGAGAAACCCCATACGGGACATCCATAATTAATAATTGATACCACAAATGCATCAAACAGTTGCATAGCTATTTTAGGTTTTAGCTCGTATTTGTTAATATTGTGATATAAAATATTCATTGCTTTAGTAGCTTTGCCTGCTAAATATTGATTATTCAAAACAAATGTACCAGTATAATTGAAGGTAACTCCTAGATAATTAAAATTATCTACAACTTCTAAAACAGAGTCATTATAATACCATCGTTCATTAGCATGTATCCGTCCTTTTTTGCGAAAAACAACAATTTTTGTCTTCGATGTATTAACTTCTAGACTCCACAAACTGCAGTATTGATGTAATCGGTTAAGACTATGCTGTAAATCTTCAATAGAATTTCCTACAATTACCATATCGTCCGCAAAACAAAGTATCATTATACACAATTCAAAAACTGAAATACCACAATTCATACTGTTTTGTAAAAATAATTCAAAATCTTCAAGGAAGAGTGCAAACATTGCCGGCGAATTATTCTGGCCTTGTCTTAAGCCTACCGATATATTGAAGAAGTCTGAAAATGAGTTACAATGCTTTATGCATGATTTAACATTTGCATACATGGCTCTAAACATAATAAGTATTTTTCCATCTAATCCCATATTGAACAGTTTAAACCACAATGCATTTGTATAAACAGAGTCGAACGCTTTTTTAAAATCAACAAACGCGCAGGGTAATCTTAATTTTTTACTCAATGTATTTTCAATCAAGGCATGTAATATAAAAATAGCATCTATTGTGCTTCGTTCCTTCCGAAAACCAAATTGACAATCAGATAACAAATTATGATCAGTAAACCATTGCTCCACTCTAGCTGTTAATATACTGGTAAAAAGTTTTCCTAGATTACTTGAAAGAGTAATACCGCGATAGTTATTAGGGTCATTTGGGTCATTTTTCTTATGTAACGGTACAATGTATCCTTTAGACCACACCTCCGGAAAATATCCGGAATCAAAAACTTTATTAAACAAATCAATTAAATGACCAATAAGGATATCAGAAGATTCAATGAAATATTCATTCAGTAGAAAATCACTTGGTGCGCATGCCTTGTTCCTCTTTAATTTACTTATAGCCTCCTTAACTTCCTGAAATGTGATTGGTACATTCAGCTCTTCGAACGTTGAGTTGTTCAAGTTAAAATCGCTACTATTATTAAATGTTTCAACTTCTTCTATGACCGTAGTCTTAATATCAGAATAGATACCTTCAAAATATTGTTTAAATTCATTTGTGCTTATAGCCGTTTCTATTTTATTATTATTTTTGGTAAAATAATTCCAGAAATCTTTTGGCTTACTCGTTCTCATATATTCTAACTTTCTCCCTTGCTCACGCTTATAACGTTTTTTTCTCTTTCTCACAGTGTTTCTATATACCTTTTTTAATGAACACAATTCTAACCTGTTTTCTTGGCTTTTGAATCGATTAAATTTGTTCAATGCTTCTTTATACTGTCGCTTAGCCCCCGCGCATTCCGCGTCAAACCATTCATTTACTGCAGGACGTTTACAACATCTTACAGTTTTTTTAAACAATGGATTAGCTACAGAACAAATAGTTTCCGAGAATTCATTTAACATGTTATCTATTCTATTAATGTCTGATGAAGTTGTGCTATCAATAAGGTTGTTTAAATACGGCAATTTGGCAATA
Source organism: Solen grandis (assembly GCA_021229015.1). NCBI lineage: Eukaryota > Metazoa > Mollusca > Bivalvia > Adapedonta > Solenidae > Solen > Solen grandis. Next base: position 64,514,198 of record CM037778.1, on the reverse strand, counting down.
ATTCCTCTCTTAAATTCATTTCTATACTTATTTTTCCATTTAACAAAAGTGCCATATTCGCCCTGATTGGATTGATCTACAGATTCTACTAACTTACTACTTCTTAAAGTAAATGTCAATGGGGCATGGTCACTATACATATTAAAATCATGAATGGCAAAATCGTTCAATAAGTGAAAATCACTCAGACTTGTCAACAAATAGTCAATAGTACTACAACCGTTAGTATTAAAACATGTATAGGCACCCGCCCCACAATCTGACCCCGCACGACCGTTTACTATGCGAATTGACGTAGCAATACACATTTCGAGCAAGCGATTTCCCCGTGCATTGTTTACCTGGTCGTGAGAGGCCCTATTGAGGGGTTGATCAGGACTATAGAGATAACAATCTAAATCATCTACATATATGTCATTAGCAAAAAATCATTTTTCTTGCCAGTTCTAGCATTAAAGTCTCCAGCAATGAACACACTTCCATATTGTTTGAAATAATATTCCCAAACCATATGTATAAATCAACATCAAAATTAAAATAAGTTTTGTCAAGTTTAAACCATATAATTGTTCAAAATTGTTTTTTATAAAACCCCCACTATATGATTTTTTATGTAAATTGTGATACCCCCGCTATTTCGTCTTGCTCGCTTATGTCTAAACTTCCGGTAATAATTGAAATAATCAAACACAATATTTTAAGAACAGATGTTGGTTTACATAAATCAGTCATCGTCTGCTTGTTGAGTGTTATCGGTAGATTAAACAGGTGTTTTAAAAAATGATTTAAATTTTTTTTAAAATTTTAAAAAAAAGTTTGAAACAAGGATCAATCAATTTTGCCAATTGTAGATGGTTTCCCTGTAAAATTACGTCACACTCATGATGAAACATCGCATAAGTGTAAATAGCTCGAAAATACCAATATGGCGAGAACTGAATACTTGAGTATACATGTAGTTCACATGGCTGACATAAATGGGTCTTCATTTTGATAAAGTAATGTTTAATTAAATATACTTTACTTTCTTTCTAACATGATGGTTTGTTATTTGTTAATTATTTGCATTCATATATCGAGGGGTGAGAGCGAAACTAGGCTAAGTGCTTATGTATTTATATGTACTTAGCATAGTTTCGCTTTCACCCTTCGATATACATGTACATATGTACCATTCACATGAAATGCATAATGTTATAATACTTAGATAGTACACATGAATATAAAACACAAAATGGCAAATTAAATTAAAATAAGCAAATAAAGATGACCGTACTATTTTCGATAAAAACATATTGATCCAAACAAAACATTAAAGTTAGGAAAAAACTTCTTTCTTTTTTTTCTTTATACCACAACTTATTTTAGCCCAATGAACAAAGATCTATTATTAGCTTCTACGAGTCCACCTCGACAATTAAGGTTTGGTTCAATATTTTACACCCGGAAAGATCACATCAACAAATATACACGTATGAAAATAAGAATTACTGAACTTATTATAAAAAAAATAATAAAAAAATAAAAAAACAATAAAAAAAACCAAACAACTTTTTTAAATTTTGCTGAGTTTTTAAATACTTATAATTTATTGATGAACTGAAAAAAGGAGAAAATGAAGAGTAAAGAAGAGAGAGAGAGAGAGAGAGAGAGAGAAATAAAATAAAAAAGACAGTCGAATGCATAAAACTCAACTCACATTTTATCAGAGATGGATACGAAAATATCCCGAGCTTGAGTTATAGTGTCGTTTATTTTTCAGCAGCATTTACTAACAATAACCCATTTCAGTAGCGTGCGGCGTCACCATGGTAAAAGTCTTAAAGCTTTTGGGCATGTTAAATGGTGAAAGAAATGAACTTATGTCAAGTTACCATTTAATGAAAGAAACAAACAGCTGTACTTTAAATGGGGGAAACATTAACGTGTCAAATTTATTGTTAAAACCGTCGCATTCTGGTTCCGACTACATGTAAAAAACGAGGATGTCCTGTGTTTTGGTACAATTAATAACATATCCTTTGGTTTAAAGTTACTTTTTATCTAGTGACATTTGATGACCTGTGTTGTTCTATTCGTTGTTGTTTTCTTTATTGTCCTTTATTTTTTGTTATAATTTGCCAATATGAGTGTAAATGTTCTCATGAAGCGTCACAGTTCATGTGAGTAATTTAATCGAATCAAAGATTTCTTTATTCATCCCTATCCCGTACCGTACTCCAGAACAGAAAGAATCTCTTGTGAAATATATGTACTTAATAAAGGGATGACAAAAAGTGCATTTATCTTATATTTTGTGGTGATTGTGGTAGAAATTTATAAAACCCCTTATAACAAGGTTGCTTACATTTTTGTTTGCAAAATCGCACTAGCTAAAAAATGAAAATTCAGAGAAAACTGATATATTTTCTGCTCCAAAACTTGCACCAAGATGACTTTGTAAGTATAATCAACCATTTTATCACCGTCTAACTCTTTTACCATATTTACTAAGTGTTATGTAGTCCTTCAAACATTAGGATCGTTTTTACAAAACATTTACTTGTCCTTAATTTGGTAACTTTTATAATCCTATTACTTCTGAAAAGTGAATTCTCAAGACAGCTTATTTATCAGATGAAAAAAAAAATGCCAGTAATTAAATTTGAGGATTTGTAAAGCAATACTTCTCTCGATAATAACCACGCACGCACACAAGCAATAATGCAAGCACCCACGCACACACATATACGCGCCCCTAAATTTAAATGCTTTGTTAATAGGGTCCCAAATCTAGCTTTTGGCAACACAGGAACCAGTGTTAGGGATGTTTCTTTAGTTCACATGCATCAATATAACAGCAAAACTATTAATTTCACGCCTTTGTAATAAGATAGGTTAGTCACATTTCATTGATTCCTTTCCTTTTATTGACATTAAAGGGTGGTGTGGTACTCACTGCCACACGCAGTGTTCGTATTATACTGAAGTATAGTCATCAATCACATGCTGATTATCACAGCTATTATTTCTTTTCTGTCGCCAGTTAATACGAGTAAGTATGTACGTTGTTTAATAAAGCGATGTAAGTAATAACCATCACAGTTATCTGCACTGTAAAAGCATACATTTTCGTTGACATTAATTTTCGTTGATTATGTACCTAGGGAATTTTGTGGGTACATTTAGTCGTGGATCTATGTTTTAGAAAACGTGAGGTCTATATAAGAGGCAAGTTTCGTGGGGATTAATATTCGTTGACATGACCCTCCACGAAATCTACGAAAATTAGTGTCCCACAAAAAAAATCAATGATTTCACAGTATATCAGTTCTGTACAACACGCAAAGTACAATTCACATAACTATGTAAGATTACGGTAATGAAGAACCCTGTGATATGATAATGTTTTACCATTTAATGATGCGTGTCTATTATAAAAAGCTCAGTTTTTTCAATACAACCCGTTTTTGGATGTCTTTATGGTTGAATTTTGCCATTTTGTATGGCGCGTGCCTTGACGAAAGGTCGAAACACCACAAACCATATTTTGTTTCGATGGGAGATAGTAGCACCCGTCAAGGGAAAGACTGAAATCAAGATTTCAATGGGCGGGGCGAATCTCGTCGCAAAGTAAAGAAAGACATGCAATGATTAAGACGATAATGAGCGCACTCAAAACCTCGCGAGGATTATTACATCTCGTATGTATATACATGTATGTATGGTTGTTGTTTTTTTGTTGTTTTTTTGCACACGACAACGCGATAATTATCGTGTTGTCGAGTATTAAGAGAGGCAAGGATTAAAGAAGCAATTGTAGCAATTCGTTTCTGACGAAAAAACAGCAGGTCATCCTTGGAGCAGTTACTGCATTAAGTGACATCACACTAAAATCCGAAAGTGATTTACACTTACGGAGAAAACTCATCTATGAGCATTATTTCAAGTCCATACTGCTGCGACAATCAGACAAATCATATTCTCATTTAACTTAAAACACCAGGAATTGTTCAATTTCATTGGATATCATCAATTTTATTTTTAACCTTTGGTCACCCAAAATTTGTTTGAATTTGAATAACAAAGAGTCCCCACATCATTTCTTTCAATTTTAAAGTAAACATGTTTGAAATAGCAGCAATTAACACACGTGAGATACAATTCGTGTTTATATAGTATGCGCTTGACAGAAAGACATACGACTGTGTATGTTAACTTAGACAGGTGTTTGTTTCACCTGTATAAAGAAAACATGTCCCTGATGTTGAGGATTAAAGTTCAGACACCTTCGCCATTTCTAATTTATAACAGAACAGAAGAAAGCAATATTTCATTTCGACGTTTTCATAATTTCTCAGTCCTATACATTTACAAAAAGTATCATGTAAAAAAACGTAATTACAACACTTCATATGTTTGATATGTTACAACACTTCATATGTTTGATATGTTACAACACTTGAAATGTATCACGTGTCATGTAAAAAGAACATATATGTTTACATGATATTTTTTTCCCTTATTTCATGTATAAACAATTAAAGATGTAGAAAAATTGCATGACAAATGTTTAGAATATTTGAGTGAATATTAAATATCATTTGTTGATATGTTAAAAATACTCGTGCAGCTCATAACATCATAACATTCCTCCAGGATGGATATGGTTTTCACAGTCAAAGACAAACAATATGCAGATAATAAATATTTTTTTATAAGTATAGAAAAAAACAGAAACTTACGCGGATATTAGTCGTTTAAAACAATTTAGTACGAATACAATGACCAGTGGGTCTTAATGAGAAATAGTCATACACTTAAGATCACTATTTGGTCAATTTTATCATCAAATTATACAGGGTGATGCCGAACCTCTGGTGAAATGATCTGTTTAAGGTAAAGTCCCTGTCACTGTTCTGCAACATTTCGGACCCAATGCCTTTTACGGAGATAACCAAGGTTTCCTAATAGGGCACCTTGGTTACCTTGGTAGAGGTTAAGTGGTCCAAGATGTAGCGAAACCATTACAAGGACTTTACCTTAATGTACAACCAAGATTTCCTTATGTTTCATTAGGGTACCTATCCAGACATATGCAAATATTTCACCTATTGACCTTGACCTTTGACCTATTTTACTGTAACCTTTGAAAACATTAAAATGCCTGTCATTTCAGAACCGTTACCAACAGGGCACTGATATTTCACATATGAATTCCTTGTGGCAAGACCTTTGCACCAATGTTACACTTTTGGACTTTTGACTTCGACCTTCGAACTTTGATCTATTTTTTTTAATATTTTAAATAAAAAACTTTTACGTTGGCCATAACTTCTTTACTATTTGACTTACAGCTTTCCTTTTTTGTATGCATATTCATCTTGACAAAGCCTATCCAGACATATGCAAATATTTCACCTATTGACCTTGACCTTTGACCTATTTTTGATGTAACTATTGAAAACTTTAGAATGCCCGTCATTTCAGAACCGTTACCAACATAAAATTGATATTTCACATGTGAATTCCTTGTGGCGAAACTCTTGCATCAATGTTACACTTTTGGACTTTTGACTTTTTTAAAAATGTTTAACAAAAAAACTTTAACGTTGACCATAACTTCTTTTTATTATTTGACGTACAACTTTTATTTTTGGTTTGCACATTCATTTTGACAAAGACCTTTGACCTTATTTTGCCATAACTTTGGGCAAGTTTTAAAGTATGTATTTCTCTGTCTTTTTTCAACGACTTTCTTATAAAATAAACGTTGTATACTGATTTGTCATCATATGAACCTGTGCGGTTGTAGATTTGGTCATGGTCACTAGACAGATAAAAAAATAGAGCATTTTTAAAAAAAAAATGTCTTCAAATTTTACGGTTTTGTGTTGATTATCGAAAACTCAATGGATCAGCCATTCTATTTTTTTATTTTTTTTACAAATTTTACATCTTTGTGTTGTATATATTCTATTCGTTGCATAGCTCAAGGTCATCCTTCAAGGACACAGGTCAAATGTCAAGGGTATGATACTTTAACTTTGCATGTAAAAGAGTACAGGTTTAGCTGTGATTTTCAAAGTCAACCTTTTTAAATGGTTAACAAAAATATTAAAGTTGGCAAAAACAGACGAGCGTTGGCACCCGCATGCAATGCTTCTGTTTAACTTCTTATATGTCCAAAATACAAAATGCATTTATGAACACAAAATGTATATGATTTATTAATACCACTGTATTTATATTCGCAGTCGAGCAAAAATCAAAGAACTAAGAGCCCTAATGTTGCGGTAAGCATAATATAACCCGAATCAGTAAAGTAGAAAGGCAAGTGTTTTGAAATGTAGAAATGTTTTATTGATTATCCACATCAAATGGATACTGTAGCTAATATATCATTTTATTGTGAGGGGCTTACATTATTCATTGAAATACCTATATATAAACTAAGGACATATTACATGCCAGGTATGTGAATTGCTGCACTTCATGTATAAAGCACCACTGACTGACGTCACAATTTCATTTGTAGTATATTAGTTTCCCGCTTACGCATTGTTGCAGAGGTATTGTTCGTTATGTGCCGTGGCAACTTTATACTAAAATGATTAAAAATCATACACAGATAATTGCACTGCATTTTCTTCATGTAAGATATGTAAAAAAATGTCACTCGCCTAAACTGGAGCTCGTCATGTAAGCATATGTATCTAATGAAACATATAATGATGGTACAAGCAAACAGTGCCACGTATAACTTGCACTCTAGAGGGCATTACATTCGAAAACTGGAGCTCGTCATGCAAGCATATGTATCTAATGAAACATATAATGATGGTACAA
>CM037778.1:64457270-64507270 GCA_021229015.1 Solen grandis | reverse complement strand
CAGCAGGTGACACATATTTTCTAGAAAACACTCTTACATATTGCTGCCTTGAATTAACCTTTGACACTTTCCAGACCATTTTATCTAAGCAAAACACCCATGCCCTTAGTGTGGTTCCAAAGTCTGGTGACTTCTGAGAGTCATTACATCAGCCTACAAATATCTATGAAAAATTATGCACCTCATGGGTAGGGGACTCCTGTGTTGTGTGCAACACCAGTTACTTGTTCCATCAAACTTTTTCTGTCAGACATCTTTAATCTTCAACAGGTGACACTGTCCTTTGTTCCAAGGAACACTTCTTGTTAAGAAAGTGATTTTTCTTGCTGAAATGGCTGTTATAGTCTCTTCCTATACATGTATTTTTTAAGAAAAGTAATTGCAGTACACAAGTTAATTATATCAGTATATCAGAACAGTCCTAGTTTTACGTCAGTTATGTTACTTTTTTGAGAGCCCTCATGTGGAAATTGGCTACAGAAAAGTATTCTATTTTGCATCTCTATGCCAATTTCACTTTTTCTTTGCTGTTTTCTATGTGTGGTTCTGTGTTACTTTCTTTGATAGGATCAAAGCAGCCTGAGTCAATATTTTGATGTCAGATATAAATCAGTTGTTTCTGAATGAGAGTATTTCTGCTGAATCATGCCTAGATTAGATTATGTTTATAATGTTCCCTTCACCTGGTAAACTACTTGTTTGGTTAAAGAGTTGACTTTTTCAGAAAGAATGGAATATATGAAATTTAACCAAGCTTGAGCCAATATTCATGTATACAATTTATGAAGTTTTACCAAAATTGGCCCACTATATAGATACTTCCTGAATACCACCCCTGCTTTTTTCTGCATACACTACATAGATACTTCCTGAATACCACCCCTGCTTTTTTCTGCATACACTACATAGATACTTCCTGAATACCACCCCTGCTTTTTTCTGCATACACTACATAGATACTTCCTGAATACCACCCTGCTTTTTTCTGCATACACTACATAATACTTCCTGAATACCACCCCTGCGCTTTTTTCTGCATACACTACATAGATACTTCCTGAATACCACCCCTGCTTTTTTCTGCATACACTACATAGATACTTCCTGAATACCACCCCTGCTTTTTTCTGCATACACTAATAGATACTTCCTGAATACCACCCCTGCTTTTTTCTGCATACACTACATAGATACTTCCTGAATACCACCCTGCTTTTTTCTGCATAAACTACATAGATACTTCCTGAATACCACCCCTGCTTTTTTCTGCATACACTACATAGATACTTCCTGAATACCACCCCTGCTTTTTTCTGCATACACTACATAGATACTTCCTGAATACCACCCCTGCTTTTTTCTGCATACACTACATAGATACTTCCTGAATACTACCCCTGTTTTTTCTGCATACACTACATAGATACTTCCTGAATACTACCCCTGCTTTTTTCTGCATACACTACATAGATACTTCCTGAATACCACCCCTGCTTTTTTCTGCATACACTACATAGATACTTCCTGAATACCACCCTGCTTTTTTCTGCATACACTACATAGATACTTCCTGAATACCACCCCTGCTTTTTTCTGCATACACTACATAGATACTTCCTGAATACTACCCCTGTTTTTTCTGCATACACTACATAGATACTTCCTGAATACTACCCCTGTTTTTTCTGCATACACTACATAGATACTTCCTGAATACTACCCCTGTTTTTTCTGCATACACTACATAGATACTTCCTGAATACTACCCCTGTTTTTTCTGCATACACTACATAGATACTTCCTGAATACTACCCCTGTTTTTTCTGCATACGCTACATAGATACTTCCTGAATACCACCCCTGCTTTTTTCTGCATACGCTACGTAGATACTTCCTGAATACTACCCCTGTTTTTTCTGCATACACTACATAGATACTTCCTGAATACTACCCCTGTTTTTTCTGCATACACTACATAGATACTTCCTGAATACTACCCCTGTTTTTTCTGCATACACTACATAGATACTTCCTGAATACCACCCCTGTTTTTTCTGCATACACTACATAGATACTTCCTGAATACTACCCCTGTTTTTTCTGCATACGCTACATAGATACTTCCTGAGTACTACCCCTGTTTTTTCTGCATACGCTACATAGATACTACATAAATACCACCCCTGCTTTTTTCTGCATACACTACATAGATACTTCCTGAATACTACCCCTGTTTTTTCTGCATACACTACATAGATACTTCCTGAATACTACCCCTGTTTTTTCTGCATACACTACATAGATACTTCCTGAATACTACCCCTGTTTTTTCTGCATACGCTACATAGATACTTCCTGAATACTACCCCTGTTTTTTCTGCATTCACTACATAGATACTTCCTGAATACTACCCCTGTTTTTTCTGCATACGCTACATAGATACTCCTGAATACTACCCCTGTTTTTTCTGCATACACTACATAGATACTTCCATGAATACCACCCCTGTTTTTTCTGCATACGCTACATAGATACTACATGAATACTACCCCTGTTTTTTCTGCATACACTACATATATACTACATGAATACCACCCCTTTTTTTTCTGCATACACTACATATACTCTACATGAATACCACCCCTTTTTTTCTGAATAAACAACATAGATACTACATGAATACCACCCCTGTTTTTTCTGCATACACTATATATATGCTACATGAATACCACCCCTGTCTTTTCTGCCATTGAATGTCATAATAGAATTCGCCAACCTTACCCCTCAAGAGGTTTGAGCTCACAGTCCTTCCCTGGATCTGCAGTCCTGGGGCCAGTTTTACTTAACTTCATACGAAAAAATCTTCATAGGCATAAATTCATGGATGTAAAATAATACTTTCCTGTGATTTATTTCTGTACAAAAAGTGTTGTGTTTATATAATGCAATGAAATGGGTCAGCTTTCTTCATGGTTTATTGTGCAAATAAGACGTGAATAGACACTATTTAGAAACACAGACTTCTGACTTTGATCAAATTAGTACGATGTTTAGAAAAATCAAGCCCCTGTACTCTTAAGCCCTGCACCAAAGTGCCACCTACATGTAGCTGTTTTGTAGATAAGAAGGAGTGACAAATTTATAACACAATTAACTGAAATATCATTTCTAAGTGATAACCTGCGAGATAAGAATTCAAGATATGAGAACTGTTTAATGCACATTAGGATTTTATTTTAAATTTTGAAGGCATTGGTGCATGTAGAAATGAAGAGTTTTCAGCTGATTGCACTAATGGGCCTGGTATTTTCTGCTTATGGAGGGGACACAGGTATAAACTGTACTGAAGCTGAAGTTAGACAGCTTGTTCTGTCAATTTTACAAGAAAACAAACTAAACACAGATTTGTTTGAAAGGATTCTTGTGTTAGAATCATCTTTGAAAGTTGCATCTGAAAAAGTTATGGGACTAGAATCTGATCTTGACTCTATCAGAGAAGAAAATAAGAAATTGATGATTCAACTGCAGAAGCAGGAAATAAAAACTGAGATGGAAGTGACAACAATTCTAAAAGAAGGAAGCAATGAAAATCAACAACAGAACTTTTCTGCAAAGGAATCAAAAGGAAGTGGAGTCCAAGTGCTTTCCAAGGAAAATGGGGCAAAGCCTTATGGGTCTAGAAAAAGAATACTTCAACAAAATCATGTAGGATTTACAGCATTTTTAGACCACGTTATGAGTAATATTGGCTTGAATCAGGTTATAAAATATAACCGTGTCATAACAAATGACGGAGCTGGATATAATATGAATACAGAAATTTTCACTGCTCCTGAACCTGGAGTTTACTTTTTCTCTTTCACCCATCGTGTGAACAAGGGTTACTCTGCCGATCTGAGACTAATGGTAAATGGTGCCAACATTGTGGACGCTGTTGCAAGTGCTGCTATTAGTGACTATCATGCTATGGCTTCCAACTGTGCTGTGGTGCCTTTGTCACATGGAGATGCTGTGTGGGTTGAAAATTATCTTTACAGTGACCAGCAACTGGCAAGCTATGATGGATCTAGGCATGTAACCTTCACTGGCTTTTTGCTGTATTGAAATAAAAGCAGACTATTGTGCATGAATTTGAAAATTTTTCTGCAAATTACATAATTATGACTGATTAAACTGGATTTTGTTGAACTCTTAATAGTTTCATTAATTGAGTTTAAGTACTTTGACTTGATCACTGAAAACCTGCAGTATATACAATTGCAGTATTGCATTTATGATATGTAATAATGTCTGGTTTATTTTGAGAACACTTAATAATTGTCATGAACAGGAAATAAGCCATTGGCTTAACAGAATGTTGGAACCTCAGCAGTTTTCAATATCAGCTTTTTTGTGAATTGTGTTTATGTTGGTTATCAATTAAAAAAAAAAAATTTTTCATTGCTTTATTTGAATCAGTGCTATCCTTGTAAGTTTTGGTGTCAAAGGAAAAATTAGAAAAAAGAAATATTGTTTATTATTTTATACACATTTTAATATACTTGGCCTAATAAAGTGAAGTGTGGCCTACAAAGGAATCATATTTGTTGTCCCATCATCGCATCTCATCTTTATCCTAAAAAAAAGTACATTATCTTTATATATTGTTCAGTAAAGCAGTGTAGCGAGATTATTTATCACTTTCAATGATAGCTCTTGTTTTTAATGCCCCCACCAAAAATTGAAGGGGCATATAGATTTGCCTTTGTCCATTCGTCCGTATGTCCCAAAACTTTGTGACACGTATAACTCGGAAAGTATTTGTACTACAGACTTTAAACTTCATGAATATATTATTCATGACATGAACTTGTGCACCTGGGTATTTTCATCAAACCAACATTGAAGTTGACAGAGTTATGGGCCTTTGTTTTTGAAAAAATATGAATTTCAATTTTATGGAGCCCACAACTCTAAAAGTATTTATATAACAAATTTGAAGCTTCATTGATATATTATTCAGGGCATACACTTGTTCATCTGGGCATTTTAATTGGCCAGTTTTCACTTAGATAAGTTTTCACTTTTGGGCAGCAGTGAAAAATAACAAATAAAGCCATGGGACAAAGCGACAGGTGGGGGCATATGTGTCCTCAGGACACATTTCTAGTTTGTTCATGGTCACCAGTCATTCATATCAATCTCTGTGTGAAAATCAATATCTTGGTCATTCTTAAGACTTGGCCCTTTACCTCATGAATATTCATGTGCAAATTCATGACTTGATGAATATTAATTGACTGATCTTTAAATTGTTTTTAACATATTGGATTTTTCTTTGCCACAGATGACATTGTAAGAACTGAGCTACAAGATTATATGAGCAAACAGAGGAGAACCTGATCAGACAGCTCCTGAGTGAGATATATAATACATATATATATAGTAGCTGTTTGATGAGGGTCTGTTCTGTTTGATTATGTGTCAAAATGGGTCTCTATATGAAATAAAGGGTTTAAAGTGGAGGGACAATGCCGAAAGAACAAAGACAACTAATTCTGTTGAGTGCTCAATAAAAACTTTTCTTCAAATATTATCAAAGAAAACAAGGTAAAACAAGTTTAAAAAAGAGAACCAATTGCAACTGAAAGCAATCTCCAAATTCTAGAAGGTTTTTATATGGCTTGAAAATTGAAAACGCTTGAAAACAGGAAAGCATAAATATTGGGATTCCCTTAAATCTTTACACTGTTTTTCTTTTGCAATTAAAGCTCAGCGAAATCTCCAAATTGATTCTCAAAATCTGTAGCAGTAAAAGGAGGCATATTGTGCAAGTAGAGATCAATAGATGGCTGCAGAATTCTCTTCTTGTTTTGCACATCATTATTTGCAATAATTATTATGTAAATTAAGTAAAATGATACACTAATTAGTCTTCTTTATTGCATGTTATTATCTGGGAAGCAGACTGCTTTGTCATTTGCTCTAAGGAGATATCTTGCATGGCAGTCGAGAAATCTAGTTGATGTATGATATAAGATTCAGGGCATATAATGTTAATAATAATAGTACTATGGTTTCCCTTCATTCAAGGCTTGATAATGCAAGACTCGGTGTCATAAATATCACACTGTGGTGTACAGCAGCAGGACTGACAGGTGCATTATTTATTCAGAATTTTTTTAAATAGTGATAGAATAATTTAGGAAACTTTTAGCAAGATACTTTTTTTTCTGACGTCATTGACTGTTTCAAGACAAAACACCAAGAATGAATTGGACTTGCTGAATAATTTGACTCCTTAATTGACAACACCTTTCCTGGTTGAAATGTATATTCAGAGAAGCAGAGTTATCAAGTTTTACTTCATTCATCATGTCGCTCAGATCTATCTGGATGTGATCCTTCAAATCATACCTACAAGTTTTCCAGTTTAATAGAATGTCTGTGAAACCTCAATTTTCTGTTTTATAAACAGTACACCAAGGCTTTTTGCAATATTCCATGATGAAAGTTATCTCAGAATTTTGCTAGAAAAATATCATATACCCATTTCCTACCAATCCCTAACCCAAACACTAATTCACCACAGAAGTTACGGTACCTTCCTGAAGGGTGCCTGCACATGCACACTTCATTCATAAGGAACTTCCATCATGGGTATCTTTCATAATAACATTGTGTCAATGTTTTATTTTTGTTATCAAAATCAGTGTAAAAATGGTCTTCTTGAATTTCATTTGAATTGTTAGTAATGATTTGAATTTCTTTGAATATTGACTCATGGGGAAATGCCAGTGCAAGACTAGAAGATTCAAATACTATCATATTACAGTGATATGATAAATGTTCAGAAACATGTTCATGATTTACAATTAGATGTAACAAATCTTTACGGCCTGTCAGATAATTGTTCAATATGGGTCAGAGAGGCATATGTGGGTGTGTGATAAAACCCAGTTTGTTACAGATAAGGAAACCCTGCTGCAATTGATTTTTTTATTTTTTTTTGCATTTTATGCTCATTAAATGATCTGAAATAGATAAATGTTTTAGACAACATTAAAACAAATGTCATTTTTTGAGAATTGCAAATGATCAAGGCATTTATTTGGCTCCTGAACATATCTTACTGTCATAGTTCCAAACAGCAACACCAAACAGAATTTGATTTTTTTACTTAAGCATTTAAAGAAGAATTGAAGAAATATTTGTTTCAAAAGTGAGCACCAATCGCTATGTTTTTTAAGATAACTGTATTTGAGCAAGCTTTTCTGTGTACTTTGTACTGCCTTAAAGCACTTTGTTGTGTCACCTGCTGTAAGCAGAGGTGACACATAAGGATCACTTTTCTGTCTGTCCATCTGTCTGTCACAATTTTTCGTCATGCTTCAGCAGGTGACACATGTTTTCCAGAGAACACTCTTGTCTTACATATTGTTGCCTTGAATTAACCTTTGACACTTTCCAGACCTTTCTATCTGAGCAAAACACCCATGCCCTTTATGTGGTTCCAAAGTCTGGTGACTTCTGAGAGTCAATACATCAGCCTACAAATATCTATCCTCTGATAAGTCCAAACAAATTTTCTCAAGTACCAGAGCCAATTAACTTGACGCCAAAACAGGTATAGTCCCGCCCTAAATGTTTGTCGGAGGTTGTTGAACTTTGGTAACTATTGAAAGCAAGATTTATGTGCATTATAGTTTGAGTCTCAGTATGAAAATCATACCAAAGTACCATTTACCTCGACTATTTGATGAATAAGGAGGACTATTCTACTCCCTGTTGACGTTGGCGTCACCGTAAGCTTTTTGTACCACCTCAGTTAATTACTGAACCCCTTAAGGTATTGTTTTGAAACTTTGAATATTTGTATATGATCAACATTCCAACCTGTAGGCAACCTGTCATGGATTTTTACCAAATTATGCCTCTTTATGACTTAGAATCTTGATTAAGTTTTTCATACCACCTCACTTTTTCACTGTATTTTTCTGCATACACTACATATATACTACATGAATACTACCCCTATTTTTCTGCATACACTACATAGATACTACATGAATACTACCCCTATTTTTCTGCATACACTACATATATACTTCATGAATACCACCCCTGTTTTTTCTGCATACACAACATATATACTTCATGAATACCACCCCTGTTTTTTTTCCTGCATAAACTACATAGATACTACATGAATACCACCCCTGTTTTTTTCTGCATACACTACATGTATACTACATGAATACTACCCCTGTTTTTTCTGCATACACTACATGTATACTACATGAATACCACCCCTGTTTTTTCTGCATACACTACATATATACTACATGAATACCACCCCTGTTTTTTCTGCATACACTAAATATATACTACATGAATACCACCCCTGTTTTTTCTGCATACACTAAATATATACTACATGAATACCACCCCTGTTTTTTCTGCATATACTAAATATATACTACATGAATACCACCCCTGTTTTTTTCTGCATACACTACATATATACTACATGAATACTACCCCTGTTTTTTCTGCATACATTACATATATACTACATGAATACTATCCCTGTTTTTTTCTGCATACATTACATATATACTACATGAATACCATCCCTGTTTTTTTCTGCATACATTACATATATACTACATGAATACCATGCCTGTTTTTTTCTGCATACACTACATATATACTACATGAATACCATGCCTGTTTTTTTCTGCATACATTACATATATACTACATGAATACCATGCCTGGTTTTTTCTGCATACACTACATATATACTACATGAATACCATGCCTGTTTTTTTCTGCATACATTACATATATACTACATGAATACCATGCCTGTTTTTTCTGCATACATTACATATATACTACATGAATACCATGCCTGTTTTTTTCTGCATATATTACATATATACTACATGAATACCATGCCTGTTTTTTTCTGCATACACTACATATATACTACATGAATACCATGCCTGTTTTTTTCTGCATACACTACATATATACTACATGAATACCATGCCTGTTTTTTTCTGCATACATTACATATATACTACATGAATACCATGCCTGTTTTTTCTGCATACACTACATATATACTACATGAATACCACCCCTGTTTTTTCTGCCATAGAATGTTATAATAGAACTCGCCAACCCAACCCCTTAAGAGGTTTGAGCTTACAGCCCTTCCCTTGATCTGCAGTCCTGGGGCCAGTTTTACTAAACTTCATACGAAAAATTCTTCATAGGCATAAATTCAAGGATGTAAAATAATACTTTCCTGTGATTTTTTTCTGTACAAAAAGTGTTGTGTTTATATAATGCAATGAAATGGGTCAGCTTTCTTCATGGTTTATTGTGCAAATAAGACGTGAAAAGACACTATTTAGAAACACATACTTCTGACTTTGATCAAATTTATACAATGTTTAGAAAAAACAAGCCCCTGTACTCTTAAGCCCTGCACCAAAGTGCCACCTACATGTAGCTGTTTTGTAGATAAGAAGGAGTGACAAATTTATAACACAATTACCTGAAATATCATTTCTAAGTGATAACCTGCGAGATAAGAATTCAAGATATGAGAACTGTTTAATGCACATTAGGATTTTATTTTAAATTTTGAAGACATTGGTGCATGTAGAAACGAAGAGTTTTCAGCTGATTGCACTAATGGGCCTGGTATTTTCTGCTTATGGAGGGGACACAGGTATAAACTGGACTGAAGCTGAAGTTAGACAGCTTGTTCTTTCAATTTTACAAGAAAATAAACTAAACACAGATTTGTTTGAAAGGATTCTTGTGTTAGAATCATCTTTGAAAGTTGCATCTGAAAAAGTTGCGGGACTAGAATCTGATCTTGACTCTATCAGAGAAGAAAATAAGAATTTGAAGATTCAGCTGCAGAAGCAGGAAGAAAAAACTGAGATGGAAGTGACAACAATTCTAAAAGAAGAAAGCAATGAAAATCAACAACAGAACTTTTCTGCAAAGAAATCAAAAGGAAGTGGAGTCCAAGAGGTTTCCAAGGAAAATGGGGCAAATCCTTATGGGTCTAGAAAAAGAATACTTCAACAAAATCATGTAGGATTTACAGCGTTTTTAGACCATGTTATGAGTAATATTGGCATAAATCAGGTTATAAAATATAACCGTGTCATAACAAATGACGGAGCTGGATATAATACGAATACAGGAATTTTCACTGCTCCTGAACCTGGAGTTTACTTTTTCTCTTTCACCCATCGTGTGGACATGAATCACACTGCCGATCTGAGACTGATGGTAAATGGTGCCAACATTGTAGATGCTGCTGCCAGTGCTGCTTCTAGTGACTATTTTTCCATGGCTTCCAACTGTGCTGTGGTGCCTTTGTCACGTGGAGATGCTGTGTGGGTGGAAAATTATCTGTATAGTGACTGTCAATTAACAAGCTTGGATGATTATAGGCATGTGACATTCACTGGATTTTTGCTGTATTGAAATAAATGCAGAATAATGTGTCAGAGTGTTTGTCTCTTTTGAATCACTGATAAGTTCTAAATTGGGTCATGTGGGGTCAAAATATAGGTCACTAGGATAAATCTTAGAAAAACTTTGTGATCTATTTAGATGTGACATTATTACTTGATCCTCACCAAAATACTGGTAACAATATTACATCATAATGCATAGAACATCTATCTTACTCAGGAGAGTGGACTAGGGCCATCATGGCCCTCTTGTTTATAAGATACAATTCTTGTTTATTATCTAGGAGTGTTCTTTGAAGTTGTTGTTAGATACTCCTGCATTGAAAACAAGAGGTTGTGGGTTTAATTTTCAGCAGTGACGTAACAGAATTTTTAAGAATAGTGCAGATTCTCACACTTGTGTCGGAGATCATGGGTTCAATCCCTGGCTGTGACATACCATGGCACTGTTACAATAAGCTCCCTTGCTTGGCATTCATCCTATAATGGTAGTTCAAGGACTGGTCAGTCCTGGCTCGAATACCACCAACAGTACTTAGCGCTAAGTAATACATCTAGGTATATACACAATCCACCATTCCCAAATTAATGAAATATTCAAGTATATGAAAAAGCTGAAATGAATTATTACATTAATAACTAACACTGATTGTTAAGAAATTAAATATTTTGATAGTTTTTTTTAGAGGAATAAGGTTAATGAAAATTGCCTTTAAGTATTTCTTAGCGCTAAGAATTGTTGGTGGAATTCAACCTGGTCAATTATTTGAGCCTGTAATTTTAAATTCAGATCCCAAACTGCAAATTTTCAATGTGATATTTTAATTAATATGTCCATAATTTAGTTAACAGAAAATATTTCTTAAAATGTTGAATAAAAATTTATTATTAACTGAAACGTTTGTTAATTTAACCATTATGAAGGAATATGTTCATAATTCAGAAGAAAGAATTAAAATATAGACACAATATGTTAGCTGAAGGCTAACCACTCATGCATATACACTATCATGTGTATACAGCAGCCAACGATGCAGTATCACACCATTTGGAGAGATGTCATGGTGAGGCAGTACTCTGTCATATGCAGATAAAATCCAGAAACGATAGGAACACTGTTAGTGGGCCAATAAAAAAAGGAAAACAAACAAATTTTTAATTATAATATCTTTTTTTTATCTTTTTATGTTTTGTTTGAACAAGATCTGTTTTTATTATGTCCAAAATGAAAAACAAACATAGCAAAAAGGCTTTGTGCAAAATTAAGTAACTATATATAAATAAAAAAACCTCTAAACACATTGTATGATCACAATGTATTTAATTCAACAAAATGGAGACTGTTTCAAGAAATTAATATCATAAATTTCATAGATTCTGATAATATGAAATCTACATAAGTTGCTCATGCAAGTAAGTTTACAGAAGATACATTCCCGGAGTGTTTAATTTGATGTGAAGGAAGGTGCTACATCTATGTAACTTTATTTCGGGACACAGTGCCTCATTTCCTAGCAAAGTGATTTACATTTCGGGACACAGTGCCTCATTTTCTAGCAAAGTGATTTACATACAGGGCATAAACCCTCTGCAAGAGGAAACTGCATATTTTGACTAGAAGAAATAAATAAATGGACCCATAAAGGACCTCTTAAACGAAGCACCTAAATGCTTTATCTGAATGGTAAAAGGTTATCCATTAGTGCCTGGCTTCCTGTCACTTGAATATAAATGGGGAAACACAAGATGAATAGGAATGATTTAACATTCGCTGTGAAGTTGTGTCACTGAGTGCAAATATTTAATAGATAGGAACGTGAGGTGATGGCGCATGGAAGAGAAAATGTACTTCAATATGAAATGAAGGACAAATTTTGTGTTAAAAGCACTAATAGTAGACCTATTTGTCTTTTTCTATCTTGTTTTCCTTTTTACATTTTCGACTCCTCTCTGCTGTGGGTCCAAGTCCCAGCAGATTCCCCTGGAGT
Organism: Solen grandis; assembly: GCA_021229015.1. Taxonomy (NCBI): domain Eukaryota; kingdom Metazoa; phylum Mollusca; class Bivalvia; order Adapedonta; family Solenidae; genus Solen; species Solen grandis. The sequence goes on along the minus strand of CM037778.1, from coordinate 64,494,791 downwards.
TTTCTTGTGAGGTCACCTTTTAGGCCGATGGTTCTCAGTAACACGATGGTTCTCAGTAACGCGACTGCTGCTGTGCACTTCGGATCTTCCTCCACTTGTAATGAACTGGACATCTCTATACACTGAAATAAAATTGACTTTAATTCTAAGGCAACATTGGTGGCATTGGAGGTCAGGAATGTCTTGTGAAATGGTTGCCATGGTATCCATAATTGATGCTGTCACAGTTAATATTGTCTTGCCAACAATGTTTTGAATAATACATGTAGGGTCAAAGAGATAGTGTATGTTCAAAAATATTCATTGTAAGAACTCTGGAATAATTTTGAAACTGAAAATCATTGATTTTGATAGCTCACATATTCAGAATGATGATAATTCAAAAATTGATTGCGATGCCAAAAGTGCATACAACAGACTGGTTCCCTGTAAGTGTTGCTGTAGCTCAAGACTGTGGGTATCTCTGTTATGTCATAAGCAGTCAATATCCTGACAGGTGGTATGATAAAGTTGATCTATACAAATAAGAGGGCTTTCCATGCACTTAATTTACCAACACAGTCGGTTTAAGTCATTTTGATTGCACAATGCTCAAGCTGTTTGTTTGTATGATGTTTATTATCTTTTTCAAACTTTTTTTCCACCTGCAATCAAAACATACTTGTCCCCAGACTTTGCCTGTATTTATTGAATATGCTGTCATTATATCCTGGCAAATGAAGTTTGAGAGGGGGTATATAGGAGTCAGTCTGTCATTCTGTTGGTTTGTTGGTCTGTCCTTTCATCCCAAAGATTTGTGACGCAAACTACATTATACTTCTACATTTCTAAACTGATTTAGTTCAGGTGGAGATGCATGACATAAATTTCACTTGAGTTATCTCAAGGATTACAGAGTTATTGCCCCTGATTTGACTCTAAATATCTTGTGACGCGAACTTCTTCTACATTTCTTAACTGACTCAATTCAAATTTTGTGTGTACATTGATAATCAGTGGAGAGGGCATAACAAATTTACTTGAGTTATCTCAAGATTACAGAGTTATTGCCCCTGATTCCCCTGTATCAAAGCTTTTTGTGGGGGTATTAATCACCTTCAGTGATAGATCTAGTTTAAGAATGTACTAGGAGGAACTTTTGATTGGTTTAATAATTGTAAAATGTTTATATGTTGACCATTCTCTCTAAAATTACCGAAGACATTCTGGAGAGGTGTGTTACATAAATATCACTTGAGTTATCTCAAGGATTAAAGAGTTATTGCCCCTGATTTGACTCTAAATATCTTGTGATGTGAACTTCTTCTACATGTCTTAACGAATTCAGTTTAAATTTTGTGTGTGCATTGATAATCAGGTGGAGAGGTGGGTGTCATAAATTTCACTTGAGTTGTCTCAAGGATGAGTTTACCTCCCTTTGTTTAATTCTGTTTTTCCTTGTCCGGAACTTAACTTGAATATTATACAAGGTATTGGTTTGAAACTTAAAATGTAAACAGATGGCGACTTGGAAAAGTGCAGTGTCCAAGAAGTGTAACTCTACCTGGTCCCATTTTTTAATTATCTCCCTTTATTAAATTGCTTTTTTTCTTGTCCCGAACATAACTTGAATATTATACATGGTATTTACTTGAAACTTAAAACGTAAACAGATGGCGACTAGGAGAAGTGCATTGTCCAAGAACTGTACCTCTACACTTTTAAAATACTGTGCGATACAACCGTAATTGACTCTATCCATTTTGATTAAAACCTTACCTACTTATTACTTACTATCATAACCAATATACTATGTATACAGGTTCTTATCTATGTTCCGCCCAGAGTCTGGCTTCTCCTGTATTAAAGCATTTTGCGGGGTTATTAATCACCTTCAGTGAAAGCTTAAGTTTGTCTTATTTTCAGCAGTCTCTCACAGTATATTTGGTATGGATTTATTTTAGCATTCATGACAAGTGAAAGAAAATAATGAAAAAAAAAATATTAGTGTTCTTATTTTGGAAATAAATTTTAACTTACATTTTTGAAATTCACTGGTTATAAAAAACCAATGTCTACTGTAAAATTCCATGTATAGGGTTCATCCATTTACAGAGTGCATCCTGAGTTTGAGGTTCAAACCCTTGTTAGAAACATTATTTCTCTTCTATAAAGTGTATCCCCTCCACAAAGTCAGTGATATTTCAAAATGGTATATTATTAAAATATTACTTATAATTTCGGATACAGATTTATTACAGGTCTGTGTTAATAATTCAGACCTATGCTCATATTTTATCACTGCACCAATATTTCAAGCTTATTAAAATGATATATGAGGCTAATATGCTAATATCTCAGTTTTATTCAGACCTATGCTAATATTTCAGGCATATTTAAGACAATTATGCTAATATTTCAGGCATATGTAAGATCTATGCCTATACCTCAGGCTTATTATGCTAAGATTCCCTCAAGTTTATAGTTTTAGCAGTATGAATAAGTTACTATTAAAGTATTATGGACATACACCTCATATTCTGTAATCATTGTGAAAGTTCTGTTTCCCAATTTGTAAATTACTAAAATGCCTTAATAGATTGCAAAATTTTACACCAGATAGGCTCCAAATTCTTATCCTGATTTAAAGTTTGTCAGAAAATGCAATTTGATTTTATTGAACCTTTAAAAGCTGATTAATCAACAGCTGTTCAGATTATGATGGTTCATATTAAAGAGACATTTAAATCATGTTTATTTACTTTGCATCTTCATTTATTGACACAAATGCGCCATACTAAAGATAAAACAAGTTTTATAACCTCCTCAGAGTGCTGGGTCAGGATATTTGTCCTAATTAGTTACCAGTGCTTGATATTTTGTAATTTGTATTTACATCAATTTTGCATTATCAGCTAATTGTTTAAGCTGAGAAAAGATGGGTTATATCAGTAAAAGTAGTGGTCTCTTGTCAGGCGGTACAAGACATATCGGTGATTTATCGTCTTCCATGTCTACGGGCTTTTCATGCCTCCCCTTCACCAAGCATTTTGATGTGCATGGCTGTGTGTTGGGGGGCATTTATTTTTGATATTCATACTTTTTCCATCCCTTGTTCAAACTTATTTTCTAACCCTTATTCTATTTTATCCATCTGCCACACTTTTGTTTTGTATCTCATAGAAATTCAGACGTGTCAAGAATGAAATTGTAGAAATTAGTAAACCATATTTTAGGGCAAAACTTGGAATATTTTTGAAGAAGAAATGAACCAACATATTAGGTCCTTTAATAATTCTTTAACCCTTTCCCTCATATAGACTCATTTTGACGCCCTCAATAGGTATCACGTAAAGCCTGATCTGCAGAAAACCACAGTTAAACCTAGGTCTTTTCATGGTGTCCTCTATGAGGAAAAGGGTTAAAGGCTTTATGGTCCAGTGGTAACATACTCAACTGGTTATAAGTTGGAACTGTTTGGGGTGAGGATTTTTCAATACCTCCCAGGCACAAAGTACTGGTCCAACCCAGGTACTTTTAAGAGGGATTAGTTAGTTGTAAGAACTCGTTTCCCAATCAGTGTAAAATGAGTATTGAATAGTGATTCTTTACATTTTTCTTTCACGATGATAAGCAGTTGTGTATCAAAGTTATCAGTTTGGCTATCATCTAATCAAAGCGAGGTTATGGCCCTTTTATATGAAAACTACTTGCATTATCCAATTCTTTGGTACTCATTTCTATAAAAAAATGTTGTTTTTTATACTCCATTATTGAAGTCTAAAAGTTAAATTCATAATGGAAAATTTGCTATCATTTGGAATTCATGTAGTCAAGATAGAGTTATGACCCCTGACTATGAAGTGAAATATAAAACATTATGTAGAGTTTTCTTCCATTTTCACCATGGTAAGTAGTTGTGTATTTTGATAAAAGTTTGTTGCAGAGTTACAGCCCCTGACTTTTGATAATATGTTCGAAATGAGTACTCTCCTTAGTTTCTTTCCAGTTTTAAGAAGTAAGAATTAAAGGTCTACATTTTCTGTTTATGGTTAGGTCAAACACTCACAAACTGTTCCACAAACAAAATCATGTGTTCTTTTGTGTAAACCGGGTCAACCATCAAGCTTTTTACATTCCCACACAAGAAAATGGCAAAAGACAGTTGTCATTAAATATTTTACTTTTTGTTAATTTGTTAATATATAAAGCCTAATCAGTTTATCTGGATATAAGTGGTTCAAGCATCAGCTATGAATAATGCTAGCGTAACAATTGCTAAATTCCGCCGGCCGATTTTAGACATCGGCAGAGTCGTGATGTTGGCTGCCGCCAGTCGATTTTTTACACATCGCTGAGAGCAGTCACATATAACTGCCAACAAAATGCCACCTGTCGGCGGCAGTTGGTTTCAAAGGCTCGCGGGAAATGTGACACCCCAAAATATCCGGCAAGTGGCAGTTAGGTGGCAGGGTGGTGGCAGCTAGAATTAAACTGCCACCGCCCTGCGACCTGGCAGGGGACAGCCCATTTACAACTGCCGCCGGCAGGCGATTGAGCGATTTAGCTGCCACCGCTCTGCGCCCGCCCGATAATCTGACGGTGGCAGGCCGATTTTCGGTTGATATATAAATCATACCTTGTGGTCTTGATTTCTCATAGTTGTAAAAGTTGTAACATCACAATATGCGGTCGAATATGCTATTCTTAAGTCTCTTAGTCGATCTGGTGCAATTAAGAACGCCATGGGAACTGTTATGTATGGTAATAGTCAATTCATTATAAACTAATGTCTGGTAGTCTGAAATCGGCAGATCGCAGTCCTGCCACCTACCGACATTGACTGCCGCCTCCCAGCCTCCGCGCTGCCACCGGCCGATATCGGTGGCATGTTGGTGGCATGTTGGTGGCAGGCCGGGTGCTGGAGAGTGGCAGTTAGTTTCTAGCAGTCACCGGCCGATTTTTGTAGACTCTTGAGGTCTCGATCGCGGAGGAAAAATCGCCCTGCGCCCTGCCTGCCACTTGCCTGCCACCGCGCGAACAAAAAATGCGCCCGCCCTGCCACCTGCCAATTTGCAAAAATAGAAAAAATTGCCAAGACATCGCCAGAAATTTAACTTTTTCTTAAAATCTCAGCTACTTGCTGGCAACGTCTAAAATGCCTACTGCCGCCGGCCGATCGTAACTGCCGCAGTCCTGCCACCGGCCGATATTTAGTGAAAACTGGCATTTACGTCGGCCGGCAGCATTTAGTGATTTGTGACGACAGCATAAGAGAATCTTGAGTTTGGTCTTTTGGTTACACCATTATTTCCTTATTGCCAAAGAATTGGTACTAGTGTAGCACCTTCCCTGTTAAACTAGGCATTCAGAAATACCAGAAGAATATTAGCATTGGATCTTTGATTGGAAACAAGCTTTTATGACTTAAACTGAATTATTCTCAGTGGTTCGAGGGTTGGACCAGTATTTTGGAAAATATCTTGCTCTCAGTTATGACCAAACACCCAAACTACAGATATATCACTAAGAAACAGTTCCACCAGACCATTTTTTCCATTAATTCCTGAGATATTGATTCATAGTGACACAGAGGTGTTTTCATTTGGGATTTATGTTTTATAGCAACATTAAACAAGTGTGGAAACGCATCTACCGCTGCACAGTTTGAGTGATTGAATTGTATGGAAGAAAACCATATCAGAAATATTGGAAAATGTGAATCTTTCAATTAAGTTTGCAATAGGTTGCTTGAAAGAGCAGTGGAGTGCAGTAGATTTAGATGGAATAAGCTTTCCATTGCGTTCCGGTAGAATCTGGAGCATGAACAGCAGAAATATGCATATTTCTTTGGAAAACACTTAAATCAGATTTGCTTTGTTAATAATTCCATTATTTTCCATAAAGTCCGAGGCTAAGCATGCATACAACATGATATAGTTCTAACTACTCTGTGATTTAAGGTAAATTAAAATTGAGTCAAGCATACCCATGTGACTGGAAGTGCAACTAACAAATGTTCATATTAGTTCTAAAGCTTGACTGAATTAACCCTTTCCCTCATAGAGGAAACCATGAAAAGTCCTATGCGAACAGCATAAAACCAGATCAGCCTGCGAGTAACTCGCAGGCTGATCAGGTTTTATGCTGTTCGCTGCTCCTCAGTGGTCTGGAAATGAGGATTTTGTAATTAAATCATATCAAAGAATATCTGCAAGGAACATTACCACCAAGATCAGTAATATAAGAGATAGCATATGTCTATGCCTCCACATGAACGTCAGCCAATCAGAATACAGAGACTATAATGAAAGGAATACAGCTTATCCTATTCTTAGATTCACCGTCTATCCATCATCATCCACCAATGAAGCTCTTGCTTGCATCTTCTGACAAAGCCACAGTTTTATCAAAATCCAAACATTCTTCTAAACCAGGCAGTTTATTCTGCTGAAAAATCCTGTAGCATTTCTCATGCACTATGAGACATATAACCTTGAAACTTCATAGATGGATGGAACTCATAGAGGAGAAGTGCAGTGTACAAGAAACGTTACTCTTCACATAATAGTTTTGGAGTTACTGCATTTTATTCATTTTCATTTTTTTTTTTTGAGAGCATTTCTCATGCACTATGAAACATATAACCTTGATACTTCATTGGTGGATAGACCTCACAAAAAAGAATTGCAGTGCACAAAAACCTTATTTTTGCATTCAAATTTTTGGAGTTATAGCCCATTGTTTAATTGTGTGTGTGAGGGGGAAGGGGATGGGGGAAACATTAGTTTCTATGAAATCGAATCCCTAGTTTATTAGTGATATTTGTGACTTTGAAAAATGCCTTCTTTTATCATATTTTATTACCTGAGGAAAAATATCAACTTTATGAAGAGATCTAACTAACTCTAACCCATTTTAAGGTATAAAAACACTGTTTATTTGTTTGTTTGCTTTCTGGTTTTAACCCTTTGCCTCATTAATATTCATGTACAAATGAATGACTTGGTGAATATTATTATTTTACTGCATGTTAAAAAAAATGGTATATAAAACAATGGATTTTTCATTTCTATACAGACTGTGTAAAATCTGAGCAACATTAGTGTATGAGCAAACAGAGGAGACCCTGATCAGCCAGCTCCTTTATGGGTCTGCTCTGTTTGCCAATAAATGAGTCAAAATGAGTCTATATGATGTAAAGGGTTAACATCCCATCAACAGCATTTCAGTCATTTGGAGACTTAGGTCTACCTGAGACAGATATAGTGCTGCCACACTGTAGTATCACGCTGTAGACATGTGGCATTGATACCACACCAAGTTACATTTTCCTGACACCAGGCTAACCAGTCCTGGAACTACCCTTATAACTGTTTATTTGAAACCCTGCAATATTCAAAATATTCACAGGTTCCTACCAGTTTATATAATTAGAATCCTACCGAAATTGATTGCATTCTGATGCTGTTGAAATATTAATTTTTCTCAGTCTTCAATAACTGGAGAGTGAGCCTAGTGAAACATAATCCCACATTGCAAGAAATACCGATATAGTCTTCTGAGTTTACTACAGATTGTATTTTCTCAAAGTATTCCCCTCAAGTGAACTCCTCTCCTCCTCTCTTGTAAGGATCGAAAAATGATAAAGATATACTGTAAAATAATTTATTTTCGTGGGGGACTTATTTTCGTTGATTTCCTAGACAGTTTTACCCACGAATGTTAATCCCCATGAATGCTGTTTATTTAACAGACGTAGCGATTTTTAGAATATGAATCCACGAATATAATTATGTACCAACGAAATTGTCTGTATTACAGATTCCACGAAATTTAATGTCAATGAAAATTAGTGATTTAACAGTACCAAGATTCTGGTATATTTATCCCTTTTCTTTATGAATATTCATATACAAATCTCATCTTGATGAATATTAATTAACTGAACTTTAGATGGTTATTTTTTTATGTCAAGACAGTGTATATATTGTATGAGCAAACAGGGGAGAACCTGATCAGGCAGATCCTAAAAGAAGCCTTCTCTTTTTGCCAAATGTCAAAACATGTCAAGTTAAGTATAAACATTTTTGTTGAGGTGGGAGTATCTGAGTCCCAACAGTTGTTTAATCCTTTCCCTCATAGAGGACACCATGAAAAGACCTATGCGAACAGCATAAAACCAGATCAGCCTGCGAGTAACTCACAGGCTGATCAGGTTTTATGCTGTTCGCTGCTCCTCAGTGGTCAGGAAATGAGGATTTTGTAATGAAATTTGGTAAGGTTTAACTGTGGTTTTCTGCAGATCAGGCTTTATGTGGTACCTACTGAGTGCGTCAAAATGAGTCTATATAAGGGAAAGGGTTAATAAGGAGAATTTGGTATTTCATTGTTCCAGTAACAGATTATAGAGTTTCTCAGACTGTTAAATGTGATATAATGTCATTATACTTGTAATAAAGATACAGTCCTTGTGAAATATAAATGAAAAGTGTGGGTCAGTAATGAATGAAGTATTCCCATCTTTGTCATAAATATTGATTTGTATGATTTGTATTTGTATGCATTTGAATCATACTGGCTGGTTAGGTGATTTCATCATAATTAGGACTAAATAGATGATTTTCATTTCTAGTAGATATCTGGTAATACAAAAAGTTTAAATAATAATGAGGTGTAATCGGTTTTACAACCTGTATTCCCATACTCATACATTATGTACAAAAATGACTCTGCACAGTACGTGTTTTGTGTGTACAAGAAAACACTCCGCAGATAACACCTTGCACAGTACGTGTTTTGTGTGTACAAGAAAACACTCCGCAGATAACACCTTGCACAGTACGTGTTTTGTGTGTACAAGAAAACACTCCGCAGATAACACCTTGCACAGTACGTGTTTTGTGTGTACAAGAAAACACTCCGCAGATAACACCTAAAAATTATCAAAGGCAATTTCTAGAAAAGACGAGAGACATATCTTTATATAAATATTTTTTTTCCTTTACAAAATCAAATCCTGTAAAAAAAGGCATGGAGAAACGTATTACACTTAAAAACTGTATCAGGACCTGGGCCAGCAAAGATAAAATGACTCATTTCAATATCACTTAACCCTTTCCCTCATATACACTCATTTTGACGCCCTCAATAGGTATCACATAAAGCCTGATCTGCAGAAAACCACAGTTAAACCTTACAAAATTTATTTACAAAATCCTCATTTCCAGACCACTGAGGAGCAGCGAACAGCATAAAACCTGATCAGCCTGCGAGTTACTCGCAGGCTGATCTGGTTTTATGCTGTTCGCATAGGTCTTTTCATGGTGTCCTCTATGGGGGAAAGGGTTAATCACTGATCTTACTCCATTATCGAGGTTGATTTCTGGTACCATGGGATACTTCTGAGATAAAGAAAAAAATACAAGTTCAAAAGTGTACTATAAGTTTTATTGCATACATACAGAGGTATACATTTTGGTGATATAATAATACATATAATCTGTAGGAATACCTATCATTTAAATGTCATGATCACATTTGAAACACATCTTGTACCAGCTACAATGGAATGCTGTGAAATGATCTTTTTTTTACATTACCATTACTATACCCCCACTTTTCTTTTAGGGGGAGGGGGTATATTTGAGTAAACTTATTGGTTAGTCCTTTGGTCCGTTGGCTTTGTCCGATGAATAACTCATAATATGCTTGACACATTTACATAATTTCTGGTACACATGTTTATCTTAGTAAATGGAAGGCCAAGTTCAATTTTGGCCAAATCCTTAATTTTTATACACAGTTATGGCCCCTTTTCGACTTAGCTAAAATTTGCTAAAAAATACCTTTCCAGATTGGCAAGGCGTCAAATTCTTTGTCAAAGCACTGTGTAAGGGTATTAATCATCTTCATTGATATTTCTAGTTTTATTTCTGATTGTACATAATTGGTAGACTGATCAATTTCTGTAACTGTCAGACACATTGATTGATTTGAATTTGAAATTACGCCTGCTGGTGTTCCTAAGAAAAAAGGTAACAACATTGAGCATATAATGAATCTTATGAATACTTGAATGATGAGAATGGAGTAAGTGGAGGAGAAAGGCCTGAGAAGAAAGTACCGGTGATAAAATGTAAATAAATGATTCAGTAGATGATGAAATTGATGATGCTGGTCGTTGGGCTAAATAAGTCCATTATTTTTACCCGCGTACCCGTCATACTATTACTTGCGGGTACCCAGGTACCTGTGCAAATGAACAGAACAGAACTTTATTTCTTCCAAGTACAATATTAGTGTACAAGTGAAGTACAAGTTAGTATGGAGTATTTACATGCATAGATCTGTAAATGAAATAGTTCATGAAGTCATTGTATTAATTAACCCTTTCCCTCATAGAGACTCATTTTGACGCACTCAGTAGATACCACATAAAGCCTGATCTGCAGAAAACCACAGTTAAACCTTACCAAATTTAATTACAAAATCCTCATTTCCAGACCACTGAGGAGCAGCGAACAGCATAAAACCAGATCAGCCTGCGAGTTACTTGCAGGCTGATCTGGTTTTATGCTGTTCGCATAGGTCTTTTCATGGTGTCCTCTATGAGGGAAAGGGTTAAGATAAACCTTGATTGATTGGTATTTACCACCTGTAATAACTAATCATTTAAGTCATTGATTTTAACACATTTCTCTAAGTGCTTAACAATACAAACTTTGTATTTCAATGCATGTTAATATTAATTTCTTGACAGAGTGTAGAATTATGTTAAAAAATATCATTAGTGACATGTAATTATGTTAAAAAGAAAATAAATTCAATCATGAGGTGTCTTAATAGAAAAGGCTGACATTAAGTAACAAGTAATAATTTTGTACCCAGATTCAGACAATTTTCTACTTGACCGGGTACCAGGATACTCATTTCAGTCCTAGCTAGTGGTGGTGATGATGATGCTGATGATGTTGGAATGGGAAAAAGAATGAAGAAATAGATGTTGAATGTGAAAGTGAAGAAAAACTAAACACAACATGATGATGATGATGACAGTGAATGAAAAAAGTGAGGGGAAAAAATTAACTCATAAATACTCATGTACTGTTGTTTCATAGATGGAAAATACGATACAAATTGGGAGTGCATGGGGAAACTTAATTGAGGGTTTAGCAAAGAGAATAAACAGATAGTTAAGAAGACATGAATAATTAAGTAGAAATGTAGGAGTATGTCTTGTATCTATGCCAGCATTTGAAAATACAAAAGGGTAATTAAATTTTGCCCAATTAAGATTTTTAAAGGTTGTGTTTCAGTATACATATCCGTTTAATACTTTTTTTTCTATTTAAAAAAAATAATTTTAATTAACACGTTAGATAAAAGATGTGTAGATATGTTGTATGTTGTTTTACCTAATTAATAAAAATGGCATGTTTTTTTTTGTTTTTTTCTAGAAATAAAATGTATGCATGACTAAAGTTTTTTAGTGTCACCTGCTGCAAGCAGAGGTGACAAATAGGAATCACTTTCCTGTCGACTGTCCATCTGTCTGTTCATCTGTCTGTCCATCCCACTTTTTCCATCATGCTTCAGCAGGTGACACGCGTGTTCCAGAGAATACTCTTGTTTAGTATATATGACACCAAGGTCAGGTAATTTTAGCTTAAATCTTTGCAAATAGGAATAAAAAATATCTCATAAGTTGAAAGTTATCTGTAACCTTGAGGACAAACTGGTACCAATCTACAAAACACATTGAAACTATTTGTGTGTGAAATTCACCTCAGGTGTTATTGTGTTTCCCTCATTTGTCATCAAAATATACAAAAATGTTCAATTTTAACCCTTTCCCTCATAGAGGACACCATGAAAAGACCTATGCGAACAGCATAAAACCAGATCAGCCTGCGAGTAACTCGCAGGCTGATCAGGTTTTATGCTGTTCGTTGCTCCTCAGTGGTCTGGAAATAAGGATTTTATAATTAAATTTGATAAGGTTTAACTGTGGTTTTCTGCAGATCAGGCTTTATGTGGTACCTACTGAGTGCGTCAAAATGAGTCTATATGAGGGAAAGGGTTAAACACAGCCAATATAAACCCTAATCATATCTTATTATACCTCTACTTCACAAAGTGAAATTAAGGCTATTTAGGATTTGTGTATCTTGTCCAGTCCAGTTTTATGACAAGTTTTTTTTTCATGAAGCAGGGCATGGCTACTCATCACATTCAGTGAAGACTCTTAAGTGTTTTTTTTACTGGATCCATAAATCATTTCCTTGATCGTTTTTATCCAGTAATTAATGGGCTAATTGGTAATTTATTTACGTATTACGAAAATCTTTTTGCTTAATGGTTCATTTAATTTTTGTTTTACAGTAAGTGAAAGTTATTAGTATTAAACAGTTTCATATTATTTTACAAGGAGTATGAAGGTCAAAGCCTTTTAAAAACTTTTTTTTTGGTGAACCAAAATTTTTTAAAGCATTAATAGAAGGTCAAAACTGACTATAAATGACAAACTGCTGACATAAGTATCATATGTTCATTTAGGCCATCTTAAAAAATATGTTCGTTTTCTGTGCTCATTTTGATTCACTCAATAGGTACCACATAAAGCCTGATCTGCAGAAAGCCAAATTCAAACCTTACCAAATTCAATTGTAAAATCCTCATTTCCAGACCACTGAGGAACAGCGAACAGCATAAAACCTGATCAGCCTGCGAGTTACTCGCAGGCTGATCTGGTTTTATGCTGTTCGCATAGGTCTTTTCATGGTATCCTCTATGAGGGAAAGAGTTAAAAAACCTTTTGCAAACTTAGCAAACTGTAGATTTTAGCATATGGATTTATACAGAATTTCATTTAACCAGAGTTAATGAAATGCATGAGGGATTTATTATGATTCCTTCAGCTTGGCACATTGTCATTGATAAAATTGTTTTAACACATTCATTTCCGGCATTTGCAATATTGCTTGGTGGATTTGTTGAATATGAAATATCATTGAAGTCTGGTGCTTTGTGAGAATCTTTATTTCCTCTTCTTTTTTTTTATTGATAAGGTGAAATTAATTTTGAAAAGGGGGAGAGATAGCAAGAAAAAATGAATAAAATAGGGAAAATAAACAAAAACAAAATGTCCTTAGTGAAAATTGATAGAAAAAGAGAGACAAATGTGAGATTGAACTGTTAGAGGGTAGAGAAAGAGAATGAGAGAAGGATAAGGAAAACGGGAAGGGAGACACTGGGAATTAAATGAAGGAGATGGTAGAAAATTAGGGAGAAATGAAAGGAAAGGAAGGAAATGGACAGAGAAAAAGACAAAAGATGAGAAAAAATGGCATTGAATAAAGCTTGCTTTAAATTTGTCATACCTGGGTAATTAATTTTGACTATGATCCCTTTTATCATCTGTTTAATCACATATAATCATGCGCAAGTGTCACAGTCTCAAACCTCATGTCATGAGCAAATTGAATATTTCAACAAAAATAGATATTTCATTAACAACAATATACGATTAACAAGAAACAATATTTACACTGCTGACCGTAATGTCCACACTCTCTCTCTAAATATATACACGTATATATTTCCATTTCAGTGTCTTAAATTTCATACAAATAAAATTTAATCACTCACCTCTTAATAGGCACTGAAAAGGGACGAGGTATTTCACAATTACAAAACAATAGATAACATTGAAAAATAAATCTCCTTTAGTATTGAGCAAATCAGTTTTTGTTCCGATTCAAAATCTTTAATAGTCAGTCTCTCGTAGCAAATCCTCGAGGAGCATTTGACATGTCGAACACGCCAACGCGGTCTGTGCCATGACGACAGCGGTATAAATTCTGCACCTCGAAACGGAATTTGGATCCGCTTAAAAAGTACAGCACAAAATTTAGTGCGGCATTGGTCTCTTGGAGCCCATTTAGTAGCGGGCCCCAGAACTCGGTCATCGAGACGATCATTTCTTGATCATCGTCCTGGATGAGGTACGGCATGAGGATGGACACAATGTAGATCGGTCCAACGGTGAAGACAAACACAACATTCACACTGATCAGAAGGAAGGATAGTGACAGATTCTTCCTCCTCCTTGAAGAGGTCAAAACTTTCTGATACGTTCGACTCACAGCTAATTCCCGTATGATGACAATATTTCCTCCGGAAATGAACACAAACGGAACTGCAAATGTTATGAGAAAGTCTATCCACGGCAGGACAAAGTTTGTAAACTTCAAATACTCATCTGAGAACTTCAGATGGTGATGAGCAATAGAATCGCACATCTTGTTGTAAATGTGGCCCATTCCAAACAGGAAATGTATGTTTACGGTGTAAAATAAACACCATATGATTATCACTATGACCACGGCTGTTTTAGACGTGCACAACAATCGAACACGGTACGGGGATCGTACGCTAATGGCCCGTTCTAGTGTCACAGCAACCAGTAACCATGACGATGTGCTCATACTGGCGTACAGCATATACGCTTGAAATTTACACGTGAAAAACCCATACTTTCTGATGATGATTTTAAAGATCACTTCAATCCAGTCAAAGAAGGGTCCGAAAATCAGGATCAGAATATCGGACAAGGCAAGGGCTGTTAAGTATATAGAAGTTGAGGAATGGCGATTCTTTTTCTTCAGTAGTATAATCACAGTGAGAATATTGCCAATGAGGCCAACTATCGTAAGAAGAATCTTGTAGATTTTCTCCACCAGCACTGTCGAGATGAATTCCTGTGCCGGGGTAATTTTGAAAGGCATACGAGTTGTGTTGAGCATTACAGTTTGGCTCCTCACATCGCTGGAAAAATTTGAAATTCCTTCACTGGTCAGGTTAGTTATTAAATCTGTCCCTATCACTTCACATGTGACATTTGACATTGTTGAATTCATCACCATTTTTCTTTTTAATTCTACCGGAGTACTTAAATGCTCATTCTTTAACACACATCATTAAGTATATATACATTCATAAATTAAATAGTTCACTGATGATTAATTCTTCTTTACAATTTTATTTTTTCTTCAATCACAGAAGTATTTTAAATTCAACGTTGGATAAATTCTGAATTGTGATTTATTCCATATAAGCAACAAGAGCGTCTCTTCAGAAAATAATAATATTCCATCCAATATAAATTCCTGATTGTGTTTATTAACACACCTGTTCAAATAATTATATCCAGTTAGCTACCTTGCACCATCATCATGTGTATGGAGATAATTATCTCAGTTATTCATTAAACAAAAAACAAAGACTATATCCACTTTGTCATGCTACACCAATTATAGCTTTATAATTGAATCACTTCTACAGGTTCCTACACAGCATCACGTTTATACAGTATTGAACTCTTCAACAACAGAGTTACCAACCAGTCGTCTCAAGTGTTTCTCCGTAAATGTCACAAACTTTTGCTACTCTTGTCAGTGACGGCCTCACTCTATTATATTGTTTTCCTTTTAGAGTTTTCCTTTTATATACTGCAGCAGACGTTTTTTTTTCATGGCACATGCCAGAGAAAGGTGTGTCATCCAGAGGCCGAAGATCAACAGTGGCTGGCCACACTGTTAGCAGTGACTGACTGGTGACCTGTCAATACTTCATTATGAGAGAGGAGAGTGATGTGGAATTATCCTGAAGAGGGACTAGTGTCAGTTTCAGTCCACTGCCCATTATAGGCCATTTTGAGCCAGATAGAAACATCTGAAACCCATATCAGATTGAAAGTAATTCTTAAACCTTTTAGTGGAGTGACAATCAGCCAAAAAAAAAGTAACTTATTTAAGGAGTGGGTTGCCATAACAGTAGAACAAGCATTGTTATTTACCAAAATGTTTGTCAATGTGTGTAGTACTTTTACCACATATCGACATGTTTTACCACATTGACAAACTGAGGAAGCTCCTTCCAGGAGTGGTCTGAATAAAGTCTCCACTGTTTGCTCTCATTTGATATATTTTAGCTTATGTTCTACACAAAGACACCCCCCCTCCCCCCGAAAAAAAAAATACATGTAATAAAGAAAATAAAAAAATCTATGTTCATAACATTAACCCTTTCCCTCTGAGACACCATAAAAACTATCAACAGCATAAACCAGATACACGAGTACTGCAGGCTTTACTCACAGCTGATCAGGTTTTGCTGTTCTATCTCATGTCTGAATGAGGATTTGTATTAATTGTAGGTTAACTTGGTTTGCAATCAGCTTTGTACCATGAGTGGTCAAAGGTATTAGGAAAGGGTTAAGTTATAAACTGAATTGATCAGTCAATTTATACTCAAGAGGTAAGTTTACTGCATATCTTTATGGACATATGCTGATCAGTGTAGCAAGCAGGATAAACCCTGATCAGCCTGAGAGTGTGTTTTCAGGCTGATTTAGTTGCAGGTTTATTGTACAGGTTATTTTCTTGACAACCCTTGTGTGTTATAGGATTATACTGATATGTGATTATATAGGGGAAAAAAATAGAATTCCTTATTACACATTGTTTCGCAATAACCTTTCAATCTTGAAATAGCATTGACATATTAGTTAGTCATATGGAATTCATAGTCTTTCTTCTACATACAAAAAAACAACAACTAAAAGACACCAAAAACTACTTCATAAGAATGAAAGTAAAAAACAGAAGAATAGCAACTGTCCATTTCTGTTCCTCAGTTTTCACTTTAATATGTCATCAAAATATACAAAAAATGTTAAATTTTAATTGATTTCTTTCAATTTTACATGCATTAAAATATTTTTTTGTGTCACCTTCTGTAAACAAAGGTGACACATAGGGATCACTTTTCCATCGTCTGTCTGGCACACTTCAGCAGATGACACATGTGTTCCAAAGAACACTCTTGTTAAATATATTGATACTATCTTTGATCTAATTTTTTCATTGTCCACAACATCCAAACCAGTTTAGAATGCACCATGATAACCATAGAATGTCTAGTGGTAATGTTCCTGCATGCAGATCAAAAGGTTGTGGGTTCAAACCCCATTTGGGACAATGATTTTTCATGACCAAGTTCCCAGGTGCAAAGTACTGGTCCAACCCAGGAACCACTTAGAGGGATTAGTATAAATTGTAAAAACTTGTTTTAAATATATAAAATTGGGAATGCAAGTTCAAGCAAACAGGAATATGCTTTATTAACCGTTAAATTTACTTCATGAATATTCATGTACAAATTTATAATATGATGAATATTAATTAACTTAAAATGGTATAAGAAACAATGGATTTTCTTTGCTCTGCAGACTGTATAGAATTTGAGCTAAAATATTGTATGAGCAAACAGAGGAGACCCTGATCAGACAGCTCCTGTAGGTCTTTTGTCAGTTTGAGTCTATATGAAATACAAGTAATGTCAGCAATAAAACATACCATTCATACTTCATAGTTATGGTTTTGATAAAATATTATACGTGATAGATTGTGTAAAGATAATTTTTCTATTACAATAAAACCAGGAGTAGGTGTGACATAACCTTAAAATCTGTCCATTTTATCCCTTATTCATGCATAGTCTCCTTACTTTTACACCTGAACAACAAAACAAACATAATTAGGAAAAGGGTTACCAATGGCAACAATGTCATAGTAACACCATTCAGGTGTCAATTTTGTAGGTAAGTAAGAACCAATCCTAGCCAGCTGTTGTTGATGTTGACGAATATATTTGCCACCTGTGTCATGATCTATTGTTGTTGTTGTGTTGGAATTAACTTGTTGCCGTGACGATAGTTCATTTACATAACAAAGTCCGCCAATTTAAATGTTTATATCAATTATAATGATCATGGGTCATTTAGACATACTTCATTATATTGTCATATGTATTCTGGATGACAATAAATCTTCTATGTTATGTCCAGTTGATAACAGGTGCTTGAAGACCTTGAATACACGGAGGCAACTGTGTAGAACCACAAACCTATCATTTGATATCTTGGCCATTTTTTTTATGGCCTAAGACACAATAGATTGAAGAGCACCCCGTGCAGTAATGGTGAGAGGAACTTATGCACCCCTACAAAAACAGAGGCAAAAAAATGATTTTATCCAAAAGGATAACAAGTATTAAAGTTGGGAGACAGCAGTCCCTTGATAGCTTAAATTGTAATATACCATGTCTATTTGCAAATGATTGCATCCTTTCTGTATAAACTACAGTTAAAAAAGTTTCACTAAAGGAAATGAAAATTTAATGGAGGGGTGAACCTGTGAAAAAACAAAATGATGTGAAATATTGAGGTTTATACATGAGACATCTTAAAACTTCTCAAGTAAATGCATAAAAGGGGTTTTAAAAATGGTAAGCTCTGTAAAAAGTATGGGAGGATTATAATCACTTGGGGGTGGGGTTGCTAAATTTCATAAAAAGGATCCTTTAAATTACCATGGAGCATGTATATTGAGTCAGCATCTTGCCTGTAATGTTAACACTGTAGATATGCCTAATCTATTTTCTTTTGTCCTAGAGGGTCATTGGCATGGAAACATAGAATATTGATATCAAGTTGTCAACTATGACACATTTGTTGATGTTTATGAAGAGCCATATCGGTTACAATGTTGAAGACGTGTCATAGAGAGGCTAGGGTGATTAGATGGATAACCTTGACAGAGGGTATCTGCCTATCAGTACTTCATTACGCTAATATTTTCTGAATTTAATTGTGTGCTGATTTATGTGGGTCTCTCATGTGATTGGTTTCTCTCCTGTGACAAGCATGCAAGAACTGTCCTGTTAATTGCAGGAAGTTGAAGGGATGGCTGGCACTGACACAGAGAGAAAATCAGGACAAATTTTCTGTGTAATGACCCAGTTGTCGCACATGAAATAATGGTGAAAGCACAGTGGCTACCTTGAAAGATATGAACAGATTCAATAACTTCTTTTACATTAGATTGATAGCAAATTAATACAATGGCATTCTTTTGCAGAATGATTCACTTAATAAGAGAAGATTTATAATGCTTCATTTAATATAAGTTAAAAAGAAATGTCTTTAACCCTTTCCCTCATAAAGGAAACCATGAAAAGACCTATGCAAACAACATAAAACCAGATCAGCCTGCGAGTAACTCGCAGGCTGATCAGGTTTTATGCTGTTCGCTGCTCCTTAGTGGTCTGGAAATGAGGACTTTATAATTAAATTTGGTAAGGTTTAACTGTGGTTTTCTGCAGATCAGGCTTTATGTGGTACCTATTGAGTGCGTCAAAATGAGTCTATATGAGGGAAAGGGTTAAAAAGATACTTGGCGATGATGGGGATTAAAATAATGGTGAGTGAATAACAGTAATAAAATGTAAAGCATCCTCCCGATGCACATTATTGTTATGATACACGCTATAAGCTTCATTCAGTGATACAGAGATGAAGAAATAGGCCCTAATATACTTCAGATGTTTATAACATTCGGCCCACAACAGCCCTACGTTCAGTTACCCTTAAAAGTCATTTGTATCCCTGTTTTATCATAGCGAATAGAGTGCAAGTAAGAATCAATTCTGTAACAGTTGCGAGCATTATGGTTAACTGAACGCAGCCCTGGTCTCTGTGTGCATGTATGAGAAGTGTGTTGATAAAACAGCTATACCCTGTATATTTATCAAAGTAACTGTTACTCAGTCCAAATACTTTATTGATATTTCAAGAAATTTTGCTTAATCTTTTTCCCTAAGGATAGGCATTTTTGTTGCAATATTCATATGGTCTTATCTTGCATCTTCATCCGTAATTAGGTCAAAAGTGAGGTCAAAAAGATCCTTTGATTTTCAATGGTAATGGAGTGTGAAGATTTTCGGAGGCGATGAAATGGTCAATTTTCTCATGTTATAATGGATATTGGGATATAAAAGTTATATCAGGATAAAGTGTAAAGATCGGCCTATCAGATGGACATTCATATGATCGGTATGAAGCTTTTGTCTTTCCAAGAGAGCATTTTTTTTCTATATTGATAAATATTTAATTGCATGGTCACGTGATTGATGTTTACCTGTGACATTGTGTCCGCGGGGCTTGACCGCTGTATATATTCAATACTGAGTTGACTGAGTTGATTACTGAGCCGAGTGATTTCGCGCTTTACCTGTACACTTGTGCACTGATGTACATCTGATGTACATCTGATTGCTAACGGCTGAAATTCTACGGAAGACTGAAATTAGGTCAAAAGTGAGGTTAGACAGCTACGCTGAAAAACAACAGTCTAAACATTTTATCAGATCTGCACACTAGTAATGCCATTTTGATGCTCTAAGATTGACATTTAAAACCTGATCAGTTGTGTTGTAATGTACGAGTTTTACAATGTGACCTCATTCATAATGATGAGTTTACTAATCTAGGTTAACCTTTAACCTAATGAATATTTATGTACAATGTTATGATAATTAATTAACTGAACTTTAAATGGTATATGAAACAATGGATTTTCTTTGCTCTGCAGGCAGTGGAGAAATTGAGCAACAACAGTTTATAAGCAAACAATGGAGACCCTGATCAGACAGCTCCTGAACTAGGTCTACTCTGTTTGCCAATGTGTCAAATTGAGTCTATATGAAGTAAATGGCCAAAACTGGATCAGCCAGGGTTTTAATTTCAGGCTGATCTGTTTCATGCCGGTTGCAGTGCATGATCATCAAATACATGTGGCTCTCCTGTAGTGAAAAGTAGTAACAGTGCACCAGCCCTGAGTTTATTGAACATCACAGTCGCTAACATGAGCGGTTGCACCCTTGTTTTATTGCAGTGCATAGAATGCAAACAGGGTTCCAAATTGCAATTGTTAGCAATCGGTCGCATTAACTGTATGCATGGCAGATGAGATAGATGCTACTCTCCTATGGTGAAGAGAAGTTATAGTGCACCATATTTGATCAATGGCCCTCCTGCCACAAAGAGTTGAACTGATGCACTGA
The DNA here is from genome assembly GCA_021229015.1 of Solen grandis. Taxonomy (NCBI): domain Eukaryota; kingdom Metazoa; phylum Mollusca; class Bivalvia; order Adapedonta; family Solenidae; genus Solen; species Solen grandis. The sequence continues at coordinate 64,473,845 of CM037778.1, read as the reverse complement.
GTTGTCCTGTGACCATTTCAAGACATGCTGACAGCAGCAGATCTCCTGCTTCCACTGCAAACATTATAATGCATTTCCTTTTACGGAAATTAATTCTGCTATTTTAAAATGCCAGTACCTTATAATAATGATTCTTTTTTAAAATTTAGTATGCTTTTGAACTTGTCATTAATAATGCTGTTATAGTTAACCAGGTTTTCAACAAAGTTGAAACCTAGTTATTAGAGTGGGGTATGTCCTTGGGCTGGCGGGCAGACGGGAGGACAAATATCTCCGGTTAGAATTAAGTTAAAGTAATAATATTTTGTAGGTAGATACCTTATAGGAAGAGGAAGGTTGGGATTAATTTTCAGGTCAATAAGGTCAAGGTTAAGGTCACTGTTGCTAAAAATAGATATTTTGTTTCCGTTGAATAACCTCTTTTAGGAGTGAGGTATGATGATCAGATTTAGTATACAGATACCTTATCGGAAGAGGAAGCTTGGGATTCATTTTCAGGTCAGTAGGGCCAAGGTCAAGGTCACTGTTACTAAAAATAGATTTTTAGTTTCTGTCCTATAACTCCTTTCAGGACTGAGGTATGATGATCAGATTTAGAATACAGAAACCTTATTAAAAGAGGGTTTTGCAGGATGTAAGTGAATCACCAGAATGTATGTTTGTTCCTTAGATGATAAAAGGCAAAATAAAATTGTTTGAAATTCAGATTTTCCGGAAACTGTCTTGATAATACGAGTTACCAGTGCAAGTGATCATTTAACGGACCTTCATTTAACGGCGTCATTGACAATCGTCTTACCGGTTGTGATACATTACTGATCGCATAAATCGCTATGTAATAATTCAGATCGAGGAGAATAACAACACAAAATCTGCATTTAACAGCTCCAACAACCGCTAAGGCTGGAAATATTGCCTTACCACATGTGAACCTAAAATTTCGCAACTGCTGTTGAGTTCTATTTTGGTTCAGCCATGCTGCCAAAGCGTGTTCCAGTAAAACGCGTAGCCTGATTGGTCGAAAAAATTATTATGTCCAATCACTGAAGATGATACAGGCGCTTGAAGGAATTCGCCAGTGTTGTGGTAAACAAGTATCTGTCTGTTTAATCCGTTCAAAATATAAAAAGCGAGTCAAAAATTCGGCACATCAATGGGAAAACTAACCGATCCAAAAGCGATTTTAACCGATAATAATGATCGGCAATCGGCTTATTTTGACAACACTGTACCATGTACATGTATACTATTTGCAAGTTATGAAAATAATGAAAATATTTCATGATCTATTGAGATGCTTCTGATTAACATAAACGTTCAAGTGTGTCAACATAGTCAAAGATGTAAATACCTAGAGCGTTTAATGTAGCTTCGTGACATAGTGATTCATTTTTTTACCGTCGATCTGCTGCTTCAAATAGCGTCACATGCCGATGATGAAACGATGTTATGGAATGTACTCAAGATTTGACACCTGGATTTGTCTGCTGGCACGTGCATATTATGCAACCTGTCAGACATTGATTAGCAATAATCAACATTTCTGGTTGGACACACATTACCCAACCCAATCTCAAAAAGAGGTGTGAAAAACTTGCCTGAGCCATCACTCCAGGTGCTTTCACAAAATAAACATCAAGGTTACTGACCCAGATACAATTGATGATAAGGACAATAATATGTTTATGAAAATTGACTTCGAAATAAAAATTGAAAAATGTACATGAACTGCGACCTCGGGACCAGGATTTTTACTTCGAAACAGGTAAAAAATTGAAATAGCAAAATTCGGATTAAACATTTTATTTTTAGTTAAAATAAAATGGAAAAAAAATCGGGACCGAAAACAAAACTTTGAAATGGCTAGGAATTTGGTTTAATGATGTTTGGTTTGGCGAGGTTCTACTGTATAACTTATCGGAAAAGTAAGGTTGAGATTGATTTTAAGGTCAGTAGGGTCAAGGTCACTGTTGCTAAAAATAGTTTTGCTTTCCTGGTTTCTGTTGAATAACTTTTGTAATAATAAAGGTAAATTAATCATATGTGGCATATATACATTATAGGAAGAAAAAGATGAGGATTTATTTTCAGGTCAGTAGACATCAGCAGGTAGATCACTGTTACTAAAAATAGTTTTGCTTGCCTGGGCGACAGTTGAAAACCTGGTTTCATGTCATTTGACATGTTTCTTGTTTGATGTTGTTTTCATAATATATGGAGAAAAAAAACATCTGTTTGTTAATATCTTTTGTAAAAACACAGTACTCCTCATCACTAATAAAGATAGTTATTTTTTAAATACAACTGAGATTATGACCTTTAAATGATCACATTCAAAGGTCAAACAATTGTAAAATGAAATAAAATACAGGCAGGGATACATGTAAGCATTCTTTAGCTCACCTGAGCATATGATGATTTCTGACATAATCTCTATAGATTATGTAAGAAATCTTCTCAGAGACAAGTGGTCAAAAATATTTTAAATCTTTTTATTTTGTACAGAGGTCACTTTATGACCCTCTACCATTATTACTTAAACATTGTTGTTCCCTTGAAAAATGAGGCTTCCAGAGGGTTAACGGAATTTCTTAAATAAGCTCTAAATTATAGAATTAATATGCCTTCTTCTGAAAGCAAGTAAAATATTTTTCTAGGCTGATTATACTCAGACAAGCTTCTAGGGCCACTGTAGCACCATTGTGTGGTTTTTGTTTTTACTTCTTTTTCTGACATTTCCTTCTTGCTCATATAAATGATAAGCCCTGATATATTCATGTAACTCTTGCACATTGGAAATTTGACATTATACTGAGCAAGACAAGGATAAGAGAGTCCTGTTCATTTACTGATTAAGCTGCAGGATTGAGTGATAAAACACAGCAGGCTGATCTTGGTAAAGAGGGATCCATCATTTTCACTCAAACTACTGAAGTCTCCCCAGCGTCATTTTCAGATTGGTTGAACAGTATATAACCATTTGGTGCAAAAAATATATAGATTGAATTGGCATTTTTGCACTTAGAAACCCAATTGAGTTTATCTTTTTTTTTATTTAACCATGTTAGATAAAAGCTGATGTCGCCATAAAAAAATATTTTGATTTAATTAGGATTGTGCAGTTAGATCTATGAAACAGTTTGAAATATTTTTTTTTTAAACAGAAGAAAATTATTTATCGAATTTATGTTAAAATAAAAATTTATCTTTTTTTCTCTCTCTCTCTCTCTCTCTCTATTCTGATCAACTTTGATTCTGTATTCTCAGTTCTTTGAATTTTAATCTATTCTGTTATTTTGAAAATATCATAAATGTCTTGACAAATTTGCAAGAAACTTGTACATGTATATACTTTCCTAATTCAAACATTGCATCTACCATGGTACATTTGGATTTAACTAAATCATAAACATGAAATTCATTCAGTGGTTGAAAAGGGTAAGAGGGAAGGGGACAATGTGTTGCCCAGGGCAACCAGAACTTTGTAATGACCTATCATAATTATTTCTGATTATGACCTAAGGTCAAAGTGATATGAAAAGTACCATACCAGGAAAATTACTGGTCACTCAGCTGACCATTTGCAATATCCGTGATACTCTCTTAATATAATGACAATGCAATTATGGTACACACCCTACCAATAAAGTCATAATTAAAGACTTGAGGGACATTACTTGTTTTTATTCATTGCCATATCTGTAATTAGGTTAGCAATCATCACAGAATGTAACAAAACTTCTCATCTGGCTCTCTCTTTATGTTACATCTGCAGGAATTGAACTATTATTTAACCAGGATAAAATCAGATCAGCCAGCTGTTCTTTGTTATCCTAGGAGGAGGGAATACTGTAAAACCTATTCAACATTTCTTTCAGTCTGATCTGGCTTTCCTGTGGTTTACCTTCATCATCATCATCATCATCATCAACAACCATTTAACATGCTATTTCAATATCTTTTGGTTGCATGTTGCCGTATATTGGTGTCCTGCTGGATGCTTTCTTTGATTGGCGATTCGGGGTGTTCCCACTTTGCCAACTTTCTATATTCTGGTACTGAATTGAAAGTTGGCAAAGTGGGAATTTGACCAGGTAGTGAACAGGTGTTAAATGCAAGCGGTGTCATATTGAAAAATCACTCTTACGTTTTCAACATGGAAATAATTTTGTCAATGTACAAGTTGTATATAAACATGCAAATATAATAAATTTAAATAATTTTTTTAAATTTTTTTTCACATACATGTATAAAATACAAATATAAGTGTTTAAACAGTATACACTTACACACTATTTTAAAGTAAATGCATGTAATCATTAATTGACCTTTTTATTAAGTTTGAAATTTGCGTGATTTTGATAAAAGATATTCACCTTGACCATTATGTTGATCTGCCCGATGGCAGAAATATGTAGCTAGTATACTGTTGACTACTTGATTTGTATTCACAGTAATTGCACTCTAATACTATAGTCCCAGATATTACTGATTTTTCAGATCATTGCCCTAGTTATTTCAGTTAGGTACAAAGATGTACTTACTAATTACTACAATACCATTGAAAAAATAATATGGGATGAATCCAAAAGGAATTAGAAAATGTTCATAAATTAATACCTAGATCTGACAGTATAAATGAAAAATTGACTTCAGAAAATTGTTCTTTTGATGAATGTATGTATGTCTTTTTGTTTTTCTTTTTTTCCAAACATTAAACATAATTCTAGTTGGTTTGATAAGATAACTTAAAGGATTATATTTTCAAAGCGAAACGAAGATATTACATAATAAATGTGATGAATATAAGTTTCATAGCTACTAGAAATAATTCAAGAAAACTTAGTGAAAAACAAAGGCCATATAATATAATAAAGAAATATTAAAAGCTAGCATCAGTCAGTAAGAGTCACCCAGAAAAATTTGAAAATATATTTTTAAGAAATCAAAATCTTCATGTGATGTAAAATCTGAAAAAAGTGTAACTCGCTCCCGAAAAATATCGAAATATATCCTAGTGAGTACTTTGTATCACGTGATAACAGATTGAACATCGATCAAATGGATTGCCCTATTTCCATACATGAAATTTCTGAAGCAGTTAAAACTTTGAACCATCATACATCATGAGTTCACTTTACTTGTGTACACTATTCAATAGAGATATTCGATAACGGTGTTAATTCCAAATCATTGACGAAAGAGGTCATTGTGACTATATATATAACAAGAGTGTCAGTTCTGCCACAATATACTCCGCCACAAAATATAAAGACCAAGAGGGTCCTTTAGTTATTGCTTTTAACATTTCTGTAAGCATAAGCTCATAATGAAGTCTGTGAGACCAATTAATTTAGCTGAACAGAGATAGAACCCTAAAAAGGCTTCCAATATGAAAGTAGGTCAAATGGCAGTATCAATGTGAATCCTGTTTTCTTTCTCCGCATAACTCTTGCAAAAATCACTGTACCAAAAGATCCCTGATTTATGCACTTTTTCCTGTTTAGAAACTTGAGTTGTGTTTTCAAGAGACCATGTTTAGAAAGGAAAAAGAAAAACAAAAATAATAAGTAAGAAAAGAAAGGTTTGATCATATTATTTGTATGACACTAATTATATAATCAGGGTTAATTGTATAGGGAACATTGTATAGCATCACCGACTCACTTGACTGCATACAGCCAACAATTTAAAATTTGGCAAAGTGAGATTAGTAAAAGGTGTGAAGTTGGCAAAATGGGAACAAACCGGCGATTCCTAGGTTTTCTTTGGTTGCTCTTGGTTACATGGACCCTTTACACCCTACTCCTTCCAAATCCTCTTCACCCAGTTTGAGTTAGGCTTTCTCTCTACTTTTTTTTTCTCTTTTATTTTCACATTTTGCATATTTTGACAATCAGAACAACAATCCATAAAGAATGACACAATTCCATGCATAGTTTCATAGGAATTATGACATATTGATATATTTCATATATTTAACCCTTTCCCTCATATAGACTCATTTTGATGCACTCAATAGGTACCACATAAAGCCTGATCTGCAGAAAGCCAAACTTGTAAAATCCTCATTACCAGACCACTGAGGAGCAGCGAACAGCATAAAACCTGATCAGCCTGCGAGTTACTGGTTTTATGCTGTTCGCATAGGTCTTTTCATGGTTTCCTCTATGAGAGAAAGGTTTAAAAAGCCATTCTTTAGTTACACTAGTTAGGATTTCTCTCTACATGGCCTCCTGCCTCCTTGGTGTGATATGGCAAAATGTTTTGGTAGTATGTGAAAATGTTACATTTATATGTAAACTTGTTTATCATAGGATATGAGGTATATATAAAATCTTGTTGCATTTAAATGTAAAATGTCATAAATACTTTATCAGTGTAATACTAATACCTCCACAGATAGAAAGTATATGGGGGCTATCTAGGAGTCAGGTCCATCAGTCTGTTTGTCTGTTGGTCCGTCTGTAGATGAGATTTGTCTGCATTATTTCTTGATGTTTTTTTAAGTAATATTTACATGAATAAGATTGCATAATTAGATAATTATATGGCCTGCATTTCACATCAGATTTTCCTCATGTCAAAATTCTTAAATTCAACCTCCCAAAAACTTTTAAATTTGAAGTAATTGAGGACCATTTTCTGTTATGCTAGGTTTACATTTTGTTCTGGCAGGCCATGGCTGCCACATTTGCCCAAAACTTTGTGTGCCATGGGATTTGGCCATGTTTTCTCTGTATCCAAGTTTTCTCATTGTCTATCACAGTATATCAGTGACAGGCCAGGGGGGTGGGGGGGAGCACCAAGAGGCACTATGCTTTTGTCTGCTGTCTACCACAGATGTCACAGTTTTTTCCCTCCTGACTGTCTGATGGGGTCCTTTATGATTCTGTCGAGGCTTTCTACATATGAAATGTTGACTCTGGGCACTTTTGGAGCACCTTTGTGCCCACAATTTAAAAAGGCCTCCCAAGCAATCATATTTCCTGAGGTTTTCTTGATAAAATCAAGAATGCTCCCTAACTAACATGACTAATATCACCTTTTGCTACATTCATCCCATTTTACTATGGCCTACAAGGTTTCTCATCTGCATGCTGACTGTCATGGCAATTCTTTTGACTCTCTGAAAGTCTGGCCCATAATGTCCACCACGTTGTCTCACATCTATCCCTTTTTGTCACTGTGGCCTGAAACGTGACTGCTGTGGCAATATTAACTTAGCATTACGTCATGCTTAGGAAACCCCCATTTTATAGGAAAGCAAATAAAAGTGCACTAGATCTTCAAAAGATTTGAGTTGAGGAATATTTCAAATAGATATATTTCATGAAACACTAGAACCAGTTTTTCAGAAGTCTCGCTTATTTAACTATCAATGAAATGGGATTTGCTTCTGTTTGTACATCCAGTTCATTAGCACTTGTAAACAAAATTCTCTGATTGATTATCTAGATTAGCACAGATGTAAACTAATGAAAGTCATTGATTTTCAGTGGACTAATTGAATGTTTAGATAAAAAGATGAACATGAGATAGGGCACATTAATGATTGAAGATAATTAAGAATCTCTGGGCCACAATTGAATATGACATCAGTCAAAGCCCACTGCAGTATAACAGGAAATCTATTAGTATAATGACCTTTGTGACCTGGCTCAAATTCCACCAACAATATAAGTGCTTTGTAATACTTAAATTAGGTTAAAAACACATTCCATCATTAACTGTCCCTGGCAGCTAAGTGGTTAGAGCTTCCGCCTTGGGTGTAGGAGGTCAATCCCCGGTCGCGAAATACCAAAGTCGTAAGAAATGGTACTGGTATAGCTCCCTTGCTTGGGGCGTAGCATATAAGGGTAGTTGCAGAACTGGCTGGCATGGTGTCCAGTTAATGTGACTGGGTGTGGTACCATGCCATGTCTATGGTGTGATACTGCAGTTTAGCAGCACTATATCTATCTCAAGTAGACATGGTCTCGAAATGACTGAAATACTGTCAGTGGCAAGTTAAACCCAACAACAAACAAACATTCCACCATTCTTGTTTTAAGAAATATGTAAGTTATAACCTCAGTAATTACTTGCAATAAAAGAAGTAAACTAACTCTTTACCTCATATAGATGACACACTTGCAAACAGAGCAGACCCAGATCAGACAGCTACTTCCAGAATAAAAGCTACCTCTGATAAAAAAAAGCCCCCCAAAATGCGTCGATAATACCATGAGGTCTTGTTAACCCTTTCCCTCATATAGACTCATTTTGACGCACTCAATAGGTGTCACATAAAGCCTGATCTGCACAAAATCACAGTTAAACCTTACCAAATTTAATTATAAAGTCCTTATTTCCAGACCACTGAGGAGCAGCGAACAACATAAAACCTGATCAGCCTGCGAGTGATCTGGTTTTATGTTGTTCGCATAGGTCTTTTCATGGTTTCCTCTATGAGGGAAAGGGTTAAACAAATTAATCTTGAAATCTCTTGTGTTGTATTAGTACCTTGAGTCAGGAAATAACTTGAAAAAGAAATCCTTCCAAAACATGGTTTCAAACCTACCTTCATATTTTGAGTTTTCTAATTTCCTCAAAATACAAATTGTTATTGTTTGCGTGATTTACCCTCTGAAACCAAAATATTCCCATAGATTCAATGTTGATTTGAGTTTAAGCCAGAAATCATATTTGCGTATTGGGGGCTCATATTTGAGGCAAGCACTATGCCAAATTGACAAAGATCATGGCTTCCTTCAAGAAAAGTTTCAGTCCTGGCCTGCACTTTACAAAAAAGCTCAAGCTGAAATTTTCTCCTGCTCAAAAGTTTGAAAATGTAGAAAACCTTCATTAATTGGTCTAAAGTATAGACCATTTGTAAACATGCTATTAATAGCATGCTTTTATAGAAAGCTTACATTTCATCAAAATTTCTTAATTTTTAAGAAACAGAATTTTAAAGTTTTGAAGAAAATATCAATTATGGATGTTTCATGAAGTGCAGGTATGGTGAACCTTGAGTCACAAATGAATCGTCCACGGGTCATATCACAGGAAATACCTAAAATGAAATTTGATGTGTTTTTTCAGGGCTTGCTGCCATGAGAGCCCACTTTGCCAGCAACAAGCGTGAGCCGGCAGCCAAGCTGGGAATGTTGTTCACAATGAGTCAGTCTGGGTACCAGCTGATAGCAGAGGCAGAGGCTCGCAGAGCAGCTGAAGAAGGGATCCAGCTGATAGAGATTGGTATAGGTGGTGGTGTATCCACTGCTGAACTTAATAGCTTCCAGGTAACTCTTACCCTTTTTTTTATTCGATGAAAAAAGTCTCAGTATTTCAAAGTACATGTATTTCAATATTGAAAAACTCTAAATCAAATCTGGGGTGTATTGCACTGTCAAAGAGTCCATTTATTTCTATATAAGGTTTTTTGCAAAATAAAGAGTTTAAAGCTAGGAGGAGGTACTCTTCAGAGTTGCCAATAGTAAGAATAGTAAACAAACATGGCCAGCAAAGTTAATACTTCCAATTTTGGAACATAATTGCTCATTAAATGTGAAAAGAAAAATCCAACAGATTTGGTCTATGTAAGACACCATCTTCAAAACTCTTTTATTTCCTCTACATGATAAAACACCCCAAGTTTTATAACTTTTTTAGTTGATTGCTTTTATCTCAAATATATGGCTTCACATTGATATATAGGGGCCTCCGTTGCCGAGAGAGTTAAGTCGCTGACTTTAACACTCACTCAGCCCCTCACCGTGTGGGTTTGAGTCCCAGCAGGGTCATTTGGATTTTCATGTGAGGAAGCCTTCTGGCTGGGTCGGTGGTTCTACCCAGATGGCTCATTGCATTCGGGGTCTTCCTCCACCTGTAATTAGCTGGATGTTGCTATATGACTGAATACTGTCACAGTGATGATAAACTCAGTAAATCAATCAATCACATTGATATACATTGCATATTTTTATAAACCAGATTCTTGATTACACCATTACTGTTAACATTGTGCACGTCTCATTGTACTGTGAACATTGTGGATATGTCACTTACAGGTGTTTGATCCGGATGATGGACCTGTCATTTTCACAGAACTAGCCAGTCTGGCCACAAATGATGTACTGGATCAACTGAGAGCTTACCTGAAGAAATGTAACCTACCTCTTTCTCCTCGTCTGTATCTGTCTTTCTCTCCCTCCATCATTCTCTCACTTTTTTTGTCTTTGTCTACGCCTTGCTAACTTGTATATGAAATGAAATCTAGGATAGTGTTTCTCAAAGCAAATGAAAAAGTGCATAAATTGCATAAAACAAAACTATGTGATAGGTGACTTGTAATTTCTGATGGAATCACTGTTTTTTCCTGCTGAACAATTAATATTGTATCGCTATATGCGGTTTAGTCTTCATTGTTTTATAACACACATTAAGTCATTTCTGTCATAGTATGTAGGCACAGTTTAATACAAAGAGAGAAAAGCATTTGAGAACAAGAAATCATAGAATTTATCCAAAATCATTAAGTTTTCCCAAAAACTTGTGATTTACTCTAGGATTTTTCCTTTCTCCAAACTCGAGAAAATGGTGCTTTTATCTGTTGCAGCTTATGCCCAGAACTTAGATTTAACTCAGTATATACTTTAGAACTTTTTCACCTAATTTCTTTTTCCTCAGATTGACCCCTTCTTGAAACCCATATTTTCTGTATCAATAAAATAACAGCAGGACATAAAACATGCCCCATTTTATTGTGAAACATGCCATATGATCCAAAACCACTTGAAAAATCACAAAATAATATATTCTACATTTTTCCAAGGCAACATGTTTATAAAGTCCTTTAGTACATAAAATACTTACAGTTTGTCTGACTGTCTTTTAAGAATGTACCAGGAGGAAATTTTGGTTGGCAATTGATTGAAAAGGTATTTAAATAAGACGTTATTACCTGAATAGATAGATTTTTGTGAACGGCATTTTTTCATGACATTTAATGCCAAAATTAAGAAGGTAATTAAGTAAGTGATGGTTTTCTTATGATCAATCCTTTTTTATGATGTGCAAAATAACATTTTGAGAGAGCTATCAAAGATACAGTTGATGTGAACTAGATTTTCAATTTTTCTCATGTTGAGCAACAATATTTTTCTTTAATGAGCACATGGATAAAGTTCATATTGGTAAATTGGCATCTTCCGTTCTGTTTAGATGCTGCTATCATAAGGAGTATTGGAAGGATTTGTAAGTATTTTTTTTTGCTTAAACTTCCTATATATGTATTTATATGCATGTATTGCTGCAGTTGAATAAGACTGCTGGAGTAATGTCCCTTAAACACAGTTACAAAGCTGTGGGAGTTATGTCCCTTTTATAACGTTAATAAATGTAGATGCATGAATTATGTCGTTTACAAACAGTTACCGGTAATAAAGTTTTAGGAGTAATCTCCCCTGCAATAGTTTGTCTACAAAACAGCAGGACTACTGTATGATTCAAACAATTAATGAAGTTGCAGGATCCATGCCAATTACAAGTAGTCATAATGTTGCTTACAAACAGTTGACAGGAGTTGAGTTGTGTCCCTTACTAACAGTTAACAAAGCAGCTGGATTTATATGTATATATTTGTGTATGTATGTATGTATGTATGTATGTATGTATATATTTGTGTATGTATGTGTGAATATGTATATGTGTGTATGTTTGTGCACACATTTTTTTCATATCTGATGTATATTACTTTTTCATTTGGTATGTTTATTGTATGTCTCAGATGTAACTTTATGTGTAATTGTTCTCATTTGTATTACTGCGGAAATAAAGATACAATTTATTTATATGTGTACGTAAATATGTACTGAGCAAAAGACATGTTTATGTTGTTTTCAGTCCAATGGGCATACAGTTTTGACCTAATTCTTCTCGTCCATGATGAGAGTGGACGTGACGGGCATGGCTATGATATAAAAATGTTTATACAAGACTTTGTCTCCAGGTAAGTTATGCAAATTTAAATTGGAACAGTTCTTCATTGTCGCATAAGGTAGATTATTGTAATTTCATTAGGAGGGGTCAAGATTACTTTTATTTTGTGTTTTTCTTTTTTAAATAATAAAAAAATGCCATGAAATTGGAAATTTTATAGTGTTAATTGTCTTAGGATTGTATATTTTAAGAGTGCTGAAATCAGAATAAGTGTGCATGTTTTGAATTTCCTATGTGCACATTTTGTATTAATTTTTAAAAAAAATCATTATAAAACACATTGTATGATATTATTTTATGCCAATATGATGCATTGAAATTTGAAAAAAAAAAAAAAAACAACTTTTGTTGCTTTATTGATTTGATATTGGAAGGTTTATTATCGGACCAAATGATGTACGAGTGGGTGTGATCACGTTTGGATCAGCAGTAAACACCGGGACCAATCAGCAGATTGTGTTGGGGTCGAAGGAGTACCTGGGAATCCTGATCGTCCACATCCTGCAGCTCAACCTTGTACCCACAGGTAAAATTGATAAACTGCATTAGTTAACCCTTTCCCTCATATATACTCATTTTGACGCACTCAATAGGTATCACATAAAGCCTGATCTGTAGAAAACCACAGTTAAACCTTACCAAATTTAATAACAAAATCCTCATTTCCAGACCACTGAGGAGCAGCAAACAGCATAAAACCGGATCAGCCTGCGAGTTACTCCTTTGTGCTCCTGTAATGGGAAAAAAATGAGTTCTCAAAACCAGGCCACTCTTTTCAGTGAATGCCTTAAATGTGTTTGATGGGTTAAATTATTCTTTTCTCAATACCTGACCCCCTTTCAGTATAGGAACTCTGAAAATATTCAGTTTTTAGCAGATTTATATTACTCACTGTGTGGGATATCAGTGAATGATATTGGTTTTATTTCACTGATAAAACACAATATTTCATTGGTTAACATAGAATGAAATTAGATATTATACCCTGAGCCCAAGGTTTGGCCTGTACCTTGGACTCAAAGATTTTTCCCTGACACAAAGAGCCTGAGAAATATGTATGCTGATGAGAAATATATACACTGATGTACATGTTTCAGTAATAAGTTTGTTTTTCCAGGTGGACCTGATATTCAGGCGGCCCTGACAGCCCTACAGACCATGTTCAACACCAATGGGAAGACAGGGAACAACAAACTGGCCCTAATTCTGCTTCAAGGGCAGGTAACCCTGGATGAAGGTGTAACAACTTTGTTAGAAAATTTCAAGGCAAACGGTAATCATCTGTCTCGCTCTCTTATTTACACATAAACTGTCTGTGAAACTTTTTCCTTTTAATATAGAAGTTAAAAACATCATTGACCATTCTTACATGATTACTTAAATATTCTATATAAACATATAAGGAGTTTCACATTCAGATATTTTGTAATTTATTATGAGGCCTATATAAAGCCTTTGTGATTAGATTATCGCGCATCTGAACTGAATACTATGCTTTAATACTCTGAGACATATCATGTAACACAAAACTCTATTTCTAAGTAACAAATTGCTTCAGCATTTACAGTCATGTTAAATCATCACAAATCTATATCAGGCTAAATCAGTTTTCAACCTAGATAGCTTTTACAAAATTTCAAAACCATACTAGCTTTCATAGGTTTTCAACCAAAATCCTGGTTATTAGAATGGGGTATGTTGTTGGGCTGGCAGGCATCAAACATTTCGTTTCTGTTGAATATCTCCTATTAGAAAAGAGATACAGTTTTCATACTTGGTAGGTATATGACTATATTACTTATGTGAAGAGGAAGATTGGGATCGATTTTCAGGATGATATGGACAAGGTCAAGGTCACTGTTATCAAAATAAGATTTTCCATTAGTCAAATAACTCCTTTTAAGGGTGAGGTATGATGATCATATTTAAAAGATAGATACCTTATAAAAAGAAGAAAATTAGGACTGATTTTCAGGTCAATAGGGTCAAGGTCACTGTTACTAAAAATGTTTTGCTGGCCTAGGGCAACACTTGAAAACCTGGTTTGGTGTCATTTGACATGTTTTATGTTGCTATTTACATTGAGTTAGTTATTTGCTTGACAGTTTTCAGAATATTGAAGGTTCTAAGAGAAGCACCTTAGATTAGGAAAAATTATATAGTGAACCTATTTATGTTTATTCTTTAGGGATATCTATAGGATCAATAGGAATAGGGCCGGAGACCAGCACCAGCGTAATTCAAGCATTGGCTTACAACAAGCAACTGGCCTATATGTTTGACAGTTGGGCCGATCTGGAGGTCACTACCAAGATGGAAGCTGATTTTGTTGCATGTCAGTTGATATTTTACCTCCAGTTTGTAGAGCAAGAGATATTTTGTTTTCATTATAAAGATTCTTCTGTATGAATGGCATTAGATATATATTTTAATATGATGAAATTTTACCTTCATGTTAAGAAGCTTTTGATATATTATGCAGAGTTTTATTATTCTACCTTCATGATGAAGAACTTTAGAGGTTTAGCCTCCATTAGGAAGAGCTTTGAATATTTTCATAGGTTATAAAGACATTTAATTTCTTTTCACATTCATGTTGACTTGCAAATATAATCTTTAACCATACACAAGAAGACAACTGTATGAAAACCATAATTATGTAAATGTAAAATCTGTAATACATTTTGCGATGCCTTTAGACTGAGAGTATCCTGTCATTTGTTTTTCCTCATCCATTTAACTTAAACTTTGTTCAACATTGATTACAAAATGAGTTATTACAACTCTCGATGACTCTGGCAGTGGCGTATGTGGTCATTATTGTGGGTGAAGCCAGAAAACTCTGAGAAAACTGACATGTCTGGAAGAGCAGCCATTGTATGCTCTCATATTTGTGACCAGGCATTGAACCCAGGAACCTCATCTTAAAAGTTCTTTTCACTAATAGTAAATTTCACTCATATATATCTAAAAATGGGAAATGATATTATAAAGATGGTGGTATATTTATTTTTGCAGTGGCTAATAACAATTTTCAACCTCAAGACCTTGGACAAGTTCTCCGACTACCAGGTAAGCATAGTTGATGCAGGGGAAATTATGCTTTCCTTAGAAGCTCAATTCTGTGACACTCACTTCAGTCATAAGCAAGAATGAAATGCAGAAAACTGTCCAATATTTTGTAGAAAAGACAAATGGAGGCCCAGTTGATCATCACTTTTTTAGGATCATCACTTTTTTAAAATGTGTATTTTAATCGCAATGAGAAATAAAAGTAATAGAAACTGAGTCTGTTCCTGTAATGTAATGATTATTATTCTTTACTGGTATTACTTTTCATTTGAGCTCCATTATCTCATTCACCAAATTAATCTTTTATTTTTGTACCCCACTTCAAACAGGAATCATGTCCTTTCCTACACTCACATTACATGAAGTTTAGAACCTTTGCCATCAAACTTGGAAAAATGATTTATCATGAAATGACCAATTAGCAGACAAGTGCAGATAACTGTGTTGAGAATTTTATAAGAATTATAGCCCTTCTTCTTTGTCAAAGCAGTATGTGGGGTGTAAATCACCTTCATTGATAGTTTTAGTCTAAAACATTAAAGCCCTGCAAACAAAGTTTGAGAGGGTGTACGTAGAGGTCATTCTGTTCGTTAACCAGATTTTCATTGAACTTGAAACCTGGTTATAAGAATAAGGTACATCCTTGGATGGTTGTCAAACATGTAGTTTCTGTCAAATATCTCCTGTTAAAATTTAGGTAATCATATTTGGTATAGTACCTTATAGGAAGAGGAAGTTCGGATTGATTTTCAGGGAAATAGGGTCAAGGTCAATGTTGCTAAAAATAGATTTTGTGTTTCTGTCAAATAACTTCTTTTAGAAGTGAGGTATGATGATCATACTTAGTAGACAGATACCTTACGGGAGGAGGAAGATTGGGATTGAATTTCAGGTCAATTGCATCAAGGTCAAGGTCACTGTTATTAAAAAAAGTTTTGCATCAAATAGGTTTTTTCTGCTGAATATCTCCTGTTAGAATTGAGATAGTTTTCATACTTGGTAGGTAGATACCTTATGGGAAGAAGAAAATTGGGAATTATTTTAAAATCAATAGGTTCAAGGTCCAGGCCACTGTTACTAAAATAGTTTTTGCTTTCTTCAAATAACCTTCTCTTTGTCAAGGGACGTTACTATTCCCAACCTTTTTAAAAATTGCAGTGCCTGACTTATTTGCCCTGTACTTTTGATGTCATCAAGCATTTCAAGTTGTCATCAATGAATTCTGATGTCATTAACATTCTAGAAGAAAATACATATTTAAAAAAAAAAAAGACTTGTAAACATAGGCATTTGGGTGACAAGGATATTTTATGATGTCATTTTGTGTGTTTGCTTCTAAGACAGGGTTGGAAATAATTGGTAGTCTGGTTGCCCTGGGCAACCCTTGAAAACCTACATTACTTCACAAATTGAGATGAGATTTTGCATATGCATTTTTATTGATGTGTAGATGTGCATAATATAATTTATTTACACATCATCCAAAGAATGACAGAATTATGGCCCCTGATTGGACTT
>CM037778.1:64407170-64457170 GCA_021229015.1 Solen grandis | reverse complement strand
ATATCATACAGAATAAAAAATACATTAAAAAGAATAATTTCCAAAAACTTTCTATTCTTGTACAATAAAACTGAAATAATTTGCGCAAGTGAGATTTGATAGAGACTAAAATATATCTTGGATTATGAATAAAATTTAGATAATCACTCCTTCAGCTATTACCATTTTACTATAATTTTATTAATGGAATATGATAATCATACAGTAATGCTTCTAACTCCAATCTAGCGAACAAGAGTGTTCTTTGGAACACATGTGTCACCTACTGAAGCATGACAGAAAAAGTGTGATGGACAGACAGACGACAGATGGATGGAAAAGTGATCCCTATGTGTCACCTCTGCATACAGCAGGTGACACAAAAATAGTATGTACTATGTCAAAACCTTAAGGTAAAACTTTAGAACCTCTGTTTAAAACAGCAAGATTTTATTCAAAAATTTACTGACTGTAATCTTTTTTGAGAAGAAGCATAAGGTAACCCTCAGTGAAAATGTTGTAGGATGAAACAGACATACTCACAGGCCATATGATAGCACAGACAGTGAATGTAAATTTCTTTTAAAAACACCAGATTCAAAACTGTTAAGCTTATAAATGTTTATGTAAGCCTAAATTAAGCATTACCTATACAAAGCCTTCTCACAATATATCTGTAGTATGGTTCATCATCAAAATTTGTGGTGGAGAAGAGAAGGCCTTTGTCTGATACCATGGAAACATAATTAATGTCAGGGACATCCTCGTTTGCCTTTATGATGGAGACAATGCTGCCTGCTTCCTTTAGCTGCTGTAACCTGACCTGAAGCTGTGTTACATATGGAGTCAGGTCCATCTTCACAATGATCACAAACAGTTGCGTAGTATCCGTTGGCGAAGATAGAGGGAGGGCAGAGGTCAGCTTGGCCTCAAGGTCACTGATGCTGGTGAACTTTAAAGGGGTCACGGTTGACAAAGTCACTCTGGAAAATGGGAGATTTTTGTTGATGAAAAAATATACAAGAAAATGTATTTGAGTTTATCAAGACTGATATTTATAGCCCTGTATTCCTGTGTGTTTGCCATGTCATATTTTTTTTCACAACTGATAAAATAATTGCCATAAAATAAACATATTCACCTGCTTTCCTAATGATGTAAATCTGTTTTGTTCTTTACTAACCCTGCTCATTACATGCTGTGTGAAACGCACCCTGCCTTCAGTTACCAGTAACTGCCACCTATGTTTGTGTTTTCATCCTGTTATATCACAGTTTATATAATGCAACCAGAGAACCAACTCCCTAACCGTTTCAAACAGTTGCAAACATTATCTTTATCTGAATGCAAGGCTGTCCTAATAGAGGATGTACCTTTCCAATACTTATAATATATTCAAATAAATGTATCAGTTAAACCAGTAAAAATGCTTGGATATCTTGTGATCAATTATTAACCTGGTTATACAAAATAACAAATGGATTTGTTTGTGATACTCTTTGTAAGGAACTGACCTAGATATGGAAGAAAAATAATCTCTTGAATCACTGGCATGGCCCATTAATTCTGGTTTACAAATTATCATGCAATTAAAAAACAAAAGGGTCATCATGGCCCTTGAACTCTCACCAGAGTACCATCAGCTTAATTAAACAATTCAGTTTAACAATGATTAAAATTTCGGATAGCAAGAGGGCCATGATGGCCCTGCGTTGCTCACCTGAGAACCGGGTATTACTGGGAGGAAAAGAAACGGCAAATATCTTATGATATTTGGAAAATGGGCTCTCAAAGGCAAATTACATATAGGAAAATGGGCTTAGCCCCCTGGCAGCCATGTTTTTCAACGGATCAAAATAATTTGAAAAGTTTTGGTAGAGTGTGACCTAAGGAACATCTGTGCCAAATAACTTTGAAATCAAGCCAGTTCTTTTGGAGGAGAAAATTTTTGAAGTTTTTACTATATACATATAAGAAAACTGGCTTGCCCTCTGGCTGCCATGTATTTCCAGCGATCAAAATACTTTGAACAATCTTGGTAGAGAGTGACCTAAGACGCATCTGTGCTAAACAACTTTGAAATCCAACCAGTACTTTTGGAGGAGAAGATTTTTCAAATTTGTACTTTAAATACATATAAGGAAAATGGGCTTTGCCCCCTGGCGGCCATGTTTTTCAATGGATCAAAATAATTTGAAAAATCTTGGTAGAGAGTGACCCAAGGAACATCTGTGCCAAATAACTTTGAAATCTTGCCAGTAGTTTTGGAGGAGAAGATTTTCAAAATTTTCATATGTTTTTTCTTTCCATTGCCATTGCAACCAGAGTTTTGCATTGAGTCGAATTCTTTGAACATCTATGAAAGGGCTTTACCCAAGGAACATTCCTGTGAAGTTTCTTTAAAATTGGCCCAGTGGTTAAGGAGATGTCATTTTAAGTTAAATGTTGACGATGGATGACGGACATGCATCAGTTACAATAGCTCACCTTGAGCAAAAAACAATTTCAAAGTTTCTATACAGACTAAAAAAGAAAAGCAGCCAACCATCTGCAGGACTTATTTTTTAGGGTATCAAAACCACGTAATGACAGTATATGACCATGTTCTTATCTTAAGTTAAAAAGAAAATTCAATTCTTTGCATTGGTTTAAAAGGAGAAGAAATATTAGAAGAAATAACACTGCTGGTTTAGTTATAATTTACAATGTATTCAAAGAAATTTATATCATATATGAATTAAATCAAACACTTTGAAACAATTCTCATGAAACTTACAACAACTATACAAAAATAAGAGATGTCAGAGGACAGTTTGTTCATCTATTCGAAATGCTTGTTGTTAAATCAAATGAAATCTATTTCAATTCTTGCCCTTCACATACCCTGAATATAATAATAGTCAAAAATATCTACCTTGATAGTCTGATACCCCTAAATATGTTTATGAAGTTTAAAATCAATCCCATACCTTGTTACGGAGACATAGGCAAAATAACACTGAGCATGCAAAACTACAGGCCAAGGGCTGCCGGCCTGTGCAAGAGAGCGATCCACACTCCCTGACATACATATTTAAAATACGGAAACAACAAGAAGCTGATAGAATGCAACAAAGCTCGTCCACAGTGACTTTGATCTGAAATTTGAGGCCCAATCAACATACCCAAATCTAATAGTTACATGTATCCAGGAACTTCATCCTGACAAGTTAAAAATGATCAAATTTGGCACCAGACATAATACGATCAAGAGCTGATTAAAAAGGACCAACTTACGTATCGTCAAATTTCTGTTCAAAGTTATCCAGATTTTCAGTGAAATCAGTGTCAGCTCTAGACTCAGTGGTATCATCCTCAAACAATGTGACAGTCATCTTCTTACTGCATTCAAATAGATCTGAGAAAGAAAAACAACTTTTAAGATTCCTTTGTCAACTGAATGAATGCAAATCACTATCAGGGAGACAGCATTATGGTGTGATGATTTGGTTTGATGATTGATCTTTAAGGTGTAAGGTGGATAGATATTTAAAAAAATCTTGAAGCTATTTTCCCTCTGTGCAATTCTTTACCAACAAAACATCTTAATCTTACAAAAGTATGAGATTATATTATAATATTGAACTTAATTTGTCACGACCACTAAACACATCAACCAGAAACACATTTTCTCCATAAAAACAAAATTTCTTTTCACATACTGTCAACTGAAATTTCTTCAATCAATCTCATTTTTTTGCACATTCTAAAATGTCAATTGATATCAACTGAAATTTCTTTAATCACTCTCATTCTTTTCATAGTTAAAAATGTCAATTAAAAATCTTTTGGCTCTTTTATCTTTTTCACATTCTAAAATGTAAATAAAATTTACTTTAATCACTCTCATTCTTTTCAAATGAATTTTCTTTAATCACTCTCATTACAATACAGAAATGACAATATACCTTCACAAATGGTGTCAAGAAAATCTCTCTTGGCAGCCAATTCCACAAAACTATTAATAATTAGTTTGGAATCCTCATCACTCGCTATTCTGTTAATTTCCTCGATGAACACACGGCTTCCAAGCCCAAGAACTACCATTCGGATAAAGTTCCGTTGTGCTTCTCTTGATTCCTCCATGGTGCGGTAGAGATTATCAGAGATTCCATCCGTCAGGAGACATATCACATGTGACACACCTCCAGTCTTCCGGCCATTGGTTGTGAGCATGGTTTTGCTTACTTTGATGCCACTAGCTGTGTTGGTGCCTAAAGTACAGTACCCAAATAGAATTGTTACAGAGTACAGTACCCCAAAGAGTAATACTGTAAAGTACAGTACACACATAGGATTGATACAGTAAAGTACATACATACATAGGATTAAAAAATTACAAACATATGACTAATAGATTATAAGAGTTCATATATAGGATTAATACAATACAATACACACACAGGATTGATACAGTAAACACATAGGATTGATATGGTACACACATAGGATTGATATGGTACACACATAGGATTGATACAGTACACACATAGAATGATACAGTACACACATAGAATGATACAGTACACACATAGAAATGATACAGTACATACATAGAATGATACAGTACACACATAGAATGATACAATACACACATAGAATGATACAGTACACACATAGAATGATACAATATACACATAGAATGATACAATACACACATAGAATGATACAGTACACACATAGAATGATACAGTACACACATAGAATGATACAGTACACACATAGAATGATACAGTACACACATAGAATGATACAGTACACACAGAGAATGATACAGTACACACATAGAATGATACAGTACACACATAGAATGATACAGTACACACATAGGAATGATACAGTACACACATAGGACTGATATAGTACAAACATAGGACTGATACAGCACACACATAGACTGATACAATACACACATAGAATGATACAGTACACACATAGAATGATACAGTACACACATAGAATGATACAGTACACACATAGAATGATACAGTACACACATAGAATGATACAGTACACACACAGGACTGATACAGATCACACAAAGGACTGATACAGTACACACAGAAATGATACAGTACAAACATAGGACTGATACAGTACACACATAGAAATGATACAGTACACACATAGAAATGATACAGTACACACATAGGACTGATACAGTACACACATAGGACTGATACAGTACACATATGGGACTGATACAGCATAGCACTTGTTACCCTGAGGAAGGCTGTAGGTAGAGCAGTGAGGAGATTAATACACATACAAAATAATGTCCACTGTTTACTTTAGTGTCCATCCTGACTACCTACCATATCCAAGGTCTTCCTGGACCAGCCCCTTGACTTTGTTGATGACTGTCTCCTGGTCAGTGGAAGACTGCAGGTCAAATATCTGGTTCACATAAACCTCCACCGAGAATACGACAAGCCCAACTCGGCTCTTGTCTGGACCGATGTCCATCCTGTAATCAAGGGCAGCAACTCTAACTAATGCTAAAATTAACTCTATCAAGAAAATTACCCACGCAGCCCACATAAAGCCCTGACTGTATTGCCAAGCAGACAGTTTTCAAAATAGGATCAAGACAGTTTACCAATTATATCTGCGTAAAACTATGTTGCAACAAAGATATTCGAAGCAGAAAGAAATATTCCTCATAGCTACCTTGCACACTGTTACAGTGGAAAAAAAA
Organism: Solen grandis; assembly: GCA_021229015.1. NCBI lineage: Eukaryota > Metazoa > Mollusca > Bivalvia > Adapedonta > Solenidae > Solen > Solen grandis. Next base: position 64,451,454 of record CM037778.1, on the reverse strand, counting down.
TATGGCTGATATTAATATGACTGATTTTTTAATTTGAAATTTAGAATGTATATTTCTTCAGTAATAATTATCATTATTTATCAAAAGTAGAAAAATAAGATTATTTGGTGCTTTTTCTATTCTTAGATATTGCAGATAGTATTGGTGTGCTAGATAAATACATGGATCATCAACTAATTATTGAAGACTCGTGGTATTTATTGCAATGGAAGATAAATATTGTTTACTGGTACATTAGATGCCAATTAAAAAAAAAATCTTTTTTGACAAAAAATTCCAAATTTTTTCAAATGACTGACAAGGTAAAAAGGGGGGAGATTACTTATGAAAATTTCCTGTTTAAATGGAAGTAAGGGAGGAAACCCATATACAAAAAAATCTTGCATGATCTTTGATTACCTCCTTATAGTTATTAAACACTATTCTTTTGCTGAAAGAAAAGGCAGATTATTGCCCATAGAAGCAATAAGCCTGAATATTGTTGAAATCTTCACAAAATGTGTATAAAACTTCTATGTTGGAACACATTGCATATGCATGTACTAATCATAACAAGAGTGATAATACAACTGTGTAGCATATGGGAGACTTCAGACCTCAGAGAATGGAAGTATAGTTACATGCCCAAGAGATAAAAACTATGCTATATGTAAAATTACTTTTTACAATTTTTTGGTTATTCAAATACAGTAACACTGCAGTGTCTTGGACTATCTGGCTGATTTTGAAATCTGGTAAAGATAGTGTGCCAATACATATTGTGACCAAGTTTTATAAAATTTATTTCAGGTTTGTAAGAGTAAAAAAGCAACACCAATAGTTTTGCAATTTTTCATTAGTTCAAGAGCTCTGCAGCATCTAGGACTTTCTGGCTGGTTAACAGACTTGGTCAAGATATTGTGCCAATGCATATTGTGAACAAGTTTGGTAAGGATCTGTTTATATTTGATAGAGTGGTGCAAGCACCATAAATTTTGCTACTTTTAAATTATTAAAAAAGTGAAAAACAAGGAGAAACAGGGTACTTGCTGGGAGATGGTGTTGACAAGGAAGGCCTTGATCAGGGAGAACTGGTAGTCAAGGATACTGTCTGAGGCATCAATGAGAAAGACCACGTCTAGCAGACTGTCGCATTCACCTGGTGGATATATCACACATTACACAATCTCATAGAAACACATTGAAACATATCACATAAAGTCATCAATAGGGGCTGCATATCTTGAAAAATAAAGACAGTAACAGTGTATTAACCCTTTCCCTCATAGAGGATACCATGAAAAGACCTATGCGAACAGCATAAAACCAGATCAGCCTGCGAGTAACTCACAGGCTGATCAGGTTTTATGCTGTTCGCTGCTCCTCAGTGGTCTGGAAATGAGGATTTTACAATTAAATTTGGTAAGGTTTAACTGTGGTTTTCTGCAGATCAGGCTTTATGTGGTACCTACTGAGTGCGTCAAAATGAGTCTATATGAGGGAAAGGGTTAAAAAGCATCTGTTAAAGACTGGTACAATCTGTAAATACTGATACTTAAGAAAGGTCTGAGCTAGTCTAAGCCTGTAATGTTATATAGATCTTAAAAGATTGATGAATTTAGTTCATTAGCCTGACTTTTACGAATCACCTCTGGCTAAGATTTGAAAAAACTGAAATTCTGTATTATCAGAATGTTCATGTTTAGAGGGAATTAAGACCTGTATTACCATACTTATAATTAGAACTAAGACTGAAGTGATTATACCCCTGTATATCACTTTGACACAGAAAAAGCTATAACTTTTAAAAAATCGTTGACACGTTACTTGCACTTGTCTGCTAATTTGTCTTATCATGATAAATCATTATTCCAAGTGTGAAGGCATTATCAGCAAAAGCTAACAAAAACTATGCAATTTGAGTGTAAAATATACAGTCTGCATTGCAAAGAAAAAAATCCATTGTTTTATATATACCATTCAAAGATAGGAATTGATATTCCTTAAGTTATAAATTTGTAGTCATGAATATTCATGAGGTAAAAGGTTAAGTACCATTTTCATTTTGGAGAGCACAGGACCAGGATAATCTTTGAAAAACAGAGTGATGATACAAAACCAACATACCAATCAGGCAGTCAGAGGCACTGTCTGAAGCTACCACACTTGTCCCTCGGCCTGAGGGACAGTCCACACACAGGAAAGAGGCCTGGTTGTCACGGTATTTGTTCAATGGACAATCCTGGCAACCATTGCCAGTGGTTACCACTTCCTGCCCGCTGCCACATGGGGCTGAAATAGAAGCAAAAGTCTGTTTTTGTGCTGTGAAAGGGGGTGGAGGTTGAATTTGCAATGTATGCCTTGTAATATATGCAGCTTTTGTTCTTTTCTTTCTTTTATTGTAATAACTAGCAATCATTTTCTGATTATTATGGCCATATTTTTAGATGTGGTCTACGATAACCCTTGGGTAGGATCCTGTTTTTTTTGCTGAAGAGACAGCATCAGAAGAGACAGTGGTTGCATGGATACAAGGGAGTCCAGATGTGATACCCTAGTTCCTATTACAAACAGACGAATAGACCCCCCCCTTTTTTTTACATGCCTGTGTATAGCATCGATTAACAGGAGATAAGTTCCAGGGTAAAACCAGTACTGAGTTCCCATAGCAAAAACCATATTGCTGAGGGCCTGGCAAGGCTGCATCTGGTACCAATTTTATATGTCTTGTTTAGACTAGGTCACCAAAAGAAATCCAACCCCAACCACCAGAACACAAAATGGACACTCTACCAATAAGAAAACTGTGCCAGTTATAAAAAACATGACCCTATTAATTATGGATAGAGTATCGATTGAATGGAGAATAATGGGTGTGTGTGTGTGTGTTGGGTGGATATTTTTTGGGTTAATTGGTTGGGGTTGGGGGAGATTTTGTTGAGCAGAGCTTGAACTGGGTGGATGTCTATCAAATGAACTCTGTTCTTGGAAGTTGATATTCTTAGATAAAATACTCCATGAAATCATGATTTCATTTAGGTTACTGACTTTGAATCTAGCGTCAGATGATAACATTTCTGAGAGACCCGAGTCAAGAGAGATCCTTACTGATACATAGACTCCTCTTGATGACGAGGCTATATGGCAGGTCATCAAACTTGTTGGTCTCAAACTGGACCTTGGTGTTAGAGGCCAGGGCCAGATTGTTGGACGTGGCTGCAGCGTCCACCGTGCCAACGATGATTCCATCTGACTTGACAGTGGTCAGTAGAGTGGACAGCTGGGCTGGAAATATTTATTTATTCATAAGCATTATTGTGTCATATTTAATTTTTTCAAACTCCTCTAAAAAAAATTTTATTAAATAGATGAATTTTTAAGAATTGAAATAATTTCAAATAAAAAGTCTTAAGACTTTAAAAATTCTTTATATATTTAACCTTTATGTTTAACCCTTTCCCTCATAGAGGAAACCATGAAAAGACCTATGCGAACAGCATAAAACCAGATCAGCCTGCGAGTAATTCGCAGGCTGATCAGGTTTTATGTTTTTTCGCTGTTCCTCAGTGGTCTGGAAATGAGGATTTTGTAATTAAATTTCGTAAGGTTTAACTGTGGTTTTCTGCACATCAGGCTGTATGTGGTACCTATTGAGTGCGTCAAAATGAGTCTATATGAGGGAAAGGGTTAAATATGTTAACAGGTTCAAAGAAGGTATAAATATAATTCCAAATTGATAGTTTTTCTCCTTCTTTTTTTTCACTCTAGAACATTGTACCTAAATGAACAGAATATGATTTCTTGAAGCATCATTAAAAAATAAATGCAAACTAAACAATGTCGTGGACTCAATGAAGAAAATGTCTATCATCTGAAACCTGAAGGGCCACAATGATTTTCAGCGCATTAGGAAGTTGAATAAATCACACAATAATGTTAGTGAGTTGATAAAGTCACACAATAATGTTTACATATTCATTGGTACTAGATATATAATCATAAGGAACTTATGAAATGAGTTCACCATTTTGTAACAGCAGTGATAGTCATGTAAGAGAGTCATCTGTCTAAGACTTCACATGTGAGGTATCTTTGTAGCTTGATGCCTGTAAAACACAACTTGTGTTTCAGTGATATTCCAGAACTGATTCTGAAATTTAAACAATGTGTTAACCCCTTCCCTCATATAGACTCATTTTGACGCACTCAATAGGTACCACATAAAGCCTGATCTGTAGAAAACCACAGTTAAACCTTACCAAATTTAATTATAAAATCCTCATTTCCAGACCACTGAGGAGCAGCGAACAGGCTGATCTGGTTTTATGCTGTTCGCATAGGTCTTTTCATGGTTTCCTCTATGAGGGAAAGGGTTAAATAAAAAAAATAAATAACAGATATTTCTTCCATGCACAATACCTTTCAAAGTATCTGCAAGATTTTTGTCCGTGATGATGAGGATTACACGGCTACTCCAGTAATTAATCCGTGCCTTAAACTTATCATGAGCTTCCTCTACTGCTTCAATCACTGTGTCCACATGGTCAACAAACACACTCTCAATGGTTGAGACTGAGAACCTGTCAATTCAAAACTTAATAATTAACTTTATGCTGATTATGAAACAAGTTCTAATTCAACTCTTGATGGCTCAGCTTATGGCAAATGTGGTTATTACTGTAGGAGGAAGCTAGAGTATTGAAAGTGTCATCCATGTGCCTGGATGGATGACCATGTCTTGGCAGTGTTATAAATATTGGTACATGACCTTACTGCAGGCACTAACTTTTTGGCACTTTCTCAGCAGATTCTCATAATAAGCAACAAAAGTGTTCCTTGGAACACATGTGTCACCAGCTGAAGTGTGATGGAAAAAGTATGACGGACGGAAAAAGGGAATAACTAAAACAATATTAATGCCAGATTAATGGACATTGAACAACACGATTCTCATGTCAAGCTCTGTCCATCAATGAAATTTCATTTCAATAGCATGATTAGAGCAGGAGTTATTGCAGAATAAAGAAGTGTGACAGAGCAAAAGAAAGAAGTGTGAATGAATATAGGTTACATAACTAAAAAAAAATATAAAAAATGGATATCAATTATGACCTTTTATACAATTTCCCTGTCAGGCTCTGTCCATCAATGAAATTTCATTTCAATAGCATGAATAGAGCAGGAGTTATTGCAGAATAAAGAAGTGTGACAGAGCAAAAGAAAGAAGTGTGAATGAATAAGGAAATAACTAAAAAAAAAAAAAAAAAATGGATATCAGAGTTATGGACCTTGTGTATGACAATTTCCCTGTCAGGCTCTGTCCATAAATGAAATTTCATTTTAAAAGCATGATTAGAGCAGGAGTTATTGCAGAATAAAGAAGTGTGACAGAATAAGTGTGACAGACATATAGACAATGGAAAAGTGATCTCTATGTTTTACCTCTGCTAACAGCAGGTGAGACAAAAAGCATGGTGAGGGCTGACAATGAAACTCCTCCATTTAAATTTCTATATAATATGCATTTACAATAATTTCATAATAAGCTTGATGTATTTTCTGATGGATATACCTTGTAACCCAGAATGTAAACCCATGATAGATACTAATATTGCAACTATGAAAAAATTAACAAAAAAGTTTTGGGGCCCAGAGACCAATTGGTAATGTACCCCAATGCCTATTCAAAATGAGTGGGTTCGATCCCCGTTGGTGACAAGGAGATTTCATTACCTTTTCAGGCAAACAAGTACTGGTCCAACCCAGGAACCATTGAGAGGAATTCTAGCATAAGTTATAAGAACTTGTTTCCCAGTCAACATAAAATACATAAATTCAAACTTACCTTTATCCAGTATTTAATTGAGTATAATCAGCCATTTCTGTCAAAAGAAATGCCCAAAGAAGCAAGCAAACTCCTTTACTACTTACCCTGAGTTTAAATCGGAGAGGAATTTTTCAGCTCGACTGATTGTATCAAATTTCTCCAAGTCCCATATGACTATAACATCCATCTGCTCTGTGCAGGTGAAGGCATCTTCATGAAATAAGGAAAAGCAATACAAAGTTAACTCTGCTTTCAATGCACCCTTCAGGACCTGGTGAACTTGTTTGATATACCCAGTGTTTAAAACTACCTGGGTTATTCAAATGTGTGTTATACAAAACCATGGCCTCTCTCTAAATACATTTTCACCTGTGCCAATAATTTTCATTTTTTTTAACAAGCCAACAAAATATTTATTACCAGCACAAATTTAAAAACAAACTAGAACTGTCACAAAGGTGACTTATACCACTGCTTACTTCTTTGTCCAAATTATGGAAGTTTGTTCTAAATGTTGAAAACAGTAGCTATGGTCACTGGAGAAATTTTCTGAACAAGTCTAATGAAAGACCTGTTAAAAATGAACCTTTAACTATTACACAAAGGATAAATATGTCTAAACATGGTTAAAATCAAGTTTTGGGGACAATCTATTTTTAGTATCAGTGACCTTGACCTATAAGATCCACGCAGCACAATCAAGCTTTTATGCATGTACCAAGTTTGATTATAATCTCATTTCTACCAAAAGTTGTATAGAAAATTCCATTTGTAGACAGTAAGCAGTAACAAGCCTTTTTAGTAACTGTGACCTTGACCCATCTAACACAAAATGCACATAAAAGCTTTATTTAATGTAAACATGTCCAAAATTTTGTCAAGATATGTCACATATGAAATAAGTTTTTTTGGGGACAGACAGTCCACGACCAACAGACAAACTGACCAATCAACTGACAGAGTGATTCCAGTATATCTCCTAAAACATTTGTTTGCCTGGGTGTAATAATGAAAAGGTAATTAATTACCAAAATGCATGTAAAGGATGTCATTTACAAATTGAAAAAATTGTTTATCAATAGGATATTTGTCTTTTTTACATTAAAAGGTGATTATAAATGATGTAATATGTGCAAATTGGCAATTGATGTAGGAAATAGTTTTTCTGAAATGTTTTCATGGTTACGGTGGAATGTTCACATACTGTTCCTTACCAGCACAAGACAGGTCCAGAAGTTCCTCCGTCGTCAAATCCCCTATGTTTCCAACTATTTTCACCGATCCTGGGTCTGTTGCCATAGCGAACAGCTCAGGTTCATAAACTTGACCAAAACCAATAGCCACAACATGAATCCCTGAATGATTATCAAACAAAGTAACATTTTTATTTCAACGATACAGCACAGACAGGAAGCATTAATTCATTTAAAAATGTTTCTCATTTTGCACTGAATGTGAAGTTCACATAATCTAAGCTGTATCAGACATAGAAACAAGTCAGCATCTGCTTGTGGTCCCCAATTTCATTATCAGACCTTGAAACAGGTGCTGACATGTTTCTATGTATAATAATGAAAGGACAAGCAGGTGCCAGTGCTGATCTGTTTCTATGTCTCATAATGAAACAATGTCAGTAGGTATCACTGCTGGCCTGTTACAAGGTCTGAAAATGAAATGGGGACCACAAGCATATGCTGACCCGTTCCTATGCCTGATAATAAAACAGGACCACAAGCAGGTGACAGTGCTGTCCTGTTTCTATGTCTGATAATGAAACAGAGACCACTAGCAAGTGCCAGTGCTGTCCTGTTTCTATGTCTGATAATAAAACAGGACCACAAGCAGGTGCCAGTGCTGTCCTGTTTCTATGTCTGATAATAAAACAGGACCACAAGCAGGTGCCAGTGCTGTCCTGTTTCTATGTCTGATAATGAAACAGGACCACAAGCAGGCGCCAGTGCTGTCCTGTTTCTATGTCTGATAATGAAACAGGACCACAAGCAGGTGCCAGTTCTGTCCTGTTTCTATGTCTGATAATGAAACAGGACCACAAGCAGGCGCCAGTGCTGTCCTGTTTCTATGTCTGATAATGAAACAGGACCACAAGCAGGTGCCAGTGCTGTCCTGTTTCTATGTCTGATAATGAAACAGGACCACAAGCAGGTGCCAGTGCTGTCCTGTTTCTATGCCTGATAATGAAACAGGACCACAAGCAGGTGCCAGTGCTGTCCTGTTTCTATGTCTGATAATAAACAGGACCACAAGCAGGTGCCAGTGCTGTCCTGTTTCTATGTCTGATAATGAAACAGGACCATAAGCAGGTGCCAGTTCTGTCCTGTTTCTATGTCTGATAATGAAACAGGACCACAAACAGGTGCCAGTTCTGTCCTGTTTCTATGTCTCATAATGAAACAGGACCACAAGCAGGTGCCAGTGCTGTCCTGTTTCTATGCCTGATAATGAAACAGGACCACAAGCAGGTACCAGTGCTGTCCTGTTTCTATGCCTGATAATGAAACAGGACCACAAGCAGGTGCCAGTGCTGTCCTGTTTCTATGCCTGATAATGAAACAGGACCACAAGCAGGTACCAGTGATGTCCTGTTTCTATATCTGATAATGAAACAGGACCACAAGCACAAAAGCAGGTACCAGTTTTATGATGATGACAAAGACAACCCAAGAATATAGTAATTTATGATTTTTTTTGTTTATTTTGAAAAAAAGGAAAGACACATTAATATTAGGGTATGATGAACTTTAAATAAAATAGGTTAATATCCATCTAACAAGGCTGTCTTTAGAGGATATCATACCTTTCAGTTTGGCTGCCTCAGCGGCTGTCCTAGTGGCAGTAGGGTTGTCAGACATGCCATCAGTCATTATAACTGCAACATGTGGTGATCCCTCTCGCCCTGTAAACACCCACAACATTCCACTTGTTACAATACTATACAGAAAAGAGTTTAACCCTTTCCCTCATATAGACTCATTTTGACACACTCAATAGGTATCACATAAAGCCTAATCTGCAGAAAGCCACAGCTAAACCTTACCAAATTTAATTACAAAATCCTCATTTCCAGACCACTGAGAAGCAGCGAACAGCATGAAACCTGATCAGCCTGCGAGTTACTCGCAGGCTGATCTGGTTTTATGCTGTTCGCATAGGTCTTTTCATGGTGTCCTCTATGAGGGAAAGAGTTAAACAGTACTATAAACTATTGTTTTTCATGATGAATAAATATGCAAGCAGGTTAGGATTGCCAGGGGCCTCCATGTATGGAAGGTTACAGTCACTGATTTACTATCACTTAGCCCCTTACAATGTGGGTTTGAGTCCTGGCTGGGTCACTGCTGCATGAGCTGAAGTCATTCAGTTGGTTTGTGGTTGGTTCTTGATTCTACCAGGGTGCCTCTGTGTACTTGTAATCCTCCACTCCTGATTAGCTGGATTCAATATATGTTATAGACGGAAATGCTGTTAGCTGGATTGTCACTATATGTTATATGACTGAAATACTGTTAGCTGGATTGTCACTATATGTATTATATATGTGTGTGTGACTAAATACTGTTCAGCAACAACAAACAAGATAACCTGTGAATTTGGATCTCCTGATCCAAAGGGGAACATTTCAAACTTTAAATCAAAGAAATATTTATGAGTCCTTGTCATTTATTAATCAAAGCAGCTTTATCATCTTTGCTTAGAAAGAGCAGCATGGGAAAGATAACTAGAAACTGTCTGTAATTTATGAAAACTAGATTACTTACTGAATCAGTTACTCTAAATATAGGAATGACTTTGGGAAACCTGGATGGATAGTCATAATAAATAAATTGTGTCAAGAAACGAAACATTACTAGAGTACCAGAGAATATTCTGTCACCATGCTTAAGCAAGAATCTTTTTGAAGCATGTTATAAAATTTTGTCAAAAGTCATTTCCATGGTTACCATTATTTGTGAACTCGACAATCATGGCCTCAAGAGCCTCATTGGTAGCTGTGCCGGTTGCTGCGGATGTCTGCTGCTGCATGATTCCACGAATAACATCCATCCGAACATGACTCTCTGTCAAACTGAATATCTGGGCCGTGTTCACTGAGCTCCCAAACGATATAATCGCAATGCGTATCTTGCTTTGACCAATGTCCAGCCTATGAATGATGAAATAAGGTATCAAATCCAAAAGAAAAAAGTGAAACAAAAATTTCAAAATGCCCTTGCCTAGTCTTAAACAATTTAGAATGCTTTCATTATTACATAAAAAAAATCAAGATTTTAATATGTATGATGATATTTATCAGGACTTTGATTTATATACTTTAATATTCAAAGAATATAATCCAGGGGTGAGTGCATAAGACACCAAACTCCATAAAGCAGTTACTTCCCTTGCAATTATCACTGCCATCCGATGACGTTCAATTAATGAAACAATCAAAAGAACATAGAATAAATGATAAATAAAATCAACACTTAAAACTTTTGGTTTTAGATATTTTGCTGTTTTTTTTTGTATAAATAATAATGTATCTTTAATTAATGAATTTATGATTAAACATTAAAAAAATTCATCTGCCATGAAATCTTGTATCTATTAAAATACCAGTGTATTGATACTTCTTATTTGGAGACAGAGATAATCTCTGAACTTGTAAGGGGTATCTCTAGAAAAATTTTTAACATCAAAAAGTAAAAAGAATTTCTCAATGTAAGAGAAACAGCTTACCGTTCAACAAAGTTGATGAGGAAGACTTGCATCTGTTGGAAGACTGAATTAGACACACTCTGCGAGACGTCAAGCATGATCACCATGTCCATATTGCTCTTACAGTCACCTGTTGACATACGACTTTACATAAGACATTCATACTATCATCAAATGTTGACTGTCATTATAAGAGATTGATTCAGATTGTCATCACATGGGACATTAAGACTGTCAACTGTCATAACATTCAGGCTGTCATAAGACATTCAGGTTGTCATTACATGGACACTGAGACTGTCAACTGTCATAGCATAAGACATTCAGGTTGTCATAAAACATTCAGGTTGTCATAAGATGACATTCAGATTGACATAAGACATCCAGGTTGTCATTACATGGGACATTGAGACTATTACCACATTAGACATTCAGGTTGTCATTACATGGGACATTGAGACTATTACCACATAAGACATTCAGGTTGTCATTACATGTGACATTGAGACTATTACCACATAAGACATTCAGGTTGTCATTACATGTGACATTGAGACTATTACCACATAAGACATTTAGGTTGACATTACATGTGACATTGAGACTATTACCACATAAGACATTCAGGTTGTCATTACATGGGACATTGAGACTATTACCATATAAGACATTCAGGTTGTCATTACACAAGACATTCTGACTGTCATCACAAGAGATATTTAGACTGTCATCACATGATACTTTTTTACATGGGATATTTTGACTTTCATTTCATGAGACATTGAGACTGTCATTACACAAGACATTTAGACTGTAAAGACATGGGACATTTAGACTGTCAAGACATTGGACATTTAGACTGTCAAGACATGGGACATTTAGACTGTCAAGACATGGGACATTTAGACTGTCAAGACATGAGACATTTAGACTGTCAAGACATGGGACATTTAGACTGTCAAGACATGGGACATTTAGACATTTAGACTGTCAAGACATGGGACATTTAGACTGTCAAGACATGGGACATTTAGACTGTCAAGACATGAGACATTTAGACTGTCAAGACATGGGACATTTAGACTGTCAAGACATGGGACATTTAGACTGTCAAGACATGGGACATTTAGACTGTCAAGACATGGGACATTTAGACTGTCAATACATGAGACATTTAGACTGTCAAGACATGGGACATTTAGACTGTCAAGACATGGGGCATTTAGACTGTCAAGACATGGGACATTTAGACTGTCAAGACATGGGACATTTAGACTGTCAAGACATGGGACATTTAGACTGTCAAGACATGGGACATTTAGACTGTCAAGACATGGGACATTTAGACTGTCAAGACATGGGACATTTAGACTGTCAAGACATGGGACATTTAGACTGTCAAGACATGGGACATTTAGACTGTCAAGACATGGGACATTAAGACTGTCAAGACATGGACATTTAGACTGTCAAGACATGGGACATTTAGACTGTCAAGACATGGGACATTTAGACTGTCAAGACATGGGACATTTAGACTGTCAAGACATGGGACATTTAGACTGTCAAGACATGGGACATTTAGACTGTCAAGACATGGGACATTTAGACTGTCAAGACATGGGACATTTAGACTGTCAAGACATGGGACATTTAGACTGTCAAGACATGGGACATTTAGACTGTCAAGACATGGGACATTTAGACTGTCAAGACATGGGACATTTAGACTGTCAAGACATGGGACATTTAGACTGTCAAGACATGAGACATTTAGACTGTCAAGACATGAGACATTTAGACTTTCATTAAATCAAATTTGATACCACATTCTCATCTCTAAGGTTCTAATCAATATCTTGCATTGTATAAAATCTGATCAGCCTGTATATTGCATGGCTCTGTATTAAGAAGATTGTAGCAAACACTGTATAATTTGATTGTGACTTGACAGAAAGCAATGTTTAGTCTGGACAGATTCTGTAATAATTAATTCCTATGTCCTAATTCCTATGTCAACTACAACTATCACAAAAGGTGATGAAAACCCAAACTACACCAGCTTGACTCAACAAGATGAAAAGATATTATTGTGAAGCATGAGAGGATAGCATGGGATGACACCAACATAGCCTCACTTATGAGACCTATATAGACCCACTTATAAGACCAACATAGCCCCACCTCCAATAGCCCACTTATGAGACCAATAGCCCATTTATGAGACCTAATAGCTCCACTTATGAGACCTATATAGCCTCACTTATGAGACCTATATAGCCTCACTTATGAGACCTATATAGACCCATTTATGAGACCTACATAGCCCCACTTATGAGACCTATATAGACCCATTTATGAGACCTATATAGCCCCACTTATGAGACCCATATAGACCCATTTATGAGACCTAAAAAGCACCAGTTATGAGACCTATATAGCTCCACTTATAAGACCTATAATGCCACACTTATAGGACCTATAATGCCCCACTTTTAAGACCTTTATTGCCCCACTTTATTTTATGGACAGAGTATGATAACATTAACAGAACAGAACAAGTAACTGGTGTTGCACGCAACACATGAGTCCCCTAAGGGTGAGGTGCATAATTTTTCTGTTACCATCACAAACCGAATTTTGGTTTGAGGAAAAAAACAACAAAGTAATGTGCAGAATCTCCATACTGCCATCTACTCATATACCAAGTTTCATAATATTATCTTCAACGGTTTTTAAAGTTATCACTGGAAACAAATTTCCGGACATCCAGACGGACAGACAGAAGGCAAACCTATAGATAGTCCTGTATAAACACAGGTAGGGGACTAAAAACATTTATAAAGAGTTACCCAATGATCACCTGTTAAAAAAATCTATAATTTGGCCTGCAGTTTCAGAGAACAGGTCTCTATAGTTTTCACTAAATAAAAGGCAAACTGACCCCGCCCCTGGTGGCCATGTTTATTTACGGATTGGAATAATTTTAGCAATCTTGGTAGTGTGTTACACAAGGAATATCAGATTCTGTACTAAAATATTTTGAAATCTGGCCAGAAGTTTTGAAAGAGATGATTTTTAAGTTTTCATGTTTTTTCTTTTCATTGCCATGGCAACCAGAGTTCCACATGGACCAAGTTTATTTTAGCAAATTTTGTGAAGGTTCACCCAATGATCATCCCTGCCAAGTTTATTAAAATTCTGTTCAATGGTTTCAAAGGAGATGTTGTTTAAAGTTTTCACTATATACATATGAGGCACATGGATCAAGTTTATTTTAGCAACTTTTGTGAAGGTCACCCAGTGATCATCCCTGCCAAGTTTATTAAATTCTGTTCAATGGTTTCAAAGGAGATGTGTTAATTTTCACTATAACATATGAGGCAAATTAGCCCTGCCTCTGGAGGCCATGTTTTTTAAAAGATTGGCATAATATCAGCAAACGTGATAGAGGGTTACCAAAGGAACATCTGTTCTAAAATATTTAGGAATCTGGCCATTAGTTTTGAAGGAGATGATTTTTTAAGTTTTCATTTTTTTTCTGTTACCATAGCAACCAGAATTTGGTCCAAGAAAAAAAAACCCAAAGAGACGTGCACAGAATCTCCATACTGCCATCTATTTATATACCCAAATTTCATAATATTATCTTAAACGTTTTTTAGGTTATCGCGGGATGCAGATTTCTGGACATCCAGACGGACGGACAGACAGACGGAGGGCAAACATATAGTCCCCTCTGGTGTAAACACCGATAGGGGACTAATAAAATCTTTTTACATTACTAGCTGATCTGATTTTACACTTCATTGATGTTATCGAAGGTGAACATGTAAAGGTAGAGGAGGGACAAGGGGAGTAACTCACCTAGGATGAGGTCTCCTGGGTTACCTTCTTCTGTTACAGGCTCATAGGTCCTGGCAGCTGAAGTGACCAAACATACATATATAAACAACTGTTTACTGCGGGTGCTTGGATAGCATAGTGGTAACATGCTTTGCTTCTCACCAATGCATCTTGGGTTCTATTCCCAGTCACGTTCATGAGAAGGTGCAGTGGTTGCCCATCCAGACAAGTGGGTTTTTGCCGAGATTTCAGTTTCCTTTGCTCCAATTATGATGATGACATACACAGCCACCCGAGCCATCGAGAGTGATTTATACATGTTCATAATCAATGTAAAATAAATTAAATTTTATTTTTTTAACTGTTATTTACCATATACACTGGGAGATTACTTGCACCAACTTTTAGGGCGACCTTAATTCTCAGGGTAACTTACCTGAAGATAAAAATCCTGACACAAGATATCCATCACATGAGAAATTTAGACAGTCTCGGTGATGAAAGAAAAACCTGTACATCATCATGTAAGTCACACCCACTCTATAAAACTTAACCCTTGTGCTGCCTACAGGACGAAGAACCCTCCTACACATGAGAAAACCCGTCCTACACATGAGAAGAACCCGTCCTACACATGAGAAGAACCCGTCCTACACATGAGAAGAACCCGTCCTACACATGAGAAGAACCCGTCCTACACATGAGAAGAACCCGTCCTACACATGAGAAAAACCCGTCCTACACATGAGAAGAACCCGTCCTACACATGAGAAAAACCCGTCCTACACATGAGAAGAACCCGTCCTACACATGAGAAGAACCCGTCCTACACATGAGACAACATATTTGCCAACAAGACGGGTTCATCCATTCTGGGGGATTTCCCATATGGAAACCTCCATAATGGTAAGCCTGTCTTATGTGTAGGATGGGTTAACCCGTCCTGTTGGCAGCAAAGGGAAGCAGCCACATTATACTAGTACAGTAATAGCCTGAAATTTCTAAGAAAATTCTAAGATATTCCTTTGCAAACAGCCTGTTTATATATATTAGGTGACCTGGCAGGGAAAGGGTTAATTATATGGGGAAATCTGCCTGTGTATATATATGGTAAGTAAATGATTTCAATCAAATAAAGATCCATTACTATGCACACTTTTAAAACTCACAGCATCTTGGTTGAAACTATATCTATTTTACAAACATTGCAAAATAAGTTTTCACAATTTAAATAATTCCCACTCACTGCAAAAGATGCTAATCATTCTTGTGGAAGGAAAGCAAAGTACCAGTTGAAAACCCATGTATCAGAATGGGTGACTATTGTATTCTCTCAGGTGTGAAACCAAGAATCCTACCCAGGGTTAGAAGTGTGTTACCACTGTGCAATCTGGCACTGCTATTCAAACACAATTGCAGGAGTTAGAATATTTTCAAAATTGTGCATAAATCAAAAACATGAACATGAAACAATACTAACACCTACCTCACAAGGCAATCCATTTCCTATATAAAAACTTGTGACAGATTCAATCAATGGTAACAGTGGTTAATGAAATATATTTACATTCAAAGCTATTTTTTTATGAATAATGTAAAGGAAAAAATGTAAAGGAGGCTTGAAAGGAGATCTTATGAGAAAAAAATCACCTCTATGCCTTAAAGCAACACAATATTATAAAAAATCCTCCATTTTGACCATGAAGGTGATTGGGGAAACCTGGTGAATGTTTTATCTTTGGATAGATTCTGCTCATATCTTTAACCTTAACTATGCTAAATTTCTTAACTGGACTTGTCCTTTCTTCATTTGGACTGTACTATTAGTTGTTTATGGGACCTACGCTTATAATTTATAGACCAAGTAAGAAAGAGTCAGATTGCACGGATGTGCAGACTGATCTTGGTTTGCACTGATCGCAAAGGCAGTCACAAGTGCACACAGCATTGTAAGGGTCGATTTGCATACTGTTGAAGAAAAATTACACCAATGTCTGATATAATACAGCATCAAGGTCTAAACCAAAATGCTTTATAACAGATCTGAAGTAGCCTACATACCCTCACAAATGCTGTCATGCATTTCATCAGACAGAGCGAGCTCCTCAAATGTATTAAAGCGGTGAATGGCAGAGGGACTGGAAGCCATAGCCTGGATCTCTGTCAGCTTGACGTCATCTCCCACGGCAGCTACCTCAATATGGATACCTGCAGAGTAGTAATAAATGCTGCATTAAATTTATTCATAAACTGAGAAGCCAAAACATCTCTGTGTGTAAATTCATCTGTACGTTTGTGATCAACAAAGTCAGAACTGAACTATACTTCCCTCTTTCATCAGCAAGTATTGTTAAATCAAATGAAATCTCTATCATAAATGGTTCCAGAGAAAGGTGGTTTTTACACTTTTCCTCATAAAGACTTATTTTGATGCACTGGCAAACACAGCAGACCCAGATCAGACAGTTCATTCTAGTCTGCTTGATCAGGATATTATTTGTTTGCTCATACAATATTAAAGCTTATATTCTACACTGTCTGCATGGCAGAGAAAAATCAATATTTTCATTTTACTTTTTAAGGTGAAATGGTGGCTCACTGGTTACACACTGGACTGTTAATCCATTACGTTGGGGCTCATATCCTGGTAGAACCTTAGAAAATTTCTGGGACACTTTTCAGTGTTCCCCGCCTAACTAGAAGCTTAGCGCTGGTTTATCCAGTGGTTATGGGGCTTAAATACTTGTTATACACTGGTCACGTTAATTAACCAGAGGGTCTTTTCGGAACAACTTAGGGTAGTGCACCCAGATGCCTTGTATACGCATCTATCTCTGTGTGTAGGTGCACCTGCCTTGAGGGGCTAAGGGAGGGCAACCCTGACAGAAAAAGCCCAATAGAACAGGTGTTCTCTGCCAAAAACCACAGCAGATGCACAATAAGCCTGAGCGCGAACGCGAACAACAAAATATTCCTTTTAAAGTTCAGTAACTAATATTCATCAAGTAATAAATTTGTACATAATATTCATGAGGTAAAGTGCCATTAGTTGGGTGGTTTTAATCGTGAACAGTTCTTGGTTTATTTTTAGGATTATATGTATTAATGTGAAGCACTGAAAATTTAAAATTTAGTTGTCTTTTTAAAATATAAATGTTTTAACCAGGGTTTTTAGTTTTAGTGGAAGAAAGTGTAAACTTTCAACACACTGAGATATTCTAGAATAATGTATAGTTATCATTACATTAACATATAATCATTAAAGTTCAGCAAAATGAGAAGGCATGCAGTGCATGGTCTAACGTCACGGCTCAAAGGTCAAGGTAACATTTAGAGGCTGAAGGTCAAAATATGCTTGACAGACCTTGTCCAGGTTGTAACTTTCTGATGCAATGAAGGATTTTAATACAACTATGTACAATGGTCTGCATGATTAGAGGGTATACAGGTGCATTAAACAGAAATAAGAAATAAAAAAATGGATAAGTTTCACTGTAATGAACAGACTTCTTTCTTAAAAAAAAAAAAGTG
Organism: Solen grandis; assembly: GCA_021229015.1. Classification (NCBI taxonomy): domain Eukaryota; kingdom Metazoa; phylum Mollusca; class Bivalvia; order Adapedonta; family Solenidae; genus Solen; species Solen grandis. The sequence continues at coordinate 64,433,555 of CM037778.1, read as the reverse complement.
TATCACCTGCTGAAGCGTGACGGAAAAAGTGTGGTGGACAGACAGACAACAGAGATATGATCCCTATGTATCACCTCTGCTTATAGCAGGTGACACAAAAAAATCAAAATTAAATGTTGGGCACTTATCTGGGTTTTTTGTTGTTGTTTTTATGCAACTGTTAACTAATGAGGAATAAATGAAAAGTCCCATGTCAACATATGTATAAACAAACACCTTACCAGCCCTGTGAGCATTGACACTCTGAAGCTTGGTCTGAAACTCATTTGTGGACCTTCCATCAGTAACAACCAGAGCTATATGTGGAAACAATTCTTGATCCCTTCCGTTCTGCCTGAAAAGCGTGACTAACATCTCAAGGGCACTTGCAGTGTTGGTAACAAGTTCCCCACCTTCCAGTCGAATCAGCTTGAGATTCACCGTCTTATCGTCAACTGAGTCCGACAGCAAGGTGCGATCCTCCGTGGTGGTCTCTGACCCAATTAAGATAATCGCAATGCGTGTCTCGTTGTCAGCCAGACCCACTGGAAACCTGACCATAATTTGTTTATTTTATTTGTTTGCTAGCTTGTAATGTCTAACAGTATTTCAAATATTTGGGGACTCTCTACAAGTGGCATGATACCTCACTAGGTCACATTATCCTAACACGTGGCCAGCCAGTTAATGATATGCCCTTCTACAAGCTAAGTGCAAGGCAAGTGAGATAGAAAACTTTTTTTACGAAAATGTTTGATGAAATTGTCTGTCCTTACCTGCTTATGAATCATGATAAATCATTTTCAAAGTCTGAAGCTTTTTGCAATATGAGGAATTAGGTAATTTTACCAAAACAGTTCAGTTGACCAAAGCCTGCAATTCATACAAAATCCCTGACAAAATTATCCGTACTTACACTTGAAATATCTTACCTTGAGGTCAACTTTATGAGAAATGACAACATCTTCCCGAAGTCTGCCAAAGCAATGCTGTTCGATCCATCCACTATATACACAAGGTCCATAGGGATTTTACACTTTGTTACTGCAATTAAATAAATATCTCTAAGTAATGTGAACTTACACAAGAATTCCTTGGTTCTTTTACCTACTTTTTTGACTACTTTGAATCTTATTCCAACATCTATTCCTACTAAAAACAAGAAGTGTTCCTTGGAATACATGTGTTGTGTGACAGACAGATGACTGAGAAGTGATGTGTCACCTCTGAGACGAAAAATGGAAATAATAAAATAAAAAAACATATTGACGACAGAGTTATGAAGTTTCTTGTCAAGCTCTGTCTATCAATAAAATTTCATTTTAATAGTATGAAAAGAGCAGGAGTTATTGCAAAATAAAGAAGTATTTCTGCAGAGTAAGAAAGTGTGATGGAAAATGAGGAAAAGGGAAATAATATTGGTGCCAGAGTTATGGACCTTGTGCATGGAAAAAATAAAATAAAAAAACTTATTGACGACAGAGTTATGAAGTTTCTTGTCAAGCTCTGTCTATCAATAAAATTTCATTTCAATAGCATGAGTTGAGCAGGAGTTATTGCAGAATAAACAAGTAACTGGTGTTGCATGCAACACATGAGTCCCCTATTGGTGAGATGCATAACTTTTCCATTACCATAGCAACCAATTTTTTTGGTACAGGAAAAAAAAAAGTGACATGCAGAATCTCCATACTGCCATCTATTCATATACCAAGTTTCATAATATTATCTTAAACATTTCTTTAAATTATCGGGGGATCCAGATTTCCAGACATCTGGATGGACAGAAATAGGGGACTAAGAAGCACATGACAGTAAACAGTGTGACAGACAGACAATGCAGAAGCAATTCCTATGCGTTACTTCAGTTTACAGCAGGTGACACAATAAACACAAGTGCCAAGAGTACCTATATTCTAGTCAATATGACCAAATCTTTCAAATGTTCTTATTTCACAGCCAATGTAAAAGGGTACTTATATAACTCTTTCCCTCATAGAGGAAACCATGAAAAGACCTATGCGAACACATAAAACCAGATCTGCCTGATCAGGTTTTATGCTGTTCGCTGCTCCTAAGTGGTCTGGAAATGAGGATTTTGTAATTAAATTTGGTAAAGTTTAACTGTGGTTTTCTGCAGATCAGGCTTTATGTGATACCTACTGAGTGCGTCAAAATGAGTCTATATGAGGGAAAGGGATAACATAGTGGTGAGCTTGACTTTTCACAAATGGGTTCCTGTTTTGCGCAGACATTTGTTTTTTTCTCTTGATACTCTGGTCTCCTCCAAAGATACTAACCACATATGCCACCACCCAAGCCATCAAGAGTGATTTATTGAAGTGTAACAAGAGTGTTCTCTGGAACACGTGTCACCTGCTGAAGCATGACAGAAAAAGTGTGACAGACAGACAACGGAAAAGTAATCCCTATGTGTCACCTCTGTTTGAAGCAAGTACACAAAAATGCATTTCATAATCAAAGTAAAATAAATAAATTTTCAAATTTAAAACACCTATACCTATTTCACAGTCCTCAACAGAGTCTGCCCCAACAGCTTTTGATGTAGAACCAGCTGGGCAGGCCACGCACTGGTAGCTCTCAGTCTTTGTCCGGTACTCCCCAATGGCACAGCTGCTACACTGCCCTGGAGCCGCAAACTCCAACCCACTTGCACACGGCTCTGCCATCACATTGGAAATTATTCATTGACACGTGTTTCTTTTTTAATTGTTAAATATTTCAAACGTTTACAGTTAACTTTTAAATACAATAAAATTAATGATTTTTATGTAAATGTCTTAGGATCTGTTCCAGTATATATGATTGGAAAAAAATGAATGCCATGCTCGTGTGGGGGCCTTAGACCTTGGGGGTCAAGGTCATTTGAAGGTCATAAAATAAATGTGCTTCCATCCAAAGCATTATAACTTCACATGTGTATGCACCTTCATGAGCTCTACCCACCAGACACACTTACAGTAATTGTCACAGGTTATACATGTGAAGTTAGAAGGTTTGGATGGAAGCACTTTCATTTTATGGCCAAAGTTAATATTTGCTATTTTGGGTCATGATGACCTTGACATTAAAGTACATACATCTGTGAAGCTTGAAGGCTGTGGATAGAGGGACTTCTGTTTTATGGCCACAGTTAATATTTAATAGTTGGAGGTCACAGTGACTTTGACCTTTGACCCCATGAAAAAAATATATGTATACATACTCAGCTGCAAAAGGAAGTGTGCACTTTTACTTTTGTGAATCAAATTGTATTGTATCTTTCTGGAATATGCTATGTTTGGACTGGGAACAATCCTCTAAAATGCATGATTTTCAAAATTAAAATGTGCACCATGCTAGTCACACAATTTTCAAAAAGTTTTATTACAAAATTAATACAATATGATATTTTTTAGATTATAATTGTTTGTTTATTGAAATAAATATCCCACTGGCAGTATTTCAGTCATTTGGAGACTGTGTCTACTTTAGACAGATATAGTGCTGCCACACTGCAGTATCACACTGTAGACATGTGGCATGATACCACTCTCAGTCACATTATCCTGACACCGGGCCAACCATATGCATTCCTGGAACTATCCTTATATGCTGAGTGCCAAGCAAGGGAGCTGTACCAGTATCATTTTTACAACTATGGCATGTCATGGCTGTGATTCCTTCAGATTCCAGGGAGTAAGCTCTGAAAACAGGACCAGTTTATTTACACTGAAAAAAGCCTGGGTGGACAAATTCTTTTGAACAATATCTGTTATAAACTGACTATAAGACAAGGTTTACAAACCTTGACATAGTCTTCTTTGTATCTTCCATGCTGGTAGGGTCTGGTCAAAATTGGCCTCTGTATAAACATCCATCTCTAAGAAAGCATAGTCGTCCCAATCACTGCTTGACGATGGTCCAGCGTTAACTATGGTGAGTTTCACACCCTTGAGCTTTATGCTGTCGGTCAAGACCTTCAGGCCAGCTGCATCATCAATGCTGCTGATGGGTTTGTTGGTGATGAGGAGAACATTTTTGATGATATCAGTGGAGATAGAGTTCTCATCTAGGAGCTTGTCTGCCTGGGTAATGGCATCCTGCAGGGTTTGACTGCCTGAGAAGGATTCTCCCACTTCTATAACACTGGCATACACAGCTGCAAACCTACACACAAACAGGGGTTCTGAGTCCATGGTGGAACAACAAAAGGGACATTGGGTAAAACATGCTACACGGGCCGCTGAGAAATGGAAATTGCAACAATTCAACAAATCAATTCTTAAATATAATCAGATAATATGATATAAAACCAGACTCCTGACCTGTTTATCTGATATCTGCCACAATCCAACTCAGAAGGAGAGATTATGGCCATAATTATTGTCACAAATCTCAAGAAATAAAGAACAAATTAATGACCAAACCCAAAGAGAAAAACAAACCTATCCGAGATATCAGTTGAGAATTTTGTTGCTTTCTCACGAACAGCGGCATCCTCTGTTAGATACCACACATAGACCACATCAAGATTCCAGGAGCAAGAAAAACTCTCTGAAACAGAGACATGTATGACGTTCATATTTCTGTATTTTGGGTTTAAAATATGTTTTAACCCTTTCCCTCATAGAGGAAACCATGAAAAGACCTATGCAAACAGCATAAAACCAGATCAGCCTGCGAGTAACTCACAGGCTAATCTGGTTTTATGCTGTTCGCTGCTCCTCAGTGGTCTGGAAATGAGGATTTTGTAATTAAATTTGGTAAGGTTTAACTGTGGTTTTCTGCAGATCAGGCTTTATGTGGTACCTGCTGAGTGCGTCAAAATGAGTCTATATGAGAGAAAGGGTTAACTTATTTATTTATGTCTATTAGAAAACAAGTTCTTACATCTTGTACCAATCCCTCTTGACAGTATCTAGGATGTACTTTATACTTTTCATTGTCTCAAATAGGGTTTGATCCATAACCTTTGCATCCACAGTCCGGAATATTACCACTGGACACCTGTACTCTTACAGTGCAACACTACTTGGAACAGCAAATAGATAAATGTAAAATCATTAATTTTTATTGACCTTGAATTTCAAGGATTATGCATGTAAGGGAATTTCGTGGATTTCATTATTTGTGGATTCATATTCCAGCACATGAGGTCTATAAATAGAATTATTTTTTTTATTTATTTTTTTGTGGGGATAAAACCCATCAAGAATTTGACACAAATTTGTGCCACATGAATATCAATAATTTTACAGTAGTACATATCAACATACATATATCAAAGCACTGTCAGAGGCGAAAGTTAAAATGTGTGAATTATAAAGTCAATCCTTTTAAAAAAAATTGTGCTATGCATGTAAAAATTCAGGAAGTTAAATCTTATTAAAACAGCAGGTATGATAGATTATTTTATTTATCAATTGAGCTAATTATGCAAATAAGGTTATTTATAGGTAGTTTAATGAATGAAACTGTGGATAACACTGAATTATAAACTTGCTTCTTTTACAGTGTTATTTGCCCAGAAATTGTGATTATACCCAATGCTTTCAAAATCCTGCAAAATGTCTAACTTTTATCAAAACTGCAATGTTGACTTTTACAACCAGTGTATGAATAAATGGCGATAATTTGATTGTAAGTAAGAAATCCACTGTCTGACTTTAGAAGCTTTCGCTTCTAATAAAAATAAAAATGGTGGCAATACCTGGGCAGAGTTTGTCCTTAATGATATCATTGTTCAGTTGAGATATCTGGTCAGTGAGTATGACTGAGTCTGTGCCTGTTGTTCCGATCACATTCAATTCTTCGACAAATGCATTCTGTCCAACACCGACTGCTACCGTGTACACCCCCGCAGCTTCCACCTGGCATCAGGTCATGAAAAGGATGCATAATTTAACCCTTTACCTCATAAATATTCATGTATAAAATTGTGACTCTATGAATATCAATTAACTGAACTGTAAATGGTATATAAAACAAGAACAAAAATGTTTGTAAAACATAATGCCCCCTCCCCCCTCATATGTTGGCATTTCACATAATGGTCCAGAACTTATCTTGGTGATGGTTTACGACTGATAATTATGAACACTGCTAAAAAGATGAAACTAAATCTTCACTGAAATAAATGAACTGGGGATGATTTACAAAAGTGTATGAAATTTTAAGTAAAGTAACATTGTCAGAAATATACAACCAAAAGATTGTAAGTGTTTCATGGTTTATTATAAGAAAAACAAGTCAGCAACACTGCTCATAAGTCCTTGTGACCTTGACCTTTGAGGTATATACCCCAAAATCAAAAGGGGTTTTCTATTAGTTATAAGCAGCAATTGTACAATAGATACAAAAGAGATACTTAAGAGTTATCAGTGGGACAATGCTTCCTTAACACAATGTTAAAGAAAATTTAATTTATGACCTTGACCTTTGAGGTACAGACTCCAAAATCAATAGGGTTCTTCTACTAGTCATAAGTAACTATTGTATGGTTGAGACCTAGACGTCAATTAGATTTTGAGTAATCAGTCGGACAATGTCTAAGATATACAGTGTTTGTGAGAATTTATTTTATTACCTCATGACCTTGCCCTTTGAGGTACAAATCCCAAAATCAACAGGGGTCTTCTACCAGTCATAGGCATTAAATCATATTAAGTTTGAGATCTCAGGGTCAAATAGAACTAAAGTCAGACAAGACTTTCATATGAACATATGTACACATGTGACCTTGAGGTATTGACACCAAAATCAATAGGTCATAAGCAACAACTATATTAAGTTTGAGACTGCAGGGTTATATAGAACTTAAGTTATCACTCAGACAAGGTTTGGTCTACTGACAAACCGACAGACCAATAGGTCAATGGACCAACCAACCAAGCAATATGCCCCTTCCTCTTTGAAGCGGGGGTTGGGGGGGTGGGTAAGATGATGAAAAACCCACAGATACTGCTTTTTCACAGTTACATGTACTGAGACAGATGGATTAAAAAAAAAAACACAACCACCAAAACCAGGTAGATCTCTCATACACTTATATATGTATCTCAGGCAATAATATTTAATAATTATAAAAAGGGCAATAACTCAATTAAAATTAAGCTGATCATGACATGCCAAGGATATGTGCAAAAGGTGTTTGTGCTTATAAATGCTGTTAAGTAATATCAAAATCTTACCAAGAGTTACTGAGAAATAGAGCTGATAAAATGTATTAAAGAAATATCATAAGGGGCATTATAAATTCAATGAATAATGAAGCAACAATATGAACAAGAAGGCATGGTATTTATATTTTTTGTGAAAATTGACTAATGGTAGCTGAGAAACAGTTTGAATAAAATCTCTTCATAAAATATAAGAGGGCTGTAACTCATATAAAGTCATGACATGCCACACTTGATTCTTATTTTCATTGTGAAGTTTAAACAAAATCAGACCATTGGTAGCTGAGAAATGTTGTGTACAAAATATATTCAATAAGTATAACAAAGGGCCATAAGACATTTAAAAACTAGCGGATTAAGATGAGCCAACTCTATGTACAACAACCCAGGCTTGGTACTTATTAAAAATGTGAATTTAATCAAAATCTGACCAAAGCCAAGAAATAGTGAGGACAAAATATATAAAAAAAATATATAAAAGGACCATACTCATTTAAAGTCAAGCTGATCATGACAAAACTGAAGTTGAGTTCAGGTGCAAACTATGTTGACAATGGTTCATTACACACCTAAGTTGAGGTCAGGGGCAAATCATAATGACATCTAAGTTGAGTTCAGGTCTTAACTATGGTGACAATGGTTCATACAGCACCTAAGTTGAATTCAGGGGGAAATCATGGTAACATCTAAGTTGAGGTCAGGTCTTAACTATGGTGACAATGGTTCATTACACACCTAAGTTGAATTCAGGGGCAAATCATAATGACACCTAAGTTGAGTTCAGGTCTTAACTATGGTGACAATGGTTCATTACACACCTAAGTTGAGGTTAGGTCTTAATTATGGTGACACTGGTTCATACAGCACCTAAGTTGAGTTCAACTATAGCTTGTTTATCCTAGTAAAACTCTTCCGGCTGCAGGAATAAAAGCAGTTTAGAGGTGTCCTGAATGTCACCTATATACCTGACTACAGGAACTGTCGAAGTCTCAGCCTAAACAAGAACCTTAATATAGTCAAAAATCATAAAATACTTAAAACTTTTGTAAGAAAAAAACTTACCGTTGCTGCAGCCGCAATTGTTTGGGAATAACTTGTTGATCCTCCATCTGTTATAAGCAGAATGGCTTCTGCCGCACCTGACCGCCCTCCAACAAGCATATCCAGAGCCTTAGTAAGAGCTGCAGCTGTATTTGTCAGTGAATTGGTCGTTATTGTTTGGTCCATGATGCTTGCCCGTATTTCTGCTGCATCTGCACTGAGTTGCAGCAGTTTGTTGGTAATTATGTCGGTGCTATATGCAAGCACCCCAACATTCACCTTGCTGGCTGATATATCCAGGCTGTGGGATAGGAAGAAAAAAAGGAGCCATCACTGAAGGACTACTCCACCTTGACTCAACATTATGAACTTTTTTGCCAAATTAAATGGGAATGGACAATGTGCATGACTCTTATTCAACTGCCTCACTTTACAGGATGGCCTTGTCACAGAACAAGGGATTGCAAAGGAAACAAGTAACACTAGAGTCACCTACCTGTGAGGTGCATAATTTTTTCCGTTACCAAAGCAACCAAAATTTTGGTCCGAGAAAAAAAAAGTGACATGCAGTACTCCATACTGCCATCTATCCATATACCAAGTTTCATAATATTATCTTAAATGGTTTTTAAGTTATCGTGGGATCCTGATTTCCAGACATCCAGATTTCTGGACATCCAGACAGACAGACAGAGGGCAAACCTATAGTCCCCTCCAGTGTTAACATCTGTAGGGTACTAATGACACTTGTAACTTCCTGATGTTAAGAAATACTTAACCCTTTCCCTCATAGAGGACACCATGAAAAGATCTATGCGAACAGCATAAAACCAGATCAGCCTGCGAGTAACTCGCAGGCTGATCAGGTTTTATGCTGTTCGCTGCTTCTCAGTGGTCTGGAAAGGAGGATTTTGTAATTAGATTTGGTAAGGTTTAACTGTTGTTTTCTGCAGATCAGGCTTTATGTGGTACCTATTGAGTGCGTCAAAATGAGTCTATATGAGGGAAAGGGTTAACATGGTGTATAATGGTCCTTATCACATCATATCACCCACAATGAAGAAATATTAATATAATTCCCTTCATAATTACTGTTATATCAGGCTACTTAGAATATAAGTCCTTTACTTATTTAAGTAGATAAGAAGAGCAAAAAAAAACAAAACAAAAACTTTAAGTATAACTCATTCTAAGTATGACTGGCAGAGATGTGTCAGATTTCAAAGTGCCACATCTCTTTGCGGACACAAATCAGTTTTGAAAACCTCAATATATAGGTGTCTAATGAGGAAATTTTCAAGGTTAGAGTTAGTTTAAACAGTCTTATCAATATAGAATACATAATTATGTAAGTACCATTATAATTTGAAACATATTAAATATTCAGATACCTGTCCACAAGATTGATTAATATGGCCTTCATTACGCTAAGTTCTCCATCGGTGAAGCTCTCAGAGACATCCATAATTAGAATAAGGTCCATCATGACATCACACAAGGCTGAAACAGGAACCAAGACTTAGGAATATCTAAGCCCAGAAGCAGTGACACATATAAAACAGGGAACCAAAGTAGAAAGGTTTAGAGAAAAACAGGAGACACTTTAACAATTAAGGAAAAAAAAAAACAGGGAACCAAATGAAAGAAACAGTGATTTTAGAGATAAACAAAGAACCAGCAATAGTTGTCAGAACGACAGATATGCCCTCCTTATGCTCCACCAACTCCCATTGAGGTCACTGTGACCTTGACCTTGACCAAGTGACCAACCAATCACCACATGAAACTTGAGGAATGTGGGCCCAACCGTTCTGTTATTGATCAGAAACGATTTTCACATACAAGGTCACTGTCACCTTGACCTTTCAGCTGAGTGACCCAAAAATCAATAGGAGTCATCTACAAGTCATGACTTATCTTATGAAGTTTGAGGAATGTGGGGCCAAGCATTCTCCAGCTATTGATCGGAAACGGTTTTCATATTCAAGGTCACTGTGACTCTGACCTTTGACCAAGTGACCCCAGAATCTATAGGGGTCATTTACTAGTCATGACCAATCACCATATGAAATTTGAGGAATGTAGGCACAAGCATTCTCCTGATATTGATTGGAAACGATTTTCAAATCTGAGATCACTTTGACCTTATCTTTGACCAAGTGACCAAAAAATCAATAGGGGTCATTTACTAGTTATGACCAATCACCCAATGAAGTTTGAGGAATATGGGCCCATGCATTCTCTAGTTATTGATTGGAAACGATTTTCAGATTAGAGGTCACTGTGACCTTGACCTTTGACCAAGTGACCCCAAAATCAATAAGGGTCATCTACTAGTCATGACTTATCACCCTATTTAGCTTGAGGAATTTGGGCCCAAGCGTTATCCAGTTATTGATCGGAACAAAGTGATCTACCGACCAACCAACATTTGCAAAATAATATGCCCCCTCTTCTTCGAAAGGGGGCATAATTTACTTGAGAAAGTTTAGAAAAAGAGTGACCTAGCTTTTCAAGATAAAAAAGTGAAAAGACTATATCAAACTTTATGACTGAAATTCTTTACTCAAATTCCACAAACAATACTTAGCTGAAAGTAATATTTAAAATATTCAAGACGGTAGACACACATTCCACTATTCTTGTTTGCCAAAATATTTCTGTATCTATATTTGTATGATGAAGTTGTAGTTTCCTGTGGTTGGGCTCTTAAACAATGGTGAGGAGATCACTGATCTAGTCCTGCAAGCTTTAGCAGCCTCCGATGGCTGATTTGAACGCTAAGTAAATTATAAAGCCAAATTAAATATTTACCTTTCTGACAAGCTATATTTGTAAAGAAATTACTTGTTTGGGTATTTTCATTTGGGAAACAAGAATAACAAAGTATGTCTCTAAGTATTATTTCTTAACACTAAACAAGAATGTCTCTGGAACACAAGTGTCACCTGCTGAATTGTGACGGAAAAAGTGTGAAGGACAGACAGACAGATGTGCGACCAGATTGGATTTAGAGGTTATCTCTTTTGTTATTTTCTCTTGTTTTATAAAGGGACATGACCCTTATTCTGTTGTTATGGAATTAAGTTTTTTGTTCTCTTTTGTTCTGTTTACCGTTAGATGGCCCCTTCATCCAGTCTGGCTGTATGGACAGACAAATTGACGAGCCGACAGACAATGAAAAACTGATTACAATTCTCTGATTACCGCAGGTGACACAAAAATGTGATTGAGTTGCTTGATGTTCTTTATGCCTGTTCAGAAGGCAGACAGACAGGCAGATGAATATGCCAGTGGTAGAATGAACAGACAGACAAATCTTACCTGTATTGACAGGACCTGGAGGTGTGTAGGTGCCAGCAGCTGAAGATTAAAACCAACCACTAAATAAATCAAGTGTTTGCCTCCATACATAAACTCTACATCTGGGCCATGGCCCTCGTTTTTCATTTAGGGGAAGTAACTTAGTGAGGTAAAAATGGCACAGAAAATATTTGATTTATAAACATTTGGAGAAACGGTGATTATTGGACGAGCTTTCTTAGGAAAGACAGCAGATTATTGCCAAAATTGTACATAATATTTCTAATTAAAGGGCCATAACTCCAAAGGATCAAAAGCAATCGGCTTACAAAAATTAGCTGAACTATATGGTTATAGACACGTTGAGTAAGCTTGGTTAATGTTAGGAACTTATCATGTTACAAAGCAGGAATTTCAAAGACACAGCTCTTTCTTGGGAGATACTGTTGACTCTTAAACAAATAATAGTTATTTTATGCTAACTGATGAAATATTGTGTTCTATCAGTAAGATAAAAACCATATCCCACAGTGTGAGTGATATCAATCTGCCAGAACTACTTTTTTAACTATAAAGAGAGTGCATTTGGGTACAACATTTAGCATGAAATAAAAAAAAAATTTGAGTGATTATAGGATATATCTCATCTCAAAGTGATACAATTTTCACATATTCACTCAAGCTTCATGCTCCTGAAAATAGTAAAATTGTATCACTTCTCAATAAGATATATTCCAATTCCAATAAAAAAAAAAAAATCATTTGTATATAAAAAAACAACATGTTACAAGACTTTAACGCACTTTCAAAAATAAGATAAGAAACTGCAGCAAAAAACCTTATTAAAGAATTTGTTAAAAATATGGATGATTTCTGTCTATACCTTCACATATCTGAGGAGATATGTCCTTCGCTGGCAAGGTGGCAAAGTCTTCGTGCAATATTACAAAGTTGTTACTTGATGCAATGCCCTGAAGCTCTACAAGGAAATAATTCTTCCCCAGTCCCAGAGTCATCAATATATAGCCTTTCTCTCGAGCCAATAATGCCTGGTACTTGGTTTGGAAGGGGTTCTCCGACATACCGTCTGTTATCACAACAATAACCTTCGGGAAGATGGTGTTGGTGGCTGCGACCCTTGGCCGGCCTTGCTCATCAAGGATCTTGGTTGCCATGGCAATTGCACTGGCGGTGTTGGTGCTGGTTGCCCCATACTGTCAGATGGAACATTTTAAACTCTTCATTACTAATTATTTACAGTAGATCCAACCATGCAAAACTGATCATTGTTAAACCCATTTCCTCTCCATTTCAAAGTCTTTTTTTGGTTCTGATTTTAACTCTTCTATTTATAATAAAAAAATAATATTTAATTCTAACTTTCCTATTTCATTGATTTTGATATTTGAAGCAATTGCTTATCCAGAATTTGTAATTTATACTTTTTTTTCAATGTTTAATTCAAATTTAATTTTCATAAAATTCATAGCCCTCTTATTGTACCCGGTCTGTCGCCCAAATTCACTTTGTGGCGGTATCCAGAGTAAAGGGTCAGGTAAGTCTTTCACTTTTCCTAGTGTGGGCTGATCATCATGAGTCCAATCAGAAATTGTTAATTATTACTATACTATGTCTGTCTGACAAACTTAGTTATAAACATGGCTCAGCTGATAAACCCAGATGTCAGATCTTGGGTATTAAATATATTACAGGTATATTTACTATGTAGCAATTTTAATGTAACTGAAAGCTAAATTCCCATGGTATCCAGCTTTCCAGACATCCAGATGGACAGACGGACGGACGGCCTTATGCAGGTATACTTGTGTGGCTATCCTATTGTTCTTTCTATTGTTCTTTTAGCCACCTAAGAGACAATTTTAGCCACTTAAGAGAAAAGATCAAAGGCTGCTAACCCTAACCCATTGTTTCCTAGCCCCGTAAGTACCCCTACGTGTGTACGGACGGACAGACAGGGAGCAAACCTATTTTTTTTTTACTCCCCTCTAGTGTAAACACCGGTAGGGGACTAACAAGCAGTTCAACAATGAATACTATTAAACAATGAATCACATAATTTTAGTCCATTTAGAATCAAATCTTAATTAGAACAGAATTTAATTTTTATCTTAACTTATAAATACTTGTCAGAAGCATACAAAATGAGACCTGTTCAGTCTGTTAGAAACTTGAAGTTGATCTGGTTTAAATTTTGATGCCTGCCTGCGAAACTTACCTAAATGCATATAGAGATAGAAGGAGTGTAGGACAGGATTGAGTGGTACAGAATGTGGCGGAACATGACAAGTGTATAAATCCCTCACCTCTATGATGCAGGGATATGAGGCCAAAAAAAAATAGTTCCATTTCTGATCTCCCAAACGACCCTCTTTTTCCATGGCTGACTCTAAATATTTTTTACATTTCTGCCTTTAAAAAACCTTTCCTTAACCTTTTCTTTTACTTTTCACATCATTTGGAGGAAAAGAAAATATCCCTACCTACCTACTATCTTTTTTTCTGGCTTGAGACCAGAAACTGAACTATTTTTTTATTTTGGCCTGATCTTATACCTCTATGTTCATGATTGTGGCACTGATAACACTTTTACTTGTAGAGGCAGTGAGGTCACTGGCATCTTTCTCTGAGGTTGCTGTGCCAATAGTCACGATCGATATGCGTGTGTCATCTAATCCAATCTGAAAACTTAACAAAGCAACAACTATTTTACAGATATGCAAATTAAATGCATAACACATAGTACTACAAACAAGTAGGCCAAGATGGCTCTGAAGTTGCTTATCTGAGAAACATTGCCTTCATTACCTGCACTGCTTAAGAAATGAAGATGTGAATTAGAAATGAATTAGAATGTAAAAACGGCAAATGTGTATGATGTTTTCGTATTCAAGGGCCTAAAATGTAGCTCTATCAGTCAAATATCAGCCATACTTGAACTCAATAGAGATATCGTTGCCATTATCATAGTATATAGTTAAATGATGATTGCTTAAAAACTGCAGATGCTAGTGTGTAAACAAAGTAAAATCTGGCATTTTTTTTATAATTCAAGGCCCTTGACTCCTGACCAAATTGGCCTAAAAGAACCATAATCAAACATGGCTGAGAGATTATGGCCGTGAACATTGTCGTGAAGTTTGAAAATGATTGATTGAGAAATGAAGATACTAGAGTTTAAACAAAGTGAAATCTAGCAAATTTTTAAATTAAAAGGGGCATAACTGCTGACACAATAGGAAGATATTAACCACAATTGAACCTGGCTGAGTACTGATGCCCATTGACATTGTCATGAAGCTTAAGAAATGAAGATGCTACAGTACGAACAAAGTGAAATCTGGCCATTTTTTCATTAAAAGGGGCATTACTCCTAACCTATTTGGTCGATATCAGCCTTAATCAAACTTGGCTGAGACTTTATGGCTATAAATATTGTCATGAAGTTTGAAGACAATTGCTAAGAGATTATGGCCATAAACATTGTCATAAAATTTGAAGAGGATTGCTTAAGAAACAAAGATGCTAGAGTGTACACACTAAAACTGCTGACACAAGACACATGACAGACATTCAAGTATCAAAAGCTCACCATGAATTTTAAAAAACGTGAGGAATCTTGGCTACAATATCATATGAGTAAACAAGCTGTCTGATCTAGGTCTCCCCTGTCTGCAATGATGTCTATATGAGGTAAAGGGTTAATACATGTTGTATTACACGTTGTATTACACGTTGTATTACACGTTTTAGACTAACACTATTGAACAAGAGTTTCTCTGGAACACATGTGTCACTTGCTGAAGCATGACGGAAAAAGTGTGATGGACAGACAGACTACAAAAAGTGATCCCTATGCGTCATCTCTACTTACAGAATCACATGAAGGGATCAGTTTCAAAATCAATTTAAAAAAAAAATGTTTAAAATATGCAAATTACAAATAAATTGTTCTGTACAAATACAAATTGTTTAGAACTTGCTGTAGTTATTTATAGAAAAGAGCCCAAATTCTCATTTTTCTTAGTATAAAAGATCATAAAACTTACTTTTCCAACTGCTCTATCAGGAAGGCTCGGAGTAAGTTGAAGTTCAGGAAGCCTATGCTGGAGGTTTTGTCAACAACGAGAACCAGATCTATATCTCTGTTGCACACCGTGGCTGAAACCAGAGGGGGGGAAATGATCCTAGTACTTGTGCTAACATGAGAACTAGATCTATATCTCTGTTGCACACCGTGGCTGAAACCAGAGGGGAAGTGGCTGAAACCAGAGGGGGGGAAATGATCCTAGTACTTGTGCTAACATGAGAACTAGATCTATATCTCTGTTGCACACTGTGGCTGAAACCAGAGGGGAAAAATGATCCTAGTACTTGTGCTAACATGAGAACCAGATCTATATCTCTGTTGCACACCGTGGCTGAAACAGAGGGGGGGAAATGATCCTAGTACTTGTGCTAACATGAGAACCAGATCTATATCTCTGTTGCACACCGTGGCTGAAAGCAGAGGGGGGAAATGATCCTAGTACTTGTGCTATATCTCTGTTCAACGTGGCTGAAACCAGAGGGGGGAAATGATCCTAGTACTTGTGCTAACATGAGAACCAGATCTATATCTCTGTTGCACACTGTGGCTGAAACCAGAGGGGGGAAATGATCCTAGTACTTGTGCTAACATGAGAACCAGATCTTTATCTCTGTTGCACACTGTGGCTGAAACCAGAGGGGGGGAAATGATCCTAGTACTTGTGCTAACATGAGAACCAGATCTATATCTCTGTTGCACACTGTGGCTGAAACCAGAGGGGGGAAATGATCCTAGTACTTGTGCTAACATGAGAACTAGATCTATATCTCTGTTGCACACTGTGGCTGAAACCAGAGGGGGGGAAATGATCCTAGTACTTGTGCTAACATGAGAACCAGATCTATATCTCTGTTGCACACCGTGGCTGAAACCAGAGGGGGGGAAAATGATCCTAGTACTTGTGCTAACATGTGAACCAGATCTTTATATCTCTGTTGCACACTGTGGCTGAAACCAGAGGGGGGGAAATGATCCTAGTACTTGTGTTAACATGAGAACAAGATCTGTATCTCTGTTGCACACTGTGGCTGAAAGCAGAGGGGGGGAAATGATCCTAGTACTTGTGCTAACATGTGAACCATATCTATATCTCTGTTGCACACCGTGGCTGAAACCAGAGGGGGGGAAATGATCCTAGTACTTGTGCTAACATGAGAACCAGATCTATATCTCTGTTGCACACCGTGGCTGAAACCAGAGGGGGAAATGATCCTAGTACTTGTGCTAACATGAGAACCAGATCTATATCCTGTGCACACTGGCTAAGGGGAAATGATCCTAGTACTTGTGCTAACATGAGAACTAGATCTATATCTCTGTTGCACACTGTGGCTGAAACCAGAGGAGAAAAAAATGATCCTAGTACTTGTGCTAACATGTGAACCAGATCTATATCTCTGTTGCACACTGTGGCTGAAAGCAGAGGGGGGGGAATGATCCTAGTACTAGTGCTCACATGTGAACATAAAACCAAAGACCTAATAAGAGATCTGCAACTCTGATATAGGTAAAGAGCAAAGCTCTTGTTAAGTTACATGTACAATTATGTGACAATGAGATAATGGGAGATGTTTATCAATTATAAATATACTGAGTTTTCTCTTCAATTTATTGCAGGTAAAACCAAATATGATCATCTCTCATTAGATCCCAGATCTCTTCTATAATGTCTACTGTCTGTTAAGTGTCTGCATCTGCAAGATGGTAAGCATCTCAGTGAGATCTCATTCAAATCTCATTTACATATTTTTTCGTTACGAGAAAAAATTATTTCAGATGTTTTATATCTCTGTTGCATATGTCTTTGATAAAACATATGTCTTATAAACTCAGTGGCTGAAAAAGTAGAGAGGTCACATTTTAACAGAAAATGTAAGATTTTAATTTTCAAAGATGTCACTTTAAATATAAAATGTCAATGATTTTCTCTGCAAAAAATGTGAAAACCATGCCAAATGTCATTCTGACAAAAACCAGTCACTGAAAATTATACATATACAGTAATAAGACATGTGTCACCTGCTGAGCATGACAGAAAAAGTGTGACGGACAGATGAACGGACAGACGGGCAGATCCCTATGTGTCTTCTCTGGTTACAGCATGGTCAGATACTATA
Source organism: Solen grandis (assembly GCA_021229015.1). NCBI lineage: Eukaryota > Metazoa > Mollusca > Bivalvia > Adapedonta > Solenidae > Solen > Solen grandis. The sequence continues at coordinate 64,415,826 of CM037778.1, read as the reverse complement.
AATCATTAACTTTTTTGACGTTCAATTGTGTTTTTACCGAAATGTACGTATGGGGAATTCCCTGGGTACATTTATTCGTGGATTCATGTTACAGAATACGATTGGTTCATAAAAGGGATTTTGTGGGATTTAATATTCCTGAATAAATCCTCAAGATTTCAAGATATATAATTAACTTACAAATCTTGATGCCTAATATTTTTTTCGGCATAGCTGTCTAACCTTTTTTATCCTTTATAGATTGACTTTTTGGTAGATATGCCTATACTTAACCCTTTCCCTCATATAGACTCATTTTCATGCCCTCAATAGGTATCACATAAAGCCTGATCTGCAGAAAATCACAGTTAAACCTTACCAAATTTAATTACAAAATCCTCATTTCCAGACCACTGAGGAGCAGCGAACAGCATAAAACCAGATTAGCCTGTGAGTTACTCGCAGGCTGATCTGGTTTTATGCTGTTCGCATAGGTCTTTTCATGGTTTCCTCTATGAGGGATATACTTAAGGGAAAAAGGTTACGCATAGCTGAAATATATGCTTCGTATTCACAAAATATTAATAAAGTATTCAGACTGAATTACAGTTTTTTGATAATTACATGTTGTTTTCAAAGATGCATCTTGAGACCTGTAAGAGTCTAACATAACAAACACCAAAAGAATGTTACAGTCTGCACAGTTTCACTTTCTCCGTATGACTGAAGGGTTATAGAGAGCTTTATTACAACATTTACTCTGCCAGACTATAACTATTCTACATTCACAATCACTTTAATCTCCTTCCATGCCGAATATCTAAATTTAAAGATATTTCTTGTTATTTTATATCCAGTAGGCTTGCTCTTTGTTGTATCAAAGAAAAAAGTAACTGGTGTTGCACACAACACATGAGTCCCCTACTGGTGAGGTGCATAATTTTTCCATTATCATAGCAACCAGAACTGGTCCGAGAAAGGTGCATAATTTTTCCATTACCATAGCAACCAGAATTTTGGTCCTAGAAAAAAAAAGTGACATGCAGAATCTCCATACTGCCATCTTTTCATATACCAAGTTTCATAATACTATCTTAAACGTTTTTTAAGTTATTGCAGGATCCAGATTTCCGGACATCCAGATGGACAGGTGGACAGACAGATGGATGGTAACCATAGAGACCCCTCTGGTGCAAACACCTGTAGAGGACTAATAATAATCATAACTGTATCAAAATGGGGGGCCCCATAGTCAAGTGGTCATGTTTCCAATGCCAGATCTGAAGATTATGGGTGCAAACCTCGTTGGGGGCAAGTTTTTTTTCATGACCTTCGAATGCACAAAGTACTAGTCCAACCCAGGAACCATCAAGTGGGATCAATATAAATTTTCCCAAATGACGTAAATTTAATAAGTTTAGTTAAAATGGAATAAGCTAATCTTACCCATGCAATCATTTATCGATGTTGATCCTTCCAAGTCAGTTAGGGGTTTGTCTGCAGGACAGGCAATGCAGGAGGTCTGCCCATTATTAGGTTGATACTGGTCCTTTGGACAAGGCTTACACTCTGAGTTAGTCATATAATATCCAGGTCTACAATCCACTGAAAAAAAAATATATACAATTATGTTAATTTAAATACATGTAACAGTTTTTTGCTATTTATTCCTTAAACACAAACATGGTTTTTGAAAAAAAATCCTAAACAGATATAGAATATTACAAACATTACACATGACAAAGACAGTTATATTGTTGATAGATGGCTCTACAACAAAAATATATATGTGAATGCTTTAATGCTATGTTGGAACAAGATTAAAAATTCTAGATGGAACAAGGTTTTTAATATTCCAAATGATATGACGGTACAAGTCTGAGTATTCCAAAAGCTGTAAGGGACAAGGTTGACTAGTTAATAGTAGGTTTCATACTGATGCAGGAAGAGGAGTCAGTTTCCATGGTAGTGCTGGTGGTGTAACCTTCGTCACAGGAAGTACAAAAGAGTTGTTCTGGCAAGGGCTGGTATGACCCATATCCACACGGAGTACACACAAATGTTACAGGGTCGCGGTAATAACCCGCTGCACAGTCTGTGATGGAAAATACAATACATGTATATTATTTTGAAGTAATGATTTTTATAAATAGGCTATGATTCTAATTAACAAATAATACATGGCACAGAGGGCGATATGCAAGTTTATGTCCATAAACTTGCATTTCCTCTGAAATGCCATGTGTTATTTGTTATATTACATCAAACCTTTGTTTTATTTTAAATTCTTTGTTTCTGGAAATTCTGGAAGTCTGTTTGGAGTAACTTCTCTTCCAAATTTTATATTTTGTTGTTATCAATATATATTCCTAATTCCGTGTTAAAATATTTCTCACTCCTGTCGGATATATGTTTTTCACCTCTTTTCATAAATTTCATTATATTTTCTGGGTTTTTTTTGTTTTGTTTTCTATATGCATCTACTTTCTTAATGTTATATTAAAACCACCAATCTATAAGCTGCAATTTATTCCACAACGGAAGATCTTCATAAGCATCTCATGCTTTCGATCTAATTCTTACTTTTACGTTCTGGATATGCAATTGTATATACATGTATTTCTTGAACTGAAATATGTTTAAAACTAAATCTAACAGCAGTCATTCTGTCGTCTGCTAAAATAAACACACAAATGTGTGTCATGAAAAATGATAAACAATGACATCATCCTGTCAATATAACATTATATGGACCGGATGATGTCATACTGAGGTAAGAAAAGGTATAATATTGTCATTTATATTGTGACTATGCTTGAACAAGAATGTCAGATTATAATTATAATTATACAAAGTGAAATATGGCAGTCTTTTATGATTCAAGGGCTATAACTCCTTTACTACTAGTAAATCAAGTAAAGTTAATAAATCTTAAATGTGAGATTATGGTCATTAATATCACACCTTTTAAGAAGATTGTTTGAAAAATGAAGAGGCTAAGTGTGTAACTGTGGCAAAATTGTGTATTTTATTTTTCTGATATTTCAAGAACCATAACTATAGATCTATTGCCTAGATATCAGCCATAGTTAAACTTGATGACCACTTATGCAGGCACAACTGCATATCTGTACATAGCAAATTAGACAAAGAATAAAATATATATTTACAACTACTTACCTCCAGGTCTTGCCACTGAAATGAAAATAAAACATATTGAGAAATGAAATATGACATATTTATCTAACAATGTGAAAAATATGATTATTTTTATGTTGCATTGTTTACAATGTAATATATCTTTAATGATCGTATTAAAAATCATACAACCCTTCTTTACCCTTCCAATCACTCCCTTTACCTCTCTCTCTCTCTATCCAACCCTCTCATTTACCTCTCTCTCTCTCTCACTCACTATCCAAACCCTCCTTTACCCTTCCACTCACTCTCCTTACCTCTCTCTCACACCCTATTCAACCCCTTCTTTACCCCAAACCCCCTTTCCCTTCCACTCTCCTTACCTCTCTCTACACCCTATCCCTACCCTCTTACCTCTCTCTCTCTATCCAAACCCTCCTTTTCTCTTCCACTCACTCCCCTTACCTCTTTTTCACTCCCTTTCCCCCTTACTTCCCAGACTTCTCTCCCTCCACCTCCTTCCCACTTCACTCCCCTGCATTCCCTCTCCCCTACCTTTACAACAACCACTACTTACAGATACAAATCTTCTCCTGAACCCTCTGCAAAAGGACAGAATTGAACAGGTCTGACTGGACCAGCTCAAACACCTGGTCTGGACTATCAGCTATCTGGACTAGTTCATCATAAAACAGGGCATCCTGGGTGCTGCCTAGTCCTAGGGTTATCATGCGAATCCCTGCAGCACGTGCTTCATCGGCTTTCTGGTTCATCAAAAGGAAAGATTTGTTGTAGTTAAGCCTTTAACTCATCAATATTCATGATAAAATATGTAACTGTATGAATATTTACTGACAGAATTTAAATGGGTATTTAAAACAATGGTATTTTCCTTGCCATGCTGCCTGTTCTAAGTCTGAGCTACAATTTTGTATAAGCAAATAGAGGAGACCCTCTTGGGAGGAGCTGTCTGATCTGAGTCTGCTCTGTTTGCAAATGCGTCAAAATGCGTCCATATGAAATGAAGGGTTTATATTCAACATAATAATTATGTAGTTACCTATTCAGAAATCTCAGTAAATCAGAAATATTCTCATGAATTAAAGTTTCTAGTAAAAATTGTTATCCTCCAATTTCAAAATTTAAAAAAACAAACACATATTGCCTAGCAAACTTAGGAGCTATTGATACAGGGTCTTTAAAAATATTATGTAAACTAGAGTGCTGATTATCATAGAAAATGCCTGTCCTGCAATTTTATCAACTCAAGGGCTGTAACTCTGAAGTGCCTGGGACCTTCTTTCTGGTTATCAATCTTGATTGTGATATAGTGCTAGTAAACATTGTGACTAAGTATGGCAAAGATCAGATCACATTTGGGAAAGTAAGAGCATGTACACAAATAATATTGCGATTTTCAACAATTAAGGTTGCAGTAAAATCCATAATACGTCCAGTCATTCGACAGGCATTTAAAAATGAAAGAGAATGTTGTTTTCTTTCAAGACACGACATAGCTATCATCATCATCATCATCATCATTTTAATCATAGATTCAACAAGCTATATAACCTACCATTGTAGTTTGTTCAGTATTATCTGATTTCCCATCTGTAAAAACCACTCCGATTTTTTCTGTGAGCGTCGACTCACTGAACATGTCAATCATCTCATTAATAGCCAGGTCCGTTCTCGTTTTCAGATACCGTGGATCCCTTTGTATCCTGCTCTTAAACTCAATATACATGTTGATGTAAGAGTTGAATTCTCCAAGCTCAATCTTTGACTGTGCATCTGTAAATACTTCCGAGGCAAAAGCGATGGCTCCAATCTTTACTGTTTTGAAATTAAACCTGCAGAAGTAGAATCCAGCAGTATTTTTAAAAAACAAGCATTAATAATAGAGCTATTTGTGAAGATGTTAACACCTTTGTAACAGTGCTGAGATTCAACAAGATGAAAATACATGTATATTGAATTTTTGTAAATAAGGACAGAATAGTGTGGTACAGGACAAGATAGTGTGGTACAGGACAGGATAGTGTGGTACAGGACAAGATAGTGTGGTACAGGACAGATAGTGTGGTACAGGACAGGATAGTGTGGTACAGGACAAGATAGTGTGGTACATGACAGGATAGTGTGGTACAGGACAAGATAGTATGGTACAGGACACTTATAGTGTGGTACATGACAGGATAGTGTGGTACAGGACAGGATAGTGTGGTACAGGACAGGATAGTGTGGTACATGACAAGATAGTGTGGTACAGGACAAGATAGTGTGGTACAGGACAGGATAGTGTGGTACAGGACAAGATAGTGTGGTACATGACAGATAGTGTGTACAGGACAAGATAGTTGGTACAGGACAATAGTGTGGTACATGACAGGATAGTGTGGTACAGGACAAGATAGTGTGGTACATGACAAGATAGTGTGGTACAGGACAAGATAGTGTGGTACAGGACAGGATAGTGTGGTACATGACAAGATAGTGTGGTACATGACAGGATAGTGTGGTACATGACAGGATAGTGTGGTACAGGACAAGATAGTGTGGTACATGACAGGATAGTGTGGTACAGGACAAGATAGTGTGGTACAGGACAGGATAGTGTGGTACAGGACAAGATAGTGTGGTACAGGACAAGATAGTGTGGTACAGGACAAGATAGTGTGGTACAGGACAAGAATGACAGGATAGTGTGGTACAGGACAGGATAGTGTGGTACAGGACAAGATAGTGTGGTACAGGACAAGATAGTGTGGTACAGGACAAGATAGTGTGGTACAGGACAAGATAGTGTGGTACAGGACAGGATAGTGTGGTACAGGACAAGATAGTGTGGTACAGGACAAGATAGTGTGGTACATATGTGTACAGGAATAGTGTGGTACAGGACAAGATAGTGGTACAGGACACGATAGTGTGGTACAGGACAAGATAGTGTGGTACAGGACAAGATAGTGTGGTACAGGACAAGATAGTGTGGTACATGACAGGATAGTGTGGTACAGGACAGGATAGTGTGGTACAGGACAAGATAGTGTGGTACAGGACAGGATAGTGTGGTACAGGACAAGATAGTGTGGTACAGGACAGATAGGTGGTACATGACAGGATAGTGTTTTACATGACATGATAGTGTGGTACAGGACAAGATAGTGTGGTACAGGACAAGATAGTGTGGTACAGGACAAGATAGTGTGGTACAGGACAAGATAGTGTGGTACAGGACAAGATAGTGTGGTACATGACAAGGACATAGTGTGGTACATGACAGATAGTGTGGTACAGGACAAGAATAGTGTGGTACAGGACAAGATAGTGTCGGTACAGGACAGATAGTGTGGTACAGGACAGGATAGTGTGGTACAGGACAAGATAGTGTGGTACAGGACAAGATAGTGTGGTACAGGACAAGATAGTGTGGTACAGGACAGATAGTGTGGTACAGGACAAGATAGTGTGGTACATGACAAGATAGTGTGGTACAGGACAGGATAGTGTGGTACAGGACAGAGATAGTGGTACAGGACAGGATAGTGTGGTACAGGACAGGATAGTTTGGTACAGACAAGATAGTGTGGTACAGGACAAGATAGTGTGGTACATGACAGATAGTGTGGTACAGGACGGATAGTGTGGTACAGGACAGGATAGTGTGGTACAGGACAAGATAGTTTGGTACAGGACAAGATAGTGTGGTACATGACATGATAGTGTGGTACAGGACAGGATAGTGTGGTACAGGACAAGATAGTGTGGTACAGGACAAGATAGTGTGGTACAGGACAGTGAAGTGTGGTACAGGACAAGATAGTGTGGTACAGGACAGCATAGTGTGGTACAGGACAAGATAGTGTGGTACAGGACAAGATAGTGTGGTACAGGACAGCATAGTGTGGTACAGGACAAGATAGTGTGGTACAGGACAAGATAGTGTGGTACAGGACAAGATAGTGTGGTACATGACAAGATAGTGTGGTACAGGACAGGATAGTGTGGAACAGGAAAAGATAGTGTGGAACAGGACAAGATAGTGTGGTACAGGACAAGATAGTGTGGTACAGGACAAGATAGTGTGGTACAGGACAAGATAGTGTGGTACAGGACAAGATAGTGTGGTACAGGACAAGATAGTGTGGTACAGGACAGGATAGTGTGATACAGGACAAGATAGTGTGGTACAGGACAAGATAGTGTGGTACAGGACAGGATAGTGTGGTACAGGACAAGATAGTGCGGTACAGGACAGGATAGTGTGGTACAGGACAAGATAGTGTGGTACAGGACAGGATAGTGTGGTACAGGACAGGATAGTGTGGTACAGGACAGGATAGTGTGGTACAGGACAGGATAGTGTGGTACAGGACAAGATAGTGTGGTACAGGACAAGATAGTGTGGTACAGGACAAGATAGTGTGGTACAGGACAGGATAGTGTGGTACAGGACAAGATAGGACAGAACATGATGTGATTTTGGTATAACACAATTTTGTAAACCCTTATTATAACTGTAAACTGGGACAGGACAGAATGGAATGGGACGGGCTTGGACGTATCGGGATTTCTATATAGCCTAAATAACTGTAAGTGACACAAAGTATAAACTTCACTGAAGTACAGTGGCTTAGCAATTCTTCTAAATATCCTATATCATGCTTTAACCTTTTATCTTATGAATAATCAAGCACAATTTTATGACTTTTAGAATATTAATTTTATGAAACCTTACATGGCATATGAAAACCTTTTTTTTTTCTTCCTATGCAGACTGAGTAGGAACTGAGATATAAAAGTTTGTTGTTGTTACAATATTGTATGAGCAAAGAGATGAGACCCTGAATGGACAACTCCTAGAAGGAACCGTCTGATCAGGGTCTGCTCTGTCTGCCATGGCATCAAAACAATTTTGATAGAGGGAGAAAGAGTTAAATACAACCTAAACATGGTTTTATGGGGAAAATCTTGAGTCATCAGAATATAATTGAATGGTATATCATTTGAACTTACCCACTCATGAGAGCAAGAACAAAATCTTTCACAGTGTCAAATATATCAGCCATACTGTCTGATGCATCAATTAGGAATATAATGCCTGCCTCATGATTACACACATCTGTAAAAATATTAAAATGACCTTAAAAAAATTCTAATACAGGTTCGATTGTTTCATTATCTAAATAGATAACTTGATGAAATACTGAATGCCATGATAAAAAACTTTAAATCTTCAATTGGTGTTTAGATTCGGTTCCTATGATCGGTCCCAAATTATAATTGAATATTTGTTCAAGCACAAGACATACAGTTCATGGTCAAGCAGCGATGTTCAATGACAATGAATCAAAAGGTTGTAAGTTCAATTCTTTTCGGTCAAGATTTTTCAAGACTGACCAAGGTTCAAGGTATAGTACAACCCAGAACTGTCAAGTTAGATTATCATAAGTTGTGAAAACTAGAACTATCACTGAAGGTGATGAATACCTCTGCCATTTGCTTTTCCATAGAACAAAAACTGTAAAAGACTCAA
>CM037778.1:64357070-64407070 GCA_021229015.1 Solen grandis | reverse complement strand
TAACCGCTGCATATAACTATTTCAATACGTTTCAAGATAGCGACGTAGATTTAAATTCAATACAACATGCTGTCCCGTCGTTAAACCATGGACATATTTAAAATCACACATTTCTGTTCATAATTTCCACTGCTTATCTGCTACTTCAATCTCTTTAATTTGTTGTGAAGTATATACTTTAATTACCCAGAAAATATTAGCTATCATTACTGTTTCAATGGAGTGTGAAATAAAAACAACTAAACCGGTTAAGTGCGGTTATATTTAATAAAATTGTTCGACATTTCACATAAATAAATCAAACAAAAACAAGTAACTGGTGTTGTATGCAACACATAAAGTCCCCTACCGGCTCCACCTTGACTCAATATGGTAATCAATCCCATTTTTTGCCATATTTTCACTATTTCCGTTACCATAGCAACCACAATTTTAGTCGAAGAACAAAACTAAAATGACGTGCATAATCTACACATTGCCATCTAGTCATATAGCAAGTTTCATCAAGTTAGCTTGCTTAGTTATCGCGGAATCCCATTTTTGCCATATTTTCACTATTGCCGTTACCATAGCAACCACAATTTTAGTCGAAGAACAAAAATAAAATGACGTGCATAATCTACACATTGCCATCTAGTCATATACCAAGTTTCATCAAGTTAGCTTGCTTAGTTATTAAGTTATCGCGGGATCCAGATTTGAGCGGATAGACGGACGGACAGACGGACGGACAGACGGAGGGCAAACCTATAGTCCCCTCCGGTGTGAACACCGGTAGGGGACTAATAAATGCAAAAAAAAAAAAAAATATCAAGACGTCAGATCATTAATAATTCACGAGTCAATATTTCCTTTTTTGCAATTTTAACAGAGGAATTCTCAATAGATAGTTCATTAATATCTTTAACATAGAAATAAAACAACAGTATTATCCAAAATACCTTCAAAGTGGTTAGCAATGAGCGTGAATGAAAAAAGGCACATAGCTTTGCTAGAGAAAATTAAATGATTATAAAGCAATCTAGTTTTCAAAATACACTATGCTCTTGGTATACTTGTAATTCACAAACTTATTTCAAATATTTCAATTTTAAATGCATATAAACTCTATAAACAGAATTTTTCCATAGGCTATTATGAATTATATAAATGCATTTTAAAAACGTATAAAACAATAATGTTTACTCCAACTATAAACAATGAATATAAAGATAAATATAAGATAGCATTCGTGCCGCTTTATACTCTAAAAATGACCCTATAAACCGGTATAATCCAGATTAATACAGACTCAGAGTGATCAAGTTCTACGTTATTTCTATTTCTCTTTACATCGATTGCGAATCAAATTCTTACAACTAACACTAATCCTTCTCGACAGTCCTTGGGTTGGACCAGTACTTTGCGCCTGAGAAAAAAACAAAAAAAAAAACAAAAAAAACTTCCTCCAAGTAGAGATCGAATCACAAACATTCGGATCCGTAAGCATGTCTGTTACCAGTAGATCATGTCATTCTTAACAGAGATCACCAAATTGATCATTTTGCCGTATGATTTCCGCTTACATTGACAAACCGGAAGCCACCTTTGCTCGATCTGACCATACGATATTGCTGAAGTTTAAAAATAGATATTAAAAGCTAGCCAAATTGCAAGGCAGTTCTACTTGGCTTATAGTCAGACTACAAAACTACCAAAAAGAAATACCAGCGACTGTAACACATGCCAAGTCACTCGAAACGAAATGTGTCACGTGACATTTTACTCCTTCAGAATGCAAAGAGTGATAAATGCTATCAATGTTTTTTCCCGATTACCAGTTAGGATTAGAACTGAATGCATGAACAGAAAATAAAACGTAGATCTAATCTGTGACAGATACATTGATAATACAAATCTTATAATGAGATATCACTGATATGAAACTAATTTTTTAAATATTCAAAAACAAGAAAAACATACAGTCTTTATACACATTGCATATTATATCTATATAAATTATGAACATTAAGGTAATCAAATATATATTGTTAAGCATTTCTTCCATTATTATATTTCATTTCGAAATATACAATCAAAGACACATACGCCTGAAATTAGATACATTGGCTACAAAAACATCCATAAATAAAGATTCCATACATTGAACAACAATATTTTTAAAATGAATTATTTCATACACATTTCAAATTATTGATGCTTGACACTGTGTATCAAGATCTTAAGATAGCTCTCTTTGCTTCATTTCTGCAATAAAAACTGCAAACATTTAAATCAATTAAATTCTCATAAATTTCGTATGTAAGTACAATCAAACCTGTCTTAAGCAGCCAGTCAAGGGAACAATAGAAAGTGACCGCTTAACAGAGATAGTCGCTAAATTACGGTTAAACATAAAGCAAAATGCTTGTTTGGTTATACCTAATCTGACCGTTAAATGCAGTTTGGTCGCTTAAAACAGGTGGCCGCTAATACAGGTTCAGCTGTACTTAAAATTAAAATGAACACATTCATTTTATTCGAAGACACGGCTTCAAACTATTTTTTTCAGTTTTATTTATTTTCTTTCCAAAGGAAGGTAAGTCCCAGAGTGCGATGAGAGTGTCCTATTTATTCTCTTTGTCAGAAGAAGACGATGATGATGAACTCGAGGAATGATTAGACTTCTCCAGGAAGTTGTCCAGGTCTTGGAGTGTGTTTCTTTCCCCACGCTGGGTGACCGGCGTGGCCGTCGGGGACTTCCGTGAGGTCGTCAGCGAGCCGTCGTCAACAAAGTCTACCACGGTTATCGACCCTTGTCTTTCTCCGACGTAAGATTTGACTCCTCCGATTTCATAGTTTGTCTAAAAGATATTAGGTATCCCGGATATAGTTTGACAATATCGACAGAATGAGGTGAATAGGAGAAACTTCGAACATTATATTCAAGTATAAGCATAGTCTTTGTCCTCTTGTGCCATCCCATTTTATCAAGTTGAAGCTCAATTCAAAATAGAAAGACATGAACTCGTTTGAGTGATGTCCATTGGTAATGGTGGACGAATTTTACGAAAGTTGATTAATATGTCAGAGGACCAAAAATTTCAAGCATTTGTTTATCTTGTTAACACTAAAGCAATTCCAAATTCAGAATAAGAAAAAAATCTGAACCTAAGAAAGAAAATCTCTATAATATAGAGATAAATTTGAAAATAAAAGTTCATCGGGAACTTACATCGATCAAGTGGTTATCTGAGGACCTGAAATTAAGAAAAGGGGGGATAATTTACCACTGAAGAGGAATAATTGACATTAAAGGGAAATAATTTACCATTAAAGAGGAAAAATACATTTACAGGGAACAAGAGGAATGATTTATATCAAAGGGACACTATCTACACTGAAGAAGAATAACTCTGTATTATTTTCTACTAACCTATCTTTCCTTAGATGATATCAAATCGAATCAAGGAACATGCAACATCTCGCTTTATCATTATTGTTCTGTCTCATTTGTTTTCCTACGACTGTTTTTTTTTTATAACTTAGTCCAGAAAAACAAACTAATTTAAAAATATTAATGTTACAGTATGCACTTGATAAAAGCCGTTCATTTTTAGATTACATAATTCAGAAATGAGTAAATTTGATAATAATAAAAACAACAATTACCAGACAGTTGGTTCATCGTCCCAGCCTAAAAAACGAGGTTAAATATTAATTAGAAAAATTAGCGTATGTCACTCTATTTTTACATTATAATTCTATGGATGGGATACTGTTAGTTTTATTGAAAATATTTATACTGACCTATGTAAAACAGTATTGTTTTCTTTTACTCTTACCCTAATTTGTACACTTATATCAAATATACTTTGTGTTAAAACTTATAATTAATCTCACCAAAACTATTTTTGTTTGTTTGTTTGTTGGGTTTAAAGGTCATTTGGAGACGATGTCTACTATAGTGCTGCCACACCGAATATCATGCCGTAGACATGTGCCATGATACCACACCCAGTCACATTATCCTGACACCGGGCCAACCAGTCCGGTAACGACCCTTATTCGCTGAGCGCCAAGCAGGGGAGTTATACCAGTACCATTTTTTACGACTTTGCTATGTCGCGGCCGGGGATCGAACCCACGACCTCCCGATTCCGGGGCGGACGCTCTAACCACGCGGCCACAGGGACCGGTAATATAATCTTTGTGTTTATGCATATATATTTAAATTTATTTCACCAAATAATCTTTAAATGATACTCGTACATAGTTTTGATCGTTTATCATTGCAGCCCAAGGTTACCTTTTCCAGATGTCCACACATGCGTTCTGTTCTCAGCATTTACAAGGCGAATAGGCTTGCCGACCGGCGAAGTTTGTGCACCGAGAGATATAATTTTGGGATCATAACCGTTTCCAAAGGAGGCAGAGCGGTATCGGTTATGAATTCCTGGAATTTCAATCTTGATTTTAGACTTATTTGTGTTTCATTTGGGTACACGATTTAAGTATCTCTGCTTTGATCACGAGAAGATAATTACAGAACTGTCCCCAGCAGTAATCGAAGTCAAAAAGCACTTGTGAGAAGTCATGTAATCTTACATTAATAGTCATGTATGGCCAAATGCAATGATATTTTCTAAATTTCTAAACGTGATTTATTTATTTATTTATTTATTTTTTGCTGGAGGGTAAGTGAATGGACTTTTTGTTTGGGATCTTTCTTGTGCTTTGTAAATGATTACTTGTTAAGTCAATTACAACTTTACTCATATAAGCAAACATTGCAGAAAGGGTTCGAATCCTCAAATACAAAACTTTGGCAACCCAAAACAACAAGCCAAAAGTCTTGTATGTTGAATTACATTCTTTATGTTCAGACTTTCAGGTGAGTAGGGAGATGTGTTGATAACTCTTCCAACAACAGTATATGTGAAAGGATACAGGAAGGTTATGAACAGGCGTATGGCATCCATAGGGGACAAAAGATACATAAACCATGACAGTATCAAGAAACAGAGCAGAAAATAGACAAAATGAACCAATTAGATGGCGAGCCTAAAACAATATTGTGTTCAGTACATTTCACCATACTTTATTTAACTTAGTTACCTGACCTAGTTGAAACAAAGTATTCGATGAAGAATTTGGTCAAGTTGTTTTCTTGGATCATCTAACGTATTTTCGATTGTGTAAAAACAGTTAAAAACGTTTTTTTAACATTAGGATCACTTTAATTTTTAGATATTAACTCTACGATATTTTTAAAGTAAAATGTTGAAAACAACAACCACAAAAACGATGCAGTTCACTGGATACGTTTTGAAAACTTTTATATATATATATATATATATATTATAAAATTGAATAAAAGTCATCGTGCGTAAGCCTTTGTCATATATTCAAGTTCTACACAAACGCATTTTTTTTCTTCAGATTATTGTCTGAGATATTGCAATATTGAATTGTTGAAATTCTTAATTTCAATAAGAATTTGTTGCTTTTCGTAGACCAACACCCTGTCATCAGGAAATGGTTTGCTATGCACTGAGCCGGGAAGACCCAAATTGAATGTCTTTACATATTAATGCAAATATTTTCTCTATTTATTGATTTTAACCCATTTACATGAACACATTATGGATATAGAAATATAATTAAAGCCATCGTCGCCATCGAGAGCTTGAAGCAAAAATATGATGATCACTGACTAAAAATTTGGTTTTTAACAATATGTGTATTACGTCTATCAATACCCAACTAAAAATGAGTGGTTTCCCCATCGCAGGCAATACCGTCACTGACGGTATTGAAACTATATTTAGAATTATAAAACTTATATTTAGATTTTCTATTTTCGTCTGCAGTCACTTGGCTAATAGCATTCACTCTTCGCGTACGCGCTATCTGCATATGCTGAGCTTACGAAATCGCTATCCGGAACTAGTTGCCATGTTGTGGAATGTGTCACGTGGTATCGCAAGCACCTGCTTCGAGGATACCATTTCTATATTTAACCGATTTTGTCGAAGCTGAGTGTACGAAAATAGCGTTTTCCCTTTTAACGTGAACTACACTTGCCGAGTTTAAATGGCAAGAAACAAATACTTCACCAATATTAAAGAGAGAGAGATGGATTTTTTTTAAATTTCTACCGATCATCTGTGAACGGGCTGCTTTAAAACAATATCTAAATCTGCCTTCTGATCTGGTTCGATTTGACCTTGAATTCAAATCCGGTTGGTACAGACATTACAATTTTTCTATAACAATTATTCACAGGTTTACTTAACGTATAGCGAGTTTGTATCAACAAGCAATATGTATTCCCATTTCATTGTCATTCATTATAATACAAAAAAAAATTGATGATCCAAGTAAACTACTAATTAAAAATTCTAAATATACACGCAAACTATAAGCATTTACACAAGATCTTTTTAATTCCACCAATGGGACATTTCAAAGGCAGAAATATCAAGAAACCCCAGTCTTTACATTTTCATGCACCAGAGTATGTTTTAGCAGAATATATACCAATATCATCAAGCGTTTCACCCCGGGTAGTGTGGTTTCCGATTCCATCTAAATGCACGTGATAAATGTTCCCTTTCTGAGAGACATGCTCAGCACCACTTAGCGAGCGGATGTCTTTGTGATATGTAGACTGGTACCCAGGTCCCAAATGTAATGGAGCAATGCTCCTCTGTAATGGAGGAATAGTGTCACGGAATCGGATCACGTGATCTGTTGAAATTATCTCGGAACCAAGTGATTAAGGTTCCGGGTAAAAGAAAATTTGTAAAACCTAGGATGGACTTGATCAATCGAAGGTATTAAATTTAGTAAATTTTGTAAACTTTATGTTTATTCTATCACAAAGTACGTTGTTTTCGCAGGTACTTGGTTTTTCTTAATCATCAAAACATAATTACATAAAATCAAGGAGTTAATCAACAGGAAATTGAAAAGAAATTAAAATCGAAAATAATCATTTAACCATTAAGAAAACACAAAGTATTTAACTGAAACAAAAGTATACAACAGACTTTTTTTGCCGGTGTTGAATTTGTGTCTTGTATCGAAGTTCTTGGTGAAGATTGAAGAAATGGCCTTTTCCGAAACGTTTAAAATAGTTTTCATGTTGGTTTTATTTATTCCTTCCGTTGTGTCCTTGACTGGAATCCTACTTTGTGTTTTAAAAAAGGTGAAATAGATTTTCGTCCCTAACAGGGACCAAACTCTGATCATCGAATAGTTTTTATATTTTAAACTTATTTATTGTACTTCGATTTGGAAACAAGTTCTTACAACTTATACTAATCCCTCTCGATGGTTCCTGGGTTGGACCAGTACTCTGCGCCTGGGAAGGTCATGAATAATTCTTGCCTCCGACGGGGTTCGAACCCACAACCTTCGGATCCGTAATCGGATACGTTACCATTGGACCACATAATCTGTATTGATTGGACACTGTCACTGGTCCACGCTGATCAAGACTATCCACTTGAACAATTGACAATTGATTTATATAATGCCGAAGCTTGGAAATACACTTTCATTTTGAGCGCAAGGCATTGAATATATACCATCACAATTATGGCATCACAGCAACTAATCGAAGCCACAATGTTTCTGATATAAACTTTCCTAAATATTAAGCACAGCGTCCATTAAAATTATGTGATGTTGCAGAAGCACTTGCCTGACAAGAGCGGACCAAAGAACCTTACACATATCAAATCGATTTAAAGTTAACGATTTTTGTCTCTTTAGATTACATGGTCTTGCAATTTAATATTGGTTTGTTTGCCAAAGAACGATATTTTAGTAATCTGAGTAGATGCTGCAGACATAGTTCATCCTCAATGCGTAAGTGGATTAATATTACACACAGACAACGGGTCCTGGAGCTACTTTTATATTCTGAATGCAAAGCATGGGAGATATACCAGTTCTAATTCAGTGGTCTCGCAATTCCCCGCAGTCGGACGACGTACGTCGTGGCTAGGAATCGAACCCATGACGTCCCGGTTACGGGGCTGACAATCTAACAACTCAGCCACAGGGACCAGCAATTTTTATTTGCGGTTTAATAAAGATTTTTATAACATTGCTTTTATTTTTGTCCTGGAGTTTTCGGTCGTTGTGACAGTATTTCAGCCATAAAGGAGCGTTCAGCAATCAAAGGCAAAGAAAGACGAACAGTGCACAGAGGCTTTCGGTTGAACCACCGACCTTACACGAGCCAATTGAAATGTTTCCTCTGACACAAAAAGCTACAATGTCGGGACTCAAACACACTTATAAGTAAATTCCCCGATATTCATTTTACAGCGGAGTAGATGGACCAAAGCTAACACGAAACTGCTGACAACACAGTGCGTAAACAGCATTTCAAACCACCTTTTACACTAAGTCTAAGTGGACTAAACTAGTGCATGGATGATTATATGTGATCACAGAAATACTGTTTGCAATAACTACCAACACTACTTTATATGAGGTGTGTGGAATTCAAAGTATAGATGCTTTGAACAAACTCAATGCCAGTTGTTTCAACGTAAGAACTATTTTCATTCCTTGAAAAAATTATGTGCATTCGGCTATTCGCTCTTTGCTACGGATTTGATTAAGGATTCATTTTCGATGTCGAAATTGCAGATTTGTGTTTTAGAATGTACACAATTAGGTAAAGTCTCTGTTAAGGTTCCGCTACATTTGGACCTCATGGCCTTTCAAGGTTTTCTAATTTTTCAATAGGGTACCTTGGTTATCTTAGAGATTAAGTGGTCCAAGACGTGGCGGAACAGTTACAGGGACTTTACCTTAATGAAGATTTTCAAGAAAGAAATGGCTTAGTTACCTTAATATTGCCTGTTTTAAGGAGAGTACTTTTGATTTTTTTTGTAAAAGAATTGTACAAAAGGAATGGTTACAAAAACAACAAAGTTTTGCTGATCAAACAGTTCAGAATACTGCCCAGTCGGTTCAAAGACTGATTATCTTAATACCCGGATATTAAAGATATGCTCAAAATATCAATAAAAGATACAATGGCCATTGTTAATGTAGGTTGAACTTGGAAATGCATTTATATCCGCAGGTATATAGCTGCAGTCATTTGTAAATGACATATCTGCCGCCTCCCGTAAACATGAGTTCTGATATCTTACCAGAACCGATAACATTATCTGGATATTTGGCGGATTAGTCTTGGAAATACCTTATAAACTAAACGCAAAGCAATTAAGATATACATTTCCAGGGACGGCTTATGTAGTTTCTGTTAAACTTGCTCATATTTGTAACTGCTTTAAATTAGCTTTAACTTAATTAGTGTTATTGAATAGTTTACCATCATATCATTCACAAAAAATCAAAATTTTGTTGATTGCATTTTGAAATATATGTGTACTTTATTGCTCAATGTAAAGAAATTAAGAAATATATAATAAATATAAATATAATACTCTATATAGAAATATATGTAGTGTAAGAATTTTGCAGCTTAATCATGCGCAATGACTCTGTGAGTGGCAAATATGTCAATACAACTTCTCTAGAATAATTCTCATGTCTTAAATGCTTTTGTTGAAATTTATTGTTTAATGTTCTGGTCGTAAAATAATGTCCAACTAATTTCTATATTAACCATTTATTAACTACAAACTGTTAAACACAAGTGTATAATATCTACTTCATGTAGTAATACTCGATTATGAAAATATAAAAATGGTATGTACAAAAACACTTTCAAGGAAGTAAAAATCTAGATCCTGTATAATTATTCTAAAACTGTGAACAACTTTTCTATAAAATAAGAAACATATTTAACATATATGCATATGATATCCGAAATGAAAAAAAAGATTTAATAGAACACAGAAGTAAAGGAACAAGCTAAATATAACTTCAGTAAACATAGATTAATTGAAACCATTGCAACAAAACTAGCACCATTGATCCACAACATGGAATCTAGGGTGTACTCTACAGAAAGATAGAAGTAGAAAACATGAAAAAAGATGTATATGATTGTGCACTGACATATAAAGGAATGTAATTATGCGAGTATGTATATTTCAATAATGTAACACAACTAAAAAGCAAGCATCATTCACCATAAGTTCAATGCCCCGAAAAAGCAATGCTTCATTATTGGGCTCTAGCACATTTGTACTTTTTGTACACCAGGGAAGTCTAGAGTAAGGCCGAACATCTGTCAATTTATAAAGTTAATATTTGATTTAAGCATTTTGATTTTGTCTTTGAAAATAAACTCGTCACAAACGTGGTATATATGTGAATAAATCACTGTGTTCTGAATACTTTTCACATCAATCAGTATTTTCAAGTGACATCTTATATATTTCACTTAAAGTGTAAATAAAATCAAGTATGACATTCGTTTCCATCAAATGAAAAAGATAAGAACTCCATACATAAACGTCCATTTAGCACAACAAAGCGCTTAAAATATTAACTATTTCTGCTTAATGTATTGCTTTTTATCAACATCACTTTATATTGCATACGAAACGATATATACTATTTTTATACTGATAATATCATCAAGTCACGATCCATAGCGGATGTCCTTTATACAATTTTAGTCCACATAACCGTAAACACTAACGGCTAATACAAGCGGGACAGAAATTAACACACCAAGGGGAGGTAACTAAGAACCTCCTTTTGAAGAGGAACCTCCGGAACTAGCGATGTCTAGGTATTTGTCAAGGTCTTGGAGTGTAGAGTTATCGTTGGCATGTGTCGCTTTCCTGTCATCCCCTTCCTCAACAAAATCAACGATGGTGTAAGGGTCCGAAGTCTGCGCATTTTTGCTGGATCCAGTTCTCACAAACACTTCATCTCTTACTACACTTTCTCGCTTCTAGAATTAAATATAGTTTGGATGTCTACGCTAATCAAAGAAAATATTGTCTTCTGTCTGTGTATTTCTTCATTCTTTATTTTAACTCGATGGAAAATCGTCAAAACAACGCTAACAATATTGTTTATCAAATTATATAAAATTCACCGATATAAATGGACTAAATAATTTGACTAAAAATAAAAGATAGTGTCACCGTCATTCCAACAACCGAAACCTTACTAGTATACAATGGGTGTTTATAATAATTACTGTGCATAAGCCAAAGAAAACACTTCTCATACGTTTAGCCATTGCATGGTATATACAATGTTCGTAGTGCAAAAACTTAAGTACTTACATTTACGTCAATATCATCCGCGGACCTGAAACATAGAAAATAAAATTAAGAATGCAATAGTTAAATTATGAATAAAGTAAAGGCAGAAAAAAGTTATAAATTGTTCAAATAGATAATGTAGGAACATAGTGGTCTCTGAAAATGAACTCCTTTTTTTAGGATACCACCTATGCATCGCTGGGTAGCTTTGGACTAATATTTTTCAATTAATCGTGAATTTAGACATCTTAGACAAGTTACCATGTCTTGCGTATTGTCACATCAGACTGCATTTGTATATGATATGACATATGACACGCTGTCTCTATTTGACTGTTGTTCGATTCATTTGTTGAATGACCGGCCTATTTAACAACACGTGTGTTGACTTGACTAGCCTCGACAGTATTTCATCATATAGCGACGTCCAGCTAATTACAGGTGGAGGAAGACCCCGAATGCAAGGAGACATCCGGGTAGAACCACCGACCTACCGCAAGCCAGCTGGAAGACTTCCTCAAATGAAAATCCGAATGACCCTGCCGGGATTCGAACCCACGCGGTGAGGGGCAGAGTGAGTGTTAAAGTCAGCGACTTTACCCTCTCGGCCACGGAGGCCCCTTACACGTGTGCTGACATTGAAATGTTAAGTGTATCGATGCACATCTATACATTTTAAGTTCATGAAAATAAGATTGTAAAGGTACACAATTAATATTCAGATTTATCAGATAATCTGCATATCTTATTTCAAGCAAATCTCTTACTATCTGCGTAGTTGCCTGGCAACTTAGCTTTAAACGTTATCATTAAATCCGAACTATACTCGTATATAAATTATACATGTACATTCGAATAAACAGTTCGTAAGTAAATGGATTTTAAAAGAGCAACACATTGTACACGTACACGTTAAACGCCCCACCAAAGGCATTTCAGTAATTTGGAGACTTAATTTACTCGAGAGAGGTATGGTACTGCCACACTGCAGTTTCACGCCGTGGTCAAGTTGCATGATACCACAACATGCAATTACAATATCCAGACATCGGGCTTACCAGTTCTGGTTCTTTCCTGAGCGCCAAGCAAGGCAGCTACATGTACCAGTACCATTTTTATAACAACTTTAGCGTGTCGCAGTATATTAAGAATTCACTCGCGAGCATTTTTGCACTATAACAATCATAAGTAGATTTAAATGATTATGAAAATGGATTTATTATGAGAAGTTAATTGTAAATTTGACAGATGTAAAAGACAATGTTCTGAAAAGCCATCAACAGAAACCCGATGATCTTTGAAATAAGCCATCCAATGACCTCACTGGCAGGTTCGGGGAGGGGGGATGAGCCCGGCGCGCGCCCTATCTAAATTTTCCCGACTATACATAATTGTAGACACACAACGCCCCAAGCAATTCACAAGAATGCACTATTTCACAGCTCTAAATTAAAATAGTTCGCGGGGGAGTTTCCCCGGATCCCCAGCCCAACCAGAATTATACCATTCTCATGGCTCGGGCAAAGCGGCAAGCCATTGCCTACATTTTTTTCCAATATAGAGCCCCCCCTAACCTGAACTCTTGGATCCGGCACTGGACCTTTTCCTCAACTACAAACAACATCAAAATCGCTTACTCAGCTTACTCAGCATTTTCCTTTTACGAGATGAAATAGTATAAAATTTCTTCTTTAGAATAGCCATTTCAAGTATAGAGTTCTTATTTTAGTCAGGTTTCACATAGAAACTCGATTCTGACGGGCCGGTGTCACCCAAGTTACTGAAGCGAACACAATTATGCAATTAATTCATGTGCCTTCTGTATGACTTAATGGAAAAGAACACCCTAGATGCATTAATGTTTACTCCACTATACCTTAACCGCAGATTGCGGTATGTATTAATTTCGTCTATCTAGATACCGTAATATAATTTAGGAGTTAAAGAAATGGGTTTGAAATGAGAAACTAAATAATTTGTGTTCGAGGACGACTCATTGGTTCAAAAACTGGAACGCCCTTCAACTTGCGCCAAAAGAGTGAGAAAAATGATGATAGCAACTGTTAAGCAAGGACATTACTCCTTTAATACTGTATCATTCTTTTTCATTTTTATAAATGGTGACCTCGTGCTTAACCGTACCCCCTTCCCAGAAAAAACAACAACAACAAAAAAAAATAAATAAAAAAAAATAACATGCATACCTCGTATCAGCAAAAGCCGTCCGTATTATAAAGACTTTACATTATTCCTAATAGCAAATGACCTTGACCTTTTCTCGAAGACTTAATCCTAACCTACGTCAAAGTCAGGTAAGTTAACAATTTATCATAACCAATGGGATTTTCTGAAATAGCACTGTTAAGATCAGTCCTTGATAAATAGGCCTCGCTCCTTCGAGTCAAAAATAAAGGTACAAGTAGCCATATAAGTCTGACTTCCCAGCAACTCAAGAAACGATCGATCATTATTTATATTTTGTTCTTAAAGTAATCCAACCATCACTAAATTATGTTCATTGTCCATCAATTGATCGTTGGAATTTAAACAATAATTGCAAGCCTTTAATGACTCTGAGCAAAAAAGCCTTTAACTCCAAGTCAACGGATATTTTCAATATGCTCTGAAGTGTTTTTAAGCTTGAAGAACCATAATTATGATTTAATAGTGAATATATTACTTTAAATTTATTTTGTTATTCTACATAGCCAATGAGCATAAATATCGTAACATTGCTTAAATACGAGATCTAAAAGTGTTTCATATACTAAAAAGAAATAACTGACTACAAAACACGATTACATTGAACAAATACCATATGTAGCATATTGCCATTTTTATGTCAGCGTAATAGCATTGCCAGAATACAATGTAGAATGTAATAAATCCCAAATAGGACAAATTACAAGCAGGTTTTTGGTTTGGAAAATTAACTCTCCGCGACACATTGCATATGACTACAGAGACATTAGGATAGTTCAAGTAGTAAATATTGATCAGTCTTACGCATGTAACACGTGGCAAACTTCACTTCAAACAAATTTATTGCAAACAATTAATGATGCTATCACTTGAATTGCTAATGTATAAACTGGCCGAGGCAAAAAATACCCTATGCAAAGCTATAGTGCGCATGCGTTGTTATATGCGTTGTGATGCTGATTTTCCTCTGATGTCAGAAGGGGACGTAATGGGTTACTTGATTATGCATTTTAGATGATTGAAACAAACGTTCCCTATGAATGTATTTAGTATTGACAGAATAATACAGATATCAGTTTTATGTTCAAATGCATTTTATGACAAGTTCCATGAACATTTCTTTCTTTATGAGCACTTACTTAAACATCTTCTTATTGAATATAAGGCAATAAAACTAAAGATGTTATTCTTCATGTTTGATAAAAACAGTTCTACAATATTGTAATGTTTTACGAGAATCAGATTTAAATATTTAATCAAAAATCATTATTATCATGAACCGGATTCAAGCTCGTGACCACCCGAACAGAAACTCGCAATATAAAGAAAAATATAGGCGTGTCACTTCCAGAGTGTATGTCGCAAAATACGAAAAAATCAAAATGTTAACTCGTTTTATATTTCAAGGTAAAGAAACATACCTTGTTTTAGAGGGATCTTTCTTTTACAGATAGTAATCCAAATAAAACACTTCAATGAATATTTTTAAACAGCACACAATTCAACACTGAGAAACGAACACCTAGCGCAAACTTTTAAATGTACAGTATCTGTCTATTTCAACTGAAAACACCCTACGTATTACTGTTTGTTACAATCCGGTTTCAACCGGCTCTGTGTAGATGATTTATCATAATGGTACACACGATAAATCTCGTTTTCTATGCGACAGTAGGCAGAAACCCCAGGGAAGTGCACGAGGATAGAATTTGATCAATGAACCATGGATTCAAAGTGTGTACTCGCTTTCTTACAGGTAAACACCCATGTTTATCATCAGCTACATAATTTCATACGACCACATCCATCTAATTAAGTAATGCACACCGATGGTTCAATAAATGCAAATGAAGTATACGGGTTATTTGGTGATCATTGAATTGTTGTCTGCATTCAAATGTGTTTGTTTTACTTATCTTACACATTAAGTTATTTGGTCTTACCAAACGGTTGGTCCATTATTCCAAGCTGAAAAATAAACAACGTTTATTTAAGTGATTTTTATGCCTAAAATGTGTTTATTTGAACAGTCATGTTTAAGGATTTACCAATGAGCGATGGAATTCATTATTGCCATAAATGCAAAAAAATATATAAACCATTTGACTTTTTCAAATTTATATCACTTTAAGTTGTTTGTATCTTATCCTCAAATTAGGTAAAACAGCTTCTACCACGGATATGTGTGAAATTCACATAAATAAAACAAGAGCACCGCGTGCGATTGTCAACGCTCGTTAGTTTTTTTATAGGGGGAGATAAGTTTGGCAAAACTGCGGTATGGTACTTGACAAATTAAAGTCCCTGTGAGAGTATACAAGCATAATTATGAAGTTAGAAATTATGGCCAACGTGATAGTATTTCAACTATTTTTTTATTTTTTTTTTAAGGAGATAAATTTGGTCATAAAAGACCTAAGAGTTATGGTCCTTGATGGGAATGAATCCCTTGAAATGAAATGAACAAGAATGTGAAGTTTGATGACAGACGGTTTAATAGTTTATAAGTTATGGCCAATGTTAAAGTTTTTCACTTTATACTTTTTAAGAGATATAGATATGGTCAAAATGGAAAAAAAGAGAAAAAGTTATGGCCCATTATGTGAATATAGCAATTGTGATTATATAAAAGTATGTGAAGTGTGAAGACAGAAGAAATAATAGTTTATAGTTTTTTACGACAACGACGACGCCGCCATAGACGACGACATCAGAGTGATGACAATACCTCGACATTTTTCTATGAAATCAGAAAGGGATTTGTTAAAAAATCAGAAGGAATCTTAATTTTAATACAGTCACCATATATGCTGCACAAGAGATGAAATATTAAATGTCTGCTAAGGAGAGTAATAAACAGTTATCAGAACATATCAGTTGCGCAGAAAGTGTCTATAATGTCCTTTTTATTATTCTAATTTATTTTAGCTTGACAGGTAAGTGAAGTACTGTACCAGGCAAGCTAGGCAACAATTAAATATATATATCTATAAATTCACACAAGCAAACTAAAAATAATACACATCATTAATTCTTATTATGAATAAAACCAAGATAATAAAAAATAAAACAAGAGGGCCATAGAGGCCCTGAATCGCTCACCTGAGTATAGGGTTACCCAAGGAATATCTGTACTAAATCATTTTGAAATCTGGCCAGTAGTTTTGAAGAAGATGATTTTTAAAGTTTTCAGATTCTTTTTTTCTTTCCGCTGCCATGGCAACCAGAGTTCTACATGGATCAAGTTTATTTTAGCAACTTTTGTGAATGTTCAGCCAAGCATCATCCCTGCCAAGTTAAATCAAATTCTGTCCAGCAATTTCAGAGGAGATGTTGTTTAAAGTTTTCACTATATATATATAAGGCAAATAAGCCCCGCCCCAATGGGCCACGTTTTTTTACGGATCGGAATAATTTTAGCAATTTTGAAAGATGGTTACCCAAGGAACATCTGTACCAAATCATTTCGAAATCTGGCCAGTAGTTTTAAAGAAGATGATTTTTAAAGTTTTCAGATTCTTTTTTTCTTTCCGCTGCCATGGCAACCAGAGTTCTACATGGATCAAATTTATTTTAGCAACTTTTGTGAATGTTCAGCCAAGCATCATCCCTGCCAAGTTAAATCAAATTCTGTCCAGCAATTTCAGAAGAGATGTTGTTTAAAGTTTTCACTATATATATATATATAAGGCAAATAAGCCCCGCCCCAATGGGCCACGTTTTTTTACGGATCGGAATAATTTTAGCAATTTTGAAAGAAGGTTACCCAAGGAACATCTGTAGCTTTTCCAAATCATTTTGAAATTTGGCCTGTAGTTTTGAAGAAGATGATTTTTAAAGTTTTCATATTCTTTTTTTTTTCTTTCCGTTGCCATGGCAACCAGAGTTCTACATGGATCAAGATTATTTTAGCAACTTTTATGAAGGTTCATCCAAGAATCAAGAATCACCCCTACCAAGTTTAATCAAATTCTGTCCAGCAATTTCAGAGGAGATGTCGTTTAAAGCAAATTGTTGACGACGCACGATGCACGACGACGGACGCAGGGTGACCCTAATAGTTCCCCATGAGCACATTGTGCTCAGATGAGCTAAAAATACATGCAGCAAAATGCATTTGTTATTAAACATTTCAAATAATTACGTTATTAAATACCAAGAGTATAAAACAGACAGCAACCAAATACATATACCTTAACATCCTTAACTGCCCATGCCCAACGCGTATAATGAAACATAATGGCTATAAATAACGAAACCCACCTTAAACTAAGGGAAAGAAAAAAAAACAAAAAAAAAAAACAACAACATTAAATTTTAACCGTTTTCAGAAGCCCATGTGTGGATCTTGTTCTCTGTGCTAAGTTGGGTGCCCTGGATGATCTTGGGCGTGTAGCTGGCTAGACGTATTGGGTACTGCTTCTCCGAGGGTCGGTGCGCAAATGTGAAAGCCTCGTTCTGATAATAGCGCGGTGTTGAGCTTGACGACAGGCGCTGTTGGTCTCCCTGCACGACTGGAGGTTGGAGGCGGATGAAAAAGCTTGATATTATTATCATGTTTGTTATATGATATGTAAATGATGTGATATTTATGCAGATATGTCCTAAGCAGTTAGACGAAGTTGGGTCTTACATAGATATGAAAACTTAGGTAAAGATGCCACTTAACAGTTGTCCGTTTAATTATACTGCTCAAAATTTGCAAAGAATCACATAATGCTATCGTATTTTCTTCGTTATTTGATTTTGACGATTATTATCATTCAGTTTGAGTAGATTTGATATATTTTACTAAAGATAGATTGTACTGTATTTTTAATTAAATTCATCTTTAACATCTCTCCATGGATTTCTTTTATAATCACATATAGACAGTACCATAACCCTTAATCCGCAGAATTGTGGCCTTGACCTTTGTGTGACATTTTCATCATTAATGCGTCAAAGTAATATCACGGGGTATGAATCATAATCAATGATTGCTTTTAGTTGTTATTTAAGTTCTGTTGGGCACTTGAGCATTCTGATATGCAAATGAACAATGAGTGATCCTTAGTTAATTTTGAGCAGTATAATTTTAACAGACTGCTTAGGTGTTTATGTATGTGTGTATTCTACCAAACTAAAGATACATGAGCGTTTACACTGAAGGGTTTCTATTAATTTGCATATTCATAACATATTATGCAAAATGTTAAGAGTGTATATGAAGTGATTTAGTGTTGGCATGCACTCATGTTAATATCAACATGAGGTGGATAATATTTTAGAATACATGGCAGTAAACCTGAATCCAGAGGCAGAATGTTCTCATTGAAATAAATCATAATGTAGGTTCGAAAAAAGATTATCTAATTCCTGAAATGAACCTCGCGATGTAATACAGTTTTGAAATGAAGATCACATACTGGTGAAGCCATAAAATGGTGCATAAACATGTAAAACACTATATGAATATTTTTTTAGTTTACACTAAATTTCAGGGAGTCTGTGAAATGTAATTTCATGTGTTTTATAAAATTCAAATACAAGCAACAAAGAAACAACAACAACAAAACCCTATAAAAAGCGTGCGGTTTATACCAAGTGAAAGCATTTCATGTGGGCCTCATTCGTTAATAATAACATTTACGAAATCGATGACAAAATACGCCCTCGAACAGTAATAATTTTACAACTTGCATGCAAAATCAAAAGCTTTATATTTTTTTTTTGTTAATTGTGGTTAATGTCCCGCCGACAGTATTTCAGTCATACTTGAGAAAGGTATAGTGGTGTCACACTGCAGTATCACGCCATAGACATGTGGCATGAAACCACACTCATATTATCCTGACACCGGGCCAACCTGTCCTGCAACTACCCTTATATGCTGAGCATCAAGCTTTTGATCTAAACTAGTACTGTTTTTACGACTTTGGTATGTTTCGGCCGGGGATCGGACCTACGACCTCGCGAAGTAAGATTTTAGAATCATTCATTCGAATATACAGTGTAATACTTACGCATGCGTCAAATATATTGATTTCTTCGAATACAACATTCTCAATCATTTTCAAAATCAAATAAACATTAACACATTAACGTTAGCAGTGACAATTTCACACACCAGCACAGAAATCCATGGTGATAAACAGAGTAAAAATATCAACAAACGTGCAATGTCATACATTATACATTCATTCTATTCATAAGTTGAAGGCGTCATGCGACACTAAACATATCAACGAACTTATTGATTGAAAACGAATGCGCGTGATGTATCATCAGTTCATTTGATTATACCATGCTGAACGAAAAATCAAAAGTTATAGCATAATCTAGGTTTCTCCAATATGACACTGAAATGCGTGGGTAGGGGTGGAGCGGTTTGAATATAACTAAGCACCTTTTGTTAGTCATGCACGTTAACTCACTATTTCGTCACTTATGTTTCTACTGGATTCAGAACCGTTAATATAATTTTTTTCCACGATCGCGCGGTCCTTAATGTAGGGGAAAAAATAGAGATGCCCAGAAAAGAACAAATGTGTCTGAATGGGCGACTTGGTAATCTTCCACAAACGGGCCGACGTTGGATCGAATGTGTCAACCATTGCTGACAAAACAACTGCTAATATCAGGTTAACTGATGCATAAGATGTTAGTTAAAACATATTTATTTTACGTCTTCTTACAACTTGTAGTAATCTCCCGAGACGGTTCCTGGATTGGACCAGTACTTCGCGCATGAGAAAGTCATGGAAAAAAACATTGCCCAAAACGGGATTCGAACCCACAACTTTCGGATCCGTAGTCGGAGATGTGACCAAACAGTAACCACTGAACCACTACGCCCTTTAAGATGTTAAAGGCCAATATAGAGATACATGTATATATAAATAGAAGATATTTGTTTGTTTTGAGTAAATATGGAAATGATCGCATCGAGAAGTGATACAATTCTAATATTTTTGAAAATACTAGATGTGGGTGTTCCTCGGAACACTTGTGTCGCCTGCATTTAAGCATGTTTGATGAAAGAATTGACTAGAAAATCAATCTTTTGACAAATTATTGATAAAGCATAATCTATTTTGTGAGGTACAAAATAACACCAAATCACACACACATACACACACACACACACACACACACACACATATATATATATATATATTTATTTATTTATTTATTTTTTTTTTTTGGGGGGGGGGGGGGGAAAAAAATATTAAACAGTGCAATATGTAATAATTTTCCCGAGCACTTTCGACTATACAGTCTTCATCAGAGGAGTGTCAGAATGACTATGAATTCAAAACATTAACTGTAAGAAAAATTATGACGTCATTAAGTACTTATGACGTTAATTATATATATGTTGCAAGTTTGTAGTCATCATTATCATTATTGAGTTATCATTCTTGTGTACTGCACTCAGACCAATGAGATCTATCTACTATAAATGTTTAAGGCAACACTTCAAATACTTTACAAGTTATGCACCACACAAGAATTAAATCCAAAAAAATAAACAAAGGGAAATAACTCCAAAAATACAACAGTTATCATTCTTGCACAATGCACTCCATGAGATCTTTCCACCTGTGAGGTTTCAAGTCAACACCTCAAATACGTTTCGAGTTATGCCCCAGACAAAAATTAAGTCTGAAAATCAACAAAGGGAAATAACTCAGAAAATAAAACAGAGTTATCATTCTTATGCACTGCACTACAAATCCATGAGATCTTTCCATCTATGAAGTTTCAAAGCAATATCTCAAATACTTTTTATGTTATGCTCCTGACAAAAATAAAGACTGAGAATCAACAAAGGACAATAACTCAGGAGAAAAGAAAGTGAGAGTTATCATTTATGTGAACTGCACTCCTCTTCAATGAGATCTATCTATCTATAAAGTTTTAAGTCAGCACCTCAAATACTTTTTGAGTTATGCCCTGGACAAAAATTAAGACTGAAAATCAACAAAGGGCAATAACTCAGAAAATATTAAAGTCAGAGTTATCATTCTTGTGCACTGCACTCCACCTCAATGTGATCTATCCATGTTTTAAGTTTCAAGGTGATACCTCAAATACTTTTTGAGTTATGCCGGACAAAAATAAACTAAAATCAACAAAGGGAATAACTCAGAAAATAAAAGTCAGAGTTATCATTCTTGTGCACTGCACTCCACCTCAATGTGATCTATCCATGTTTTAAGTTTCAAGGTGATACCTCAAATACTTTTCGAGTTATGCTCCGGACAAGAAAGTGTGACGCCGACGACGCCGACGACACCGACGACGACGACGACGCCGACGACGACGACGGACAAAGTGATCCCTATGTGTCTGCCATGCTATGCAGGCGACACAATAAAAATTGTATCACTTTGAGATTAGATAATTTCATATTCACTAAAACAAACAAATTTCCTTTTCACTTTATGCTAACTGCCGCTACATAGCAAACACATCCTTCATATGTATGTAAAAATAGTTCCGGCAGATCTATATTACTCACACTGTGGGATATGGATTTAGAACACAGTATTTCATCAGTTAGCATAAAGTAAAGGTGTCTACCGAGGTTGCAATCAATAGAATTGTTGGTTATATTAAAGGAAACTTTATTAGGAATGGCGAAGGGGTTAGAGAGACAGTAACAGACGAACATTACACAACGTTTTTCACCATCATTGTGTCAGTCCCTATACCATACCAATTTGCTGGCTCTGTGGACGAATGTGATGCAGCGACGCGGTCTTAACAGACCCTTGGTTCCGGAAAAAGGATTGATCAACGGTAGCTATCTTTTCTGTCTTTCGTTGGGCTAATTATTGAAAAGGTGTTGAATGTACGAATCTATTACATATTACATATGTGTTAGTGGTGATTCTTTAGGCTACTAGGGTTAGTCAACTACAACGATTAAGATTAAGCGATGACATGAAATGTGGAGCCAAACATTGAAATACAATCATGAAAGCTAGCCTATATTTTCCAAAGTGAGAGTCTTTCTACATCAAGATAATATTATGTATAGAGACACAGTCTCATAAATTTAGGAAGAGCCCTCGTACTATCAAAGATTTAACTCCGGCTCCAGTTGTTTGTTTGTTTTCTTTTCATTGGGAAATCCTTCATTGCACCTCAGAATTCTAGTAAAATTTGAACAATACATGGACTTAAGAAGTTCCAACAATCTCATTGGGTGAAGCCGACGAGAAAGTTTGCTTTAAAATGTAAATACAGTAACTGATAATTTAGAACAGAAAATACAATGGCTCCATGTTATGAATAAGAAAACCTCAAGCGAACATATCCATTACTTAAATTATATATTTAACATTTAAATAATAATATAACCGCGTATTCAATTACGTTCGTTCCTATTTTTTCCTACAGTTACTTCCCGTATATCAAAATTCAATCTAACCGAGCCCCTGTAAAAAAAATGTCCCAGATCGAAATATGAACCATGAAATCATTAATCTTGCTGGTAAAACCGACGCCTGTAAACTATGTCAACACCCCTATCCTCTGAATAGTCGGTCTGACTGTTGATATAAGACAATATTTAAGTCAAAACATATCTCAAAGCTGATTTTACTATATATTCCTTCGGTAAAAAAGCATGTCATTTTTTCTAAGACCCTACCGCCTAGTGTTAGGGCATCAAAAGAAAGAAAATCTAAAAGGTATGAAAATAAAATGCACGTGGAAAGGAATAAGAAAATGGCAGATATTTATTTCAATACATTTTTGTGAAATCTACACCCTGCACAAAACTAAATAGGGGATAAAGTTAAAAATATGGTTCTAAAGA
The DNA here is from genome assembly GCA_021229015.1 of Solen grandis. NCBI lineage: Eukaryota > Metazoa > Mollusca > Bivalvia > Adapedonta > Solenidae > Solen > Solen grandis. Next base: position 64,383,856 of record CM037778.1, on the reverse strand, counting down.
CTTGACTATTTGAGTTTACCGTCGCTTCGACAGTATTTCAGTCGTATAGCGACGTCCAGCTAATAACAGTTGGAGGAAGATCCCGAATTCACGGAGTCATCCGGGTAGAAACACCGACCCACCGCAAACCAGTTGGAAGGAGATGGAAGGCTTCCTCACATGAAAATCCGAATGACCCTGCCGGGATTCGAACCCACGCGGCGAGGGACTGAGTGAGTGTTAAAGTCAGCGACATTACCCTCTCGGTCACGGAGGCCCCGTTTCTGTGACATGTGAATCAGTATAATTATACAGGCGAAAGAGGTGTACCTGTTTATTTCTACCCCATTTACCATGTGTTTATTTCCATTTACAGGTGTGTATATTTCTACCCACCCACAGATAGATACGTTTTGTCCATTACTAACGTTTGTTATTTTATTCCAACTCATTATGCAAAGTTCAAACCAATTCTATCCAACGGAACTTTTTGTCTTAAGAAATTTCTCTATGTTCGCGTCAGGGACTATTATAAAATCTATGCATACAATTTCTGAAAAACACACAGTGTTACACAGTTTCAGGGACTTCGATTTGAAATTACATGGTGTTGCTAATTACATTGTGTAATCTGCCCTTGAAATTGACATAAAAGATCAAAACTTACTTTCAGTGGCAGATGACTCAATAAGTGGACTGGTGACACTATTTTTTATTGCATAAATAAGTTGTGAGTTTCTCTATAATCAAGCAAAATTTAAGAAAATTCTCTGCACAGTTTTAATTTTCCTTCTTTGTCTATATAGGAAACACTTTTACTGCAGGAAATGTCTTTAATTTGGCCACGTGAGAAGTTAAAAGCAGGATTATTCCTGGATAGTTTATAAAACTAGTGTGGATCTTCGTGCCACATTACGATGCGTTTACACTATGTTCCCGGCGGCTGCGGCGACCACGTTTCAGGCTTTATTTGTACTAGATATTTTTATTCATTGTCATCTATTATTGTGTGTATCTTGTATTATATTTTCTTGCTTTTTGTTTAAATACATATATCTAAAAACTTTATTAAAGGTCCATTATATTTCATGATAATACATTTTTCGTGAAAAAGAAAATATGATATAACATTGACATATTGTAGACTAACACAAATTGTACATAATGTGCAAATATCTGCTGTAAAATAACAGTTAAACGCATTGAAAGTGTTGATCAAATGACGCAAAGGATTTCAAAATACTCTCATTGTTTACATTTTTGCAATGGCGCGTATTCCCGAAGACGGTCAGTAACCGAAAATAATTTGAAATTAGAAAAACCGTAGCCGAATCACAGTTGATTTATCTGTTGCGTCATTAATTTAAGCACCCGTGATTCGTTAACGGGGGCATACGGAAGGCCTTTGCAAAACGTCAGAAAATTGACGAAGATATGCAGAATATGCAAATAAGGTATTTTTGTAAACTAATGGATGATCTTAATCAAAATATTCTTTCTTATTTATGCTTTGTCGTAATGTTGTCGCCAACGAACATGTACAGATTGCATTTCTTAACAAATCTGTAGTACACATTTTGCTTTTCACTCCTAATAATATGCACTGCACTGGGAAAAATAATGGGTCTTTAACTGTAAGAAAGAGAGACAATGTGCTTATTAAAACAAAGTTTGTATTCAATCTCTTTTGTTACGACCATGTTTACACAAACGTCTGTATGACATTGGGATCGTTTGAAAATTTGAATAATTGCCACTTTAGTGCATTTAAAAGAAATTCTCAGCGATATTGGCGCTCAAATTTATACCGTGGATACGAACGTGCCCCAAAGCTGCCCGGCGTCCACGTTTCATCCGTAGAAAGCATTGACAGAACATAAGAAACGTGTCAGACCTTGCTAAGAACGTGAGAAACGTGAGATAACCCATCAGAACGTGGCGGACCGGGAGGGAACGTACTGGCATCCGTGGTAGATCGCGGGTCGCAACGTGGTGCGCCTTGTTGCCACTCGGGCTCAGTCCTTTCCACCTCCACGGCTCGTCACGGATTTACCGCGACAGACCGTAAGAAAACTCGGGACTTTTAACTTTAACTTTTAACGTTATACATAGTAAAAAATCAACAACACTAAAGTCTCACGGTGCACTACGTTTCGTGCAAACGGCTGCCGTGGCCACCGGGAACATTGTGTAAACGCAACATTAGAAAATACTTACAAGTCTGGTTGGTGTATCCGCGGTGAACCACCTGGCTTGTGTTGCCAGGGTTGTATTGCACGTGATACACGTTCGCAGGCTGGACCCGTTGGGGCTGACTGACCTTCTGTTCTACCACCACGGTCCGCCTTACCGGCTGAGTCTCTGTGTACAGCTTGACAGGTGGCAGTAAGAACTTCTTGGACATCCCCTTCCTGATTGCAAGGTAGTGGGACTTGGTCTGGACGTAAGGCTGTTGCGTGACGTACCTTCGGACGGTCCCTGTCATCTGGCGGTTGATGGGTGGGGCAGACTTTGACCTTTGCTGCAGACAGTCGCGGTCAAAGGAAAACAAACACTGGCGTTATTTCTATCATGTATGTGAACAATGACAATGTAATTCGTTACGTTTCCCCCCTTAGTAAATCAATACTACAATCCGCAATGCGTGAATAGGACATAGTTTATGATACGGTGGAAGAAACATTGCATCTATTGATATGAAAGCAAATATATCCTTTGTACGTTTTTTGCTTATGATATCAATTCTTAGGTAAACTTAATAACTAAATGTTATAAAAATCGATAAACTTTGAGTGTCTATTTCATTTAATTATTTACTCGATGAGAAGTCGGCTTTTGACTATCTACCTTATTTCATTCAACTATTCATTCAAAGTGTGGTGAGCGTATGTTATTATACAGAGAAAAAAAATAAAATCAACCTTAAATTTGATTCTCTTTAGAAATCTTCTTTAGGAATGTATATAGATTTATTCTATGGTACAGGCTAATGTAAACACTGGGAAAGGCAAATATTGGTTTAATGAAGTAAGGTAATTTCTAGATTTGACGGTTAAAGGGTTAACAAAAGTTGAAGAGTAATGGATCTATCCAGTAGGCTTTAAAATCCGAGGGTTGTTAAAAAAGTTCGTATGCTGCCTCATTATATCTCGTTTACACCTGCTTTATAATTTCATGGTTATTTAGTTCAGAATAATTATTACGCCCCCTTTTTAGGGTGTGAGTTTGCGCCGATGTTCAGTTCCCTTTATATAATTTAACCTTATTACTAACTTACAAAACTATGTGTAAAACTTGTTCTGAAGACGGTGTTATATTTAAGATCGGAGGGAATTCTATAAAATACTGAGTTGATAATTAATATTATGTACAGAACGTGGCTCATTTTTCTCGTAAAAAAAGTTTATTGATGGGTTAATCGAATTTTAGATTAAAGCTTTTCAGAACCGCAAAATCTTGAAGATAATAACGAAAAGCGATCATTTCTTCTAAGTTAGTTAAATTATTAACAGCTTGTTTATTAAATCCATTAAATTAATCTTAAGATTACAAACTTATTAAAACCCCTCATAACAACACAAGAGTTTGAGCCATTATGTCAAACTATAAACAAATCCACGGATTAACAAACTTTTTCAGGAGAAACTGAAGATAAACATCAGTGTGTCTACCGTCGAATAGATGAACAGACAAACACACAGACAGACAAACTGCCTTCCTTTGGTAAAAAGAATTGAAATAAAATTAGTAAATAATAACAAAATAAATAAATAATAAAATAAATGACTGAATAAATGAATGACTAGACTTGACTTGACTATTTGAGTTTACCGTCGCTTCGACAGTATTTCAGTCATATAGCGACGTCCAGCTAAATACAGGTGGAGGAAGACCCCGAATGCATGGAGGCATCCGGGTAGAACCACCGACCTACCGCAAGCCAACTGGAAGGCTTCCTCACATGAAAATCCGAATGACCCTGCCGGGATTCGAACCCACGCGGTGAGGGGCTGGGTGAGTGTTAGAATAAATGAATGAATGGTTAAATAAAAAAATAAATATATATTCTAAATAAGTAATTAAAAAGCGTTACCATGGGCACGACTTGACGTCGGACTCTCATGGAGGCTGCTGGCTGGGTATAAACAAACTGGCGGGTGGTGGAGCGACCTCTTTCTGCACGTGCAACACGGACCGGGCTCGCCGGCGGGGACATGGAGCGGCCAGACTGTCGAACCATGTACTGACGATCGAACGTCATCGGCTGTCGCACGTACTGCTGTTTATATTGCGTGTACTGCTGCGTTGCGCCGTTGTTCGTCCGCCATTCTGTATTGGGCAAAAAATGCGTTCATGATTAAGTTTAAATCTGTGATTGCTGTCATTATTACAAAGTACCCTGTCTTTTTTTTAAGCAATCTACAGCAGCGAATATATCTTGGTCATGGAGGCCCCACTTTTTTCATATCTAAACACGCAAGCCCTTTGGATTGAAAGATTACAAAAAAAAAAAAAAAAAAAAAAAAAAAAAAAAAAAAAAAAAAAACCTGTGATTTTGCAAGCATGGGTAACATATTAACTATTTTTTTTTTACCATATTGGGATTGTTCTGACATTGACCAAGATGACTAATTTAAACATTGATTCATCTGACCTTACAAGTATGTTGATCTGGTTTTATGTAATTCACCGCTCATCTTTGATACCTTGCCAAAATGTACACGGTTTCAAGTATGATCTAACTTTACAATGGTCTTACATGGTGAGTTTCCTTGGACGTGTCTACAAGAAACAGGTGTGTGTGTGTGTGGGGGGGGGGGGGGGGGGGGGGGCGCGAGCGGGTTCAGTCGTGGACTACAAATCTCTCAGCCCCCCCCACCCCCCCGCAGTGGGTTCGAATCCCGGTAGAGACTTCGGATTTTTCATGTGAGGAAGCCTTCCAGCTGGCTTGCGGTAGGTCGGCTGTTCTACCCGGGTATCTCTGTGTACTCGGGGTCTTCCTCCACCTGTAATTAGCTGGACGTCGCTATATGATTGAAATACTATCGAAGCGACGGTAAACCCCAATACAACAACAACAACAACAAGAAACAGATATTGTGCGCGCTGCATCATTGCGATACTGCGTTGCAGACAGGATGCTACAGTCAGCAGTCCTGGAACCACTTATTTAATGAGAGCAAAATACAAGGAAGATTTACCAGTATCATATAAGCGACTTTGCTATGTCGCTGACAGGGACCAAAATTTCGACCCCGACCCTTCCCCTCGGGTTATAGGCCGGACGCTCTAACCTCTCGGGCCGTAGACCAGTGATAAATTAAAAAGCATTATGCCATAAACTAGAGTAACTGTCCAGGAATGACACATATGCACTGTTTGAAGTAATGTCTGGTTCATATATAAACTTAAGCTGGTACATAAATAAACCGTTTATGACAGTTGTTATTTCATTCAGAATAAAGTGGCTGCTCAAACGCTATACAAAATGCGGTCATGTTGTGTTCAACCATGTATTAACCGATCACAATAACAATCCGTCTTTAAGCAGGATTGCAATGTGACATTCTTTGTTCAGGGTCAGCCACCGCACAAATACCCGGCCCTGGGGATGGTCAATGAATGGGTCACGTGATCATTTCTAAACGTAATAGGGACTTAACACATGATAATAACATATAACTGGTGGGTACACGCACAATGATATATACGATCTTACTATGATAACAACAAACGTAATCCAAAACTATGGAGTAATATTACAGAATTTACAGAAATGATCACGAATGGTTATTTTCACTGACCAGCAACGCGTTTGTATCCCTGTTGTATCAATAGCGTATAGAGTACAAGCTGGAGACCAAATCCGTAACAGTTGCGAGCGTTATGGTTAACTGAACGCACGCCAGGTTCTAGCACAGCCATGTTTTATCTGTGAATTTCTTGCATATTGTGCGATAAGTAATTTAGCATAATATCTTAAGCTACGCAGTGATGACTTGCATCCAACTTGTTAAAAGCGACAAAGATTCCACTTCTATCTAATTTTATTTTATCTAGCGTCCAACTGCCCTAAACGGTCAATTTATCCTAAATTTCTATTCACTTACTGCTTAAGACAAGCTGGGCTTTATGGAGAAACCCTCCAAAGTAAGGCAATCATTATATTCTCTTACATATCGGCTAACATTACATTCACCTCTGTGGTGGGAATTATGAAAACAAGAGGGCCAAAATGGCCCTTGATCGCTCTCCTGAGAAAGATGATTGCTTAAGAAATAAAGATGCTAGAGTGTAAAAGTGAAATCTGGCTTTAGGGCATAACTCCTAAATTAACTAGTCAATATCAGTTATAATTGAACCTGATTGTGAAATTATGGGCATAAACATTGTCGTAAAGTTTAAAAAAGATTGCTAAAAAAATGAAGATGTTAGAGTGTAATCAAAGTGAAATCTGGCATTTTTTTATATTTAAAGGGGCATAACTCCTGACCTAATCAACAGATCTCAGCTTTAATCGAACTCAATCGAGACATTATGGTCATTAGCATTGCCATAAAGTTTGAAGATGATTGCTCAAAAGATGAAGATGCTAGAGTGTAAACAAAGTGAAATCTGAAATCGTTTTATATCAATAGGTGCTTAACTCCTGACCTAATCGACCGATCTCAGCCATAATCAAACTCAACTGAGACATTGTGGGCATAAGCACTGCCATAAAGTTTGAAGATGATTGCTCAAAAGATGCAGATGCTAGAGTGTAAACAACGTGAAATATGGCATTTTTTGAATATTAAAAAGGGCATAACTCCTGACTTAATTGACGGATCTCAGCCATAATCGAACTCAATCGAGACATTATGGCCATAAACATTGTCTTAAAGTTTGAAGATGATTGCTTAAGAAAGAAAGGTGATAGAGTGTAAACACTAAAACTTGTTGACGCCGCACGACGCACGACGGACGCTCACGGGATCTTAATAGCTCACCCTGAGCTTTGCTCAGGTGAGCAAATAAAAAGCTGGCTTTAAATTACGATATCCGGCTGAACCTGTAAATATTTACATTGCAGACGAGCGTTTGTGGACTGTTCCCATCGGCGAAATAAGGCAGAAAATAGTTCCGATGATAACAATTAAAATTAATATTTTACATACGTTTTATGATGATTCAAAAAGTATTTATTCAATGTTTCTTTAATTTTGATCCGCAAAATACACTTAAATCCGCGTTAAATGAGTGTTTTCTGTTTTGTCAAGATTCTTGTCATTAAGCCCATTGCAGAGATTTTATGTTAGGAACGAACGACAACTCTGCTTGGAGATTGCAATCATTATTGTCAGTTGTAATGCACGCAAAGGTCAGATTTCAAGTCAATATTTAAAGAGTACTCAATGTAAAGTGAGCTGGTCTTAAAAGTAAGGTGTTTATACATGAAATTTGTTTTAACTGTTAACAACTAGGATCGAACAATTTGAGCTCAGTAAATAATCCAAAGATATAAATCAAATATATATAGATGATATGACATGAATTCTCATTTCAAAATTTTACTATTCAAGTCGATATCATGAAAAGGTTATTAAGAAAATCTCTGGTTGGGATCGAACCCACGACCTCCCGAATCCGGGGCGTGCGCTCTAACCACAGGATGATATTTAGAATGTATTTAGCTTACATAAATGATTTCGAAATTGTAGAAAAATGGCGAAAAAGTGACTTGTTTTGTCTCCTGGTTTAACATCATACACACGGACAGATTTTCAGTCATTTGTGGACGTCTGTCTACCTGAGACAGATATAGTGCTGCCTAACTGCGATATCACGCCGCAGACAAGTGACCTAATACCATACCTAGTCAAATTATCCTGACACCGGGTCACCCAGTCCTGGGTTATACCTTTATTTACCACCCATCAAACACAAGAAATATATGAATATAAAGTGAAACCTCTTTACAATGGCATTCATTATAACAACATCCTCTTTATAACTGCAGTGGTCTTGAAAACTAAAGTGCATAACCCTTCTATGTCTCTATACTTTACAATGACAATTTCTTTATGACAGCAAAACTCGCACACCGCTGTGGTAAAGAGAGTTGACTGTACAAGAACCATATTTAACAACTTTGGTATGTCGCGCCAGGAGATCGAACCAACGATCTCCCGGTTACGGGGCGAGAGCCTAACCACTCAGCCAGTGAAAATTATGTGTAAAAGCTTGCTTAATTTAATGAACATCCGGTTCTAGTTTGATTCATATCTAAATAGAAGGTGACTACAATATGTTTATATAAATCATACAAAGAATTTTGATATATAATAGTAACGTATGATAGTTTGTATAGAAATGTGATATTTACCGACACATGCAGGCGTAAATAGGGGAGGAATTATGAATTTTAAACTTGCTTATTGTGAGCTGGAATAATGCAGAAAGGAACAGAATGAAATTAACAGATGAAATTAACATATTGTGATGACATGGTAAAGCGTCTCGGCTTATAAATTACGATGAGCCATAGTTTAAATCTTTCATACGTTGGTATTCACATTATCATATCTAGCCAGCCACATTTAAAATTGTAATATACATGTACCTTACTAACTTTACTAACTTAATACCAGTTTGTTTGTGAAGTTTTACGTCCCACCAACAGAATTTCAGTTATTTGGAGGCTATGTCTACTTAAGACAGATTTAGTGCTACCACAGTGTAGTATCATGCCATAGACGTGTGTCACAGCCAGTCACATTATAAGCTATGTTTATAAATTCTTAAATATATGTACCTCTGCCAAATAGAGATGTTTAAATTCACTTCATATACACGTATTGGCGTGTTTATTTTAGATAACATCAGGTATGCAACCGTATGTCTTCATTCTTATTTTCATTTTTTTTCTTGCTTATTATTTATTCTTAGTTTTTGAAAACATTATTTTTAAGGTTAAGTCGACTTATCATTATTTAGCTCATCACTGCCGTTAGTTCGAATCCCGAAAGGGTCACCCGGACTTTTATGTGAGGAAGCCTTCCAGTTAGATTGCGGTAGGTCCGTTGACTCTATGCACTCAAGTTCCAAGCCCTGTGATGTAATTAGCTGGACGTCGCTAAAGACAACTTCACCAGAGGATCGGCAATACCTGGTATTATTCTCGGATTTAAATTGACCAATCAGTGACTAGGGATAATCCTCAAATGTATGTTTATTGCACATTAAGAAAAGTTGAAACTTTATTTATTTTACATCGATTAAAAACAAGTTATCACAACTTATATCGATCAAAGGCTCTGGTGGCAGCGTATATGGTCATTATTATTTCCCATAAAACAAGAGGGTTCTTTGTGGCATCTGCTGAAGCGTGACAGAAAAAGTGTGACGGATTGACAGACAGACAGACGACGAAAAAGTGATTTCTATGTGTCACTTCTGCTTACAGCAGGTGACACAACAATATTTGTAATTATACACCAGTATGCAGATTAGGTGTTCGGGGAGTGCTCGTTGATTTGCGTAGGTTTATGTCTCATTTCGGAGTGAACTGAAATACGGTTTTAGCAACGATAAACTACGACCTAACAAAAAAACAACAACAATAACAACAATAAAACAACAGCCTAAACATTGACGGACGACTGTGACCAGTTTGTCTTGCCAGTCCGCGAAATAACCATATACATGAGTACAATGTAGAGGAGCTATACCAGTACCATATGGTATGTCGTGATTAGGAATAGAACGCTCGACGCAGTAAAACAAAAACACAACAAAAACAAATAACATCAACAAAAATATAACAGATTGGCACAATGCAGACTCATATACGTATATGATGCAACATTTTTTCAAAGATAAATTTGGTCAAAATGACGCCCCTTAATGAGAATGTAGCCCTTGTGATGTAGACAACTATGGGAAGTTTAACGTCAGAAAATTAAATATCTTGGAAGTTTTGATAAATTTTTTTTTTTTCATTGTATTTTGCTACTAAAAAGGAGATAAAATTATCCAAATGGTCCTAAGAGTTATGGTCCTTGATGGGAATGCAGTCCTTGTGGTAGTGAATAAGTAAATGAAGTTTGAGGACAGAAGAAGGTTTATAAGTTTAGACGTTATGGCCAAGGTTAAAGTTTTTCACGACGACCAAGCCGCCGACGTTGCCAACGACGACGACACCAGAGTGATGACAATAACTCGATTTTATTCTATTTAAGAATTCAGCCGAGCTACAAAGCTTGATCTGGATTACAATTCTAGAACAATTACCCGCCCTGAAAGTACACTATATGTATGTTTAGCCCGCCCTGAGCGAAGTCAGGGATCCGTGTATCTTACATGGGTGTCGACGAATACCTGATTTGGATGTCAAGGCTACGTGTGTTTTCTTTCATTGGAGCATGAATACCGAAGCTACTTGATCGTTATGTAAGATACATGATAGGGGATGTCACAAGACTTCACATTAACAGATATACAGTAATTAGGCGGTTGGAGAGCGCTTATGAGTCGGATGTGGAGGGGGTGGGGGTCTTGAAGGCGTCACACGTCACCTGCTATATGACACTCATATAAAACCAATCTGATATATTGAGAAAATTATTTTAATGCTCGACTGCCCATGAAATATTCTCATACTTGGCTGCATAGTCTCTGAATAAATTACAAGGCAATTTAAGATCATATTAATACGTATGTATTTCTATGTATGAAAGAGGTCATCGTGAATTGGTCACAATACTATCACTATAAAGTCCTGATCATATTTTACTGAACAAACATATCAATATCCTGCTTTGTACAATCCCGATCTTGATAAAAATAAACAAGACAAGAGCTGTCAGAGGACAGCACGCTCGACTATTCAAAATGCTTGTTGGTAAATTAAGTGAAATCTATTTCATTTCTTGCCCTTCATATACCCTGTATATAGTAATAGTCAAAAATTATATACCTTGATAGTCTAATACCCTTAGGTTTATAAAATCTAAAATCAATCCCACGCCTAGTTACTGAGACATAAGCATAATAACACTGTTCATGCAAAACTTTAACCTAGTACCCATGTTTGAAAAGGGCCGTGATTTGTATAAAATTCAGTCCAAGAGTTATTCACCTTGGTTTTCTGATGCCCCTGAACACACTTCTAAACTTTCTAGTCAATACCAAACACAATATCTGAGATATAAGCTGGATAAAAGCTTGCATGCAAAACTTTAACCAAAAAGTCTAAGTCAGAAGGTGGCCCTAATCTGCATTATATTCAGTCAAAAACTATCTGCCACTGTAGTATGATACCAATGAATATATTAAAGATGTTTCAAATCAAACCCAGGCCTGATTACTGATATATAAGCATGAAATTTCTTGCATGCAAAACTTTAACCACAATTTTTAAGTTGAAAAGGGGCCATAATTTGTAATATATTCCATCAAGAGTTATCTACCTTGATATTATGATACCCCTACATGCACTAAAGATGTTTCAAATAAATCGCATGCCTGGATACTGAGATATAACTTAAAGCATGAAAGTACCTTGCATGCTAAACTTTAACCAAAATTTCTAAGTTAAAAAGGGGGCCATAATTTATAATTTATTCCATCAAGAGTTATCTACTTTGGTTGTATGATGACCCTAAACATATTCATAACTTCTAAGTCAATACCATGAACGATTATTGAGATACAAGCTGTATAGAAGCTTGCATGCAAAACTTTAACCAAATTTTCTATTGCATGCAAAACTTAAACCAAATTTTCAATTGCATGCAAAACTTTAACCAAATTTTCTAAGTTAAAAAAGGGGCCATAATTTATATTATATTCAGTCAAGTGTTATAAGGTTGATAGTAACTTGCATGCAAAACTTTAACCAAAAGCTGCAACGCCAACGCCGACGCTGGCGCAAGGGTGACTACAATAGCTCTCATATTTTTCGAATAGTCGAGCTAATAAAATTATCTTATTTTCAAGAATAACTTTCAAATACATTAGAAAAATCATAAAAAATATCAACAACATACCTGAATATTTCTGCACCGGCGCTTGCGTATTGACAACCATTGCTGTTCCGTTTGGTATCTCCAAGTGTTCCGAATTCGAATCTCCGCGAGATGTGTTCTCAAGATATGTATCCTTGACCTTCAAAGCGTCAATTTCTTCCTTGAAATCTATATCCGGATCCTGAATTACAAGCGGTTCCTTTGGAAACTGTTCGTGAAGTATATTACTTATCACGGCGAGCTTAGCTTTCCGACTGTGTACCCTTTGCAGTTTATATCTCCTGAAAAGTAAAAACCGCGCTATGTGTTTGTGTGCATTATTTTCTTGCTTAATGGTGCAAGTAGCGTGTAAGTTAAATTGTTCGGGCTAGGAATCTGAGCTATGGGGCATCCAGTACTCTCATTAACAATTGTGGAAAACGGGTAAGGGGTGGAGAAGACGGGGTCGGGGGAACACGCGAACGCAGGTGAAATTTCTATAGAAAATGATCACGTGAACAGTTAATGGCTTGACATTACTAAGCTATGGGTTTGCTTTTTGTATGACTAAGGCAATTCGGATATTATTTTACTTTCATGATGATGTAATTGTTGTATTTTATCACTATTTAATGATGGCGGGGTGTTGGTTAGGGTAATGCAAAATCCGATGATGTTGTTGTTTTTGTTGTTATTGTTGTTGTTGATGATGATGATGATGATGATGATGATGTAGATAATGATGACTGCGGTAGTGACATGCTGCTGTTATTACTTCGTCGAGCGAATATTCAAATTAAATATTTATATCCCTTTCTTGCAACTCGCAAGTCAACGCCGTTCCTGTATTTAGCATATATAATAGCATGTTACAACACTGTTTTATAATTTATTCATAATTTCAATTAGCCAAATTGTCAGATAGGTGCATATTATATGCTTTACTAATTACTTTTCTCATTGTACTTAAAGTGAACAAAAACTAATCTAGTTGTTTTATATCGTTTAAGGGCACCGTGGTCAGCTGATGGCGTACATATCTGCAGATCCAACGGTTGTGGGTTTAAACCCCGTAGGATATTTTTGTAACCTTGTCAGGTGCAAAGTACTGGTCCAACCCTGGGTGCCTTGAAAATGATTACTAAACGATGAGCGCCATGGTCCAGTGGTAACATATCCGACCACAGATCCGGAAGTTGTGCATCCATGTCCCGCAACGAGGTTCGAACCCACGACTAGAGTATGGTACCACTGGGCCACCGGATATCGAACCCCCAACCTCCGAACACTACTACGTGACCAATGTACAGCTGAACATACCAATAACTGCGGAAGCTTCCATTATCAAGGATAGTTGACTTTTCATTTTTCAATTGATATCGTAGAAATGTCTGATCATCAGGATAAATTCTTATATTAAAAACAATCAAACTTCATATGTAAAAAAAATAAAACATATATTAACAATACTGATTGTGATTCAAACTGTTTAGATTCGTGTGACAAATAACTTGGATGGGGCAGTTGTGAAATTAAATAGCATTTTGACTTGACTTGACTTGACTATTTGAGTTTACCGTCGCTTCGACAGTATTTCAGTCATATAGCGACGTCCAGCTAATTATAGGTGGAGGAAGACCCCGAATGCACGGAAGCATCCAGAACCACCTACCGCAAGCCAACTGGAAGGCTTCCTCACATGAAAATCCGAAGACCCTACCGGGTTTCGAACCCACGCGGTGAGGGGCTGAGTGAGTTCTAAAGTCAGCGACTTAACCCTCTCGGCCACGGAGGGCCGAAATAGCATTTTGATGATAGTATTATTGTTGTATTTGACGACGATGATGTCGGCGGCGGTTATACTGATGATGTTGATGATGATGTTGATGATGATGATTGTTGTGGCGGTAGCAATAACAGCACTGTAGATATTTAATTTCCGTGAATATGTTCGTGTGACAAGCATAATTATGTGACTTCAGTGATGTTTACATGTTACTCTAAACAATGCTTTACACATTTTTGATGATGAGAAAGTTCATAATTGCTTGGTAACTTATAGTAGCCGAGAGGAAAGTCTCGTCCAAGGTTCAATTAGAAAATATTTACATAACAAGGTATTCATTTCGTGTGTTTACTTGAAGAGGCATGAGCTGTACGCCATGTACAAGATAAAACCCTATTACAAAGGACAAAAGAAATGAAACTGATAGCGTTGTTCTGTGGCTACTTTAAGTGTTGGCTTGAACTATAACTAGACAGTTGGATATAATGTTATTACAAAGAGAGAGAGAGAGAGAGAAAGAGGAGTTCAATATAAACTGTTTTATAGCATATATGAGAATGGCAACTAGAACATGGCGCCGTGTTCTCGACAATAAAAATGGTAGATCTACTTAAGTATGATTTTCATACTTATACTCAAACTAGGCCCAAAAGTTTCAATAGGGATTTGAGTATAGTACATGTACTCAAATTTGAGCCTGAGATCGTACTTAAGTATTTTCGAGAACACGGGGCTAGGTGTAATTCTTCAGGGTACCTTGACCCCGGGGGCCCACATGATATTACCTACATAGCATTATCTCTATCTAATTTGCCGAATGATGTAACTGTTGAAATACATTTATCATCAGGTTATGGTTTAAGGTTACATAGGGTTTGCCAGAGAACGATGCCAACACAGATTGACAATCATGCTTGGTTATTTTTTCTACTTTGGTTTTAAGCTCGTGTTTCACCATAATGCTGCCTCACTGACAAGATATAGACATGTAGCACGGTACCTACACACAGTCACATTATCCTGATACCTGGCCAATCACTCCTGGAACTATCTTCATACAAAAGCAATTTACATACCAGTATAGCAATTTTAACAGCTTTGGTATGTCGCGGCCGGGAATCGAACCCACGACCCAAAGGGTGTGGGCGGGCGCTCTAAAGACTTTCAAAGATTTACCTGAAACAGTAGCACACCGTTGCTGACACCAATACAAGCACGATAAATCCGAGCACACTGCACAGGGCGGCGATCGTCGACCAGGACAATGGTGGATCCGATTCAGCTACAACACCTGTTTAATTGCGAAACAGAGAAAGTTTTTAGTATATGAGTAATTAAACATTTGTACCTGTGCCGACAGCTGCTGTTGTCTGACGGCCATCCTTCGATAATAAAATACCGATATTGATTATTGTAAAGCCTTATTATGTGTGTTTGTTAATTTGATTTAACGTAACGCAGATAGTACTTTAGTCATTTGGAGACTATATCAACTTGACACAAATACATGTGTAGTGCTGCCACACGACAGTATCACGCCATAGACACGATACCACACCAAGTCACATTATCCTGACAAAGGCCAACCAGTCCTGGAACTATACCTTTATATGCTGTGCGCCAAGCAAGGGAGCTATACCAGTACCATTTTTACGACTGTGGCATGTCTCGGCCGGGGATTGATCCCACGACACCCCCCCTCCCGATTCCGGGGTGGACGCTCTAACCACACGACCATGGGGTCGAAAAAACTTTATCATATTAAAACGTGGACAAATGAGAGTTGACCGTCCGACTCAAAAATGGCAGGCAATCTCTAGCCACGACAAGTCGTAACAGTACATTCATGAATCTAGCGTATGTGGTTCCAGGGCTAATAACTGGCCCGGTGTAAGAATGTGTACATTTCCACTGTCTACGATTTGATAGCGTACCAATGTGGAACAGCACTGTTTCCGGCTTATGTAGAAAAAACAACAACAACAGAACAGTTAATGCATTTAACTTAAACGTGAAAAACTCACTGTCGTAGCAAAACAATCAATGTCTCATGAAAACAAAATACCGCAAGCAGGGCGTTGAAAAGACTTCAAACTGTTGACAACGGAGCAAACCGTACTTGAAATGCCCTTACATAATTGATGCACAACAAACAACGGCACTTACATTGAAATTCAATATTAAAGCGAAAAGCAGTAATAAAAAAAAGGAAACCGCATTTAACCAGAAAAAACTACGTCATCAACTGGCCTAGATAGCATTTAAAAACCATTTCTGTTAAAATGTGTAATGGGACGACATCCGAACAAAGATAGAGAGATAAACAATAAAGGCGTATCTTTCATTTAACACCTTCAGTGAAAATTATAAGGCGTACACCAAAATTGTGTTCACATACCCTAAACTACTTTAAACTGGTTAATGTACATAACACATACCTATTGCCTTTTACACACTAATGGGTAATGTAATTGCTTCATTCAGATATGGTAAACTTTGGATCTTATAATGTATTTGAAAGTGATAGACCAACTGGGCAATGAGGTCAAGGGCCATCAACAGCATTGATTTACGTGAACCGCTTTTGAGTCTTGACATATATCCAATTAATTTTCTCCAAAAACTGAAAAACACTGAAATGTATTTTTGATCACCAGTAGTTAAAAATCTTAACGAAAGGTCTATAAACAAATATTGATTTTTCAATGAAATGATGGCTAATAGAAAGATGGCCAATCAATGATATTTTCCTCATGCTGAGTCATCTTAAGAATTTATACTATCTATATCTGGCCGTGTTCTCCAAACATCAGCACTAACCATTTTTAAGGAACCAACTTCCAGATTCATTGAATACATCTTATAGAAAAAAAAATGATTAAGCCGCCACCTATTCTGAAACAGCCACTGACGGCGCCGAGGTCAAGTGGTAAGTTACACCACTGTAGGGTCTAGGGGTAGTGGGTTTGAAACCCCGTCAGGGCCAAGGCTTTTTCATTACATTCCTAGGCGCAAAGTACTCGTTCAACCCAGGAATCGTTGAGAGGGATTAGTATAAGGTTTAACAAGAGCTGTCAGAGGACAGCACGCTCGACTATATAAAATGCTTGTTGGTAAATCAAATGAAATCTATTTCAATTCTCGCCCTTCACATACCCTGTATATAATAATAGTCACAAATTATATACCTTGATAGTCTGATACCCCTTAATATTTTTATGATGTCTAAAATCAATCCCATGCCTAGTTACTGAGACATAAGCACAATAACACTGTGCATGCAAAACTTTAACCAAAAATCCAAGTTAGAAAAGGGTGATAATTTGCATAAAATTCAGTCCAAAAGTTATCCTCCTTAGTTTTCTGATGCCCCTGAAGACACCCCTTAACTGTCTAGTCAATTCCTTTAGCAATTTCTGAGATATAAGCTGGATAGTAGCTTGAATGCAAAAAATTAACCAAAATTCTAAGTTAAAAGGGGGTCATAAATTTTAATATATTCCATCAAGTATTATCTTCCTTTATAGTATGATACCCCGAAACATATTAAAGATGTTTCAAATCAATCCCATGCCTGGACTCTGAGATATAAGCATGAAAGTACATTGCATGCAAAACTTTAACCAAAATTTCAAAGTTAAAAAAGGGGCCATAACTTGTTATATATTCCATCAAAAGTTATCTAACTTGATAGTATAATACCCATAAATGTATGTAAGATGTTTCAAATCAATCGCATGCTTGGATACTGAGATATAAGCATGAAAGTACCTTGCATGCAAAACTTAAACCAAAATTTCTAAGTTAAAAGGGGGCAATAATTTGTAACATATTCTATCAAGAGTTATCTACCATGAAAGTATGATACCCCTAAACATATTAAAGATGTTTCAAATCAATCGCATGCCTGGATACTGAGATATAAGCATGGGAGTATCTTGCATGCAAAACTTTAACCAAAATTTCTAAGTTAAAAAGGGGCCATAATTCATATTAAATTCAGTCAATAGTTATCTACCTTGGTTGTCTGATGCCTTTGAACATATTTATAAACTTTCAAGTCAATACCATGAATAGTTGTTGAGATATAAGTTTGATAGTAACTTGCATGAAAAACTTTAACCAAAAGCTGCAACGCCGACGCAAGGGCGACTACAATAGCTCTCATATTCTTCGAATAGTCGAGCTAAAAACCTGTTCATGAATAAGTTAAAATTATAACAGCTATTTACTCCTGTCATTAAACTGGCTACTAAAAACAGATAGGACTATAAGACTATATGGTGAACATCATATAGGGAAGGCAGGACTGACATTAAACATGATTCGTTTCTTCCTGACCTGAGTCAAAATATCTTACATTTGATTAAGCATCATACAGCGATATTAGTTTCACATTTATATCTCTGAAATTTCAGCTGGGACATTTACTGTGTGCAAAATTAAACGTATAAAGCTAGCAAATGACAGGCTTTTTATGAATACATTCGTATAATACGGTAGTTAAAATCTCCAATTCAGCAACCAGAATGCAAAAAGGTGCTCCCTGGGTTTTAAATGGATATATTTATTGCTACATTCCCCCATGTCAAAGAAACTAAATTGCAGCGAGTGACTTTTCCACGCCACCCAAATCAGTCAATTTCGGGTGTCATCTTCTAAGGCGTTTACGTCAATAAACCCCACGCAACAGGCATTTATATGTGTGCGTTCACCTGAAAACACTTTTTTTTCAATTTCAAGATAAGATGCCACGACTGAACATTGCATTACGATCATTCTTGTATCATATAAAGTATATATAAAGTAAATGTGGTTAACAGCAACTGTCGATAACCATGAATTTCCTTTTGAAGAAATTAAAATACACTTAGTGTTTTGGTAAATCAAGATCCAAAAAACATCTTACTTCAAGAATTGTGAAATGTGAAATGACTCCTTACTTATATTCAATTCATTTTTTTTTGGCGGGTGGGGGTGGGGTGGTTAAATTGCATATTTGCAAATTTGACTTAACGTCCCACCATCAGTGCTTCCAAGACAGTGGTCTCCACTATTCTCAGTGCTGGATAGTACAATGTTAACTGTAACTATATGTTGTTTTTTTAACCTCCCATCGAGTCCGTTATAGACTATGTCTCCTTAAGGCCACACACTGTAGTATCAACCCGTAGACATGTGGAATGATACCACATCCAGTCAAATTATCCTGAAACAGGGCCAACCAGTCCTGGAATTACCACTATATGCTGAGCGCCAAGCAGTACAAGTACCATTTAAAGGACTTTGATATGTTGCGGTCGTGGATCGAACCCACGTCCTCCCGCTCCCGAGGCGGAAGATCTAGCTACTCGGCCACCGGGGACGATGAAGTGTGAGTTAATGAGAGAACTTGACGTACAATGACGTCATGCAACATTCACATATCAATGTCATCTAAGTCCCCCACCCCTTATCCACCCATTAATACTGTGTGATTACACTTGTACAACGTATTTTTTGTTTGTAATTCAGATTTTACCCGTAATTACATATTTTTAGTTCAAATATTTTCAGCTGGCATATTGCCAAACACCAAAAATTTAAATATATTACTTAAAACATTAAAGACTTGCGTTGTGCAAGCTTTTAGAGCGCAACAAATCTAGTTTCTACGGTTTCACGAAAGTCTAACAAAACGTTTCATTAATCCGGTTATGTTAAGGGTACAAATCTCTGAATAATTCATTTCAAAACATTTTTGCAGTTATGGAAATGTGACTGTATCGTATATTTCAAAAGATTTAATTTTCGTCGTGTGGATGAGAGCGTGTATATATAAAGTATTAAAAGGGCCCAGTATCAAAAATTCATCAGTTTAGTTCATGTCATAACTGTTTGTAGCTGTTTGTTGGGTTTAACGCCCCACCGACAGTATTTCAGTCGTTTGAAGATGATGTCTAATTGAGACTGACATATTGCTGCCACACTGCAGTATCACGCAATAGACATGTGACATGATACCACACCAAGTAACATTATCCTGACACCGGGCCAACCAGTCCTGCAACTACCCTTACATGCTGAGCGCCAAGCAAAGAAGCTATAACAGTACCATTTTTTACGACTTTGGTATGTCGTGGCCGGGGATCGAACTTACGACCTTCCGCTCCCGAGGCGGACGCTCTAACCACTCGGCCACCGGGGACGATCATTAAAATATGTAGTGCTTACATTAAAGAAACATGACTCTGGTATAAGGTATTGGAGATAAACATATGTTGGAAGTTTCATTCCCATAGCTTTAGTACGTACTGGAATAAGAATTTTAAGAACTTTGCATGGAAAACATTAACCTAAAATATTCAGTTTACATTTAACAAGAAAAGATTAATACAAAATGTTTTAATTGACGTCTTCAAAAAAGATGATAAGCATACTGTTTCCCATCTTTTTCTCTTTTCTATCGTTTTGACCTAATAACCTAACCTGTTCAATTGGTCTATGATTTAAATCAAACGTAGGCAAATACAAATAAACACAAAATAATGGATGAATAAATTATTAAAAAACACACTATACATATAAAGCCCAAACATTTCCAAAAAATATTTTAAAAATACTTAATAACTGCGTGCAGGGTCTCTTTAATACTATATACAGAGACCCTGCTGCATGTCACGTTTATAACAATTGATCTATTATACATGTACTTTCATTCTTTCATTTATGTATGTTAATTTTTATTGAGTCTATTAATATTTTACTATTTCTTTTGATAAAGAAATTGAAGCAATATTTGATAATAAAAATAAGAATAAAAAATATAAATAAAAAAAATTAAAATTTAATAGGTTCCAGCTGGAATCGAACTCACGGGCTAATTCCATGACCAATGCAATAATGATCGCAACAGTAGTCTGGTTCCACTCGGGAACCAGATTGTACATTTCGACTGTACGCATTTCACTAATTCACTGCATTAACTACACCCAACGTTCATATTACAGTTACATATTGTTACATATTAATAAGATATTATTATTCGAAGGAGCTTAACATCATTTGATTTGAATTACATGTTACATGTATATTTACTTCAAATAGATTTGAAAATAATGGAGTACAGTACTTGGTTATTTGTGCATAATATTTACGTAAGTTTGAAAGGTCTGAGCGACGAAACTAGCAAAAGCTGGATGGTGCATCTTTAAAACCTTCGTGTACTTTTGCGAAGTTTTACCTGAGCTAAGACCCATTAATTCCGAAATGAGACGTAAACCTATAGGCTGGTGTTGAATTCCACACATTATTCAATGGGAAATAAACATTTGAGATTTTTCCTAAGTCACTGATTGGTCAGCTTCAAACAGCGATTTACACCGGATATCACCGATCCACTGGTGAAAAAGTCTATTGCACGTCTGCTGTGGCGTGAAATCTACTAGGGCTTTATGCCCACCTACTTTGTTGACATATAGTTTGTTACAGACCGCTTGTTCGGGTGACTGTCTCCCAGCAGGGATGCGAAATGATTAGGGAACGCTCTGTATGAGGAAAAGTGCAGAACGTTTGGTTGCCATGGGAAAGCATCCAAGTTGACCTCGTCCCTGGCGAGGTGAAGTCATTGAGGCTCTGGACCTTCACAATACGGTGACAATACCTTTACAATCGGACGTGGGGTGAACTGTCGGGCTCCGTGCAGATGTGCGAAATACCTCTGGCATTTCTAACGACTTTGTTTCTGACGATTACCATGATAACAGTGAGGTGGTCGATTCGCTATGAGGCAAATTTCAACCCCTCACTATTTCTGCAATGTATGTTGTATTTGTTGCTTTCTTTCCCAATGAACATTTGTAACCCATTGTTTAACATTGTAACGTAAGGGAGAGCCGAATCTAAGTTGGCAGAACTTGTGGTCAAACACCATTTAACTTATTATATGAAATAAAAAATATGTTTCAACTATAACTGGGTTGTTGACCCCCTTTGACTGTAATCCTGATTGACTTTTACAAACACAAATACCAGAATCTAAATATTAACGGTGTTTAGAAAAAGTTAACCTTTCTTTTGAGGGGACATATAACGTTATCGCATCACGAAATCATTAAACTGAATTTTCGTCCATCAAAAATATTAGCTCATTAGATAATCAGTGTGAATGCGTGTTTATCATATCATCGTCTTATTTGTAAGCATCAGGACATGCCTCACTGAATGGTTACGTTTGAGAACCGATAGGTCAACCACTCGAGTCTATATTTTAGACTTGGATTCAAAAAAGTGCAAACTTTGATAGTATATTTATTGAAGTTATAAATATATTAGGTACAAGAATATTTCCGAGTCAATAATAGACCTATCATTTTTTTTTAAATTTAAGTTTGTTTAAAAATATCGACAATTATGATATCATACGGAGGGTTGCAGAGGTTTACGGAAATAGGCGAAGTAATACGATTAAGCATTTGGTACTTCGGTCTTAGAGGACCTCTTGATCCGAAAACAATTTGACACGCCAACTGGACTATAACGACCTTGAAATATTTCATATTTTGTGTGTTTTGATTAAATACGTAATCTTTCCATTTTATTTCGTGAATGTCGTCCCCTACTTCTTTTTGTAATTGGAATGGAATTTCTAAAAAAGACAAGATGTCTAACCAAGATAACAAGAGCACGCCTCTTCACACCCACTTTAAATGCACTTTAATTGGTATATTCGTTGAACTTCGAGCGATATGGGAGAACTCTAACAAACCTCTTTCATTCTTTATTTTAATGTTGACGTCTTATACAATACCCGCTCGATAACTTCTTGCTTGTGTGCTTACTTTGTACCATAAAAGGTCATTAAAATCTATTAATTAGCAATACAATTTTAATTTCCTTAAGACGAAACACTACAAGACGACTTTTACAAGGGTTTAACCCCACTATTCTCCTTGATGAATGTAGAGTAACGGAACGAATCGATCGTGGGTGTCCGACGAAGGCGTTTAACATCCAACCAACATCATTTCAATCAATCTCGAGTCTTTGTCTACGTGTGACAGATATAGTGTCAAGCTTAAATAAGAATTCCATCAAGAATGAGTTCACAAATGCATGTAAGCTTTTCTAAATATGCTTAACAAATCTATACTAAAAACTAGTAAATTAACAGTCAAGTTATCTATTTCCTGTACTTGCAAAACCATTTAGTACACTGAATAACATATTAAAACCAGATTCTATCTGTATAATGCATGCAAACTGTACAAACTTGACAAGACCGTGTCATAGGGCCGATGGGCAAGAGCAGCCGCCTCGAGAGCAGGAGGTCGTTGGTTTGATCCCCGGCCGCGGCATAAGTCGTAACTAGAGCGGCGCCAACGCTCCTCTGTTTTACATGTCGACAATGGAGGGCCATACTTGAGATTTCAAGTTTGAACACCATAAGGTATAAAGAGAAACTGTTTAGCAAATATGAAAAAAAAACTTACATAATGAAGAAGAAATGTAATTGCTTTGAATAAAAACATTTTAACAAAAAAAAAAAAAAAAAAAAAAAGGGCCATTACTCCGAAAATATTGCTTCTTATTTTACAACTGCACCTTGTCATGATAATCAAGTATTCCCAGTTTCGTGTTGATACCTTTCATAATTTTTTAATCATTCTACTTCATAAACAATTTTTGATCACAACTCTAAGTTGGGGCTAAAAAGGGGCTTATCTCCGAAAATACAGCTTTCAGAATAATGCCCCTTGTCTTATAACTGCGCCTTGTCATGATTATCAAAACTTCCCGGTTTCATGTTGATATCTTTCATAGTTTTCAAGACATTCTACCTAATAAGCAATTTTGACCAAACTTTTAATTTTAAAAAAAAAAAATTCTTTCAGAATAATGCCCCTTGTCTTATAAATGCGCCTTATCACGATTACAAAGTATCCCAAGTTTGGTGTTGATACCTTTAAAAAGTTTTTGAATGATGGGCTACATTAAAGCTTTTGCACGACGACAGCGGCGACGACGACAGCGCAGCGATCATAATTTAGCTCATATTTTTCTACGAAACAGACGAACTAAAATGGTACCAGTATAGCTCCATTGCTTTGCGCTCCTGGATTGGTTGGCTAGATGTCAGGAAAATGGGACTGGTATGAAATAATGGTGTGATACTGCAGTATGGTAGCACTATATCTGTCTCGAGGAGACATAATAACCAAAATACTGAAACATTTGACTCAAGCAAAGAAAAGGCCAATCAAGCTTGTTCAGACTGATCAAATTTGTTGAGTTTAACGGCCCACCGACAATATTTCAGATATGCCGCTCCCATACCTCGATATTACACTAGAATACCTAGTAAAATCTCCCAAACACTACCAAGCAGTCCTGGAATCACCCTTATGCCCAGAGCGCCGAATAGAAGACGTCTTTAGAATATCGCGGTCGGGGAACGAACCCACGACCTCCAAGATACGGGTGGAAGCTCTAACCTTACAGTCAATGGGACCGATTCACTCAGCATTGATTGCACCTGTTTAAATACCAAGGCCAACTAGATACAGTACATTAAAGCATTACAGCACTACATTAACATGGTGATTTTTAAAATGTAAGATTGGAATTTCACAAGATTTGTACATTGTATTAGTAAAGTGTGATTATCAATTTCATACTGGGGTCATTTATTTTTGTCTGGTAGCGTTAACACTAGCATAAGCTCATCGGTTTTTGTGTAAACTTTTTGTGTTTATTGTAGTCCAGATTTCGACCTAGTCTAATTGTAGGCGTTATTACTTGCCATTATACGCAGTACGTATTTCATGTTTTAATATCGAACCCTTACTTTACTGGGTGCGGTATTCAATATGCCTAGGTAAACATAAAATATCGCATGCTTTGCGGAAACGGTAAGTTGACTAAGGACAGTTGTAGTTTGCTCGTAGGCTGGTTTGATTGTTTAACATCCAACCGACAGTTTTTCAGTTGTTTCTAGACAGTTTTTCAGTTTTCTCTAAACAGTCTACGTGAATCTGATATAATGATATCCTGCTATGAGATATCATGCCGTGGATAAGTATGATAATAACGCATACATGTATCATACTTGAATTTATTTTCTACGTCGATTGGGAAATACAATTCTGCGAACCCTTCTAGGCGGTTCCTGGGCTGGAGGAGTATTTTGGTTGTCCAACTTGGGTTCGAACCTACAGACTACAATCGGATTTGTAGTCATGTACGCTATCACTTGACTGAGACGCTCTCACCACACCTAAACTGACATACTCTTAAGATACGGTCTATCTAACTATATATTTAAGTTGAGCACCAAGCAGGTGGCTACAGTACCACTTATATACATGTTACTTTGGTATGACGTAGCCGGGGATCGAACCAGTGACAATCTTGCTCCATATGCGGGCGCTTTAATCGCAAGGACAACGGTTAAGGTAAATTTGGATATGGTTGAAGACTTTGATTATTCTTCTTTTGATGAAAAGCACTTTAAATGAGTATGAAAAAAACAAAACCAACAAAAAAAGGGAAATCATAAACAAAGGGTGGGAGAAAGAAACAAACATACACTGTTCCTGTCCTTCATTGTTGATGATGATAATGATGATGATGGTGATGATAAGAATGAGGATAACATTGTTGATGATTAAAAATATGATGTTTATGATGATGATAATGATTGTCTAATTGAATCTACAAAGGATATATCATTCGAGAAAGATTGCCCTACTCAGTACAGGATCGTCGATGTGCTGTTACATAACCATTAAACATTTTAAATGGTGTTTATCGGTCGAAACGATCAGAAGAAAATATTGGTATTCCTCTGTTCAATTTATACTGCCTTGCCGTGGGCATATAGTTAAGTGTATCATTTCGGATAACAATGCTGGATTATGGTTCAACATTACGAGTCCGTGCAGAATGTTCTCAATCCTTAAAACTAGGTCACGATCGAAATTGGTCAACAAACAAGACCTTGGCTGAAGTACATCTCGTGAAAGGTTTTTGAACGATATCGAAATACGGTTTTGATTAACATCGAAATGAAAGGCTGGTATTTTATATAGTGGCGTATATTAGTGTTATTCTATGGTCCAGTGATAACGTATCCGACTTCGGATCCGAATGTTGTGGGTCCAAACCCCGTAAGGGCCAATGACCTTTTCATGACCTTCCCAGGCGCAAAATACCGACCAATAGCCCCGCGATCGTCTGAATTCATAGAGAAAAGTAGTTCTAAGTTTACTGTATCAATTATGTTAGTATTTCTGCACTATTACAACTGCGTGGTTAAATCCAAGTAAAATAGGCTCGAATTCCACCAACAAGACTTAGCGCTAAGTAATACTTATATTCTTAAACTAGGTAGATACATTTCACGACTACCTACTAGTTTATGAAATATTCAAGTATATGACAAAGCAGAAATAAATAATTAACTAAATAACTAACAATAATTGTTAAGAAATTAAATATTTTGGTATTTTAATTAGAGAAACAAGATTAAAGAATTTCGCCTAATGTATTTAAGCTTTACCTAGTGCTAAGACTTGTTGGTGGACTTCTACCCAGGGCTCTATTTCTATGACATGATTGGAAAGATAGTCAATATTGACAGACATGTCACTTGTCTGAATAAATAATAGACACTTAAATAGTTTCCTAAATAGTCCTACTAAATGCTTAATTAACCGGGAATAATTTCTTTTAAGTAAATCACTATATCGACGATTTCCTCATTTAAAAACGTTATTTTTTCCTGTCACGTGTCCTAATTCTGTTTAACTTGCATATGTGCCTACACAACTAGCATAGTTCGAGCCACGAACCTACTGGTCTAGATGAAAGTTCCTCAAATGAAATTATTGATCGCGATATAAATATAATTCATAGTTAGACATGCTTCAATGTCACCGTCTTTAATTCATAATAGCGCTATTGTTTTTAACTTAATTGTTCCTGTCATGCTTACGATATTAGGAATTATACTTAACGCTTAGTATTGCTACTGGAATTTAAGCCAGATTGCTTAA
>CM037778.1:64326193-64356970 GCA_021229015.1 Solen grandis | reverse complement strand
TTTTTAAGTTTTGCGGGACCCAAATTTTTCTGGGGGGGAGGGGGAAACTATTCCCCCCGGTGTAAACACAGTGGGGATAAAAAGGAAAGAATTTTGAAAAACAACTGACTCAATAGGCTTACGCTAAGGCCCCGGATGTCATCTAGAGATCGTACGCCCCCACACTGCCCCCCTTGTTTTAGTGAGGAAACTTTCCGAAAAAGCAAGATTATATATCGAAGAAACTTCTGTTTGTAAAAGCGTTTTTTAAAATTTTCAGTTAAAGCTGTACAAAAAAAAACCCATTTCTAAAATGAAAATTTAATTGAAAAAATAATTCTAAAAATTGGAGTGAGGCAATTTTTTTGTTTGAATTCTGATATTTTTTAACTTTTTTAACTTAAGCTAAAAAATAACAGAGGCCAAATGATATTTCAATTTTTATTTTATTATCAACAGGAATTTTCTACGGGCTATCAAGATGGCAGTTTTCCTAGGGAAATTATTGCATGGGGAAAAATTGCCCATAATCATGGCAAATTCGAAGGAGCAAGGTTTTGAAGAATTTTTTTAAGGGAAATTTACTGTTAAGAGAAGAAAATTTTACCCAAAAGGGGTAAAATTTGCAAAATCATTGCCTGGGGCAATATTTGTCCTAAAGGGGGGCAATTGAAAAAGGGGGGAATTTGCGTGAATGCAGAAAAACCTTGAATGCAGCATGACCCCAAAACCCTTCCATTACCCTGACACCGGAAAACAATTCCGGAACACCCTTTTTATTATGAGTCCCAAAAGAGAGTAACATCCCCAATTATTGAACCAAAAACCCCCAAACTGAACCCTGCCAAAGAAACATAAAAAATGTCCTATTAAAACCAATAATTGTCAAGAAAAGTATTTGTCATCCCCAAAACTTTCAAGGGGGTCAGTTGTCCTACTCAGATACCATTCCTTTACCTTAGTCGCGTATCCTTAGTTGTGTGTCAGGGCTTAGTGAGTTGCCAGCCCCCCAAACCCCCACATGTTGGTGTCCCTCCCGTTGCCCCTCATCTCCCAGCTGCCCTGTTACCATATCAAAAACATCTGCAGAGGGAACATCTGCTCTTCTTTGGACCCCAGTCCAGGCCAGAAATAAATGCAACATATCTGGAAACAAAAGTCCTCGGCCAAAATTCCCCATAGCGTAAGAAATTTCTTTTTTGTACTTAAATACATAGGTTTAAAGTGTATTCAAAACAGAGAAAAAGAGCAATTTAAAAAACACTTGATGCATCTAACTTCTATAAAGAACTAGATATGTAAAATCTTTATCATACCGGCCTTAAGACAAGACTAAGGAAAAAAAAGTTAATATCACAAGGAAAAACAATGTTTATTATCACAAATGACTTTAAAGCCATATTGATGAATGATATCACATTTTCAAATTTGTGTTTTCGTAAATTTCTAGCTCAACACGGTTACAGCAAATGTAACCAAACTGCTCGGTTAACTTTAACTCACAGGGATCCAGCTTGAGGGCGACTTGGACGAAGATGTCACCTCAAGTCAAAAAACTTTGCCTAAAAAAATCTGTAGAGCGAAAAAAAACTTCACCTTTAAATTTCGGCTAAAGTTTCCCATCAGGGCAAGAACGTACGTCCAGACTTGGCTGTGTGCACCAAGACAGGACTTCTTTTTCCTGTCATACGCTGACAGCGTATATACCAGACGTCATGTGGTGCTTATTAGTCCATGCTGGTTGGGTCCATGACTTATTGTGTAATATAGATACTGGTATGCAGATTAAGTAACATTTGCTCCTCCCACTTTACTGACAGACATAACATTTGCCATGTGAAACAAAGGTCGGGTATTGCCGAAGCAACTGTTTTCAGGTTTACCATAATCTAATAATGTTAAATAGACAATCATCTCATGTTTATTCCGATTAAAAACTTAGAATTACAAATTTCAGACAGAAAAGACATGCAGGTAAATTCAGGAAAAAGCACTGAAAAAATACGCAAAAGTCACGAAACCATACGGACATATCTAAATTGGCTTGGCTCATAACATTTCAATTAGAAGACAAAGAAACAAAGTGGAAAAAAGAAAAATAATAATACTAGACCTTATTTAGAAATTCCCTTTTTTATTTTTTTTTTAATATTTACTTCATATATTTTATTTCAAATCTTGCATAAATGTCTGCTAATTTACATCCAGATTGTTGATCTGTTGGTGTCATATTGTGGATTTTTTGTAAAAAAAAAATAAAAATAAAAATAAAAATAATAATAATAATAATAATACATTTATATTGAGAATTAAAGCTAAAAATACAGGTTTATAGTATTTTGTAGAGAATATGGAAACTAATCTTTAGCCTTGTAACACCGAAAGTTATCAGAAATTGAATGTGTTTCAAAATGTCACCAGTTTTCGCGGATTTACTTTCATTCTTTTTAAATGAAAATTGAAACAATAAGATTTTTTTTTTTTTATTATCATTTTTTTTTTTTCAACAATTACACTGATAACAATAGCTGGCTTTAATAATTTCTTTCTGAAATATATATAAAGTTACATACACTTTTTTGATTTCATTATCTATTTGTAATTTAAATGCATAGAAAATATATCAGAAATGAAAGGATAATTTTAAAAATCTGCCATTTTTTTTTAAATAATAATTCTGTGTATAATTTAATGATAATTATGATTTTTTTTTTTAACCAAAAGCCAGGAATCATTGCATAAATTTAGATGATTACTGTGTTTAACTCTAAATTGTACATGGCGACAGGTGTTAAACTCATAGAATTTGATTTTTATACTTTGTTATTTTTTTCACACCCATCTTTCATCTTACTTAGATCAAATTACTTCAATCTAAACTCTAACTGTATCTGAAATATTTGGACAGGAATTATTTTGTATTAAGAAAAAGTACATAAATAATACAAACATATATTCTGTTGCATTACAAAAAAGATGAAAATATCACTTCTCTTATTCTTTTCAAACTTCTCCCTAAAAATATGATAGGAGAAACTGACTCCACCCTAAAATTTCAGTCTAGCTTGATCCCTGACTCAATTTATGGCATGCTTGCACTGCAGATACACAATGAAATGTACAATAATCAAAGAAGTTGTCTTTTTAAATTCATTTCTACATGTCCTTTAGAATTGCAATGTGTTGGACACATCCGAATACAATTCTATGATATATCGGTGAACAGTTGCAGCCCTAAGCCACACCTATGCCCTCACCTGTCTCCATTTAACTCTGGCAAAGGCTGCTGCACTGGCATCTCCTGGAAACAGAACTCCTCCACATGAAACTTTCCCTTGTCATTTTCTGGTTCCTTTCCTTTTACTGCAACAATCACGCCTGAAACCAAATATGTAACTTGTCATATTAGAGATTTCTATTTCTCAGAAATGACAAAGTCTTAATTGCTTAAAAATTCTATAATAAACGCATGCCGCTATGATTTTTCAAGGGCTTCTTTCTAGAAAACTGTCTGATCAGGGACTTCTCTGTTTTCTCATAGAATATGAAAGCTTAGTTTTTACACAATTTGCATGGCAAAGAAAACCCCACTGTTTCATATCCAATTTCAGTTCACCAATCCATAAATTTGCACATGAATATTCAGGTAGTACAGGGTTAATAGATCTGCACTGTACATGAATATGTAAAATGCTATGAATAATGAAGGGCTGCCAACCTGTAACTGATGTCTGAACGTCAAGTTCACCAACAAGGACAATTCTCTGCAGTTCATCCTCTAAAATAAGCTTGTCACTCTCACTGGTGTATTTAGAGGATATTGGTTGAGGTATTAACCCATGCTGAAAAGAAATCACATTGTTCATACAAATTTTTTGGAGCAAAATCTAAGGGTTTTTGAAGGCCTTAAAATTCTAAATTAAGGACATATATATACCTCAACTTATGCTTTATTTTTTAAAGCATGACAGGGATGAACCTTGATTTTTTAACAACTCGATATACACTTTTTTTTTATCAATGTGGAACTTTCAAATTTCATTTCATCCTTAGGGCTTTTCAAGGGTTTATAAGGCAAAATGTCATTTTCAAGGGTTTTTCAAGAGATACATCAAATTCAAGGATTTTTCAAGACCTGGTGGAATCATGAATGCATATACATACATACTGGAGTAGAGAGAGAGAAAGAAAGAGAGAGAACATCCATGGTAAAGTGATTAGTTTTAACTCAGTGTCATTTAGTTAATAATCACAATGTCAATTTCATCATACATAAATCCAACCAGCACAATACAGTGTAACGTCGCTATATCACGGTTCTTGGGGTCCAAGCCCAAATACCCCATTCTTTTGGTCCATGTAGTAGGTTTGAGAATGCTATGTGTCTTTGTGATAGTCGTAAATTCTTGAAAAACCCTAATATAAAGCAATAAACAATATTTTATTTATAGTTATTTATTTTAAATAATTCCATAATCATTGATTCTGTGTTTTCTTTTTTTTTCTTTTTTGTACTTCATTTGCTGATGATTCCGATTCAGACAGTAGTATGTACGGTATGGTGATGTGAAGTGGTTACGTAAGTATTCAGCATATCTCATTATAATAAATTATAGTGTCCATTGTTTATCATAACAATGTTGGTGTGAAAATTGCCATTCCATTTCAATAATTACTATTTGAAATTAAGCTGAGGTGGACTTATTATGATGTAATGTTTAAATGAAACAAATTACCGGGTAATACTGATCTAATTATCATTTATTGTTTACTTCCAGTGAAAAAGATTGGCTATTTTCTACGAGTTTTTAATCCACGGTAAGATTATGCACGCTAGTTCTATCTCTCATATAAACAAAAATACATTATTTAGGTTTGGTTTTTTTTATACAAATAGCTTACCACCTGGGGTGATTAATTGTTATCACTTCTGCGTGTCAGTGCACTAGCATGTTAAGTACTGATGGCGAAACTCTTTTAAATAGATATAGATGGAGATAGATTAGTTTCGCGGTAAGCCTATGCAAATAACACGATATATTTTTGGGGTCCATAGATCAACTGCGATAAATTGGTCAATGCGAAATAGCAGTCCACGATATAGCAGCATTACACTGTATTGTGTTACCAATAGTTGCAAACTGCTTACCTCATCACTGATTTCTTTCAGTATACTTGGCTGTAATTCCATGTGTTTGAATAAGGTCCCAACCACAACACAAGGTTCATCACTTTTGAGTTCAAACAGTTTGCGTACCTTTATATTTTTTCCTGTTTAAAGAGAACTACTGTATGTTAATACTATCTCACAGTAACATATAAAATAAATATGAAGATAAAACAATACCAGGAGTCATTTCTCAACCTTTCCCATTTGTAACCTCTTGACTACGCCTAATTTGTCTATGTTGTACTGCTAACAATTGTTAAATGATTAGGATTGGAAGGCACATTGTCATGTACATGTTACTAACTTCACAGAATATCACAACATATATATACCTTAATATAGTTAAATGAAATGACTAAGGGAAATAGTTACAATATAAAACTCGTTATGAGGAAATAAAGATAGATCTATATTTACATATGTAAAAACATGTCCATTTGTTTATGCTTTTCTAAGACACTGACTAAAGGCAGTTCAAAGCGAAAGTAAACCGTTAAAATTGAATATAATGCTATTCTTTGTTTACCCCATTTCTTCTTTGCAGCTGATTCGACCTTTGGTCTCATTGTCAATAGTCTTTCTGAGTACAGGTGTGCATATTGTCGTTGAAAGTTCTTGTCCTTTAATTTAAAACGATCACTTTTATCGGTGAAAGTGCACGACTTTCGGGCAAACGTCCGCTTTTCATCCGTTGGCACTGAAAGTAACTTCTCGACACCTGGAGCCTTTGTATCAAGAGAATACTCCATTTTTATTATTTCTTACTTTGAAATGACCCTTAAAAACCTTAACAAATGTTTGATTTTCTAAATCGACCATTTCCACATTCCCGCCATATTGAATCAGTGTCGATTAGGAGCTTGGTAAATTAACCGAACGGCATCAAAAGTACAAGCAACGTCTAGTACATTATTTTTAATGTGACCAAATGGTTAGTTTTGTATGTATAAAATTCAAAGAGTTTATATAAAGGTAATTATTTTCGTCACATGAATTTAGCTATAGATTGAGCGGTGACAAGTGGTTTACGTTATTGTGGTCATATATATATATTTTAATGCATTCCATTGACCCTGAGTAGTATTAGTTTATGGAGATTGAGGGGACATCTCAACATTTGTTGTTTGTTTTTTTTTTTTTTTTTTTTTTTGGGGGGGGGGGGTTTTTTTTTTTTTTTTTTTTTTTACATAGTCATTCTAGTGGAGGAATTTAACACATTGTAATAAGGTCATATTCTATTTAAAACAAAAGTCTGCGGTGACCTAGTGGATGAATTGTCCGCCTTTGGAGTAGGTGCACGCATGGCCGCGGGTTCGATCTCCGGCCGTAAGTTGTTTTTTTGTTTTTTTAATCCTGAGCTTAAAAACGAAGTTGACTTTGTCTATAATGTTAACAGACATAACACTGCAAATGTTATTAGTTAAATAACTCTTAAAGAGATGTTGATTACGAGTCTAGACAAATAAAAACTAGATTTAAAGATTCATTTCAGAATACCGGTAATAGTTTAGAATAATTCTGAACATCTCGAAATAAATATATTTATCGGGTTGTTCCAGGCTTTGCTGAGAAGGAACGACTATTTAAGTATAGGGTAGGCCAGAATTCTTTATATCATACGTGCTATTTTGATTTCTCTAAAACCTTCTATTCTAAATTTCCCAAGATCTGAATAATTCAAATGTTTCTATCTTTAAGATTTCGCCATGTAGTAAAATAAATGAATAAATACCCTAAGTATATCGGGTTAAAATATATACTTTAAGGTAAAGTCCCTGTAATGGTTCCGCTTTATCTTGGACTACTTAACCTCTACCAAGATAACCAAGGTACCCTAATGAAAATTTAGGAAACTTTGGTTATCTCCGTAAAAGACCACGAGGTCCGAAATGTAGCGGAACCATTAGGCACTGTGGTCTTGTGTTAGTATTCATTGTCTGCGGGTTTCGAACCCCGAGGGAAGCCCCTCCGGACGTCAAGACTTACTAATCTAACCCCACCAAGAGGGGTCAAAACAAATTGAAAACAGCTCATTTCCTAATCGTCGCTAAAGAAATAAGTCTAAATCAAAACTATTGATAATATCAAATATATCTCGCAAATAAACTCCGGTATCCACATGAATAAAGCATACAGTTATGAAGAGTTCAACTTTCTAGTCTTATTGAATACTTATTATATCGATTTAGTTTGGATACACTCCAGTTAGGTCAAGATATAAAGTAAACAAGGCCTTTTCAATTTATTGTAAGGAATGTTATTTCGGGTTCATTTAAGTGTATGCCTCGCGGAGAGTATAAAAATATTGCATTGTTATGAAACCCTTTTTCTATAAGTGGACTGTACTGGTAATTCTTCCGCCTTACTTTTAATAGGAGGCAATTGACCTCTGTAAAGTTTCGATTTGTCGAGCCTTTGATCTAAAAAACGACAAGAATATTGTATACACGTGTGGATAATATTAACATAATGTTTAAGACTTTTACATTGCTATACGCATTTGGTTGCAGTTTGGCTGTAAAAGTCACATCTATATTACAATAGTTGATTAGTTTTAAGTTCATATTTTATTTAATGCCTTTCGGTGGATTATAGGGAATGACAGTGGATTATATCCTGATAATTTCGCCTGTTTTGAACAGTGAAATTATCATGATTTTGAACCGACCCTACGTTATAAACTGATTGGAGCGTCAATTACACCGGGTTTACGTAAGAAATGACGCCATAAAAACGCCAAGCATGCGACGAAATCCCGCCAATTTTGACGTTCTTTGTGAATAAAATAGCTAGAAAGATTGATGTATTATTCCATTCGTGAACACAAAAAGATGCATTTTCACTCGTGGCTTCGCCACTCGTGAAAATATCACTTTTTATGTTCACTAAGTGAAATTATTAATTGATCTTACACCAAAACAAACAAGTATTCTTCATATATTTTTCCAGAAAGAAACAAAAATACATACGTACGGTAATTGGTGCGCACAAGCGTATCGGTCTAAACATTACCTAATTAAATCTTACATTCTTCTAGAAATAAATTTTAATCAAACATTCGAGGTCTGGAAAAACAAACAGTTTCTGGCCTATCATTTAAAGGCCTTAGATCCATATCCTTCAATCTACAGAGACCCTGGATTAAAAATAAAAGATTCTATATAAAACTGTGTGTACAGTTATAAAGGTGACTAAGAATATTTTTTTAACTACATGATTGCATAACGCCTATCAATACCCATATAATGACGCATGGTCACTCAAATACAACAATCATTATTGCAAAAAAGGTGGTTTCTACATTACAGTCAATAGCGTTACGAACGGTATTGGGCCAATATTTTGAATTATAAAGCCTTTATTTACATTTGCTATCAGGTTCACTCTTCGCGCATGCACTCACTTTATATTCTGAACTTAGGAATTCACTACCCGGTACTGATGAAGAACGTGTCACGTGGTATCACATCGGGTGTAAACCATATTCGAAAATAGCGTTTCCCCGTGCAATGTGACCTACACGTGCCATTTTTTTTTTTGGTAAGGAAAAAAAACCTTCACCAACATTAACGAGGGAGAGTGTATTTATTCATTATTTATTTTATTTATACTAAAAAAGATATTTTTTATCCTTTTTTTTTTCGCCTTTAATACATTCATTATTTTTAAGTGACAAGAATAAAGAAAATTTATGGCTAAATATATGTCTAAGTCTAAGTAAAGACATTTAATTTTATTGTTTGAAAGAGATTCGATGAGTTGCAATGTATCGGATATGTCTATATTTAAAATGCGCAGTTGAGAGTTCTTTCTATAATATATTTTTGAAACGACCCCCATTCAAATAATCCAGGTCATGCCTCGTTTCAGACTGACAACAAGTATGCAATGGCTGACGGCCTACCATTTCGCCGAGTGGAAATGAAAGACTCGGCCGTGTTAAGTGAGACTGGTTCGGATTTAGGGGACAACATCTCTCAGGGAAATAAGGATGATAATGTGGAAAATGACACGGAAAATTATTTTGAGGACAGGTTTCGCGTTGACAGAAAGAAACTGGAGCAAATGCTTCAGGGTAAGTTGACAGTTGTTTATTGCAGACAATTCTGAGACTGGACATGTTTTCCTTTTTAGATTAATGTTTGAACACAAAAGTTGAATGCAGACTCAAAGCTTAATATTTCAGATGAATACAGTCATAATCCTTTCCTTGCTTGCAACAGGGCTGTCAATCCATTTATCTACATTTTGCAACAATTGAAAATAAAATGCATTACTGTACATAACAAATGATTTGTCAAAGAGTGATTGTTATACTTATAGGTCCACAGTTCAAAGTCATATCACTTTCTAGTAATCTACACACATGTGTATTGGACCACATAATCATTATGTGATATTGTTCACTAAGCCAGTACAGTTGATGCCTTTAATTTAAGGCTGTTGTCACAGTGTCTGTTATAATTTTAATTTTCAATTAATGTATTATTATATAATTTTTAACATTTCACTCTGATATCATTCACATGCCAACATATAAATACACTAAAGATTGTTTATATTTAATCAGAGCCTTTGCTTGAACCTCTGTAGTGAAGGAGCAAAGTATAAGAAGAGTATTTGGATCAACACATTTGAATATCTTTATTCCTAACACCGAAAAAGCAAATTTTAACACTCCAGAACATTTATTCAAGAAAAGAATATTGAAGTTTTTAGATGAAGTTTTTTTTTTAAATTCATCATATTAAACTGTAATTGATATTTTTAAAGAATTATTGATAGTTTAATAATTATTAATGATATAGTCTAAGCAGTTTTAAAATAACCTCATAGTGAAATATATTATTAATTTCTTTCTATTTATTGTTCTATATCTAAGAAATGCTTTTTCCTAGCACAACCTTATATGGACCTGGTTTTCTTGTAGATATTGCTTTAGTATATTTGTAAAATAAAATGCCATACTGACATAAAGGTCTTGGATCCTCATCTATAAAATAAGCTCTGAATTAAAAATAAATCTATATTAAAGTCTTTGAACATGTTTTGTCCATGGAACCATGAGAGAACCATCTGAATATATTATAAAGTACTGGTATTATAATAACTATGATCAGCTTGTTGAATCCATTATGTGCTTCTACAGTTTTTAAAAAAATAATTCAAACATTTAGTATAGATGGCCATTAGCAAAACTACAAATATACTGTTAAATTTAGTTTTGAAAATATGTGTTACATTGAATTCAAAGGGTTATTATTTCAGTATTTAGAATTTAATTTATTAAATTGAGTAACAGGTTTTATTTAGGTTAATTTTTTTTTTTTTTTAAACAACAACAACAACAACATTTAAAATATTTTTATTGTGTCAGATGAAATTGGTTTATTAACATTCATAGTTACATATTATTATTATTATATAATCATTTATTACTAAAACAATGAATGCATTAATTATTTTGTAATGCATAAATCAGGCCTTTTGAGTGCTCAGGCTCTTATATCCCTTTCCCTCATATATACTCCTTTTGACGCCCTCTATAGGTATCACATAAAGCCTGACCTGCAGAAAACCACAGTTAAACCTTACCAAATTTAATTACAAAATCCTCATTTCCAGACCACTGAGGAGCAGCGAACAGCATAAAACCTGATCAGCCTGCGAGTTACTCGCAGGCTGATCTGGTTTTATGCTGTTCATATAGGTCTTTTCATGGTGTCCTCTATGAGGGAAAGGGATATACCGGCTCCTTTCCTAATAATCCAAGCAATTAACTTTTCTCGAGTCTCATTGTGCTATTTGACTTGCTCAGAATAATCTTCCGTTAAATGGCTATAAATCTGTTTAGGCTTTCTTTCCTCCTTTATCATGGATATTTCCTTCTGAACATTTTTGGAAATTCATGTAGTTTTTCAATAATGCTACATGTATTACCCCAAGAATTTTCTTCCTCCTGTCTGAGGAAAATGGTGCTTTGAATTGAAGGGCAAAAAAAAAAGAAGGAAATTATGGCTCCTTCTCTTTCATCTTAAGTATAGGTTCAGGTCAGAGGTCATGGTTTTTAAGTATATTGTCAACTGATGAGATTGCTAACGAGCATGGATTAAAACTATTTTCTTTTAACTTCAGGTATTATAAAATTAAGAAAGACATGCAGTTTGTTTGAACTCATACATTAACTGGCACATTATATGTCTGAAGATCGTGTGATAAGTTACAGGTATATGATGATGTTAATAATGAGCAATAAGTATATAAACAAGTCCATCATATCCAGCAAGATTGTTTCAAAGTCTGACACTTAAGTTTACACAGAGAGCACAAATGAAATTATGGTCTCCTTTCTTTGAAATGGTGAGGATTAATTGGGATAAAATTAGGAGATTAAAATCATCAGCATGTTATTGTGTGTCTTTGTGGAAAATCTGATACCTAATACTCTGTATATACAGTCTGCTCTTAGACGTTTGATCTAGGAATTGCTTATTAACGAGTAAATGGTGCTGTTATGTATTAGCCAAGTTATTGCCTCTTAGTGTGAAGTCAGTGCTGTACCTTTTCTATATCCTATATTGTGCCAGGCTACAGATCTGTGCTGCATGGCACATAGGTACCGGTAGTAAATATCTCCGTGATCTCTGCCTGAGTTAGTCTGGAGATATTTACTGCACTAGCAATTAACAATCAATTAAAGTTTGGCTTTCTTCCACCTAGGGCCCAGCACTAATTACCCTCCTAGTGAAGACAGCTACTGTACTACTAATTTAACTTGATTGGTTGTTTTTTATCTTGTATTATTCATTTAATTGGTGATAACTGGGGTGAAAAACTGACTTGAAAATGAACGGTTAAATTGTAACAGGTGTTTTAGGTTGTATAGAATCATTTCACTCCACACCATCATATTTCATCTTAAAATTTTCCCTCATAGAGGAAACCATGAAAAGACCTATGCGAACAACATAAAACCAGATCAGCCTGCGAGTAACTCGCAGGCTGATCAGGTTTTATGCTGTTCGCTGCTCCTCAGTGGTCTGGAAATGAGGACTTTATAATTAAATTTGGTAAGGTTTAAGTGTGGTTTTCTGCAGATCAGGCTTTATGTGGTACCTATTGAGTGTGTCAAAATGAGTATATATGAGGGAAAGGGTTAAAATATATCAGTAGAGTGTGTTTGTCAATCTAAAAGATATTCTTAGAATGCTTTGCATTTGTATTCAGTATTAATTTTGTTATGGCAATATCATAACAGATTTGGTGAAACCTGAACTTTTTTATGCATGTCTGTATAATTATTTGCCACCTAATTTATTGTTTTGATGATCAAAGAGATATAATCAATATTTTGTCATCGTGAATGAATGGTGTATAGTCAAAGTGAAAAAAAGCAATAACAAAAAAAAACAACAGTTTATTATAAACAGAATTTTGCAGGCTTTTACTTTTTCTAGGTATATTTCCCACTCAGATTTTGGAAAATTTCTTAGAAAAAAATTCAGATTGAGAACAATTAAGAAACCATGAAATATATATTTAAATTCTGGTATATTCTTCATGATTTACAAGAAATTTCCCTGGGTAATGGATCAGATTATCTGACTACAAATGTCTCTCATACGAAACATTTTGTGTAGAATCTCAAAGTACAATAACTTAATCTTATTTTCTCTGACACCATGAGTCATGTGTCTTTACATGTTCACCAGTTTGTCTCCTTTTTCTACTGCACACAGGTTTTGACCCCCTCTTCCTAATGCTTCTTCAGAAACACCAAAATCAAATATAGCAATGTCTGTCTTTACATTTACTTGACCTAAGATTACTTTTGCTTCTAATAAGAAGGTTCCAGTGAAGAAAATGTATCCAGTGGATACATCTACTTGGATAAACTGGTTTTAACCTCTGTAATATTTATGTCACCTTTTGTTTGAGATATAAACTTCAATATTGTTTTCCTAAGGTATTTGTATTGTAGTTTAACAATGAAGGATGGGCCAACTTGGGTACAATATCAGACTATAAAAATGATAAGGAAGAAATGAAGAAAATTATGATAAGAACCTATTAGTTATCAACTGAATATTGGAAATGTCATTCAAAAAATACATGACAATTATGTTTGCCTGTTCTCCCGGTGTCATATTTCCCATCAAAGGGTTGGATTTCTATCAGACAGAAAGATGATGTGTTGATGTCAGTTGATCAGTGCTGATGTATTGTTAAGGCCCATGGCCCCTTTGTAGATTGAATGGCCATTTGTACAGATACTGTCACATGCAGACAAATTTCATGTCTTAATTATTATGTAGTGTGTAAAGTGCAGAATATGATTATATTTGGGAGGGTTTCACCCACTTGTATGACACTGCTTGAAGATTCATTGAGTGTGAGACTTGGCAGAAAAAAGATGGCAGAAAAAAGATGTAATTGAAATATGTTTATTTATTACTTGTCTCTTATTCACCTAACAGTAAACAACGAGGAAAGGTGTAAAATTTCAGACACAGATTTCAAATTCAGATTCTATGTATGCAATACTTAGAAAAAATAAATTTACAAAATGTAATGTGAAATGAATTGTTATCAAGCAAGCAGAGAATGGGATCCTGAAAATCCTCCTCTTGTGATAGGGCATGAGCTCCTAAGCACTGAACAATATATGGGGCATTGAGTCCTTCATTAGTCCCTCATATGAACCAGGAGTCCCTTATCTGGGATGAGAGTCCCTCATTTGAACCAGGAGTCCCTTATTTGAGATGAGAGTCCCTCTGAACCAGGGAACCCTCATGGGAGGGATGGGAGTCCCTCATTTGAATCTTAGTCCCTAATTTGAACTTTGAGCCCTCATTTGGACAAGAAGTCTCTAATTTGGGCCTTGAATCCTGGGTTTGATTCTAATAGCATGGTTTTCTTAGTTAATAACCGGTGTCAGTGTGTTATACTGTACCAAATGTCAGTGTAGCAGAATGATTTTCATCTCCAAGTATCCCGACATATAATTAAACAAGAACATATCATGCAACTTCTGGTGTTGAGTGATAATTAAAGTCCCTCAGGTTAAAGTAATATTCTGTTTTGTGTAGGGAAGACCAATGTTTGGGCATAATTGTTGAAATAATCATGCATTGCTATATTTAGAGACCCAAACAAACAAAGGATGAAACAAGCAGACCCACATGGAATATCCATTAGCCCTGTGAAGGTACCATGGAAATACCAGTATTGATGATGACAGAGGTTTAGATAACATTAAAGTCTTGTAATGGACACTTCTTAGCTTTCTATCCATGCATGCTGAAATATATTGACACTATTTTTTAACAGATGAATTATTCTCAAGAATTTGGTTTGCCTTTGGAACATCAGCTCATGGAAATGGCTGATGTTTTCTTAAAAACTATTGCAGAAAATGTCTTGTCAAGAAAATGGTAGTTTGTAAATGAGTTATATTGATATACCTGGACCAGTGTCCTAGAAAATACATAAGTATGGTCTCAGGCTATACTCAAATCCCTATTGAAACTAATGGGCATGGTGAGAGTCTGCATATAAAAATTACACGAAAGTACCATTTTAATTTTCGAGAACATGGGGCCTGGTCCATTTAATTTCTATGATAATAATTACCTGCAAGTAAGGAAGTGGCCGTCTTGGCTTGGAAATGAACACTCAGAGCAGCCTGTGAGTTGCATTATATTGTTTATTTCATTGTATCATAAAAAAAAGTGTTTTTTTTTTCAATTATGATAATAATTCTAGTGTATTTGGCTTTATTTAAGCTTTGTTATTGTTTTATACAGTAAACTGAAAGCTAATAACTGTTAAGGAAATACTTTTATAATGTTATATATTGGTATAGGAAAGCCAAATGTGAACATTAAATTGATAACAAGGGTGGCAAGTCCTGTGTAAACACTGGTTTTATCATTAGAGCTGACGAGAATTATTTTTATTGGCAGCCGTCTGGAGTGACCTCAGTGTTAACCATTTTTTCCAAGATAAAATGAATACTCAAAGATACAGAATTTATTAGTGGGGAGCTGGTAAACCCAGTTCATATTGATTCATATTTTTGTATGTAGATATGAAATGTCAATATCATTAGTGAAGATATATTGAGTGAACGCCGACACTTTCAAGGCCTATTGTGGACTGAAGAAACAAACATATCAAAGTACAAAGGGGTGTTCGCATTCTTTGATAGGGTTAATGTTTGGAATGGCATGAGCACTGTTAATGAAATTGAATTTCTTGTTGTACCAGGCTCGTTAATATAATATCAAAAATGTCGATCAAATGAGTTTTAAAAAGGTTCAATAGCAGATTTAAATAAGATTTAAGGGGGTGAGGTTGGGGGGTTTCTAAATGGAATATTTTATGTTTTAATTAAACAAAATTAAGTTATCTTTAAGATATTATTACAAAGCTTTGCTACTCCCATCTCTCTTTTTTCTCTTCTTAAATGAGCAAAGTTATACTTA
Source organism: Solen grandis (assembly GCA_021229015.1). Lineage (NCBI taxonomy): Eukaryota > Metazoa > Mollusca > Bivalvia > Adapedonta > Solenidae > Solen > Solen grandis. Next base: position 64,341,334 of record CM037778.1, on the reverse strand, counting down.
AATTGCATGACTGTGCTTTCATTCTAAGATAAAAAATTTTGATGGCGGGGTGGGGTGGGGGAAAATACAGAATTAAGCCATATTATCATATAGAATTCAATAGCAACTAAAAATTGCAGTTAGGTGTAATTATGTATAAATTCTTATATTTATCATGTATTCATATTTTAGATATTTTGTCTGTCCAACCTTAAACTATCATTTTGCCCCTCACAGTTGTGGGTTTGAGTCCCGGCTGTGAGTGACTAAGGTTATTTTTTCATGTGAAGAAGCCTTCCGACTGACTTGGGGTAGGTCAGTTTTACCAGATGTCTCTGTGCCCTCGGAGTTTTACTCTACTATTAGCAAGACTTAACTATATGACTGAAATACTGTTGCAGTGATTGTAAACACTTTCCCCCACCACCACCCCGCCCCCCCAACAAAAAAAATAAATAAAAAATAAACCCAACCTTGAGGGGGTTGGTCAGAATAAAATACATGTACACATATTACAGTCATAATTATATATTTGTATGGACCATTTCAAACATTTGCTAAACGAATTGACAAATTCATTTATAGGACAATGAAGGTTACAGTATTTTAATGTTTCCTGTGTAAATAGATTATCTCTGATCTGCTTATACAGTACTGGTGTCAAGGTACAGATTGAAATGCATACAGATTATCAGTAATCTGTTTAAATCCTGGAGTCAAAGCATTTCAATACATGATTTTATTAGAGGAAAACAATGAACACAGTTGATATCTCCAGTAAAGTTTCCATCATCCAGATAAGCAATTGGTGAGGATTTTAGGATCTTAAAATAAGAATCTTTTGTGATTACCTCAGAAGTTGCACTTAAAAACTTCAGATTTTTATTTTTGGAAAAAAAGAAATGAGTATTCATGAACTTCTGTGATAAATTATGACCGTATTTCACGAAGTGGGTATACATGTGTGTACCAGGTGTGATGGTGAATGAGTGGGTAGGGAGCGAGTGACTCGGAGTTTGTGAGTCAGTTTTGTAGGGAGTAGCTCTCAATATTGAAACTGGTAATCTTCTACAGTTTTGTTATTGTTCACTCTTATTTAGTGCTCCATATCACAGGTGGATGTATATAAATTGTTACCTGCACTGTGATGCATATTATTATTTCTTAATATAATGTTATTTAAGACTAGGGTTTCTGCAATACACTTTCCACCTCCCAAGGATCATTTAGTCTCAGACATTGGTCATGGTTCACCTGACATCAAATCTGTCCAGTCTCCTCCAAGTGGCGTCAGATGCTTCCTGGCCCCAGCCAAGTCGTTCCCTGCCCCCCCAGGATCAGTCCCAGCCATCTTTGTTCAGTTGATATCAAGCCTGTCGAGCCTCCTCCAAGTGGCTGTTTCCCCAGCACCCTCAGGTGTGATTCTTATTTTGGCACACATCAAGAATATTAATCTATTTTGACCCACTTTTAGTGATCCAAAATGAAAACAGTGACCCACCTTGTTAAATGAATGTGGTTTAGATTTATAGGAATCACAGGGAAAGCCTATCATGCTGTTGTTCAGGACATGCTTTTGTTCAATTAAAAACTGCAAGAGATATTACTAGATTATGGCTGTTGCTGCACCTGGACTGATTGTTTTCATTTTTTTATATCCCCGAAACAAAGTTTGGGGGGGGTATATAGGAGTCACCCGGTGGTCGGTCGGTCGGTTGGTCGATCGGTCGGTCTGTCCAGCGGTCCGTTGCATTTTCTTTGTCCGGAGCATAACTTGAAAACCACAAGTTGGATTTCAAAACAATTTCATACAATGGTCAACCACAATATGAGGAAGTGCAGTGCACAAGAACCATAACTCTATCTAGAGTAATTACAGAGTTATTGCCCTTTGTATTTTTTCCTTGTCCGGAGTATAACTTGTAAAGTACTGATATGATTTCAAAACAATTTCATACAAAGGTCAAGCACAATGAGAGGAAGTGCAGTGCACAAGAACCATAACTCTATCTATAGGAATTACAGAGTTATTGCCCTTAGTTACTTTTCCTTGTCCAGAGTATAACTTGTAAACTACTGGTTGGATTTCAAAACAATTTCATACAATGGTCAACCACAATATGAGGAAGTGCAGTGCACAAGAACCATAACTCTATCTAGAGTAATTACAGAGTTATTTCCCTTTGTTACTTTTCCTTGTTTTTCTTGTCCTGAACATAACTCGAATATTATACATGGTATATACTTGAAACTTAAAATGTAAACAGATGGCGACTAGGAGAAGTGCAGTGTCCAAGAACTGTAACCTTATATTTCTAAACTACTGTGACAAACAACCATTATTGACTCTCTATCAACTTTAAATAAAAACTTTACGTACTTATTACTATCACAACCAATATACTTTGTATACAGGTTCTTATCTATGCTCTGCCTGAAGTCTGGCTTCTCCTGCATTAAAGTATTTTGCGAGGGTATTAATCACCTTCAGTGATAGCTCTAGTTTTGGTCATGAAAATAAAGTATTTTTTCTAGGAAAATAACCCTTTACTTCATGTAGATTCATTTTGATGTATTGGCAAACAGAGCAGACCCAGATCAGACAGCTCCTATAGGAGATCAGGGTCTCCTCTGTTTGCTCAAACAATATCGTAGAGTTCAGATTCTTAACAGTCTGCAGAGCAAGGAGAAACCTTTGTTTCATAAACCATTCAAAGTGCAGTAAATTAATATTCATTATATTGTTATTTTGTACAGGAATGTTCATAAGGTAGATGGTGAACAGTACATTAATCCTTTCCCTCATAGAGGAAACTATGAAAAGACCTATGCGAAAAGCATAAAACCAGATCAGCCTGCGAGTATCTCGCAGGCTGATCAGGTTTTATGCTGTTTGCTGCTCCTCAGTGGTCTGGAAATGAGGATTTTGTAATTAAATTTGGTAAGGTTTAACTGTGGTTTTCTGCAGATCAGGCTTTATGTGGTACCTATTAAGTGCGTCAAAATGAGTCTATATGAGGGAAAGGGTTAACACAATTCATTTTAATATGTGATTTATTATTGTTCATATTATATATGAAAAACTCAAACCATATTGCTCATACATCAATATTGCTGAGAGAAGCTACAATGAATGAAAAAAAGTAGTTTATGATACAACCAGTATTGATATCAGTAAAAGATTTAGCCCTGTGGTAAATATAAATTTCTTGCATGGAACATAAAAGTCATGATAATATCAGAATAGAAAATTGATTTACATAAAGTATTTAACACTGATGAATAATATGGATGTAATTTTCAGAGCTCTGTTGTTTTGTTGGTCTAATTTTTAGCTTGCCTGTTCGCTGATGATGCTTATGATGATGATGATGTTGTCTTCCTATCTTTTAACCCTTTCCCTCATATAGACTCATTTGACGCCCTCAATAGGTAACACATAAAGCCTGATCTGCAGAAAACCACAGTTAAACCTTACCAAATTTAATTACAAAATCCTCATTTCCAGACCACTGAGGAGCAGCGAACAGCATAAAACCTGATCAGCCTGTGAGTTACTCGCAGGCTGATCTGGTTTTATGTTGTTCATATAGATCTTTTCATGGTTTCCTCTATGAGGGAAAGGGTTAACTTATTTTCTTTTATGTTGAAAAGTAAATCAGTAAACCACTCACGCTAATCCCTCTCAGTGGTTCCTGGGTTGGACAAGTACTTTGCACCAGCTGAATTCTGGGAAGGTCATAAAGTATTCAAACTATAACCTTTGGATCCACATTCATGTAGACTACCACCAGACTACAACATCTTGTCATGTTTCGGTTGGTATAAACATCAAGGAATCATCCTAAAACTTCCTAGTCTGTAGGCAATTAAGCATCCCCTATCTGTATAATTAATCTCTCAGCACACCATCACAAGAAATGATGCCATGGCAGTGGGGTATGCTTAACAAGCATATTCACGGAGATCCAATATTTCAGATTTGTCTGTTATATAAGTAGACTCTCAACACTTGTTTCTAGTCTACAACCCCATGGCTAGAACAGGTGTTGGCGGCCATTCCAGAGGTTGATGAGAAGGTCCCTGAGCTAGAAGCAGATTTTTCTATAGAATTTTGTTGTTAACTTTTGAATTCCTAATCAATTGTGATGTAAATTTTTGCTCTATGGGGGTAAACAGCAAAGAACACATGCAGAGAATTTCCCAAAATTGTGGCACTATCCAATGTTATCAACGGAATGGAATTTATAGTTTGCTTGAATTATGTGGTTAAGTTTTTAATTAAACTGGCATTTTTATTAGTTGAATATCTGTTGTTGTTTTTTTAACTGCAAGACCTGTGTCACCATATTTAGAGTGCTTAATGATTATTTTACTACTACCCAATATATAATTGCTCTACAATCTTTCTGAAAGACAGCTCTCTTCTCAGCTGTCTAAGACTTGTGAGAAAGTATTGTATTCCCATGCAGATGTTGGTATTTAAAGTATTAATGTCAGATATAAACAAGGGAAAATCTCTTTCCACTCAAAATCAGGAAAATGTCATCCAGTTTCAGGAATGTTTTTTGATTTATTTTCTGCTATAAGGAAAGTGTTTTTTGTGATTTATTGTCAGGCCTCAGATTTGGAAGATTTTCTGTGGCAATATAACCCGTGGCAGTAATGGGAGAAACATCACAGAATATAACACTTATCTCCAGTCCTGTCAGTCCTTTGATACAGCAGTCATAGCTTCTGGTTCTTTGATTTATGGTTTCTCACAGCCAAAGGCAGGAGGGGAGTAATTCTACCTGGGGTGTAGCGACCATCTGGTTCATTGTCTCATCATTTAGCAACCTGAGGTAATCAGAAGTGAAATATAGGTATCATATACACTTAAGGCTCCAAAACAATGGCTACCTCTAAGCAGTAAGAGTTTTACTTTTAGCCGATTAATTTACCAGAGCACAGTCAAAACCTCTGTACAGTAGCAACTTTCAGCAGCAACACCTTTCTGTGACTCCGGCAAATGTTGCTGCTGAAAGGTTCCACTGTATAAGGAATCATCATTCAAACCAGAATCCTGGAGGCAACATTCATAAAACAAATGATGATGATCTCGATGATGATGATGATGATGATGATGATGATGATGATGATGATGATTTCCTTAAAGAAGCTATACTTTGGTATAAACATGCCCAGTAAAATGAACATGGCTTTGACTCTGTAAGTAATTTAGAGGACACAGCCTAGCTGTAACATGGTTTATTATGGAGTGTTATAGCAGTTCCTAGTGGGTCCAATATCTCAGTGTGTGGCTGTGTCCCTGTAACATTTCATCATGTTACCTTGCTCCACCCTCCTTCAAATCTTCCTGCACTAAATCCATGGGGGGGTTCTTCTATCACACAGCCCAGGCTCTTTTGTGATATCCGTTTCCAGGCCGACTCTGAAATATATCAGACCACCATTTTAGCCTGTGGAATTTCTGATTTGGATTTTGAAGTTCTAGAGTGGTTTCATGGCTTCCTCTTCCACAGGGCTGATTTTACAGTCGTTATCTAAATGTACGAACCATTATCAAGCCATTGAAGGTCATCCCAGTGCTGTAACAGTGCCTTAGTTGAGCCAGAATGCTTATCAGTCGCACCAAGGCTTGTTCTTCATGTAACTTCTGATTTCTTGGTTCTAGGCCATTCTGTATTAAAAAAGGAATAATTATGTAAACAACACTGATAAATGGACAAAGAATGCAGGGTGTTACAGAGATTGGATGAATAGATTTAACACTTTGAGTGTGTGAACAGGCAATGAGCTTCTGAAATTAAGAACATATTTTTTTATTATTAGGTTTTCGCACAACTGCGAAGTGCGAAAACCTATTGTTCTCGTTGTGTTTATTTGTCATTTTTTTTTTTTTTTTTATTTTTCTTCTTCTGTCAAAAATTTGTCCCGAGCCTACAGTAACGTAGGATTAAGCTACGACCATGAAATTTTTAACACTTATTCACATTGTCCTGACTTAGATCCTTAGGAGCCATTTTTTCAGATTTGTCTCCCATTGTGCCGCTAGGTGGCGTTTATTATGTAATTGATTGTATTGAAAAATCTCCAAAATCCAAAGTCGGATTTAGATACGGTTTTTTTTATTCTGTTCCTTATTGGCACCCCAACAAAATATATAGGTCTAGAAGTTCAAAAAGATATCATTTCCTGTTCAGGAGGGGACCAAAGTTCGAATCTTGGAAATAACGCGTTTTTTAAGAGAAAATATGGTAGGTCCCTTTAAACAGAAATATTGGCCGACTTTGATAAGATAGAAGAATTTTGTTTGTTTAAACAGATTCGCAAGACCTAGCCGCACAAAATATATAGTGTGGCAATTTCAGGAAATGCACCGTTTATCCGCTAGAGGCGTTCAAAGATCACTGAATACGGAAAAAATAAAAATTTCAAGTTTTTAAAATATTTCATTTTTCGTCATTTTTTCATGTTTTTTCGTTCTCCTGTATTTATTTCTTGTTCGATTTTCATGAAATTTTCACTGAATGTGCAGTATGATGTTCTTAATCAGCTTATACTTTAAAATAATAAAAGGTAGTAAAGGTCAAGGTCATATCAGCAATATCGATTTTTTCTTTGACCTCATATAGCTCAAAAACGGTAAATATTCTATCGAGACATAACGGGTATAAAATGTTATGCTTTAAGAGACCTTTCTAACGGTACCAAAATTTTAAAAGTCAGACATCAAATGAAAAAAATAATTATGAAAAAACTCAATTATAGGTACACACAGTGGTTTTCTGCATTTATCTCAGAGGTTAATCACATATCATTATAATTTTATTATCAGATTTATAGAATGTTTATTTACCTTTCTAACGATATGCAGTTTTTGAAGATCGGGTAAAAAATGGTCGAGTTATGTTAGATTTCCCATACGTAGCGAAAGCCCAATTTTTAAAATATTTCAGTCCAACGCTTATCTTACTTGTACTGGGGTGTGTATATTTCTCAGTGTATTATTGGCCATTTGACCACAGCGTAGCTGGGATGATGTAAACAACTCGCGGTCAAGTGACTTTCCTGCAGTCTAATGCTGGTCTACCTGTACTGGTGAACTGGGGGTGTGTATAGTTCTCAGTGTATTGGCCATACGTGTCTGTATACCACGGCCGGGATGATGTTAACCTTTATTGGTTGTTTTACAAATGTAGGACACAGTTTATTTATTTTTCTTCTTCTGTCAAAAATTTGTCCCGAGCCTACAGTAACGTAGGATTAAGCTACGACCATGAAATTTTAACACTTATTCACATTGTCCTGACTTAGATCCTTAGGAGCCATTTTTTCAGATTTGTCTCCCATTGTGCCGCTAGGTGGCGTTTATTATGTAATTGATTGTATTGAAAAATCTCCAAAATCCAAAGTCGGATTTAGATACGGTTTTTTTTATTCTGTTCCTTATTGGCACCCCAACAAAATATATAGGTCTAGAAGTTCAAAAAAGATATCATTTCCTGTTCAGGAGGGGACCAAAGTTCGAATCTTGGAAATAACGCGTTTTTTAAGAGAAAATATGGTAGGTCCCTTTAAACAGAAATATTGGCCGACTTTGATAAGATAGAAGAATTTTGTTTGTTTAAACAGATTCGCAAGACCTAGCCGCACAAAATATATAGTGTGGCAATTTCAGGAAATGCACCGTTTATCCGCTAGAGGCGTTCAAAGATCACTGAATACGGAAAAAATAAAAATTTCAAGTTTTTAAAATATTTCATTTTTCGTCATTTTTTCATGTTTTTTCGTTCTCCTGTATTTATTTCTTGTTCGATTTTCATGAAATTTTCACTGAATGTGCAGTATGATGTTCTTAATCAGCTTATACTTTAAAATAATAAAAGGTAGTAAAGGTCAAGGTCATATCAGCAATATCGATTTTTTCTTTGACCTCATATAGCTCAAAAACGGTAAATATTCTATCGAGACATAACGGGTATAAAATGTTATGCTTTAAGAGACCTTTCTAACGGTACCAAAATTTTAAAAGTCAGACATCAAATGAAAAAAATAATTATGAAAAAACTCAATTATAGGTACACACAGTGGTTTTCTGCATTTATCTCAGAGGTTAATCACATATCATTATAATTTTATTATCAGATTTATAGAATGTTTATTTACCTTTCTAACGATATGCAGTTTTTGAAGATCGGGTAAAAAATGGTCGAGTTATGTTAGATTTCCCATACGTAGCGAAAGCCCAATTTTTAAAATATTTCAGTCCAACGCTTATCTTACTTGTACTGGGGTGTGTATATTTCTCAGTGTATTATTGGCCATTTGACCACAGCGTAGCTGGGATGATGTAAACAACTCGCGGTCAAGTGACTTTCCTGCAGTCTAATGCTGGTCTACCTGTACTGGTGAACTGGGGGTGTGTATAGTTCTCAGTGTATTGGCCATACGTGTCTGTATACCACGGCCGGGATGATGTTAACCTTTATTGGTTGTTTTACAAATGTAGGACACAGTTTATTTATTTTTCTTCTTCTGTCAAAAATTTGTCCCGAGCCTACAGTAACGTAGGATTAAGCTACGACCATGAAATTTTAACACTTATTCACATTGTCCTGACTTAGATCCTTAGGAGCCATTTTTTCAGATTTGTCTCCCATTGTGCCGCTAGGTGGCGTTTATTATGTAATTGATTGTATTGAAAAATCTCCAAAATCCAAAGTCGGATTTAGATACGGTTTTTTTTATTCTGTTCCTTATTGGCACCCCAACAAAATATATAGGTCTAGAAGTTCAAAAAAGATATCATTTCCTGTTCAGGAGGGGACCAAAGTTCGAATCTTGGAAATAACGCGTTTTTTAAGAGAAAATATGGTAGGTCCCTTTAAACAGAAATATTGGCCGACTTTGATAAGATAGAAGAATTTTGTTTGTTTAAACAGATTCGCAAGACCTAGCCGCACAAAATATATAGTGTGGCAATTTCAGGAAATGCACCGTTTATCCGCTAGAGGCGTTCAAAGATCACTGAATACGGAAAAAAAAAAATTTCAAGTTTTTAAAATATTTCATTTTTCGTCATTTTTTCATGTTTTTTCGTTCTCCTGTATTTATTTCTTGTTCGATTTTCATGAAATTTTCACTGAATGTGCAGTATGATGTTCTTAATCAGCTTATACTTTAAAATAATAAAAGGTAGTAAAGGTCAAGGTCATATCAGCAATATCGATTTTTTCTTTGACCTCATATAGCTCAAAACGGTAAATATTCTATCGAGACATAACGGGTATAAAATGTTATGCTTTAAGAGACCTTTCTAACGGTACCAAAATTTTAAAAGTCAGACATCAAATGAAAAAAATAATTATGAAAAAACTCAATTATAGGTACACACAGTGGTTTTCTGCATTTATCTCAGAGGTTAATCACATATCATTATAATTTTATTATCAGATTTATAGAATGTTTATTTACCTTTCTAACGATATGCAGTTTTTGAAGATCGGGTAAAAAATGGTCGAGTTATGTTAGATTTCCCATACGTAGCGAAAGCCCAATTTTTAAAATATTTCAGTCCAACGCTTATCTTACTTGTACTGGGGTGTGTATATTTCTCAGTGTATTATTGGCCATTTGACCACAGCGTAGCTGGGATGATGTAAACAACTCGCGGTCAAGTGACTTTCCTGCAGTCTAATGCTGGTCTACCTGTACTGGTGAACTGGGGGTGTGTATAGTTCTCAGTGTATTGGCCATACGTGTCTGTATACCACGGCCGGGATGATGTTAACCTTTATTGGTTGTTTTACAAATGTAGGACACAGTTTATTTATTTTTCTTCTTCTGTCAAAAATTTGTCCCGAGCCTACAGTAACGTAGGATTAAGCTACGACCATGAAATTTTTAACACTTATTCACATTGTCCTGACTTAGATCCTTAGGAGCCATTTTTTCAGATTTGTCTCCCATTGTGCCGCTAGGTGGCGTTTATTATGTAATTGATTGTATTGAAAAATCTCCAAAATCCAAAGTCGGATTTAGATACGGTTTCTTTTATTCTGTTCCTTATTGGCACCCCAACAAAATATATAGGTCTAGAAGTTCAAAAAAGATATCATTTCCTGTTCAGGAGGGGACCAAAGTTCGAATCTTGGAAATAACGTGTTTTTTAAGAGAAAATATGGTAGGTCCCTTTAAACAGAAATATTGGCCGACTTTGATAAGATAGAAGGATTTTGTTTGTTTAAACAGATTCGCAAGACCTAGCCGCACAAAATATATAGTGTGGCAATTTCAGGAAATGCACCGTTTATCCGCTAGAGGCGTTCAAAGATCACTGAATACGGAAAAAATAAAAAATTCAAGTTTTTAAAATATTTCATTTTTCGTCATTTTTTCATGTTTTTTCGTTCTCCTGTATTTATTTCTTGTTCGATTTTCATGAAATTTTCACTGAATGTGCAGTATGATGTTCTTAATCAGCTTATACTTTAAAATAATAAAAGGTAGTAAAGGTCAAGGTCATATCAGCAATATCGATTTTTTTTTGACCTCATATAGCTCAAAAACGGTAAATATTCTATCGAGACATAACGGGTATAAAATGTTATGCTTTAAGAGACCTTTCTAACGGTACCAAAATTTTAAAAGTCAGACATCAAATGAAAAAAATAATTATGAAAAAAACTCAATTATAGGTACACACAGTGGTTTTCTGCATTTATCTCAGAGGTTAATCACATATCATTATAATTTTATTATCAGATTTATAGAATGTTTATTTACCTTTCTAACGATATGCAGTTTTTGAAGATCGGGTAAAAAATGGTCGAGTTATGTTAGATTTCCCATACGTAGCGAAAGCCCAATTTTTAAAATATTTCAGTCCAACGCTTATCTTACCTGTACTGGGGTGTGTATATTTCTCAGTGTATTATTGGCCATTTGACCACAGCGTAGCTGGGATGATGTAAACAACTCGCGGTCAAGTGACTTTCCTGCAGTCTAATGCTGGTCTACCTGTACTGGTGAACTGGGGGTGTGTATAGTTCTCAGTGTATTGGCCATACGTTTATCTCGAAAGTTCATCACTAATCAATATCACCTTAAGAAATAGAATGTAAGATTAATTTTCAATCCTTCTAACGATGTGCGGTTTTTGAAGATCGGGTAAAAACTAGTCAGACTATGTCCAATAAGATTGTGTAATTATACGAACTTCTATATTTCTCCTTCATAACTACCTATTCACAAACAAAGAAATAATATAGCTATAACACTGCATTGCTATCAGCTTTGGATAAAAAATTTGCATGTAAGTCTTCCCTTACAAACCACATATGATATTCATATCTGTGTCTTTATATGAATTTTTTTCTTGGAGATATTACAACATAATTTACTTAATTGTTATGTTCCTTAATTGAAATAAAATACTTAATATACACTGTATTAATTCCTTAAAATTAGATCACTACTAAATAAAACAAAGAACAAAATACTATAATCTGGTTTACATATTTATGTCTTGTTTAACTTAAATGTTCATTACATTGTAGATTTTAGTACTTTTTATTTGACTGCCTAACAATATCTAGATTTTGTCTTCTTGTATCTTGACATTGCATACAAATGTATATTTATATTTGACCCACTGAACTTGCCTGTTTGTACTTTTTTTCCAAAAAAAATGTTTCATATAGATTTTCTTGTTTAATTGCTAGACTTCAGTATTTTAACTAAAATTGTGTAGTTATTAGAATTTCTACATTTCTTCTTTCTTTTTTAAATAAGTAAAACTATAATAACTACATTGCATAGCTATCATATTTTTATTTTTTTTTTCTTTTTTTATTTCACCAATTAATTTTGACAGATTTGTGTTTTATTTTGTTTAAAATTAAACACTTAACATTTGGCATAATTACAACATAATTCATACTTCCAGTTATCAAGTAAAATCTCATTTTGAATGTTATGTTTTTTACGGTGACATATCCTATTTTGCCAATAGTCAATGTTCATTTCATATTATCTTTTTTTTTTTTACACTAAGATTAAATTAATTTAAAAATACTTTGTTATTCTTATATATGAATGAACACATATTAACACTGTCCCGTTTGTTTGGCATCCGTCAACATTTTATTCAAACAAAGTCTCATCCTTAACCAGTTGGCCAATTATGATGAAACTTTACAGGGATGTTCCTTGGGTGGTCCCCTTTCAAAGTTGTTCAAAAAATTGATTTCTATGAGAAATTCTGGTTGCCATGGCAACGGAGTTGAAAAACTTTAAAAATCTTCTTTTCCAAAACTACTGGCCAGATTTCAAAATGTTTTGGCACAAATGTCTTTTAGCTGAGTGTCTACCAAGATTGTTCATATTATTTGGATCCGTGTAAAAACATGGCCCCCAGGGGCAGAACTAGTTTTATATGTCTAAAGTGAAAATTTTAAAAAATATTTTCCAAATTACTGGCTAGGTTTCAAAATGTTTTGGCATTGTTGTTCCTTGGCTAAATGTATACCACGGCCGGGATGATGTTAACCTTTATTGGTTGTTTTACAAATGTAGGACACAGTTTATTTAGCTTTATAAAAAAGAGGTACAATTTCATATAAAAAAGTGAAAGGAATGATAGAAGAAGTAACAATAGCATTGTATGAAGCTTATCTAAGTGAGAAAACCGATGATGTTGCGGATGCAACTCTAGTTTCTCATGTTGCCTGTACCTAGAAAACTTAAAGGACAGATTATATGCTAGGGGTACAAGAAGAGGGAAAGCAGAAAATGTTCTCCTAATTAAATAACAATAAATAATAAGGAACAACACATATTGACTTCTGAGAGTTTATTCTTAATGACCCTCATCAGCTAGTTAGGTTTTCGCACAACTGCGAAGTGCGAAAACCTATTGTTCTCGTTGTGTTTATTTGTCATTTTTTTTTTTTTTTTTTTCTTCTTCTGTCAAAAATTTGTCCCGAGCCTACAGTAACGTAGGATTAAGCTACGACCATGAAATTTTTAACACTTATTCACATTGTCCTGACTTAGATCCTTAGGAGCCATTTTTTCAGATTTGTCTCCCATTGTGCCGCTAGGTGGCGTTTATTATGTAATTGATTGTATTGAAAAATCTCCAAAATCCAAAGTCGGATTTAGATACGTTTTTTTTTATTCTGTTCCTTATTGGCACCCCAACAAAATATATAGGTCTAGAAGTTCAAAAAAGATATCATTTCCTGTTCAGGAGGGGACCAAAGTTCGAATCTTGGAAATAACGCGTTTTTTAAGAGAAAATATGGTAGGTCCCTTTAAACAGAAATATTGGCCGACTTTGATAAGATAGAAGAATTTTGTTTGTTTAAACAGATTCGCAAGACCTAGCCGCACAACATATATAGTGTGGCAATTTCAGGAAATGCACCGTTTATCCGCTAGAGGCGTTCAAAGATCACTGAATACGGAAAAAATAAAAATTTCAAGTTTTTAAAATATTTCATTTTTCGTCATTTTTTCATGTTTTTTCGTTCTCCTGTATTTATTTCTTGTTCGATTTTCATGAAATTTTCACTGAATGTGCAGTATGATGTTCTTAATCAGCTTATACTTTAAAATAATAAAAGGTAGTAAAGGTCAAGGTCATATCAGCAATATCGATTTTTTCTTTGACCTCATATAGCTCAAAAACGGTAAATATTCTATCGAGACATAACGGGTATAAAATGTTATGCTTTAAGAGACTTTTCTAACGGTACCAAAATTTTAAAAGTCAGACATCAAATGAAAAAAATAATTATGAAAAAACTCAATTATAGGTACACACAGTGGTTTTCTGCATTTATCTCAGAGGTTAATCACATATCATTATAATTTTATTATCAGATTTATAGAATGTTTATTTACCTTTCTAACGATATGCAGTTTTTGAAGATCGGGTAAAAAATGGTCGAGTTATGTTAGATTTCCCATACGTAGCGAAAGCCCAATTTTTAAAATATTTCAGTCCAACGCTTATCTTACCTGTATTGGGGTGTGTATATTTCTCAGTGTATTATTGGCCATTTGACCACAGCGTAGCTGGGATGATGTAAACAACTCGCGGTCAAGTGACTTTCCTGCAGTCTAATGCTGGTCAAGTAACAATAGCATTGTATGAAGCTTATCTAAGTGAGAAAACCGATGATGTTGCGGATGCAACTCTAGTTTGTTTTAGTGTCTGCCTGATCTGGGTCCCCTATATTTTCTCATACAATATTGTAGTTAAAGGAAAATCCATTGTTTTATACATAGAGTAAATTGATATTAATGTTGTCATAAGTTTGTTCATGAGGTAAAAGTTTGTGGAAGTTTTTGAATCAGTTAAGGTTTTGAATCAGACTAATTTATCCGTGAGTGTTATGATACCCATATTTTATTATACAGATGACTTGTGATGACCCTGGCATGGTGTTATGACCCTGGTTTCAAGTGTTATAGGGGTCATACAGTGTGGGATAGGGTGGGGGTGATTTGGGTGCAGTGTATGGGTGGTTGAGGGGTGGGGGTCGGGAACAGGTGTACATTGTACTTACATTAAGAGTTGAAACACTACAGGTTTTCTGCTTGAGTGATATTCCTAGAGCCAGTATAGGTCAGAAACTCTAAGTACTCCTTGAGGGTGATTTTTTGTTTCATATCTCCACATATTCAATATCTTTTTACTTGTCATTTAGGCATTTGTCTGTTACTTTAAAAATTTTTTTATTTAATCTTCAGCTGCCATTTCATGTTTCTTCTTTTCTTTTTTGCTTTCTTTATTGGGTTGGGGTTTTAAGGTTTTTTGACATCTTTGTTTTTAATTTTATTTGTAATATTTATTTAATGTTGATGACTTGAGAAATATAATTATGATGTATTAATTTGCTGAACTTTAAATGGTATATGAAACATTTCCTTGCCGTTCAGTCATTGTAGAGTCTTAGCTACAATACTGCATGAGGAAACAGAGGCGGTTCCTTCCGAAACACGTCTATATGAAGTTAAGGGTTAAAACACTTCCATGATGGCATAACCCCAGGAGTTTTACATAATTGAAGAAACATTCTAGAAAGTGCAAAATGTTGCTGCGGTTTTTGTAAACAGGATGTTCCAAATATTAAGTTTCTGTGTTCT
>CM037778.1:64276093-64326093 GCA_021229015.1 Solen grandis | reverse complement strand
AAAAATGTTCTCATGGTGTTTCTTTTGCAATGGAATCTTTTATAGATGTACTGTGCACTAACAATGATTTATTAAATGAAAAAAGATTCACAATGCTATTTGTATGATTATTAGATTTTGTCTGTTGCAATTTGTCATTTGAGTTTTTTTGTTTTAATTGATTTCATGAAGTTCATTATATAGTGTTGAGTCAAGGTAGTGTAGCTGGGGCATTTATCACCTTCTGTGACAGATCTATTTTTTCTTCCAAAATTGCTTTATATGATCAGTTTGTAAGTTAGATATACTCAAGGGCTTTTAAAGCACCTCATATTTAAAACTTCAAAGTTTCACTTCATTTTTTTTTTTCGCAGGTTGACCCCTCCTTTAAACTTTTATTTTCCTCAGTCATAAAGTAAAAGTAGGACATTAAACATGCCTCATTACTTTTCTTAATAATCTCAAATTGTTTGAAAAACAAGAAATAAAAAAATGACATGTTTCCAAGTTGAGGTGTTTTTAAGTCCCTGAGTACCTATACTTTTATAGATATTTATTCTGACTTCACTTTCCAGGTCTAAGCAAAGAGACATGCCTGATACCACTGGAGGAGCGGGAGAAACTACCTGAGGCGGATAACTACTCATTTATCACCGAGTGTTTCTTCCTGTGTCACCAAGCCATACATCAGGGGTTCCATGCGGTGCATGAGAAGTTCATGAAGATAAACCAGGAACTGCATCGCATACAGCGGGCTTACCAGGATATGCGGGCTCAGTTCCCAAATGATGATGTTGAGCCCATGAGGAGCTTCAAGCTGCAAATGGAGAAAGGTGATTCCATGTTGAATGTGTGGTTGTTTTTATAGTTGTGTTCAGGGATAATCATGTTGGGGGAAAAATCTTGAGAAAAAAACTCTTTTTGCCAAAATAGTGAAATTAAAGTCATGTGTGTGACTGATTTGCACTTCTTCAATATTTTTTTTCTCTTATTTGGCATTTTTTTTAATGAAATTTTAAGCAAATATCTCTCAAAATCTTTGCCCTGGTAATTCCTGATCCCTTTGTAACTCAGATAGGCCATTTTGCATAATTTCACCTTTGTTACTCAGATAGGCCATTTTACATAATCTCACCCCTGGATAATTTCTGATCCCTATGTTACTCAGATAGGCCATTTTGCATAGTCTAATCCCTGGATAATTTCTGATCCCTATGTTACTCAGATAGGCCATTTTGCATAATTTTCAGTCATGAACTGGTCCCCTTAAGCAACTAAAATTATGCCAAACTGCCTGAAAATGATTTGCATATCAGTTTAAACGATGAAAACTGTACAAAGCTCTGACAAACAAATACATGTTCACCTTGCTTTCTATAGTTACCTTTGTTTAACATCCTCTGACAAAACATTAAAGAAATTTAGCTATTCTGCCCTTTTACTTCATACAGACTCATTTTGATGCCATGGCAAACAGAACAGACCCAGATCAGACAGCTCCTCCATTGTTTGCTCGTACAATATTGTAGCTCAGATTCTACACAGTCTGCAAAGCAATGAAAAATCCTTTCTTTTTTATATCAATGAAAGTTCCAGTAAATTAATATTTGTCAAGTCATAAATTTTAACATGAACATTCATGAGGTATAGGGTGAAAGTTTGATAATTAGAATTGTCAACTTTTGGGTGACTTCTGTATGTTTGAAGAAATATGTCTCAGATAACATTTGTATCCAGTGACAATCTTAATGGTGACTTCATCTTAGCTGTTACTTTTTCTTACCAGACTTACTTCCCAACAAATATCATGATATACTCAAGGAATTTAAAAATGTCACATGTATAAGACTTTATATAACTTGTATTTACTTTAATAGGGATAAAATGGAAGTAGGACATAGAACATGCACTGATCTATTGCTGATATATGTCGTAGTTCATTTCTAAATAATCTAAAACTGTTTGATTAAATATTCCATTTTTTCCCAGGGTGATTTTTTAAATATCAAATTCATTTACACGTTGCTAGTGGCAGTGACCTGACAAAGTTCCAGGAGGTCACGTTCCCCCCGTCTGACATGGTACCCACAACAATGGCGTACCTCCCAGAGTTTGTCATGGGAAATGTGACAGATTTCACCATGTTTCTCCACAGGTTTAAGGATGAAATGTATGAGGTAAGATTTCACGGACATCAGATTCATAAACTTAATATGATTTTTTTGTGTGACACATAGGGTTCATTTTTCTGTTGTCTGTTAGTCCGTCTGTCTGTCCGTCATACTTTTTCTGTCATGCTTCAGCAGGTGACACACCTGTTCCAGAGAACACTCGCTTTAATGTTTGAGTACATAGTGCAAATTTATTGTAATAGTTTTGCAGCAAATCTTGACTGAAATCAGTAACAATTATACCAAAATGTATTGCATGGCAAAATATCAACTCTTGATTAACTTAACATCTTAAAGGATTGCAAATTTACTATAGATTTTTTTGTGGTGATTGCTTGTAGAGAAGAAATGAAATGAAAATTAATCCCTACAAAAAAAGAGCAACTTTAACATGTATGTTTAGTGTTCTACAATGTCACATTTTCTTATCTCAGACTGCGGGTGATGGTCTCCAGCACTTCATGACCCTGATTCTCGTCTTCATGGGCAGCCCCAACCTGATGAAGAACCCTCATTTGAGGGCGGAGCTAGCCGAGACTCTGGCAGCCCTCATGCCACAGAACCCGGACATGATGTCCGGCAAGGGAGGACTCTTGTCCAGGTATGTGACCATCATTGTTAATGTTTCATTAGATAACTTAGCTAGCATGATTTCTTGCTCTCTCAGGGGGATTGTTAGTCACTATTTGACTGAAAAACTGGTGTGTTGGTGATTAACTCCAAAACAACATCAACAGGCACATCTGTTGTAATTAGCACAGTAGGTGTATTATACCCCAGCTTCCAAAAAGTGGGGGCTATTATATAAGAATAACGCTTCACTCATCATGTCAAATCCTACACTCACTTTACATGAAGATAAGCTGGGATGCCAGGATATTTATCACTTGTAGGGATACACCTGTTCTCACAAGATAGGTCCAACTTAGATTGAACAAATGTTAAAAATTTAACTTGTTCTGTACTAATGTTTTATAGCGTAAGTTGTTAAACAAATACATGTCTGACATATTGGCAATGTTACAGCACTTAAACCCAATTAATACGGAAAAGACGGTCACTGAAGCAAATGGGGTAGTTTTGCGAAGTGTAATCTACGTTACATTTACTTAAGATAAACAAATGGTCATATTAAAGTTATTTTGAAATAAATATTCTATGCACTTTATACCAAAAGTCACTTTGATAAATAATTTATCACAGTAACATTATATATTTGATGCACAGGTCTTTGTAACAATGTACACCCAGCTTTATTTTGGTAGGTTATGTTGGTTTCCTTTCTTCGTGAACACACGTTTATCAATTATTTTAAAGCTGTAAAAAACAAACTCATTGTTGTTTACATTTATATGATTTTCATATGAACTATAAGTACTAAATGTTAGGATAAAACAATATTTGACTTTATAATAATTTTTTTTATGCAGCATACAACAGAAAAAACTAAGCCGTGAAATGGTAACGTAGATTACGAAGTATGCACCTTAAACTGGACAACAAAAATTAAAAGTTTACAATAAAGGGATAGTTAAGTTACATTTTCTGCCCTTTAGCCTTCTTAGATATAATGATAAGTAATGTGTTAGTGAATTGAGTCAATATAATGAAAGGTTTATACAAAACTTATTCATTTATACATGCACTTTTTTTTAAGAAATTAATAGCTTAAGACCAGAAAATACTTTGTGAATGATACTTAGAAATTGTTTTTTTATATATACATGTATATGTAATGTAACGAAGTCTACGATCTAGTCTTGAAAAGTTACTTAAGCATCAAATATAACAAACGAATAATGAACAAGAACCTTTACTAGTTATGGTAACGTAGATTACAGCATATGCCAAAATGAAGAACATGTCCACAAACTCAAAATAAAATGTTTATGTCTGATCAACTGCATAAGAAATCATTAACGCTTTAACACGATGTTTATTTAAAGTCAAACAACAATGGTTTGTTTGATCCAAACAAATCAATTTCATTTCTTTTCTAACGAGATCTTGAATTCAATCATACTAATCTCGTCCTCCTTTATGCTGAACGAGCGCCCACTCCGACCAACTTTGGATGGTTCATCTATGCACTGAAGAACATCTTCAAACTTGACCCAAATCTCATCAGCATTGTTCGGCCATTTGAAGGTTGGTACTTTGGCCCCTTTACAGTTTTGTCGTTGCATGAATGAAACAAGACAATCGTCATCAGTTTTGTCAACTTCCTTAATCTGTCCAATGTGCCACTCATTATCATACATCACAGCAACCCATCTTCCAGAATCTATTTCCAAGTTTGTCTCTAAATGCGTTTCATCAGGCTTGTCAGAATCAATGATTTCTTTTTCTTCGCACTTTCTTCGTTCTGGTTCCTTTTCAGGCTTTCTCTTTTCCTTTATAAGGAGATTTTCCTCATACTCACCGTGGACTGATCCATAGATACAATCTACACAATAACATGATGTTGTTTTTGTGTATACAATTCCCTTTGAAACTCCTGTGACATGGTGTATTTTCATGGTACCTTTAACTGGACAAAGTATTTTATTTATCACTTCCAATTCTTTTCTGCTCTCTTCACATTCCTCTGGTTTTACTAATATGTATTTTGCTGTCTTGTGACCTTCTTCGGCCCATTTATAAAAGTCTGTGGCATCTTGAATAGTGACTTTCCCTTGTCTTATGTTTTGGTCTGCCATTCGCTTCGCAGTTCCGCCTATGCCGTCACAGGCGCCCTTTCCGTGACCGGATTCAAAATAATTCCAGTCCGCTTTAGGCCCAAGCAGCGCATCATGGTTACTGGTTATAAAGAAAGCTGTTTTGTTCTTATATTGTGAGCTGGGTCCATCTGTCCAGTAGTACACCTTTGCTAAGTCGCACTTGAGAGCTTGCTTCACGTCAGGAATAAGCTTTTTGATGAAAGTATACACTGAGCCTATGTTATGGCCAACATCATCAGTCACAAAAACATGTGTTTAAGCTCCCCGTTGTCTTTAAAATATACAACGACTGGATGAAGAGTTATAGTATTCTGGTTCCAGTAAGCACTCTGAACTTCGTCGGCGGCTGTGCACGAGAAATTTTCAGCAAAGTCCATATGTGCTAGCACGTGACCATCTGGAAGATTTTTCTTTAAGTCACCAATAGCTTTGTATTGTTCCTTTACTAACTGTACGTGCTGTCTGAAATCAGCAACTTGTTCATATAATGTCTTCTGGAATGTATCTTTGTCAACTTCAGACATTACAATTTTTTTTTTTCCCATATCCAATGTTACTTTTTTCCATTGGTTATGCTGTATGGTATCCGGAAACGCTTGACAAGTATTTTTGACATAATCAGTGTCTTCATCTACCTTTCGAATAAATTCATCCGGATTCAATGGGATATTAGCACAAGTTGTTCGGACAGCCTTGAGTGTAAGGGCCATGTTTTGATGCCTTTGACAAAGACATTGATTGCGCGTAATATACCTTGTAAGTGATATCGATTTTGGCCGCATGCGACAGAAAGTACTGAATGATATTTTCTCTTCTGTCTCTGACATGTATTTCATGTGCAAAAATGTCATGTTGTCATTCAATACCCGTTTCTGCAAGTACTCTTTTCCAACCTTTACCTTGTCGTTCTTACCAGGTAGTTGCCTACTATTATCATCTCGTTTGAGGAATTCTATCACTCTGTTTGCCATTTGTTTTCTTACCATTGGCTGTTTCACTTGACGAGGAACTCTGTCACATTTCTTTGAGCCATTGTAAGTTGATTTTCTGGTGATGCCAGTGCTCTTGTTCAGAAGTGATTTCAATTTATACTTCTTTATTATCTTACCAGACAATATGTTTGCAATCACTTTTCGGCCCTTTTTGCCATTATCTTTTCTAGCGCCACTGACCTCTTCTGCTAAAGCATTTCCTAACAGTAACATCTTTCGCACTTTCCGTGGTACCTTCCTTGGTGTTACACCTGCCTCTCTCAACTCTTCTGCCACTCTCTTTCTTGGTGTACTCTTTCTTGGAGAAATTGGCGTCATCTTTTCATTAAGACTATTGTTATTGGACGAAGGCATTGGTTGGTCAACTGTCTTTTTCTTTAGACGCTCATACCTCTTTGAAACAGTTTTATACCTTTTCTGGAGACTTTCATTTTGATCTTTAAGCTTTTTAATCTCACGATTCTGTTTGGAAACTTGTCTACTTACTCTTCGTCTTGTTCTTTGTCTTGGGTCAAAAAATGGTAGCTTTACTACTATTTTCGGGTATGGGGTGCTAGAACTCACACCATTTTCATCATCGACAATCATTCTCTCCTCATCTTGACCACCATTTGACTGATTTACTTGCTTTTTAGCTTCCTTTATTCTTTGTCTATATTTCTGGACATTTTTTCTCACCTTCTCTCTTCTTTTTTTTTTTTTTTTTAAGGATTTTTTCGATCCCTTTCCTCTTCCGATAGGCTCGCTGTATTTCAGCCCGGGATTTACCCATACCTATTGAAACAAAGAAGAAGTAATCTACGTTACATTTTTTGTAATCAACGTTACCAATGTTAACAACGATAAAAATATGACTGTATTACAATATTTCTTTTAGAAACAAACAGTGTGGACTTACTTAATCACTAGGTAATGATCAACAGCAGAGGAACATGTCAAATTTTAGGAATAAATTCTACATAATAGTGTAAGAGATAACACAAGTTGATATTTTTGTAATCTACGTTACCAACATTTGTATCAGCTTTATATCACCTTTATCAAACCTTGGATAATCTGGTATAATACTGATAACATGCCAATATCTTTGTAGATCTAATATAATCAAAATATGGCGACAGAATATTTTGGTAAGCTAAAACAGAGAACAAAAAAACAATGTTATGTTATAAATCTAGTGGGCCTTGTCACCTATATTCGCGACAATTGTTTGAACTTATTGCGGTATTACATAAACTTTGTTGACATTTAAGATGTATATATTCATTTAAATAAAAAATATAATGCAATAATATTCATATTTCTTACCTTGTTTTGGTTTCCTGAAGACAACTTGAACTTTATTGTAGAGTTTTTTCTGAACCGAAATTGCAGACGCTTGCAAATGGCGGAAAGTAGCAAATTGTTAAAGAAGGGAAAAAACTGTGTTTATATTAATTTGGAAGTATATCTTACAGAAACTGGAAACTGTTAAACCTGATTTGTGACATCTAAATCAAATTTCCTGCCGAAATTGGAAAACTATGGTAACGTTGATTACATAACGTAAATTACATCCTGATGATCATGGGCATGATTTTTCTCACAACCTATTAAACTTTTACAAATAACAAAACATTGAGTGTTAAACCAGTCGAATCTAATTGATGATAGTCAAATAAGAGTTCTCTATGCTACATTAATTGGGTAATAGCAGTAACGTAGATTACAGTCTTAACTTTACTTTACAAAATCTAAATGTGTGTTTCTGTTGTAAACACATTTTATGAAATGAGTTAACCATGGTATCTCGCATCGTTTGTACTATGTTTTTATACGTATTTACTTATGTTAAACCAACTTATAACGTGTTTATTGTGAATGTATTTCTCTGTACAAACTGTGTAACGTATATTACATTGGTTTTGGCGACAATTCCGTTTTGGTTTATAAAAAAAATACAAAGGGCTTAACCAAGATTTTGATTATTTTTGCAAATTTCAATACGTCATCGGACATACAATAAAAACAATATGTCCGTTTTGTGATAATATGATGCTGTATTTGTGCGTTAAATCATGGTACCCTTTACGGCGACAACGTATTTTTGTTGAAATTGATATTTTTGGTCTTTTTTTTATAAAAAATACCATTAACTCACAGTTATTTTTTATATGATTTAAAGGTTGATGCTATACAATGTTAATAAAATAACAAAACTCATCAATATCATTGTTTATGTATCAACTATGGTTTAGCGACACTCAGATTTTAAACTTGGGCCTATCTTGTGAGAACAGGTGGATAGTTTTTAATCTGTATTTTTTTTAAATACATTTTACAACTCAATTTTAGCCGTGTTTCTCTACCTTTTCGTCTTCTGAAAAGTTACATATTTTTGTAGAGTGAGACACGAGTGAAAAATATAGCTTTCAGAATAAGTTATTATAAGTTTAGTGATTTACTTGACAAATATCCATTAGTAACCATTATATTACTCTTTTTTTTTCAATCTTTATCAGACAGTGTTTATATGGGGTCCGTATATTCAACGAAAAATAGACATTTTGTCTTAAACCCCTTCACTGCTTTATCCTGAGCCTCGCTTGGGGTAACACATGCATGCTGTAAGCTAAATCAGGAGTATTTCCCAGATTTATTACATTGCAGTTTATGGTCTAAGGTATACAACTCTTACTGGTGTAAAATTACTTTGCAGTTTATGGTCTAAGATATGCAACTCTTACTGGTGTAAAATTACTTTGCAGTTTATGGTCTAAGGTATGCAACTCTTACTGGTGTAAAATTACTTTGCAGTTTACGGTCTAAGATATGCAACTCTTACTGGTGTAAAATTACTTTGCAGTTTACGGTCTAAGGTATGCAACTCTTACTGGTGTAAATAAATCCAATATGTACTGTAGTCGTCTTTCTTACACTTGCTTACATTCCACTTGCAGATGCTTTGTAGCTTTTCATGAGAAAATAGAAATGTACACTTGTATACAACTGCAATGGCTGTTAATGGGTTAATTGCTTAAATATGTATATTTGTCAGATTTCTAGAAAAGGATATACATGTATTGCCAAAATTTCTTATTCTCTTTATAATTAGCTCGCCAATGTATTTTTCCTGTTTCTTGCAGATAAATACTATTGAATGTAAACCAGTACTTTTTTTAAGAAGCATATAACTCCAAAACTCCAAAGTAACAGTGATTTCATCAATTTCAAGAGCAGGAGGTCGTGGGTTCGATCCCAGGCTGCAGCATACCATAGTCATAAAAAAATGGTACTGGTATAGCTCTCTTGCTTGGCACTCAGCATGTTAGGATAGTTTCAGGACTGGTTGGCTCGGTGTCAGGATAATGTGACTGGGTGTGGTATCATGCCACTTACCTACGGCGTGATACTGCAGTGTGGCAGCACTATATCTGTCTCATGTAGACATAGTCTCGAAATGACTGAAATACTGTCGATTTGTGTAAACCCAATAAACAATTAAATTCAGAAGATACATATAACATAATTCTGCCAATTCTTAATGGAAATATTTATTGCCATTATGTCTTAGTGTTTACTTTTCTAGATATTATCGTGAAAAGTTATTTGACGATCATCCACTGATAAGCCATCTGGCAGAGAAGCTGCTGCATGTGTTTGTCAGTATAGAGATGACGGGACAGAGTGTCCAGTTTGAACAGAAGTTTAACTATCGCCGACCCATGTATCAGGTCCTTCACTACATCTGGGAGAAAAGGCTGCACAGGGATGCCATTAAGGTATGGAAATAGAGTTTTTTTACAGACAAAAATAAATAAATAAATTGAGTTTTCTCAAAATTACTTAATTTTAAAAAAAAGATCAAGTAAACTTGCTTTATTTTGCCAATTGCTGTTAACAGAGTTAACCCATAGGGATCACTTCTCCATCATCTGTCTGTCCATCTGTCTATCTGTCATACTTTGTCACACTTTCTCTGTCCTGCTTCTTTCAGCATGTGACATGTGTTCCATGGAACACTTCTTATTGTTGACATAGGATATAGAAAACTTAGACATGCTGTCATTTGTTTGTTTGTTTTTTACCTCTTTTAGCAGGTGTTATTTTCAGACACACTCACTTCTGAAATATTCTTTAGATTCATGAATTTTTATGCCGTTTCATACAAATAAATAGAAAAATATATTTAAATGTTTCGGAACTTAGTTCATTTAACACTAGTACAAAAGATTTACCCTCCTTTTATTTTTCTGCAACCAGAAACTGGCTGTGTATGCCGAGGAGAACATAGAAGACACGGATGCGCCCTTGTTTCTCCGTTTTATAAACCTTCTCATCAATGACGCCATCTTTCTCCTCGACGAAGCTTTGGATGTGAGTATCCCACAATAAGGCTTGTAACTAGCCGTGCCAATTAACATTACGCCAGACTTCTTTATATATGACATTTGTAACTGTTAACCAATGGAAAGCTTTACATGCCTTTGACAAACAAATACATGTG
The DNA here is from genome assembly GCA_021229015.1 of Solen grandis. Taxonomy (NCBI): domain Eukaryota; kingdom Metazoa; phylum Mollusca; class Bivalvia; order Adapedonta; family Solenidae; genus Solen; species Solen grandis. Next base: position 64,315,745 of record CM037778.1, on the reverse strand, counting down.
GACCTTGCTTTCAGCAGTTTCCTTCATTCAATAACCTTCCACAAACATTTGGTGCGGGGGATACACTGAGTTTGGTATAATGTATGTTGTTAAGCAGATGAGAAGTACCAGTATTGTCAAATTAATGATATACTGTTGATGAATTAAGAAGCAATCTCTGAGTTTCCAAAAAATGAAATTTAATTACTATAGCGCCCTGGTCTACTGATAACATATATGACTGTGGATCTGAAGATTGTGGGTTTGAGCCCATTTCAGGGCAGAATTTTCATGACCTCCCCAGGTGCAAAGTACTGGTCCAACCCAGGAACTGTTGAAAGAGTCATATATTAGTAACAATATTGGATTATACATTTAGTCTTTATTGACCAGTCACTGTACCTTAACAAGCTGCCTAATGCATGTTTTGGGAATATATGACACTAAAGTGCATGAAAAAACTAAGTATTTATGGTGCAAATTAATTTTTTTTACCCTTTTTTTCACTCTTTTCATTCAGTAGTGTCTCTGAACAAACAATCATGAATATACATTGATCATGGTATAAAGTATAAAAAAACAACAACTACAGTTTATTATAATGAATTCTTCCATGAATATTTCATAGTATTTCTCCTAAGAGCAAGAAATAACACTCTGTGTTTCCATGACATACCAAAGTTGTAAAAGTTCCCTTGCTTGGCACTCAGCATGTAAGGGTAGTTCTAGAACTGGTTGGCCTGGTGTCAGGATAATGTGACTGGGTATGGGTTAATGTCTACCGTATGAGACTGCAGTGTGGCAGCACTACATCTGTCTCAAGTAGACGTAGTCTCCAAATGACTGAAATACTATAATAAATAAGCAAACAAACACCCTGTGTTTGCAGTACATGAAGCAGTTGAAGGAGAAGCAGCAAGTGAAGGACGGACCAGAGTGGGCCAACATGAATCCCCGTCAGCAGCAGGAGTTTGAAGCCAATGTGCGTCAGATTGGCAACATTGCGCGCTACCACAACGTCATGGGCAACAAGACTATTCTCACCCTGGAGATGATCACCAGAGATATAAAATCCATCTTCTGTCACAATACCATGGTAGATAGGATAGCTGCCATGTTGAACTACTTCCTACTGCATTTGGTAGGCATATCTTGGTTTTATTTCAAATTCAGCTATTTCATTATTCTGTCATCTGCTGTAAGCATAGGTGACACATAGGGATCACTTTTCCGCTGTCTGTCTGTCCATCCATCCATCTGTCTGTCAGTTACACTTTTACCATCATGTTTCAGCAAAGAACACTCTTGTTATTATAGTGAAACTTCCCTTCACATTAGAGGGGGCAATATAAGAAACACACCTGTCATTTCCCGTTCGTCAAGTACTATCCTGTCATGTCCAGTCCTACACTCACTCAACATGCAGACAAGATGGGGTGTAGGGGTTTTAACCCTTTCCTCATAGAGGACACCATGAATAGACTTATGCGAACAGCATAAAACCAGATCAGCCTGCAAGTAACTTGCAGGCTGATCAGGTTTTATGCTGTTCGCTGCTCCTCAGTGGTCTGGAAATGAGGATTTTGTAATAAAATTTGGTATGGTTTAACTGTGGTTTTTTGCAGATCAGGCTTTATGTGGTACCTATTGAGTGTGTCAAAATGAGTCTATATGAGGGAAAGGGTTAATCACCTGTAGTGATGGTATCCTGTTAAGTGTCAGAGCAGCATGTTATCATTATATCACACTTCACAAAGGGAAATGGACCCATATAGGAATCACGCATGTTGTCCAGTCCTATCCTGATTGTTGGTATGCATCGTGGTCCAGGTGTTGACTTAAGGCAGTATAATGGAGCTAGGTTGTCTCTTCTTTTTAAGCATGTTTTCAAAGAAAGTCCTGGTTACTAGAATTGGGTACATTGTCGGGCTGGTGTCAAACAGGTTGTTTCTATTGAATACCTCCTGTTAGAATAGAGTTACAGTTTTCCTACTTTATAGGTAGATGCCTTATAGGAAGAGAAAGATTGGGATTGATTTTCAGGTTGATAGGGTCAAGGTCACTGTTACTAAAACAGATGATGTCAATATGTGTGATGTCATAATGTTTGCTTTTATAGTAGGGTTGGAAGTAAATGGTAGTCTAGTAGCCTGTTGTGACATTTAATGCATTTCTTGGTTTTTGTCAAATGCCAGTAGAGAGACTCCTTGATATAGATAAAAAGAACAGTTTTGCAATATTTGGTGGTCATTTAGACAATTTGAGGATCAAAATGGACAGTTTTTTGTGTTAAAAACCCTGACGGAGATATTAATCACCTTATGTGATAACTCTATAGTTTCTAATATTTCATTTGCTTGTTGTTTTGCATTCCTGATCATAACATGTATGAATGTTTTGTAATTAAAACAGAGCATTTTTTTCTCTTCAAATGTCATCTTTTCCATTAATTAAATGTATATTTTCTTTCTCTCAGTGTTTTGTGTGTAGTAATGTTGAATTACTGAGGATTTTAATTCTCTGAAAAATAGATTTTAAGTTAAACAAATCTTGAAGAAAACCATAATTTTATTGTGATGTATATCTAGAAAAACAACTTGTTTTCAGCTATGAAAGCTTTTTCTTAATAACTTTCCAAGGATTAAGTACAGTAAAAATGATGTTGATATGCACATCTATCTTACAGGTTGGACCCAAGCAGAGAGATCTGAAAGTGAAAGATAAGAATGAATTTGAATTCAAACCCGGAGAATTGGTGCGGGACATTGCGAAGATATACCTCAATCTAAGTGACAGCGATGACTTCTGTCGAGCTGTAAGTGGGGACGGAAGGTCGTACTCAGAGGGTCTGTTCCCCAGAGCCGTTAATGTGCTCCAGAAAATCGGCAGTTCGCCTGCGTCAATTAGTGATTTTGAGACACTTCATGAGAAAGTTTGTGTAAGTAGGTTTGATCTATACATAAAGCATCATGGTAAATAGCAATTTAGTCCAGTCTAAGAAAAGGAGGTTGCCATAGTGGAAATGGTATTTGTAACTTTCTTGCAAGGTACTCACTCTGCATTAAAGGGTAATTCCAGAATTGTTCTGTCTGGAGTCAGAAAAATATGATTGGTTGTGGTAACATATGACTTGTCTTCATGGTAATAATACAGTTTATATCATTTCCTATGTCTAAAATGGAAAACATCTAAGAATTATTAGTGGAAATACTTTTAAAAGTTATAATATGAAACTTTAGTTGCTGCAGAAAAAATCCTGTGTTTGTTAATATATGTGTGGTCATAAAAGAGTTATGTTTTCCCTTGTTACTCCACTGCTTGGGAGATATTTTAAAAATGTAATCAGTAAAATCTAGAGTAAAGAAAAAAACCGAATTCTTTGATCTATTTCTCACCATGTAGGCAATAGGGAGAGCTCTCCAGGAAGAGGAGGAGCTGTTAGCAGATGCCCCTGAAGAGTTCCTTGACCCCATTATGGGCACGCTGATGAAGGACCCGGTCAAACTGCCCACATCTGGTAATATCATGGATAGATCGGTCATCGCTAGACACATCCTCAGGTAAGACAGGGCAGCATTGGTTGTCAGAAGGAAGTTATGGAAACAAAGTCTTAACCCTTTCCCTCATATAGACTCATTTTGACGCACTCAGTAGGTACCACATAAAGCCTGATCTGCAGAAAGCCAAACTCAAACCTTACCAAATTTAATTGTAAAATCCTCATTACCAGACCACTGAGGAGCAGCAAACAGCATAAAACCTGATCAGCCTGCGAGTTACTCGCAGGCTGATCTGGTTTTATGCTGTTCGCATAGGTCTTTTCATGGTATCCTCTATGAGGGAAAGTCTTAAGTATAAAGTAGTCATAGCTATGCTAGTTAGTTTGGGAACTTAGTTGTTGCAAGTTTGTGTTGCAAATTATTTTTGTAAGTTTTTAATTTAACTTGGTTCATGTTATCATCAATCATCATAGTACCCACTTGCCTTACTTTCATTGTTATGTTATTTTAAGATGCATCGAGTCTTAAAATAACTGCCTATAATTGTGTGTTTTTGTTTTGTTTTTATAGGAAATGGGAGTATTGTTACGGAATTTTGAGTCAATGATATTCACCACTAAATAGTATTTTACAGTATTTCTAAAATGTTTAAGTAGCACTGAAAATGCCCAGGAAGTTTAAGCTAAAATAAGGATAATGTCAAGGTCACTGTTACTAAAACAAGAAAATTGGATATGATTGCTGTGTGGGACTTTGTGGTTGAAGAGGGATTGTAATCACATTCAGTTATTTGTCCCCTATCAGTGTTTACACCAGAGGGGACTATAGGTTTGCCCTCCATCTGTCTGTCCCTCTGTCCATCTGTTTGTTGATCTGGATATCCGGAAATCTGGATCCCACGATAACTTTAAGATAACATTATGAAACTTTGTATATGAATAGATTGCAGTATGGAGATACTGCACATCACTTTTTTTTCTCTGACCAAAGTTCTGGTTGCTATGGTAACAGAAAATTTATGTACCTTACTGGTAGGGGACTCATGTGTTGCGTGCAACACCAGTTACTTGTTGTCTAGTAAATTTCTGTTTATGACTATTTCCACTGTGTATTTCAGTGACCAGTTTGACCCATTCAACCGCCAGCCGCTGACACTGGACATGGTGATACCTCAGGATGACCTGCGTAAACAGATCATGGACTGGATTGACCAGCAGCGGGTCAAAGAAACTTGACCCCAGTAACTTTAGCAGTAGACCTAGCAGTGACTAACAATCATCAAATATCAGAAGTCTCACAGCCGTCAGTGAGGGGTTGTTGTTCATTATAAAGTGGAGATTGACACATATGAAAACCTTAGCTGAAAAGTTGTCAGCAGGATGGGAAACACCTACACTGAACAAATACAAGCAAATATGAATGTTCTCGCAGTTGATAATTTCTTAATATAGGTGAGGGTGTAGCTCATTAGAAATGCTGTTCTAAAATTTAGATCTATATATATGAAAATTTACATAAGATGTAAGTGAATGCTTCAATTTGATGACCAAGCATTTGATATTCAGAATTGTATTCTAGTTTATAGATACTTATGTGCTGGGATTATTTTGGTATATTGGAAGCACTGTGCATGAAAGATGTTTATTACACCAACATACCATATAGCCCTGTTTAAAATATACGCCCTCAAATAAAGTATATTGTTTGGAGAGGTCAGGCAAGCATGTCAAGCACTGTAAAATTAATATTTGTTGGCATTAAATTCATTGATTATGTACTTTAGGGAATTGTGGGTACCTTTATTTGTGGTTTCATGTGCTAGGAACTGAGGTTCAATAAAAGAATGGTTTTCGTTGGGATTAATTTTCGTTGATAAAACCAGACCTGTGAACTTTATTCGGTCTGAAAGTGGGAGATCTGTGCTCCCAAAGTGTAACAAAACACATTTTTTTTATTATTCATTTATTTTTATTTCATTTTTTATTACTTATTAACTAATTACTTACAACATTAAATAAAAAATCAAATCAAGATAATAAATTAATAAAATATTCAGAAATATAACAACAAAATAAGAGAGCATAATAAACCAGATGATAAACATAAAAATAAACATAACGGACTAGGTAAAATTAAGCCAAGATTAAGAAAATTAAGAAAGAAAGCCAATGGAAAGGAAGGATAGAAAGAAAAAAGAAAATATAGTGTATGCATTTCTTTCACTGACAGACATTTGAAAATATCTATTTTTTTTATTATTATTTTTTTTTAATCTATTAGTAGATCTATTGAATTTTAAAATTATTGTGTAATTTTTTGTTTGTAGATTTACAGGAATGTTATAGACTGTAACAGAATAAATAATTGAAATTTGACCAAAGATTTTCATCAAATAATGAAAATAACAAGCTCCAACTTTGGTAAAAATTACTTTTTTTTTATATAAAGAAAAATGATGGTATTGATTCTGGAGTTGTTGATGAAATTTTTAGAAGTTATAATTTATTTTGATATTATGTCAAAGATTAGATCTACTAACATGTCAAAAGATTTCCTCTTTCTCTTTGCAGCATGGTCATTTGCACTTCCTAAAGGACGCTTAGACATTGGCAAGATCAAAAAGTTAACACTATGAAATCTGCAAGATGTTTGACTTAAAAAATTACCATGATATATATATACGTGCTATATTTGCCATGCCAAAATAAGTAATACTTCCCTGAATGAACAAACACTTACCCTTCTAATAAACATCATAGGTGGGGTGAAGTGCCACATGCATCAGGTAACCCTCGCCAGGCAGACATGTGCATGTCAGTGGCTAATCATCTTCAGTCCTCTCCCCAAACCCCCCCAAATACCCCCCAAATACACGGCGAAGTGACACACAGGTATTTCTGACACTCCCCACCCACCCTGAAATCACGCTCTAAATGAGATCGCGTTCCGATAATAGCCGAAACAACTTAAGCAATCGGCATACACCTCGGCTCGGTAGGGGAGCAATTAGTGCTCCAAAAGTCGATAAGCGGTATATTGGGGGCCTTGAGATCAAAGGCGGTAGATTTCTGGTGTTGGTCGGTAGACCGTGAGATGCAAGCAATTATCGGTAGCTCCCGCTCAAAATCGGGAGAGTTCACAGGTCTGGATCATCATCATCATCATCATAAAACCCTCCGTAAAATTGACGAAAATTAGTGACCACGATAAATAATTATTTCACAGTACTATGTTTACATAAAGGCATCCAATCTTTCTACTAACAAGAAAAATATAAGTTACCTTTAATCATTGAATGAAATGATATCCAAAACACAACATATATGTGTATACTTAAAGATATGTTTAAAAATTTACATTTTAGCAAGTGGATGGAGGTGTTGATTTGGGGTATGATTGTAACTGTAGTTTAATTCAAAGGTAAAATTACAGAGCTCTGGGTCATTTAAATTGGTTTATAAGGTATTTATTATTTTGGGATGTGTAGGATGATTAAATCTGTATTTTCCACATAATTCACAAGTCTTATTTTTATACTACTAAGAAAAACATTAAAAGAAGAATTTTTTATTCATAGCACATTCAGTTAAACATTCAATATGTTTTTTTGTTTTTAGCTCACCTGAGCACAAAGTGCTCAAGGTGAGCTTTTGTGATCGCCCGTTGTCCGTCGTCCATCGTCCGTGCGTGCGTCCGTCGTCAACTTTTCGTTCAAACGACTTCTCCTCCTAAACCACTTGGCCAATTTCAAAATTATTTTGCAGGAAAGTTCCTTAGCAGACTCTCTACCAAAGTTGTTCAAATGGTTCCAGTCCATTGCATAATTAGGTCACAGGAGCTAAAAATAGATTTTAAAAGTGAAATCTTAAAAAAACTTCTTCTCCAAATCCAAAAGGCCTAGAGCTTAGATATTTGGTATGTAGCATTGTCTAATAAACCATTACCAAGATTGTTCAAATCATTGCCCTGAGGTGGTAAATGACCCCACTCCAGAGGTCACTTGTTTTACATAGAGTTATATAGGAAAAACTTTAAAAAAAATTCTACTATGAAACCATAATTTCAAGAGCTAAGATATTTGGTATGTAGCATCATCTAATGGGCCACTACCAAGATTGTTCAAATCATAGCCCTACGGTGATAAATGACCCCACACCAGGTCACTTGTTTTACAAGAGTTTATAGGAATATCTTTAAAATCTTTTCCTTGAACCAGGACCTAGAGCTTAGATATTTGGTTTGTAGCATCATCTAATGGGCCATTACCAAGATTGTTCAAATCATAGCCCTATGGTGTTTGGTGTGTAGCATCATCTTATGGCCATTAACAAGATTGTTCAAATCATAGCTCTACGGTGATAAATGCCTCGCACCAGGAGTCACTTGTTTTACATGGAGTTATATAGGAAAAGTCTGAAAATCTTCTTCTATGAATCCATAAGGCCTAGAGCTTAGATATTTGGTATGTAGCATCAACTTATTGGCCATTTTTTAAAAAACCGGGGTTTTCTAATAGAGTTACATAGGAAAAACTTTAAAATCTTTCCTATGAATCCATGAGGCCTAGAGCTTAGATATTTGGTATAAAAATTCATTACCTAGATTGTAAAATCTTGGCCCTATGGTGATAAATGCCCCCACACCAAGTTTTCTCTTCTGAAATCATAAGGCCTTGTGCTAAGATATTTGATATTATGTTATATACTTTATTTCATGGTGGTTAACAGTGCACTAGTTAATTTTAACCGAAACAGCCTCAATACAAGCTATAATTGTCTTCAATGCCTATACATCAAGACCCCTCAGGTGAGCGATTTAGGGCCTTATGGCCCTCTTGTTTTTTTTTTATGAAAGGCACAACTATAAGAATGAATCAATCCTTCCAAGACAGCCACTGTAATACGAAAATTTATAATTTATGAGCAGCCATATTTTGAATATACATCTGTATGATGATATTTTTTGTACTTGTTTATGGATGGAGTTTTATCATCTATATCTTCGTTGCCATCAGCTCATCATCATTAACATTACCTTCATCATCCCCTTCATGATCATCATCATCAGATGATGATGATGATGAGAGTGAATGTAAAACTGTTTAAGTGTGACCATCTTGAACACTAGACACAATCCCTGAAATGTCTTTAGCATTTATAGTTCCAAAATTCTGTTGCATGAATATCAAGTCAAATGATGTTTATCTGCATCATTTCGTATTATTGATGATTCAGCCTTTTCAAACAGTTCGACTGGCTAGGTGATTAGAGCATCTGCCTTATAATCTTGAGGTTGTGATTTTGATCCCTGGCGACCTCATATAATAATCAGAATAATGGAATTGAATGTGGTATCATGCCACTGTCTACAACTTGAATAGGATGTGATACCCTGCTGCAGGTGTTTTCAGAGTGAGACAGCACTATATATCTCTCATGTTATCTATGTTCTCAAAATGACAGAAATACTGTCACTGGGATAATAACCCTAGCAAAGAAATCTTAACGTGAGCAGTTTGACTCCTATTTTATCGCTGTGTAATGAATGTAAGCAGGGTACCTACTCCCAACCGTGAGCGAACGTTTGCTTGACTGAACACAGCCCAGCATTTTCAATATGATTACATAAACTGTACAAATGTATGGATGTATAGAAAAGTATTTATTTGTAATCACAAGGAACTTTTCAAACTCTTACTTTGTATGGAGCAGTTGTTGCAAAATCACAAAACATAGCTTATAAATAGGCACTTATTCATAGACATGTATTCAGGGCTATTATTATGTATGTAAAACTTAAGTCTAATCTCGAGTTTAAACTCAAATGTACTGTTATGAGGTACACTTGATTTTGAGTTTCATGTAGGTATTTTTTTTTTGGAACAAAAGGTCAGTTTTTATTGATTATTAAGAAATTTTATTCTGAAATAATGCTACATGTACAATGTTTATTGATGCAAATTTATGTACATGTATGTGCTATTAATTACTGTAGATATATTTATGATGCTTTATGACTGCCTGTATGTATGTAGTAAGTACTTATATTTATTTACATATAAAAAAGCATGAATGCTAAATGCTTAAAATGTGTGTGGTATAGTTAAAGGGACAGTTAAGAGTTAAGGGTATATTTTGCATTTATATTTTCGAGCTTATATATTTTTTTGAGCATTGAGCAATACTTAACACACCTTGCAAATAAATTTCAGATTGGCTTGGTTAGTGAACATGTATATTTAATTATATGTCCATCAGTTATTCTGCTTTTCAGCTTTGAGTAACTTGTTGATAGTTCTATTCTACATGAATGTTGCAAATGGTCATTAAGTGTGTTAGAATTTGTTAACACTCTAGAGGCCACATTTTTGGCCAAATCTTCATGAAAGTTGGTCAGAATGTTTGTCTCCATAAAATCTTGGACAAGTTCGAATTTGGGTCATGTGGGGTCAAAAAGTAGGTCACGAGGTCAAATTTTAGAAAAACCTTGTTAACACTCTAGAGACCACATTTTTGGCCCAATCTTCATGAAACTAGGTCAGAGCTACTTGCCACTTGCCATTTGCCACTTGCCAGTTGCTACTTGCCAGTTGCTACTTGCCACCATCAGGAATTGATAGAGAGTCCTCGTATGTTCGTGTTTACGACTGAAACTGCCATTTTTGCGTAACCAATTACATTTAAATGACACAGTTCTATAGATAGTTTTCATGTGACATCATCGTTTGAGCACACCAGAGGCGTGTTCAACAATTAAAGCGCCCAGTTGCAAGTGCCAGATAGTAGAAGATGTCCTATTGAACGAGATAGATCACTCGATCCCATATCCCCTTCATACGATTAAAATGTACATAACATGTGACAGAGAGTCACAACAATAAACATTTTACGGTTGTTCAACTGTAAATCTACAACTTAAAATGCATAAATATTGATGTTTTAACGTTTAATAGTGTATGAACTATACTGATGTATAATCCGATGATTAACTGTAGCTGATACTCCAATTAGCGGTTATTGCTAATGTCATACATGACACTTTTATGTTTCACCGGTACCAATATACACCATCCTTTCCCCTCCCTTCATCCCTTATTAGGGGAGGAAGGGGGCAATGATTATGTACACAGAACAAATAAGAATTTTAAAACTAACATGACTACAAATTTCTGCCACGAACATATTTTTTTCCTTGCAATTCCATGTACGTTTCATTTCTCTGGTTTTGTGTACATGATAGAAATGTATCTAAGAATAAAAAAAATATCGTATTTAAACAGGAAGACATTCTTTCATGCAGTATATCATTATACCAAATCTCTTTGATAAACTGTTTATAATATCAAATGAAATTAACAAAAACTAAAGTGACGATTGTATTAACATCCCTAGTTATTACATATATTCTTAGTACTGATAAATTTATTGAAAAAGTGGGTAAAATTTAACATAAGCATTTTGATAAGGCACAGGGCAACTTTGAAAGTTGTAAATTCATCGATACCCAATATATGAAAAAGGATATTGCTTTCTAATTGATTACCGGTAACAGTTACTAAACCACGGTTTTATTTATCTCAAACTTGTCTGACAAAATGTTCCCCATATAAATATTGATCTAGCAATTTAAATATGATATAAAACTCCACAGAACTGTTTAAATAATCCGCGACTTCTATTTGCATATAGGCTAAGGAGTCACGCTTGGCCAGAAAGATGGCGACGCAGTGTGTATAACACGCACCTGCTAAAAATCGGGAACTATCTATAGACAGACATGATATATGTCACACAAATAATGAAGAGACTTAACAGAATTAAGTATTTTGGCACTTTCATTAACCCCATCCTCTGAAAATAAGAAAAGTAATTCGGATTTTTAATGAAACACCAATATTTTCGTCAGTTTTCCATAAAATCACTGGAAACTTTTGCTTGTCAGTTTTGTATCCCATTTCTCTAAGTAATAATAGAAAATTGCAAAAATAACACCTAAGAAAGCAAAAATGAGAATAAGAGAAACCCTGAGAATATGAGAAACAGGGATTCATGTACTTCACACAAATACAGGATCATATATTTATTTATGACAGCGGCCTTGCATGTAACCAGAACAAATGCAAAGAAGGGTATCACAATTTTTATATGATTTGCGACTTTTTTCCGGCAAGTTGGGCAAACCGAGTCGTGGTGCACTAAAAACGGTCACTGCATTGCAATTATCATAAAAGGTACAGACAGCCAGTGCATCACACCCAAGACCGACTGGTCAGTGAATTGCATCAAATCTGTCCAACAAACTACATTTTTATTTTAATTTTATGCACCATTTACTTGCAATCGCCACCACCCCTGGACCGAGGAAGTGCAGTGATGATTCATGTTTTTACTTTTTGGCAGTCCCGGCACTGCCGGGCAAAAGCGGTGGTTTTGATTCCCCGCCAAATTTACCGAAATTCGAACGCCTTTTCAGAACATTGACATTTGGCGAGGAATTAACCATTTGCTTGTCCCCGCAGGGCTGAAGTTTTACCCGGGATTTGCTGGGCTCAACGTCCCCGCTATTCCTATTCTCTGATCGGTGGAGGGGGGGGGGGGTGGTTTGCAATTGACTAGTGCATTTTTGCATAAAAGCATAAACATACATCAAAACAATGTTAACAAGCAGTCTGGCACTAGACAAAAAATTGTTGTCCTTGTCCCCCATGCCGGGGGGAGGGGGGGGTCGACCGACGTTGCACGCATAAATCATCACTATTAGGTATATAAGAGCGAAAAAGGCTGTTAGATGTTAGTACGCAGTATATTTGGGACTGGTTTATGGCAGTCTGAGGGTTGCTTTAAAAGAAACAACTTAGGACCTTGAAAATGTATCATATTTTTTTTAAATAAACACGTTGCTTTTACGCAAACAAAATATGGTGGGGGAGAAGGCTCTACACACCTGAAATGATGTATTTGTTTTCCTACCGAATAAGGAATTTAATACGATGCATCAAGTGTGCAGGGCCTTTACTGAGAGCCTGAAATTTAACTCGACTCCCGAAAAGTTGCTCTTCTAACAAGAGATAAATCGACTGCATCCATGGTATCGCAGTGATTTCCCCTTCATTTTTCCACTCGCCGGTTACGACATGCTACTTGCCAGTTGCTACTTGCCACTTGCTTATTGCCATCCGCTACTTGCCACTTGCCATTTGCTACTTGCCATTTGCTACTTGCCATTTGCTTCTTGCCATTTGCAAGTTGCGACTTGCAATTTGGTTCTTGCTACTTGCCAGTTGCACTCCATCTTCAATCTAACGTTTCGCGCAGACTGACTCCCGCCAAAAGAACCGGTGATACCGTAAGAAGTGCATGAAAAACGGTGCTTATGTAGCGATAAAAACGCGTGAGATGTAAGTGGCAACTAGCAAATAGCAACTGGCATAGAGCAAGTAGCATGTTGTAACCGGCATTCCATACTCTCCATAAAATATTGGACAATTTTGAAATTGGATCATGTGGGGTCAAAAAGTAGGTCATGAGGTCAAATCTTAGAAAAACCTTGTTAACACTCTAGAGGCCACATTTTTTGCCAAATCTTTATGAAACTTGGTCAGAATGTTTGTTTCCCATAAAATCTTGGACAAGTTTGAAATTGGGTCATGTGGGGTCAAAAAGTAGGCCATGAGGTCAAATCTTAGAAAAACCTTGTTAACACTCTAGAGGCCACATTTTTGGCCCAATCTTTATGAAACTTGGTCAGAATGTTTGTTTCCATAAAATCTTGGACAAGTTCAAAAGTGGGTCATGTGGGGTCAAAAAGTAGGTCAATATGAAAAATCCAACATATGTTGCTCATTTATAATCAGGTGAGCGATTCAGGGCCATCATGGCCCTCTTGTTTTTTTTTTAGAACAAAAGGTCAGTTTTTATGATTATAATGATTATATTTGTATATAGCTTGAACAGTTTCTAATATGAAGTCAAACATTATGAACAATCACTTATCAGGATAGGGAAGATCTATGCCTACAGCTCTAATTTCATTGGTTTGACTTAGAGGATTGTGGGTATATTAAGGTCACTTTGACAGCTTTGTTGAACTTTTGTTGTGTTTTAAAAATTTTAATCATGAGATATAAATGAATGTGTAAATGTTAGTGTGAAGTTTATTGTAGAGATATTTATTATTAACCCTTTCCCTCATAGAGGACACCATAAAAAGACCTATGCGAACAGCATAAAACCAGATCAGCCTGCGAGTAACTCGCAGGCTGATCAGGTTTTATGCTGTTCGCTGCACCTCAGTGGTCTGGAAATGAGGATTTTGTAATTAAATTTGGTAAGGTTTAACTGTGGTTTTCTGCAGATCAGGCTTTATGTGATACCTACTGAGGGTGTCAAAATGAGTCTATATGAGGGAAAGGGATAAATATGGTTAAATTGTTTTTGTTTCTTTTTGTGTGTATCTGTATCAACTGTTTGGCTTGGTCTTTGTTACTAAGGTGTTATCCATGCTAGTTAACAGGTCTGAAATTTGATTTTTTTTCATCATCTTTATTCATCATTCATTTTGCAGTTGACTTTATTGGTTAAAGATTGACATGGTCAAGGGGGATTTTAACAAAATAGTCATAAATCATCCATAATTTTGATGTTGGGAGTTTTTATTTTCTGTTTCCTTTTGTTTCTTTGATAAAATTTTCTTATTTAGTTCACATCATATGGGAACATATTCTCACATCTTACACTGATCTGACTTGACATTTCTGGGTTGGGCCAATATTTTGCCCTTAGGAAGGCCATGAAGAGTCGTTGGCTCCAAATAGGGTTTGAACCTACAGCAATCGGATCTGCAGTAATGTCATGTTACCACTTGACCACAACACCTTTTCTTTGTTATTATTGCATGGGAACTCTTATTACCTTTTCCAGGGTTAAACAATGAATAAAACATGAAAAAAAGTGTAACAGTCTTCTCTTGTATTTGAATAAAACCAGGAGTATACACTTTTGTGATCTTTGTCTCGTAAAAGCTTTTAAATCTGACGCTATTTACGGGATAAATGGGCAGAAGGTTAAGTATTCTAACCTGCGTTTGGTTTAATATCAATTTCCGTCTGCTCAAAACCTATGAAATCTGTCCCCCAACAAAAAAGAAAGTTTGGATGAATTGAATTGAAGACATGATAGGTATTAAATCCTTTTTTATCACAGGCATTCACTTTTATTTATGGTCCTTAAACACAGCCATCAAATACATTGTGTTTTTATTGCTTATACGTAGGTTGCTTTCAATCACTTTTCCCGACCTAGATTCATTTGTATTAGACTTTAATGATATTTTTTTAGGAGGGTATTAGATAGTTTTGTTACTATTATAAGTAACATTAAACAAGAGTGATCAGGCTACCATCAAACCGAGGATTTATGGATGACCTCACAATCTCTACAGAGAGCCACATTCAAGCCCGATGGGTTCCTCAAGCTCTAGACGACACAGTGTCATGGGCCCGCATGAAATTCAAACCCAGGAAGTCTAGAAGCCTCATAATTAGGAAAGGGCAAGTGACGGACAAGTTCCAACTCCGTATTCAAGACGAGACAATCCCATCCTTGACAAATGAGCCTGTCAAGTGCCTTGGCAAGTGGTTTGACGCTAGCCTTAAGGACCATAACAGTGTAAACAGACTTAAACAGCAAACCAAGGAGGGAATGACAGCCATTGATAAGACCGGCCTTCCAGGCAAGTACAAGGCATGGATGTACCAGCATGGACTACTACCATGACTGACTTGGCCCCTTACACTCTATGAGGTTCCAACTACAGCAGTTGAAGAGCTGGAACGCACTGTCAGAAAGTACCCAAGAAGATTGCTTGGGGTGCCACCAAGTTTCACAAGCGTTGGCCTTTATGGGCAGACAACGCAGCTGCAACTTCCACTTTCCTCATTAGTAGAGGAGTTCAAGGTTGTTAAGACAAGGCTGGTGGTTACACTGAGAGAGTCGAAAGATGAACTGGTGTGTCAAGCAGGAATAGAGACAAGAGCAGGCAGAAAATGGTCAGCAAGTCAAGCGGTAGATCCGGTGGAGACCAGGCTGAGACAAAAGGACATTATAGGAACTCCTTGTGAGGGAAGACAGGGACTAGGGTCAGTCAAACTCCAACAGTGGAAGACAGCGGGACCCGAAGAGCCATGGTGCAGCAAGAAATTAGAACAGTAGACGAAGAAGCTAGAAGGACAAAGGCAGTGCAACTAGGGAAGCAGGGAGCATGGACTTGTTGGACCCTCCCAGACAGAGCCCTATTGTGGTCAGAGATTTGGCAGTATGAGCCAGTACGACTGCAGTTCCTGCTGAGATCAGTATACGACCTCCTTCCTTCACCTGTAAACCTCCACCTATGGAATCTTGCTGACGATCCCAGCTGCCCACTGTGTGGAAGAAAGCATGTCCTTTCATCTTGCAGTGTAGCCCTGTCCCAGGGTAGATACAGATGGCGCCACGACAGAGTGCTTCGAGAGATCGCCCATACCATTGAGCTGGAACGAAAGAAGAAACACCCCAAGGTGAAGAAGTTAGAACTGATTCCATTTGTGAAAGAAGGAACCAAACAGATCCCTTCAAGCACCAGGACGAGGACAGGAATACTACACCAGGCGCAAGACTGGATTCTGGACGTAGACCTGGACAAGAAGTTGAACTTCCCATCAGTTGTCTAGACGACTCTTAGACCAGATATAGTAATCCATTCACCTGCCCGAAAGTGCCTCGTCATGGTCGAACTCACTGTTCCTTGGGAGGAGAGATGCCAAACCGCACATGAAACCAAAAAGACCAAGTACACAGAGCTACAACAGCTGTGCAAAGACCACAGGTGGCAGACATGGTTGTTTCCAATAGAAGTTGGGTGCAGAGGGTTCCTGGCTCGATCAGTGTGGTCCACGTTGGGCGCTCTTGGCATTGTTGGACAGAACAGGAAAGCTGCTGTAAAAGCGCTTTTGCAGTCAGCAGAGAAAGCCTCCAGCTGGTTATGGTTCAAGAGGGACCAAGAGAGCTGGAAGCCATCCACTGAGGGGTAGTGATAAGAAATCACTACTGATCCACCGTCTTGAGAGTGCCCTAGGCTTAAAGGATTGAAACATTCAGTGATGGACGGCGCCTAGCTGATGACCTCATGTGGATGTGCAGCTGGATGCTGTTTTATACTTATTTCGAATATGTGTGTTACTTGCAGAAGCTTAATGGAAAAAGTGTGATGGACAGACAGAGACAGATGGTTTGCCAGATTTGAGTAAGGGGCCATTTCGTTATTTTCTTGTGTTTTTTTAAGGGGCCATGGCCTCGTATTCTATTGTTATGGAATGAAGTCTATTATTATACCCCATGCACAACTAAGTTGTAAGGGGGGTATACTGGATTCAGCTTGTCTGTCTGGTCGTCCATTGGTTTCTTTGTCCGGGCCGTAACTCAGAAAGTATAAAATGCATCAAGATGAAACTTCATATGTGGATAGATCTCATTGAGGGGGAGTGCAGTGACCAAGAACCATAACTCTCTGTTGCGTAATTTTGGAGTTATTGCCCTGTGTAAATTTTCATACTTAATTTTTGTCCGGGCCGTAACTCAGAAAGTATAAAAGATATCAAGATGAAACTTCATATGTTGATAGATCTCATTGAGGGGGCGTCCAGTGACCAAGAACCATAACTCTCTGTTGCGTAATTTTGGAGTAATTGCCCTTTGTAAATTTTTATAATAAATTTTTTGTCTGGGCCGTAATTCAAAAAGTATAAAAGGCATCAAGATGAAACTTCATATGTGGATAGATCTCATTGAGAGGGAGTGCAGTGACCAAGAACCATAACTCTCTTTTGCGTTATTTTGGAGTTATTGCCTTTGTAAATTTTCATACTTAATTTTTGTCTGGGCCGTAACTCAAAATGTATAAAAGATACCAAGATGAAACTTCATATGTAGATAGATCTCATTTAGGGGGCATGGAGTGACCAAGAACCATAACCCTCTGTCGCATACTTTTGGAGTTATTGCCCTTTGTAAATTTTCATACTTAATTTTTGTCTAGGCCATAACTCAAAAAGTATAAAAGATATCAAGATGTCGTATAATGGCCGTATTCAAGACAAGTAGCCTTCATCCAGTTTACACTTTATTAAGCATGAGGCCATGACCCACTCAGACTGAGCGCTGCCATGTAACGTGCCTAGCCCATGGTCGGGTCTCGAGGCTCTAACAAGATCTCTCTAGGTATCCCACAAGATCTAACCAGATCCATCTCTAAGTATCTAACCAGATCTCTCCCCAAGTATCTAACCAGATCTCTCTCTAAGTATCTAACCAGATCTCTCCCCAAGTATCTAACCAGATCTATCTCTAAGACCCTTGACCGGTCAGCTTATATATTGACTGGTTACCAGCCAGCCAGACAGTAACCATATGTATTACATAATGTCAAATAATAATGTCAAATATTTGTGTTAACGCCAGTCACAACTGAGACAGACGTTGCATAACTAATGCAACGGTCCTCTCTAATTGTATCTATAACAGGTTAGTAACTGTGACACAATCGGACTCAATACAACAATAGCATCTAGCCAGGGTCCGATAACATTACAAAGATGAAACTTCATATGTAGATAGATCTCATTGAGGGGGCGTGCAGTGACCAAGAACCATAACTCTCTGTCGCGTAATTTTTCCTTGTTGAGCCAATACATTTACATGTCTCTGACCTACATGTTATTTGTATTAAAATCCCTGTAACAAAGCGACATGCGGGGGGTATTTGTGCCAGTGGCAGTTCTAGTTCTTTTTGTTCAGTTTACCATTAGATGGCCCCGTACTCCAATCTGGCTGTGCAGATGGACAGACCGGCAGTAAACAGAAAAGTGATCCCTATGTGTTACCTCTGCTTGCAGCAGGTGAAACAAAAACCAACTGATTTAGTAACGACGTATTGAGTGTTTGGACGCTGAAGAGGATATTTTCCCCCAATAATGATAGGTTGTTCCAAAAGGAAATTAAGCTTTTGTTTACTTTTAAATAATGAGATGAAAATTTTGTGTTGTGCTTCTATTGACAAATTTGTTAACTCATATTTTATTTGCTTCATGACATTAAATGGATATTCTGTAATGCAGATGTATAAACATTGCTGTGCATTGAAATCTTGTTGAGGAAAGGCAGTAAGGAAATACAATTTACCCAGAATACATTTAAGTTAATTTAAACAAACTAATTAACATAAGTTCATAATGTGTTCATGACATTTAAATTTATTGAGTCCATAATGTAGGCAGTATTGTGGATATTAAGCCCATTATTGTGCAAATAGTTCCCTCGGATGACCACAGTCACATGGTCTTTATTGCCATATGGCCAAATTGTTTTATGCCTTGGCAAACAAAGCAAGCTCCTGAGTGATCAGGTTCTCCTCTGTTTGCTTATATAATATTGTAGCTCTTATTCTAGTCAGCGTAGCAAAATGTCCATTGTATTAACCCTTTCCCTCATAGAGGAAACCATGAAAAGACCTATGCGAACAGCATAAAACCAGATCAGCCTGCGAGTGACTCGCAGGCTGATCATGTTTTATGCTGTTCGCTGCTCCTCAGTGGTCTGGAAATGAGGATTTTGTAATTAAATTTGGTAAGGTTTAACTGTGGTTTTCTGCAGATCAGGCTTTATGTGGTACCTATTGAGTGCGTCAAAATGAGTCTATATGAGGGAAAGGGTTAATATACATTTTTTTTTCATCAAATCATATGTTAGTACATGAATATTCATGAGGTAAAGGGTTACAAAATAAAGCCCAAAGCATCAAACAAAGTCACTCTCCAGCATACCAAGGTTATATGTTTAACTTTTTGAGAAAAAAAAAATGTGATGAGTTGATTGAACCCTTTGTATGATGTTCATGGAATATGCTGGTAGGAGCTGTAGCTTCTTCCCAAGGCTTATTGCTGTTGTTTAACGAGATTGATATTTTTGATTAACCCTTTCCCTCATAGAGGAAACCATGAAAAGACCTATGCGAACAACATAAAACCAGATCAGCCTGCAAGTAACTCGCAGGCTGATCAGGTTTTATGCTGTTCGCTGCTCCTCAGTGGTCTGGTAATGAGGATTTTGTAATTAAATTTGGTAAGGTTTAACTGTGGTTTTCTGCAGATCAGGCTTTATGTGGTACCTATTGAGTGCGTCAAAATGAGTCTATATGAGGGAAAGGGTTGAAACTGTTATATCAGTTTCAATGACTTAAGTGTTTGCTTCAGGAATGGTCGGTTGTTATTGTTTTGGAGTTAACTGTAATAGTGATAGTATGGAAGTTGTATGAAACTGCTCCTCCTACTGATAGTTGGAGTTTCTATTCATATCTAGGTCAAGTGCTCACAAATAGTATCACAAACAAAAAGCATAGTAACATTCTTCAGATTAAAGTAGGTCAACCTTTTACCACATGCTTTACACTAACACTGGTTGGATAAGCCAGTTTATGTCAATGGACTAACTTAGTCATCAGTTTAGGAACCGTCCATTTTATCCTTAATGAGACATCCAGCTAATTACTGGTGTTGAAAGACCCTGAATGTAGAGACCCCCGGGTAGAACCATCCACCTACCGCAAGCCAGCTGGAAGGCTTTCTCTCTTGAAAAATTGGAGTGACCATATAAAGACTCAAACCTGTAGCAATGAGAGACTTGGTGATAGTAGTGATTAAATGACTCTAACCACAAAGCCTCAGAGACCCCCAGCGGTGCATTTTTTGTCCAGTCCAGCATTGTTTGTTCCTTGGCTAAGGTCTTGGTTCAAATTCCACCAACGTTACTTTGTGCTAAATAATTCTTAAATACTTATTAGCTTATTTCATTCTAATAAATACATGTACCGTAATATATTACATGTATCTTGTAACAAATATTGCTAGTCAGTATGTTAATTATTTATTCAAACTTTTTCATTAAATTGAATATTTTATAAAACATGGATGTGTTCCTACTTTTAGAAAATTCCCACAGGTACCTAATCAATGAAATTTAATGTCAACGAAAATTAATGATTTTACAGTACCTTTCCATAAGCAATATTTAAGGTCAACTTCATTGAAACATTCCCTGGATACGACTGTAATTAATGCTTATCTTGAAAGAAAGTTAAGGAGATCTGTAATGTTAACCTGTCTTTGAAAAGAATTTGAGGCAAACTAAACTACCACCAAGGACAAGGTTGTGTTAAGGTCACATGGACTGAACTTTAAATGGTATATGAATCAAAAGATTTTGCTTTGCCATATACTATGTGTAGAATCTGAGCAACAACATTGTATAACCAGAGGAGATTCTCAAAAGGCTTGAATTCCACCAACAAAACTTAGTGCTAAGTAATACTGAAATTTTTAAACTAGGTAGATACACATTCCACCATTACTATTTCATGAAATATTCAAGTACAAGACTAAGCCAAAATGAATTTTTGCCTTAATATCTAACAATAATTGTTAAGAAATAAAATATTTAGTTTTTCTTACCATATAAACAAGACTTATAAAATTCACCCTGTAGTATTCAGCTTTTCTTATTTTTTAAGTATTACTTAATGCTAAGAATTGTTGGTGGAATTTGACCCTGGGTTTCCTTTATTTAGCAAGGCATCAAAACCCATGTGAGATAATAGCTTGATTACCCCATGACTCTCCAAACATCACCTGTGGGTTTTTTCACTATACCTTTGTTGCTTAGATTGTAAGCCAACTGGATGCAAAATACCCTTGTCTTGTCTGGCGTTACCTAATCTGAACATTTGTATCATACTGTCATATATATAATATATCCCCCCCCACCCCACTACTAATATTCTTACCTCTAAATGGAGAGTATCCAAAACATAAACATCATTTCAGTTGGCGCTAAAAGTGTAAAAACATAACAAAACAATGCAAATAGAAAAGAAATTGAGATACAACTGTGTGGCAGGGATTGAAACAAAAATTATCATTGAAGATGATGAATACCCCAAGATACCGCTTTGTCGCAGTTACTGTTATCATGTCAGACTGTCTTGGGAAATATAACAAAGGGCCATAACTCATTCAAAATCAAGTGAATCATGACATGCCAACATTATGCTCAACTAGGCTTGATACTTACCAGTCTTGTAAAGTTTCATCAAAATCTGACCAAAGGTAGCTGAGAATAGGGAAGACAAATCTCATCTACAGATGGACGGACCAACCCACCGACAGACCAACACACACGACTCCAATATAGCTCTTACATACTTCGTATCTGGGGGTGTAATTATTCTTTTTAGGCATATAATAAGTACTTACAACCATCTTTGACAATAGGTAGCAAGTTCATGTTTGCTCTGTCTGTGTCAACATTATTCTATATGGAGTAACATAATGGGTTGTATTTTCTGTATGTGTCAGAAATGTAAAAGGATCATAATTATGAAGAGAAATCTTTCAGAAAATAATTCAATTTAATTTATTGATCAGTTTGCCTTTTGAGTAAAAGAGCGAAATTTCAACATGTAACCACATGAAAGATACTGATTTATATAAAATGGGATCAATTAAATGCTTTGATGCAAATTATCGCTAATCGAACATCTGAAATCAAGACTTCATCCGATTGGAACTGTAGGTGTTTTTTGAACTTTTTTCCTTGGTATAAATGTGGATGCTTCAATTTCAAGTAGCATCTTTAGTGATTTCATTGAAAATATTTAAGTTGTTGTCATGCTGACGTCTATTATGGAATAAGCATTTAAAATAAATCGTATAAGTTTAATTAAGTTTCTGCAATATATACGGCAGTGCACTATCATGTAGTTTTGATATTACTTTTGATTACCTAATGACGTTAAAACAAGATTTTTATCAGTAAACAACAAATTAAATCATATAAAAAAGTGCTTTTATTTACTGATATTTTTTTTTAAAAATTCAAAATTTTGAAGAAAATAAATCTACAGAAAACACAATAAAAAATATTACAATAAAAACTATAATTAAACAATTAAAGAATTTATCTTTGTTTCTTAATTATTTATTCTTCATTTAAAGATAGGAAACAAGGCTGACAAAACTTAAAAGCCCATATCGTGATACGTATGGTATCATGACCCCTGTATCGCGATACGTATCGTATCGTTGGGTAAGCGTATCGTTACACCCTTACAAGAAACCATGGAATGAATTATCAAATTTGGCTATTCTTCATGAAGAAAAGATAGTTCAAAGGGGAATTAACAAAGCAATTTATTTTCTTAAACCTGTTAATTTTATTGCAGTATAGAGCTAAATATCTAAAAATCAAATTTATTTTAAAATTAAAGATATCATCAGAAATTAATTAATATTAATTAAGAGGGTCATTATTTTAATAACCATGAAATAAGATTTTAACTTGTTTGGCTGCCTTGGAATTTTGTTAATATTTAGAAACAGTTGAAAACGCTTTTGAAACAACCCTCCTTCAATACACGGGGTCACTGAGTTTAAGTAAGTATAGCTTAATTACTCCTAAGCTAAAGGGTTGATAGGCCAGAAACTGAGTTCTTACCTTGGTCTAAGTCAGTTGACACGTCGATGTTGTTAGTTTTGGTTTTCGAGTTGTAGATCTCCTAGCTGGCAAATATGGCGGGCTGAGTTGATCTGCCGGAAGTCGCTCTACGTCACACGGAGCACACAAAGTGATGACGTCACCACACTTCTCCCCGTCCTAAAAGAGACCTCACACACGTCCTGGTTGTAGGGGGTGGTAGGACGGGTCTGGGATGTGGGAGTCCTTCCGGCGTTAGAGACAGGCCTTGGGGAAGTCTGAGACAGCCCCAACTGCCCCTAATGGATCCACCATGTGGTGCCTGAGACACCTGTTGTAGTTGTCTGGGAGAGGGGCCTGAGACCCCTCCCTCGCTTCGCTTTCTGTCCCAATGAGCCTAGGGCGGCCCAGAGGGACCCCCAAAAGTGACCTACGAGTCAACCGAGGCCGGGGGCCTACGGTCAACGTACAGGCGCTCAGCATTAGCTGAGGCCTGTCTAAGGAGTTCTATCCAGGGAACTCCCAACACCTCTCCGATCCGGGCCGCCGTCATCCCAAGGAGAGCTGGGGTCGACCGCTTGTAGCCGCTGGGCGCGAAGTACGGGCTGTCCGTCTCCAGCAGCATACGGGTCTTGTCCATCCCCTTGAGTGCCTCCAGTTGGCCAGGGTGCTGGAACTTGGCGGCGACGGCGGTGACTCCGAAGTAGGTGTTCGGGAAGAACTCCAGCCACTGGTCCATCACAGCCTTGGTGCCGGTGAAGCAGTGGAGATGTATCAGTCGCTCCCGTCCAACCACAGAGTGGGCTGCCAACTGGAACAGAAGAGACAGGATTGCCTCATCTGCGACGGGGGTCTGGCTCCTACAGTGCAACACCAGCACATGGGGGGAGAGCAGTGTCTGGGCTTCCGATCTGGTTGGCCCAAGTGGAGGGATCCTCACTACGGTCTAGGCCAACCTCTCCTAATCCGACCACCTGCGGCTTAGACAGGAGGTCCCTCAGGGTCTTGAGGTCCGCTGGGGATGCCTTTTGCTTCGGGTGGAGCCCTATAACAATCGACACCCCCTGGTCCGTCCACAGCTGGAGTTGATCTTCAGTGGGGTAGGTCTCTGGGTCGCAGAAGACACCAGTGACCCGTTCGACGACCACCTCATATGGCTCCGCTGCAGCGCGATGCCGGCAGATCTTCTGAAGAGATGGCTCTTTAATCCCCAAGTCCCTCATGGTCCTGTCGAGGTGACAGTGGCTGTCGAAGGCCTTGGGCATGGACGGCAGCAGGTCCAGTTCAGCCCGCGTGAGGCTGAACTGCTTCCTAAGACTCTCCGCTTGATGGGGCTCTAGCATGGAGATCAAGAGAGTTAGAGATCTCC
The DNA here is from genome assembly GCA_021229015.1 of Solen grandis. Lineage (NCBI taxonomy): Eukaryota > Metazoa > Mollusca > Bivalvia > Adapedonta > Solenidae > Solen > Solen grandis. The sequence goes on along the minus strand of CM037778.1, from coordinate 64,291,341 downwards.
AGTGGAGCAGGGCTGTTAGGTGGTTGCCGCTGGCTCTCACCTTCAGGTCCTCGGGCACTGAGACTCCGAGTCCCTGGCAGAGGTCCCCCATCGAAGTCCTCAGCTGAGCTGACGGCTCCTCCTCTGAATTTAGGGCCATAAGGTCCAGGTACGCCACCAAGTCCGTGAGGGAGCTGTGGTGTCCCAGAAGCCACCGGGCCACGATCTTCAAGGCTCCAATTCTCCGGCAGGAGATATCGTCCCCGTCAAAGGCTAGCTGGAACACTCCAGGGATGTGCTCCGCAAAGGCGTGTGATGCGGAGAAATCCCCATTGCATCCCCTCACTGGACACCTCCGGTGCTGAGCAACCTTTGGTGCTGGTGGTGGCGGGGCCTCCGTCACCTGGCGAACGTAGGGCCGCTTCGCCTCAGGCCGGTAGCTGTAATCCCTAGGTGGATGAGCCTTCCGCTTCTGAGGGGGGCGGCGTTCGGCCCCCCCGGGCGTAACGTCCGTGGCCAGACTTGTCCTTGGGATTATGACGATCCCTGGGCTGGTCATCGGGACGGCGGTCCTCCTTCGTCGTCGTTGCTGAGCAACGCGGCACCTCCTCTGTTGGGGGCTTCTCCTCGTCTTTCCTGGGACGGGCCCTTCGCCTCCTCCTCCTCCTCTGCGTCGTCAGCTTCTCAGGGGCAGGGTCAGACAACACCTTGGCGTAGGATGGCCTGGCAGATGTTGAGGCGACGACCGGCGGGGTTGGAGTCTCCGCAACAGAAGTTGGGGTCTCTACAACCGGGGCTGCAGTCGTCACAGTTGCTGGGGCCACCACGGCGGTTTCCTCAGGTGGTGGGCGTTGCTGACCCTTCACGGGGCTGACAGGTTTGCCTCTACGGGGGGACGAGCCCGGAGTACTCCCTAACAGAGAGTCCTCGACGCCCGTATCCACCTCCATATCGGCTACTGACGCCAGGAGACTGTCATCAGGGTCCTTAGAACCCACGTTTCCAGCTCCGGCGTCAGCCTTCATGGTCTGTAGAGCAGGATCGCTCTGCAGACGGACGTCAGTGCTGGGCTTGGCTGGCTCGTCGGACCACTCCGCCATCTTGACCTTTGGCAGAGCACAGACGTTCCGACTTATCCAGCTTCGGCTCCGGAACTGGAGGGAGTCCAGTGCACGGGCGAGCTCCAGCTGCCACACCTCGGATCCACGGGATTTCCCGAGCTCCACCTGGTCACTGAGAACCTTGGTGGCCTCATTGGAATCCCCTGACCCCGTCACTAGCTGAGCCAGCTTCAGGGCAGGAACCAAGGCGCGTCGATCGGTCTCCTTGCGGATGGACTGCAAGGGGTCCGTCATACCTGTAACAGAAAGCAAACATAAACCCCTTAGCGTACCCGCCGATGACAGTCACTGCACTTATATTTATCAATGTCCAAAGCATCAGTTGGCGTGATGTCAACACAAGAGCCATGGTACCATTCCTGGCAATAATCACATTGAATCATAAAGCGGCGCTGCCAGGGCTTCCGGCAAGAGCAATAGACCCTATCATCACCTCTAGCGGGCTTCGAAACTTCGCCTGGGTTTTTCTTCCAGTGTGCAATCCACTGAGGGATCTCACGGTCTCTGCAAAGTTTGAGACGGTCGTGGTTAGCCACAAAAACAGAGTTCCTGAGCTTGACCCGGAAAAGATAGGAGGACAGTTTTGCAACAATCACTCCAGGCCCTTTCCATTGAGGGGACAGTTTCTTACACTTGCCCTTCAGCACAGCAGTATCGAGGAGGTAAACTGAGTCACCTACCTCGAAGTTTCGTTCCATGATGCGGAGGTCATAATTGCGTTTCATCTGTTTGGATGTCGCCTTCATGACCTTTCGGGCGGTTTCATGAGCTCTTTCCATTGTGGAGGTGAGCTCTTTCACGTGCTCCTCCGGGGACAGGTGCTTACCCCTGGGGAGGGGAAACATCAAATCCGCCGGGGTACATACTTCTCTCCCCAACATCATCTTGTTGGCTGTGAAGCCAGTCATACGGTTTACTGATGCTCTGAGGGCACCTGCTATTTGCTGCAGATGTAAGTCCCACTGTTTTTGGGATTTGCCCACAAAACAGCGAACTGCGTCCATGAGGGTGCGGTTATAGCGCTCCACCTGGCCGTTGGAGGAGGGCCGGTAGGGCGTTGTCCGCGCCTTGTGGATCTCTAGGACTCTGCAAAGCTCTCCGAAAAGCTTTGACTCAAAGTTGCGGCCTTGATCTGAGAAGACCTGGAAAGGATTTCCAAATCTTGAGAAAAAGCCATCGACCGCTGCCCTTGCAGTATCCTCTGCGGACTGACTAGGCACTGGGATGCACTCCACCCACTTGGTGAATTGATCGACAATCATAAGCACATGCTCGTTTCCCCGAGGCGTCTTGGGAAGAGGCCCCAGGAAATCGACATGCACTCTTTCCATGGGCGATCCTGCCTGATATTCGGTCATGGGGCATCTACCCTGGCGGGCAGTCTTTTTGTTCTGATTGCACTGAGCACAACCAGCCACAAAGTTGGTGATGTCTTTCCCCATACCATACCAAGCAAACTTCTCCTTCATTCGGTCGCGAGTGCGACTCTCACCCTGGTGACCGGCAGAAGGGAGGTCATGGTTCAGTTCCATGGCCTTCACCCTCATTTCTACTGGCAGCAGGAGTCGTTTCTCCTCAGAATGCTTATCAGATTGATAGAGCACCCCGTCGATCAAAGACAAACTCTCCCTATTTAGCCAGTAGGACTTGGTGGCTGGGCTAGAACGAAAAAGAGCTGATGAATCAGGCACCTTCTCATCCTCCAGCCAGTCCAGCACAAGACCCAAGTCACTGTCTCTGCGCTGCGCCTCCCGTAAATCGGACACAGTGAAGCCCCAACTTTGTGGGGTATCACTAGGTGGATCCGGGCAGGGCTTTCCGTCCTTCCGAGCTGAGTCCAGGTCCCCAAGGGGAGGATCACTGGTCCTGGGCCTGCCCCGGGTCGCTACTAGATTCACACTGGCCACCTTACCCTCTAGAGAACACCCCGCAGCGTCCCACGGAATCTCCTCCAGAAATCCAGCCATTGTGGTCACATCCACTGGATCTACAGCGTCTCCCGGGCCCCAAGCCCCCTTAAGGTCGCACTGTGACATGCAATCCTCAACGGTACTAAAAATCAGATCCTCTGAGAGATACTGATTACCACCTGGTTCTACGACCGATGCAATGCGCGCCGGCTTGCCACCCGCACTCATTGGGCTTTCACCTTCGACTGTGTTACCGCGGATGCTCCTGGCCATGGCCTCTTGACTTCTGAGAACGGCACTATTCACCTCGAGCTGAGAAACAGCACAAGGGATAGGCCTATTGTTACCAGTTACCAAGGGCACAGCCTCATCCACTTGCTCGAAAAACCCCTCCCACTTCGCGTGGGCGTTTGAGCAATATTTACAGCCACCACAGGGCAAGTCCCCTGGCTTGACTCCTACTTCAAATGCCTTGCATGTCTCCCCATTTAAGGGGATCCGTGACAGTGCATCAGCGTTTGAATGGTCCTTGCCAGCCCGGTGCTGCAGCACCATATTGTACTGAGACAGCTCTTCAAGCCATCTCGCCAACTGCCCCTGCGGTTCCCGAAAGTTCACAAGCCACCTTAAGCTAGAGTGGTCAGTACGCACCACGAATGGCCGCCCCAGCAGATAGTGCCTAAACTGTCTAGTAAAGCGCACGACTGCCAAGAGTTCCTTTCGGGTAACACAGTACCTCCTCTGCTCCTTGGTCAAGGCATAGCTTCCATAAGCTATTACCTTTTCCTTGCCATCTTGCACCTGAATTAGCTCAGCGCCTATGGCCAGGTCTGACGCGTCCGTATCCAGAATGAAGGGATCAGTCTGGTTAGGCAATGCCAACACTGGTGGTGAGATTAAACTCTCCTTCAATGTAGCAAATGCGTCTGCCTGCTCTGGGCCCCAGACAAACTGATGTTTGCCCGTGACAGCATATAGTGGAGCGGCTACCTTAGAGAAATTCTTGATGAATCCCCTGTGGTAGTTTACCAGCCCCATGAACCTCTCAACGTGCTTGGCACAGTCTGGGACTGGCCAATTTTTTACCACAGCTATGTCCTGTTCGGACACAGCCAGGCTATCGCCGCTGACTTGCCGGCCCAAAAACTCCACCTCTTTCTGAAAAAAGGTACATTTCTTGGGTTTCAGCTTCATCCCGTGGTTGCGGAATCGCTGAAGTGCCTCCCTAAGATTGGCCATGTGATCCTGGAAATCTCTACCCAGCACTACCACGTCGTCGAGGAATGCCAGGACAGTTTTCCAATTCAGACCTCTGAGGATCAAATTCATGGCCCTAGCGAAGGTCGCCGGGGCCCCACACAAGCCAAATCCCATGCGGGCATGCTCAAAAAGGCCATACCTTGTGATAAAGGCGGTCTTTTTCTGATCCTCATCACGGATCCGCAGCTGGAAGTAAGCTGAGTTAGCGTCAAGTTTCGAAAACCAGACACTACCAGCCAACGTGTCTAGACAGTCATCAACCAAGGGCAGAGGGTAAACGTCTTTGACAGTCACCTCATTCAATGCCCTATAGTCGATGCACCATCTTACTGTCCCGTCTCTCTTGCGGATCAGAACGGGCGCTGAGGCCCAGTCTGATGTCGACTCCTTGATAACGCCGGCTTTGAGCATCTTTTTCAAGTGCTCTTCTTCCTCGCCAGCAAAGCATGCAGGGGTTCTCCGCACTCTCTGCTTGACGGGCTTGGCATTACCAGTGTCGATGGTGTGTTCGATCCCCGTGAAGTCGCCGAGATCGAACTCATCTTTGGCAAAGACGTCCTGGTACTCAATTAGCAATTGAGCTAATTGGACCTGTTCGCCTTCACTGAGGTTGGTGCACGAGTCCCGGTACACCTGTTGAAGGTGCTCCGGTATAGCACTGCCATTACCATGAGATAATGACATGCCCCATGCACTTCCATGGACTGCACCTGTGGCACCGAGATTTCCTCAGTACAGTCAGTGTCGTCCATTATCTCCCTAATTGGGTATGCCCGACCGACCTCACTGCCCTTTTTCACAATGCGATAGCAGTCAGTGGGGTTAACCAGGCACACCACTGGCTCCGAGGCACTCTGACGTAGGGTACTAGGCATCAGCAATTTGGACTGGACTAGTGGTTCAATGACATAGTCAGACAACTGAGTGTCCACCTTGCATGAGACTTTGGCAACCGAATGAGGGGGTATGACACGTCGCTTAGCAACAGTGACACGGGACACTATGGGGCCCTCCGAGGAATCCACATCAAGAGAGATGTGCATCCCATCAAAGAGGAGTATCCCTTTTCCCATATCCAGTACCGCGCTCCCAATACCATGCAGTATGTCAAACCCCAAGAGCATTTCCTGCTCTATTGGAGCAACATACACATTCTCCTTGTACCACCTATGACCAATCCGCATTCTGACCGGGCCGACCACAAACGCAGCCATAGACAATTGTCTACCTGCCGTCAAGAGTTTGGCATCTCGAATTTTCTTAGGCTTGTGCTTTAGCCCATGGTAGACTTTATCTGAGATAAGAGTCACCTGAGCTGCTGTGTCCACCACCGCTGTGATGGGGACATCCCCTATCTGCACCCTCATTGTGTATTGGGTAGCAGAGGACACCTGATTGGCGTAGATGGTTTCGGGGGCACTTACCTTTTGCTGGCTCTTCTGTGTGGAACCAGTGGCCACTCTAGCAGGGTTGATGCAGGTCTTGACTTTGTCTGCGGGTCGGGCCGGGGAATGACCTACCTTTTCCTCGACCCTCTCTAGTTTAACGACTTGCTTGGGGCTTTGTCGTTAAGCTTAGGGCAATCTCTCTTGAAGTGCCCTACCTCATCACACTCAAAGCAGCGCGGAGGGCCTGTTGGCCTATTAGGACGTCGCGGCCGTCCACGGCGCAATTTTGACTCTAGATCCTTGATCGCCTGTTGGATCTTAGAGTCCACGTCCTCAGCTGATACCGTGCGTGGGGACTGAGCCGCCACAGCAGACACACACTCGGATGCCTTCTTTTTTCCCTGAGGCTTGCCAAAAAGCACCGCGCTCACTTCTTGGCACCGGCGTACTAGCCTCTTAGCCTCAGGTAGGGACTTAGGGGCTTGAATACACACCTGTTGTCCCACAACTTTGTCATGTAGGCCCAAGCAGAACCTTGAGACCACCTCAGAGGTCACAAAGTGCTCTGGTAGGCCCCGGAAAGCCTTATCGCCGAGGGTGAGGACCTTATCTTCCCATTCATCCAGGGTTTCCCCTGGCGCCTGGGAGGCAGCTGCGAACTGAGCCCGCAGTGCTTCAGGTGGGTCGACTCCCCCATAGCGGTCTTCCAGCTTCCGCATGACTTGGCCGAAAGCCATATCCTGACTACTCCCCGTGATGAGGTAGTAGTAGTCCAGTGCTTTACCTGTGAGGCAGAACACCAGACAGTCCAGGAGTTCACTCTCGGTTCTCTCCCCTTTAGACATAATCCACTTGAATTTATGCTTAAAGGAGGACCAGTTTGTATGGCCATTGAACCTAAGGTCCTTTGGCAACGACCTCTCCAACTCTCGGACCCAATATGACTGGTCGGACCTGTTTGTGGGAGCTGGTGTCGAACACCACTCCTCCCCCGAGTCCTCAAACCTAATCTTCCTGCGGGGCGTGGCTGGCACCGCCGGAGTAATAGGGGACTCCCCCCAGTCAATATCTCTCCTAAGAGGCTGGATATCCTCTGAGGTCACGAGTTTGGCTTTTGGCTGAGCCAAAATGCCCTTTTTTACTGGTTTTGGCTCTGAGACCTCCACCATAGATTTGACAGTAGGTTGCGGCTGGGAGTGCAAAGCCTCACGCTTCCCCTGTTGGGTTAGCAGAGTGGCCATGCTCTCGACCAAGCCCACCATCCTGTCCCACTCCCTCCTTGAAGGTTGAAAGTCCACATCTGAGTCAGAATCTGAGTTCGACTCAGGGTATTCCACGTCCACTTCCGGTTTGGAAGCTAACATGTGTGGCTTTAGATCCGCCACTGCACCTAGGGGCTCCTGCTCACTGACAGAAGAGCCCTTCCAAGTATGACGACTAAGGCTATGCAGCAAGTTCTGAGAACTTGCCTCCACCTTAATCAAGTCCTTGTTGGGCATGAAATCCAACCGCTCAAGCTCACTTGATGTGAACGAACGGCGGATAACTGTTTCAAGCAACCTGTGGTCAAGGTTACCCGAGCTCGCACGCAATGCAACTATTGCATCAGCAAACACGGGCCCAACCCCAGAAATCGCCTGCAGTTCTGCCGCAGAAGCAAAATTGACAAATACCGTTTCCACAACGGGGGCTGTGGCCACAGTATTGTCATCAGCAGACATGGCGCCGGTCAGGGAAGAGTGTGTTCTACTCATTCACCCCACCCAAACTTACAATCAAGTATAAAGTTTGTGACTGACAAAGGAAGCTGCGGAAATGAGTCCCGCGCACCCCTATCACCGTCGGAGCAAACAAATAAAAAAAACACACACACGAAAGGACTACAAACAAACCTAAATAAAGTTAGATAACAATAAATAAAGCTTGAATGTGAAACAAACTGTGCACCGGAACTGAGCTCCGCTTGCCGTTTGCCGGACAAGAGTCTACGGAAACCAAGAGATTTCGACGCAAAACTCACAAAAAGGGAAAAATACGCAACAGTATTCCTCGCAGAGTGATCCGCGTAGAACAAAAGTTGATATTTCTACCCTACACTCTGCCTGTGAAACGTACTCAAAGCGAAAATTGGCTGAGCCAAATCCGCCGAATTTCGTTTCAATGGTAGCGAGCAAACAACGGTTAAAATACGTTCGAAATTAACCGCTGCCACCAATATAGCTTAATTACTCCTAAGCTAAAGGGTTGATAAAGGGTTAGGCCAGAAACTGAGTTCTTACCTTGGTCTAAGTCAGTTGACACGTCGATGTTGTTATTTTGGGGGTGAGTTGATCTGCCGGAAGTCGCTCTACGTCACAGGAGTCACATAAATTATTAAACAATTTTGACACAAGTAGCAGATTAACGGACTAGATTGTGTATTGAATTAGCAAGAAAAAATCAAAATTTTACCATTGTTTCTATCTAAATTCATAAAAAAGAGTTCAGAATCTATTGTATAATCCTTTAACTTGTTGTCAATGTTGATTTCTACTAAGTCGTCTGCATTTGCACTATGAAGACGATGTGTTTAAATCGTTTGAAAGGTTTCTCGATAAAAATCTGAATCTGTCATGAGATGGAAACGTATATATTTAAATAATGGGTTTCAATCAAACTATTACAACCACATAATGTTTACATTTAAATGAATAAATGTGCGACGTAAATGTCGCGCGCAAAATTGCTCAAAACATGAAAGCTGATTGTCAAAAATCTAAATTAAACTCATAATGAAATATATTTCATTGTAATAAACTAGTTCATCAAAACATACTTTACCTTTTTTGTTAATCCTTTGAGGATTTCATTGAGAATATAGCAGAATGTTTTAGTCCAAAAATGAACGCTAGCTTTCAACAAGGACTGAAACACATTTTCTGTAGCGCTGCAGTAAGAGCAAAAAGTACCGTAATTAACGGAAAGGGGCTAAATTTCGATACATTCATCAAGAAACAAACCAAGACATATTTTAATTGTTTTATTTTCATTCTTTTTTATTTTAAATGACATATTGCATATTTAATTTTGATATTTTCAATCATGTATCCTTTGAAAGACGTTCTCTGATTGGCTGAGATATAAATAGATGTTACTGGAAAACCGGTTTCATAGGAGAACACTTCAAATGGGTCGTCTTCAGATCTTACCGTAGGAAGATCTGTACTTTATTCAGATTGGTAAAATTGCTTTCTTAACCTTAAATTACCATTTTTTTAGTAATTTTTATTACTGGCATAATGTTGAGTTTTATTATTTAACCTTTTCAGGAGGCATACAAATATTGAAATGGCTGAGGAAAATAGTGTATCCAATAACCCATTTGCAGCTTTGTTTCCAAGCATTGATCAGGCACAGCTCTACGCATCAAACATAAAGCCAGGTCAATTTTCAGGTCAGAGAAAATCTAATAGTGTACTGTATATAAATAATTCATTTTTATGTGGGACTTATTTTTTTGTGTGGATTGGTTTATCCATGAATATCAATCCCCATGAAAATGTTCAATTAGAAGACTTTGCATTTTCTAGAACATTAATTCATGAATATAATTATGTACCAATGGAATTAGTATTAAAACAGATTTCAGGAAATTGAATTTCAATGAAAAATCATGATTTTATAGTGATAACTCGCGTATCTATAATTAACATGACACCAAAACAGATATATCCCTGCCCCTAATGTTTGTCAGAGGTTGTTGAACAAAGGTAACTACCCAAAGTAAGGTTCATGTGCATTTGTTTGTCTGAGCTTTGTACAGCTTTTCACTGGTTTAACCGATATGCGTATTCATTTTGATGCTGTTTGGCGTCATAATAATTGGTCTACCAGTGGTTCTTCCTTCACCTGAGATTAGTTGAGTGTTGAGATATAAATGAAGTACTATCACAGCAACAATAAATGCCATCACCATAATAGTACGCAAAACTTTATACATGCATATTCATTATTGATATATAGTAATAGGTGTATCTAATACTATTTAGGTATCAGTACATCCTTGGTCTGATTTTGTAGCTTTCAATCATGATTCCATAATTTGTGTGATTTTATTTCAGTAATTGAGGAACCAAAAACTGAGGAGAAGCAGGAGTCTTCAAAACAAAACCTATCGGAAGAAGATGTGAAAGAACTTGCCAGACAGAAGATTAGAACAAATTTGTTGTTAGAGAATGTTTTCCTCATAACACTTGACAAAGGTTTGTACTCCCAAGATCATCAAGGAAATTTTTGTTTGTTTGTTTTAGAACTAAACATTTCATATTCACAATTGTCATTAGTGTGGGATTAACAATATTTGACAATATTTGTAGATACTGTTCAATTGCATTTTTACTAATAATATTAATTTATAATGAAATAGTGTTTCAGGTAATCCATCCATCATCAAATTAAAATCATGGTTCTTCAAATGCTTAAAAGACTTCAGTGCAGAGATTTAAGCAGCCATTGACTTGGAGTTATAGGCTCTTTTGCTCAAAGTCTATAAAGGCTTGCATGTATCATGAAATTTCCACGATCACTTGATGGACCATGATCACTATTTAATAAAGATAGATTAGTTACGTTAATGTATAAATGAGTGTTAGCATCCTGTATTAAGCAGGAAATCTTAAGAGTCTCATAATTATGTTTTCCATTTAAGTATTCCCTGTTTCACAAAACATCCTGATATTTTGCTATGTTACAATAAAGAAAAAAAAGATCAGCATCTTTCCATGTGGTTTAGAGAAAATGTTTAAGCAGTGGTATTCATTATTAATGCATTAATAGCTTTAATGAATTTCACCTGGAATGACAGGTCTCATTTTCAAGAAACATTTTAAATGATTTTTTTTTCTTGAACCAAAAATACTCAAAATCTGTGAATTTCACCACAGAGAACATTTCCTTTTAATGAGCATGCAAAAATTGATATGCATGCAACAGTTCTATTCTTGAGATCAATAAATGAGGGAGTACTGGAGTTTTGAAATTCTAAGTTGATGAATATCTCAATTTGAAATTGGCTAGGTTGTTTGTTTATTAACAGAATTTATAGAAGCAAAAGGAAGTGTTAAGAGAATTTTGATCATAGACAGATGTACAGTGGTGTAAAATTCCACTTGGCACACACTATTGCCAGTGAATAATAAGTTAAAAATCAGAATATTTGTTTGATATTTTACTTGATTTGACTGTCTCAAATTCATGGAAGGTGAGTGATCATTTTAGGAATTTTATAAGCCTAGATGTATATTTTTAGACGGTGGAGAGGATGAGGAGGGTCGGCCTGTTCGCTGTGTCTACCTGTCAGGGATGGCGGAAACTATGGAGGGACAGACTTGGCTGGATCCTGACTGTCTGGAACTGGTGAGTCAGTCATGAAATGGCTTCAGGATCCTCACTAACTCTTTAATTTTGAGTCTAGGCTCGAATTCCGCCATCCCAGCATGGTCATTTGGATTTTCATTTGAGGAAGCCTTCCAGTTGGCTTGCAGTAGGTCGGTGGTTCTACCCGGATGCCTCCGTGCATTCTGGATCTTCCTCCACCTGTAATTAGCTGGACGTCACTATATGACTGAAATACTGTTGAAGCGACGGTAAACTCAAATAGTCAAGTCGAGTCAAATTCCACCAACAGTACTTAGCACTAAGTAATACTTAATTCTTAAACTTGGAAGACACTTATTCCACCAAGCCTTTTTTATGAAATATTCAAGTAAATGACTAAGCCACAATCAGTTATTATCTTTAAAACTAACAATATTTGTTAAGAAATTAAATATTTAGGTACTTTTAAAGGAGAAACAAGAATGAAATTCTCCACTAAGTATTTAACCCTTTCCCTCATAGAGGATACCATGAAAAGACCTATGCGAACAGCATAAAACCAGATCAGCCTTCAAGTAACTCGCAGGCTGATCAGGTTTTATGCTGTTTGCTACTCCTCAGTGGTCTGGAAATGAGGACTTTGTAATTAAATTTGGTAAGGTTTAACTGTGGTTTTCTGCAGATCAGGCTTTATGTGGTACCTATTGAGTGTGTCAAAATGAGTCTATATGAGGGAGGGTTAAGTATTACTTAGCTCTAAGAATTGCTGGTGAAATTTGTCCCAGGACTTCAATTTTTGTGAAGAGAAATTCTTGTGCAGCTTCAATATAAATATATGGGAGAACTCAAACTCTTCAGCAAATTTTTCTAAAGGACTCCAATTTATCGGAAACTTTGTGAGAACCCAATTGAAAGATATTTCTTAACTTTGGTAAAATTTTACAAATTTGGTATTTTGTAAAATATCAATGTCTAATATCAGACAGCAAAGTTACATTAGGAATTGAACATATTTGGAAATGGTAGTACGGTACTAAAAACCTCCCAATAAAAAATGATTTTTCACTTCAGTGAAAAAACTAACTGAAAATGTTTTAAAGTGAATATAGCCACAGAAGAAGAGCTAGATCAGCAATTGATGTAAGTGTCCATATTCTGTGAAACAGTTCATGGCAATGAAAGTAATCTATTTCTGTAGATTTAGTGTAGATTTAGTGTATCCTGTTAAAGTACTGGTACCAATTTTACACTGAAGGGGACTATAGGTTTGCCCTTTGTCTGTCTGTCCGTCTGTCTGCCTGGAAATCTGGATCCCCCAATAACTTAAAAACCATTTAAGATGATATTATGAAACATGGTATATGAATAGATGGCAGTATGGAGATTCTGCACGTCACTTTGTTTTTTTTCCTCGGACCAAAATTCTGGTTGCTATGGTAACAGAAAAATTATGCACCTCACCTCATACCAGTACTTTATTGGTTTCTGTATAACAGAAACCAATGAGTTCAAATTTTCAATAATTCTGTTGTTACGGATAAGTTTATTGTTCAACATCATCATAAACCTGTGTTTAATACAGATGCATTTTTATTTGAAAATATTCACAACCAATTACCAATAACGACCTTACTTGTTTTCCTTTGCAAAATTTAATATATGAATGGCCTTTAACACAAGTCCAGGAATATTTTGTACGGTATACTGTAGTACAATTTCAACCTTTGTTTCCTAGCTCTACACTTTAGAAATAACGCTTGTTGCATGTTAAGACCAGTTTGCAGACAAGTGCAGGTAACTGTGTCAAGGATTTTATAAGAATTATGGCCCTTTTTCAAAGCGGTAAACAGAGGATATCATTCACCTTCAGTGATAGTTCTTACCTTATGGGTTTGTTACGTTATGAGTTTGTCAGTTAGTGTCTTATGTATTTACATATTTAAAACATTATAGTTAAAAATTATTAGATGTAACTTTTTTTCATTATATGGCTGATGAATTTGACTATATATGGTATCTCTAATTTATAGCTTATGGAATGACATTTGTGATATCATGCCACATGTCTGCGACATGATACAGCAGTGTGGCAGCACTATATCTATCTCAAAATGACATCGTCTCCAAATGACTGAAATACTGTTGGTTTGAAATTAAACCCAACAAACAAACAGACATTGTATTTTGTACATTTCAGGCTGTATTTGAGCGGTTACTTCTAGAATACCCAGGCTCTTCTGTGATCTCCACACAGTCAGTGGGTAACAAGCCCCTGGCTGCTTCTCAGGCGGGCGAGGCCCAGGTATTACGATACCTGTATCAGTGTTATGATAGGTGTAGACAGATACAGGATACTGGACAGGTGAGGAGGAATGGTTAGCTTGTATGTTCAATCCTTTTTTAGCAAGCCTTTTTTTCTTAAAACAAAAAAAAAAAAGCCAAGATTTAGCTTTAGCATTGGCATCCAGTGTCTGTGTGCAAAAACCTATGTGTCCATTCTTTTCCTTTCTTTTTTCAGTTCTGCATGTATTTATTTTATTTTTACGTGCAATATTCTGTGTGACATACACTTCATGCTGATGGGTGGAGTTTTAACCTCGAGGATATGACATTCCTTTTTGTCAATTGCTTGAAAAAATAGTGTGAAATCTTTTATGTGTATTGAATGGATTCCTGTTATATTCAGACACATTATCTACAGTCATAAATACCTCGGTCAGACTATGCAATAGGAATTGCATGCTTTCTCTCACCATGTCATGTTAGGCACTGTTTTACAAAAAGAAATATTGTTCTAAATTTTGAGTCAAGGTGCAGTCACAAGGGTATTAAACACCTTGGGTTATGACTGACTAAACCCATATATACCTGACAACAATCACATACTCTATTTGGAGTCTTGGACTTGATCCTTTTGGAAGGAACTCCTAATATTCTGAGCACTTCTTATATGGAAAATCTTTTTGTAAAGGATGTCAGTTTTTTGAAATCCTTACTCATCTGACTAATTTGCAGACTGGTCGTGTTTCATACTGTTCGCTGATAATGTGTTAGACCTTAAGCTGTGATATTAAATCGGAATTATTTTCAGTTTAAGTCCTGTTCACGAGAGGTCAGCAAGTGTCTTGAGGTGATCATCCTGAATGCCCGCACATGTCTGCAGCAGTCAGAACTGTACCCCAGCCAGGTGGTTCATCAGCAGTTCTTGGACCTCTACCTGGAAAACCATGACTACTTGTCAGGTATTTGAGAATATCTGCAAAAAAAAGTTTGTTAGAAAGATATAGAAATCACCTAAATCACTTGTAATTCTCTCCAGCTTCTTGTCTAAACCATTTTTAGCTTGTCTGTTTCAAAGAAGAAGTAGTGTTATCATGATTACTGGGTTGTTATTGTTGTCGTTGTGTTGTTGTCGTTGTTATGCAAAAACTTTAATGTAGCCTGTTACTCAAACACTTTTAACAGACAAGCATTGGCATCTGCATGTAGTGCTCTTGTATTGCCAGAGGATATAACCCTGTATCCCTTTGACATAATTTGTTTAACTACAAAGTTGCTTTGAATTTCATCTCTGACCTTTGTTCAGACCTTGGTAGTCTCTACTAAGTGTTTTTACTTAAAAGTTGCTAACGTTCAGTGGTAGCAAATATGGCTTCAAATCCAAATATTGTGGGTTCAAACCCTGTTCTTGGTAAGAATCCTTCATGATCTGAAACACAAAGTACTGGTTCAATTTATGAACCATCTGGAGGGGTTTGTGTAAGTTTTAGTGGCTTTTTTTCTAATTGATGTAAAAAAAAATATGAGTTAAAACAATTTAAATTTTTGTATACTGTTTTATGGTGTGAAATATAACAGACCTGTATTGTGTTTTCCGTCTGCTGTAGGTTCCAGTTTTATCAAGGAGTTTTTCACCAAGGTTTCCATGGAGATCCACGAGAATCGTGATGACGGTTTCCTGCTTGAGGTGTTCACCCCTGTGCTGGACATAGTGCTGGGCCGGTTCCTCATTGACTTCACCATTATGCATCCTGAGGTGAACAGATACATGGAACTGCTGGCTTTTTTCACACAAACAGCCCCACTGGCTGAGGTAAGAACTGGCTTGATTGTTGGATAAGTGCAATGTTGTTTGTACGTAAGTTTAAGGGATACTTTGCCATGTTGTTTTAGTAATTTAAAAAAAAATGCATTTTTGTCAAAATTAGTTAAATCTTTTTTCCTTCATGATGATA
>CM037778.1:64225993-64275993 GCA_021229015.1 Solen grandis | reverse complement strand
TTCTTATACTGTAAAATCAATAATTTTCATTGGCATTAAATTTCATAGAATCTGAAATAAAGTCAACTACGTTGGTACATGTACTCATGGATGTATGTTCTAGGACACCTGAAGTTTATGAAATGGAAAATTTTAAAGAGGATTAATATTCATGGATACAGCCATCCACAAAATTGACGAATATTAGTCTCCCACGAAAATTAATGATTCTACAGTATATCCTTTTACTTTTATAAATAAATTTTTAACTATAAATTACAATCAGCAAAAAACTAATTGTGAAATCTACATTATTCAGTCCTGAAGTATGAACCCAATAAAAAACACAGCCTACCTTCAGCATGTAACCCTCTTTGTTTGACATCCTTTTCATCTGCTGCCACTGTCATGACATAAGATGGCTGGATTTTGAGCAACTTAGGTGAGCATGCCTCTGAGAAAGGCCGACAAAACTTCAGCATGACGCGGCACAAGTTGAGACTGAAGCCGTCTGAACTGTACATCTGGTTGAATATCTGAGGAGCATGGCTTGACCAGATCTTTGCTCGACCTTCATAGTGACATATGAGATATGACTGATTTTCATTTATTTCCATCATATAATTACCATACAAGTATATTGTTTAAAATTTTGGTAAACATCAATTTTAAATTCAAACAACAAATCTGATGAAGACAACAAATATAGAGTGATACCTTAACATGTGCCTGTCATGCTATGCAGTCTATACAAAAATTTGTCTCAAAAAGTCAGCTTTGAATAATGAATATAAAAACATAACAAGAGTGTTTTTTGGAACACATGTGTCACCTGCTGAAACATGACAGAAAAAGCGTGACAGACAAGACAGATGACGGAAAAGTGATCACTATGTGTCACCACAGCTTTACAGCAGGTGACAGAAAAAGGGGAAATATTTATTTGAATGTCCCGTCCTGTTTGTCAAAACATGGCTATATGATATGAAGGTTTCAGCATGACATTTATTGCTTGTCAATTACTTTGCCATACGAGAACTCACCTGAGTTTGCATGTATACACTTGCCAATCCACACAAGCACCTTGTGCCTGAGATCTGGTGACAGCTTGACCATGCTGAAGAGAAGCTGATACATCCCCTCTCCGATCAATGACAGTGGCTGGAAACAGACATACCAATAGCCTATCAAAATCTGGTGGGTCTTGACCCATTACCTCATGTTATATCATATCTGAAGTTTTAGGAAATATACGTATGTTTGGCTGTTGGGTTTTACATCCCACTGACAGTATTCCAGTCATATGGAGACTATGTCTTCTTAAGACAGATATTTTAAACTAAGTATTTATGCAAATATCCTCTGTTATCAAATATCAATCACAAAATATGCTCTAAGTTAACATTTTGATTAGAAAGCCATTATTATGTTATTTCCTTGGTATTACGATTCATTTTCATTGCACTAACATATTCAAAATGGTTGACAGACAAACTGATTCAGCTATACCCCTGGGAGAAGAATGCATCACAGCCTAAACATAAGTTGCAAATCTGTAAATCTTTAGCTCACCTGCCATATATTTTTCTCTGTAATGTCGTGTTCATGTTTTGGTGTGGTGGATGGATTGGTGAAGAATTCATGAGGTTTTGAGTTGTCTGCCCCTGGAATACAGCTCAGACCCAGGATAGAGCCAATCAGTGTCCTCTCATAGTCCTTGCCCTTTGTCCAGTCTTTGGGGGCAGAGTGTTCCAACAGCACCTAATTCAAATTTTAGCTTAAACTTTATTTTGGAAGAAAGTGATATGAAAATCTCTGGCAGGAATTAAAACAGCTCATTCACAGATGATAGGTAGAAATTTTAAAAATTACTTTTCTACTCTCCCTGTTAATGCTGGTGAAGCCTCCGTTTCCTGACAAATGAACCCAGAAAGTGTAGGTCACATTGCACAGGAAAATGCTTTTTTCATAAACGGAACTTCAACAAAAATTGGTTGAATATAGATTATGAATATGGTATCCCCATAGCATGTGCATGCAGTACTGTGTGACATATTCTGCAACATGTGTCTTCACCAGTTTGTAAGTTCAACCTATTATGTAAGCACATGCACTTAAAGTGAAAGTGATCAGCCAAGTGACAGCAACTGAAAATAGAAATCTAATATAGTTTTTACAATTCTAAATATAGTTTTCTGTGACACTACTATGAGGAAACCATCCATCTTTTTATGATAACAAATGGTTGCTTGGGTGATTATGCATCTGTAGATGGGTACTGATAGACATAATACACACATACTGTTACCAGTTAAATTCTTGGTCAATTACCATCTGTGAATGAGCGGCTTTAATGGTAAAATTTCCTTAAACTGTCACCATGCTGCAGTTCACTGACTGGAACTGATAGTTGTGAGTTCAATCCATACTAGAAATATGAAATACTAGAAAAAAATTTTAAGAGCTTCCTAAGTGCAAAGGACTGGTCCAACCCTGGAAACATAACCAAAATTGTAACAGCAGGTGACACAAAACATGTTTCTTTATCATCATGAAGGTAAAAAGATTTAACTAATTTTGACAAAAATACATTTTTTTTCAAAATTATTAAAACAACATGGCAAAGTATCCCTTAAACTTACGTACAAACAACATTGCACTTATCCGACAATCAAGCCAGTTCTTACCTCAGCCAGTGGGGCTGTTTGTGTGAAAAAAGCCAGCAGTTCCATGTATCTGTTCACCTCAGGATGCATAATGGTGAAGTCATTGAGGAACCGGCCCAGCACTATGTCCAGCACAGGGGTGAACACCTCAAGCAGGGAACCGTCATCACGATTCTCATGGATCTCCATGGAAACCTTGGTGAAAAACTCCTTGATAAAACTGGAACCTACAGCAGACGGAAAACACAATACAGGTCTGTTATATTTCACACCATAAAACAGTATACAAATATCTAAATTGTTTTAACTCATATCTTCTTTTACATCAATTAGAAAAAAAACACACTAAAACTTACACAAACCCCTCCAGATGGTTCATAAATTGAACCAGTACTTTGTGTTTCAGATCATGAAGGATTCTTACCTAGAACAGGGTTTGAACCCACAATATTTGGATTTGAAGCCATATTTGCTACCACTGAACGTTAGCAACTTTTAAGTAAAAACACATAGTAGAGACTACCAAGGTCTGAACAAAGGTCAGAGATGAAATTCAAAGCAACTTTGTAGTTAAACAAATTATGTCAAAGGGATACAGGGTTATATCCTCTGGCAATACAAGAGCACTACATGCAGATGCCAATGCTTGTCTGTTAAAAGTGTTTGAGTAACAGGCTACATTAAAGTTTTTGCATAACAACGACAACAATAACAACCCAGTAATCATGATAACACTACTTCTTCTTTGAAACAGACAAGCTAAAAATGGTTTAGACAAGAAGCTGGAGAGAATTACAAATGATTTAGGTGATTTCTATATCTTTCTAACAAACTTTTTTTTGCAGATATTCTCAAATACCTGACAAGTAGTCATGGTTTTCCAGGTAGAGGTCCAAGAACTGCTGATGAACCACCTGGCTGGGGTACAGTTCTGACTGCTGCAGACATGTGCGGGCATTCAGGATGATCACCTCAAGACACTTGCTGACCTCTCGTGAACAGGACTTAAACTGAAAATAATTCCGATTAAATATCACAGCTTAAGGTCTAACACATTATCAGCGAACAGTATGAAACACGACCAGTCTGCAAATTAGTCAGATGAGTAAGGATTTCAAAAAACTGACATCCTTTACAAAAAGATTTTCCATATAAGAAGTGCTCAGAATATTAGTTCCTTCCAAAAGGATCAAGTCCAAGACTCCAAATAGAGTATGTGATTGTTGTCAGGTATATATGGGTTTAGTCAGTCATAACCCAAGGTGTTTAATACCCTTGTGACTGCACCTTGACTCAAAATTTAGAACAATATATCTTTTTGTAAAACAGTGCCTAACATGACATGGTGAGAGAAAGCATGCAATTCCTATTACATAGTCTGAATGAGGTATTTATGACTGTAGATAATGTGTCTGAATATGACAGGAATCAATTCAATACACATAAAAGATTTCACACTATTTTTTCAAGCAATTGACAAAAAGGAATGTCATATTTCTCGAGGTAAAAACTCCACCCATCAGCATGAAGTGTATGTCACACAGAATATTGCACGTAAAAATAAAATAAATACATGCAGAACTGAAAAAAGAAAGGAAAAGAATGGACACATAGGTTTTTGCACACAGACACTGGCTGCCAATGCTAAAGCTAAATCTTGGCTTTTTTTTGTTTTAAGAAAAAAAGGCTTGCTAAAAAAGGATTGAACATTTAATACAAGCTAACCATTCCTCCTCACCTGTCCCGTATCCTGTATCTGTCTACACCTATCATAACACTGATACAGGTATCGTAACACCTGGGCCTCGCCCGCCTGAGAAGCAGCCAGGGGCTTGTTACCCACTGACTGTGTGGAGATCACAGAAGAGCCTGGGTTTTCTAGAAGTAACCGCTCAAATACAGCCTGAAATATACAAAATACAATGTCTGTTTGTTTGTTGGGTTTAATGTCAAACCAACAGTATTTCAGTCATTTGGAGACAATGTCATTTTGAGATAGATATAGTGCTGCCACACTGCTGTATCATGTTGCAGACATGTGGCATGATATCACAAATGTCATTCCATAAGCTATAAATTAGAGATACCATATATAGTCAAATTCATCAGCCATATAATGAAAAAAAGTTACATCTAATAATTTTTAACTATAATGTTTTAAATATGTAAATACATAAGACACTAATTGACAAACTCATAACGTAACAAACCCATAAGGTAAGAACTATCACTGAAGGTGAATGATATCCTCTGTATACCGCTTTGAAAAAGGGCCATAATTCTTATAAAATCCTTGACACAGTTACCTGCACTTGTCTGCAAACTGGTCTTAACATGAATGATCATTATTGTAGAAACGGGACATGGATGCAACAAGCGTTATTTCTAAAGTGTAGAGCTAGGAAACAAAGGTTGAAATTGTACTACAGTATACCATACAAAATATTCCTGGACCTGTGTTAAAGGCCATTCATATATTTAAATTTTGCAAAGGAAAACAAGTAAGGTCGTTATTGGTAATTGGTTGTGAATATTTTCAAATAAAAATGTATCTGTATTAAACACAGGTTTATGATGATGTTGAACAATAAACTTATCCGTAACAACAGAATTATTGAAAATTTGAACTCATTGGTTTCTGTTATACAGAAACCAATAAAGTACTGGTATGAGGTGAGGTGCATAATATTTCTGTTACCATAGCAACCAGAATTTTGGTCCGAGGAAAAAAAACAAAGTGACGTGCAGAATCTCCATACTGCCATCTATTCATATACCATGTTTCATAACATCATCTTAAATGGTTTTTAAGTTATCGCGGGATCTAGATTTCCAGACAGACAGACGGACGGACAGACGAAGGGCAAACCTAGTCCCTTTCAGTGTAAAATTGGTACCAGTACATTAACAGGATACACTAAATCTACAGACATATTGTAGATTACTTTCATTGCCATGAACTGTTTCACAGAATACGGAGACTTACATCAATTGCCGATCTAGCTCTTCTTCTGCGGATATATTCACTTTAAAACATTTTCAGTTAGTTTTTTCACTGAAGTGAAAAATCATTTTTTATTGGGAGTTTTTTAGTACTACCATTTCCAAATATGTCCGATTCCTAATGTAACTTAGCTGTCTGATATTAGACATTGGTATTTTACAAAATACTAAATTTGTAAAATTTTACCAAAGTTAAGAAATATCTTTCAATTGGGGTTCTCACAAAGTTTCCGATAAATTGGAGTCCTTTAGAAAAATTTGCTGAAGAGTTTGAGTTCTCCCATATATTTATATTGAAGCTGCACAAGAATTTCTCTTCGCAAAAATTGAAGTCCTGGGTCGAATTTCACCAGCAATTCTTAGCGCTAAGTAATATTAACCCTTTCCCTCATATAGACTCATTTTGACGCACTCAATAGGTACCACATAAAGCCTGATCTGCAGAAAACAACAGTTAAACCTTACCAAATTTAATTACAAAGTCCTCATTTCCAGACCACTGAGGAGCAGCAAACAGCATAAAACCTGATCAGCCTGCGAGTTAGGCATCCGGGTAGAACCACCGACCTACTGCAAGCCAACTGGAAGGCTTCCTCAAATGAAAATCCAAATGACCCTGCCGGGATGGTGGAATTCGAGCCTAGACTCAAAATTAAAGAGTTAGTAGGATCCTGAAGCCATTTCATGACTGACTCACCTGTTCCAGACAGTCAGGATCCAGCCAAGTCTGTCCCTCCATAGTTTCCGCCATCCCTGACAGGTAGACACAGCGAACAGGCCGACCCTCCTCATCCTCTCCACCATCTATAAATATACATCTAGGCTTATAAAATTCCTAAAATGATCACTCGCCATCCATGAATTTAAGACAGTCAAATCAAGTAAAATATCAAACAAATATTCTGATTTTTAACTTGCCATGCACTATTATTCACTGGCAAAGGTGTGTGCCAAGTGGAATTTTACACCACTGTACATCTGTCTATGATCAAAATTCTCTTAACACTTCCTTTTGCTTCTATAAATTCTGTTAATAAACAAACAACCTGGCCAATTTCAAATTTGGATATTCATCAACTTAGAATTTCAAAACTCCAGTACTCCCTCATTTATTGATCTCAAGAATAGAACTGTTACATGCATATCATTTTTTGCATGCTTATTAAAAGGAAATGTTCTCTTTGGTGAAATTCACAGATTTTGAGTATTTTTGGTTCAAGAAAAAAAAATCATTTAAAATGTTTCTTGAAAATGAGACCTGTCATTCCAGGTGAAATTCATTAAAGCTATTAATGCATTAATAATGAATACCACTGCTTAAACATTTTCACTAAACCACATGGAAAGATGCTGATCTTTTTTTTCTTTATTGTAACATAGCAAAATATCAGGATGTTTTGTGAAACAGGGAATACTTAAATGGAAAACATAATTATGAGACTCTTAAGATTTCCTGCTTAATACAGGATGCTAACACTCATTTATACATGAACGTAACTAATCTATCTTTTATTAAATAGTGATCATGGTCCATCAAGTGATTGTGGAAATTTCATGATACATGCAAACCTTTATAGACTTTGAGCAAAAGAGCCTATAACTCCAAGTCAATGGCTGCTTAAATCTCTGCACTGAAGTCTTATAAGCATTTGAAGAACCATGATTTTAATTTGATGATGGATGGATTACCTGAAACACTATGTCATTATAAATTAATATTATTAGTAAAAATGCAATTGAACAGTATCTACAAATATTGTCAAATATTGCTAATCCCACACTAATGACAATTGTGAATATGAAATTTTTAGTTCTAAAACAAACAAACAAAAATTTCCTTGATGATCTTGGGAATACAAACCTTTGTCAAGTGTTATGAGGAAAACATTCTCTAACAACAAATTTGTTCTAATCTTCTGTCTGGCAAGTTTTTTCACATCTTCTTCCGATAGGTTTTGTTTTGAAGACTCCTGCTTCTCCTCAGTTTTTGGTTCCTCAATTACTGAAATAAAATCACACAAATTATGGAATCATGATTGAAAGCTACAAAATAACCAAGGATTTTTACTGATACCTAAATAGTATTAGATACACCTATTACTATATATCAATAATGAATATACATGTATAAAGTTTTGCGTACTATTATGGTGTTGGCATTTATTGTTGCTGTGACAGTACTTCATTTATATCTCAACACTCAACTAATCTCAGGTGAAAGAAGAACCACTGGTAGACCAATTAACATGATGCCAAACAGCCTAAAAATGAATACGCATATCTGTTTAACCAGTGAAAAGCTGTACAAACCTCCGACAAACAAATGCACATGAACCTTACTTTCGGTAGTTACCTTTGTTCAACAACCTCCGACAAACATGAGGGGCAGGGATATATCTGTTTTGGTGTCATGTAAATTATAGATACGCAAGTTATCACTATAAAATCATGATTTTTCATTGAAATTCAATTTCCTGGAATCTGTTTTAATACCAATTCCATTGGTACATAATTATATTCATGAATTAATGTTCTAGAAAATGCAAAGTCTTCTAATTGAATATTTTCATGGGGACTGATATTCATGGATAAACCAATCCACAACAAAAAAAAAGTTCCACATAAAAATGAATTATTTATATACAGTACACTATTAGATTTTCTCTGACCTGAAAATTGACCTGGCTTTATGTTTGATGCGTAGAGCTGTGCCTGATCAATGCTTGGAAACAAAGCTGCAAATGGGTTATTGGATACACTATTTTGCTCAGCCATCTCAATATTTGTATGCCTCCTGAAAAAGTTAAATAATAAAACTCAACATTATGCAGTAATAAAAATTACTAAAAACAAGGTAATTTAAGGTTAAGAAAGCAATTTTACAGTAACTTACCTGCCAAATGTGAAAATATGTTCAAGCAATTGGAATACTTACCTATGGAATACGATATTGGAATATTGGGTTGGAAATAATAATTTTGACAACTTTAGCTGCTGTCGCAAAACAATGAGTAACTTATAACACAATTCCTATCAGAGATCAGCCACAGCCTGGTAGACCATGTGACACCCCTCTTTAAAGAATTTGACTACATGCAGAAACAAGAAAATGTGTCTCTGCAACACTGATGCCCTGCACCACTGGCATACGTTGGTCACAACCAAATATTTGCTTGCATTTTTAAAAGTTTATATCTTGATGTACATTTGCATCAAGTTTCATGATGATGTAAAGTCATCTTCATAGAAAAAAGGTTTACTCAAAAGAAAACCTGGGGTTTGACAGATGGATGAACGAACAGACACACACAAAAACCCAAAATCTATATACCCTATAATGCATGCAGTTGGTTGAGCATAAAAATTATTCAAAACCGGTTTTCAACACGTCACATGACCCTAAACTGTGATTTTTTAATTTTGACTTTTGACTGACTTACCCCTCATCTTTGCTGGAGTATTATACCAAAATGTCTTGTGATAATCTAATTTTATTGATTAATGTTTGATCCACTACCAACAAATTAATATATGAGTAATGCAGACTTGTGACTTACATTTTTGAGATCATCTAAAAGTTACTTAAATGTAGTAGGAAGTGTCTTTATTGTTGTTTTTTAAGTTTGTTCTTTTTTGTGGAGTATAGTTTAAACATCAATTGCTCTGTATACTGAGCTTTTATTCCTCTTTATCAGGGGCCATTTATAGATATAGATGGCTTTCCCTCTTAGATGTTTATAAATTCATATTTTCCCTTTCAGTGAAATGACTATTTACCCTAGGATTTTTTTTACCCTAAATATTGGGGAATATCAGAAATGGCTGGGCTAATGACCTTTACCTTCTTTTGAAAAAGGGTCTACTATGTATCTCAATATTGGTTTCTGGTACAGATGATGATATCAATCATACTTGACCAGACTTTGTGGTCATGTGGATAGCGCGTCTATCCAAGAATAGGGAGGTTGTGGGTTCAATCTCAGGCTGTGACATACCAAAGTAATAAAAACTGGTAATGGTATAGCTCCCTTG
The DNA here is from genome assembly GCA_021229015.1 of Solen grandis. NCBI lineage: Eukaryota > Metazoa > Mollusca > Bivalvia > Adapedonta > Solenidae > Solen > Solen grandis. The sequence goes on along the minus strand of CM037778.1, from coordinate 64,266,313 downwards.
CTTGGTGCTCAGCATATAGTTCCAGGACTGAGTGGCCCAGTGTCAGGATAATGTGACTTGGTGTTGAACATAGACTGAATAAACCTATTGATTAGAATTGTATTCATTGAACCCAAGCCATTCTTCTCATAAAAGTTTAAACATTATTTATATCAATTATTAAACAAGTTTTCACTACTTATATTAATCACTCTTGATGGCTTGATGTTGTCATATAATATATGGTCATTATTGTTGGAGAACCAGAGAACCCAGAAGAAAACCTACGTGTCTGGACTGGCAACCACGTACTGTACCCTCTCACGTACGTGACCAGGAATCAAACCCGGGACACATTGGTGAGAAGCAAAGCGCATTACCACTACACTATCCATGCACCCATTCTACTCATACCTTGGGGTATGCTATTATATTCCTAGCAGTATAGTATTTGTTTATAGTTCCACAGTGATATGATTCTCACATAAATAGCTAATTTAATATCAATTCAAAAAAAGAATTTATCAATCAGGTCTCAAATCATTATCACATAGGCATTTTTCAGGCGGATCTTTTCAGAGAAGAGAGAAGGTTAATGTGAAATTTTCTTTTAGTTGTTTAAATGCATATACAATATTGGTTAAAGATTTCATCAATTTATGAAATTGACAGTCAGTTCTGTATAAAATATAATAATCTTCCTCTTTCAATTTAAACAAAAATAACATTAAGATAAGAATTGAGTGACTGAGAATAAAATTTTAGTAAATATTCATTACCTTCATTAATTAATAAATCTTTAAAGTACCATAGATGAAAAACTTAACTAGTTAAAAAGCAGAACACGTCATGCTGAAGGATAACTTCCGAGTAACCGAATGAGTGTGATGCTCATCGGGGTGAACATTTAGATATTCCATCGAAATTAATCGATATACGATACAATATTTATTGATAGGTTTAAAGAAATATAGGATCATTTTATCAAGTGATAGTTCAACTTGGTTATGATCAGATCGTGGGACTGAAGTGGGAACATAAGTTTAACATACACATTTGTGGGCCACATTTGTTTACGGTGAAACTAGAGGACGAAACGCGATTTGAATATTTCTACTTCCGGTAAACACAACACTCGGTGGATGAAATTTCAGGTTACAGGTAAAATATTTGGTGGAGTTAATTGTTTTTGTTATTCGACAGCATTTTGAGAAAAAATATGTAATGTTAAAGAATTTTTTTCTTTATTTTTCACTATTTTCTTTCCTATTTGGTTATTAAATTTAGTTAATCACATTTTATCAAAGTCATTTCAAAATGTCAATTCATCACAAATCTCTTAGAGTAGTTCAAAGAATGTCATCAAGTACATTAAAGGGAACTTATTTGCATTGTCTTTTGTCTGATATATAAATTCGAATTTCTTAAAAAATTTCTTTAATAGCTGCAGCACAGATGTATAATGTTTCTTGCAATAATATGTGCCCCTGACCAAATTCTGTTATCTTCTTCAATTTTTTGTAGTGTTGCAAAATTTTACTGCAAGCGCAAGCAACTATGATTTTTTTTTTTTACTATGTTTCACTTTTAGCGAAAAAAAATATAATGATTTTAATGATTCAAATAGATAAGTATTACAAATTTTATCAAACACCACTGTTTTTATGTGTTTTTCTTAATACTAAATATTTTTAATGCAGAACGACCCTTTTACACTCAAATTATCAAAATCAGAATATCTCAGAAACTCCGGGGCAGAGAGGGTAAAGTTGCTGACTTTAACATTCACTCAGCCCCTCACCATGTGGGTTCGAATCCCAGTATGGTCATTCGGTTTTTCATATGAGGAATCCTTCCAGCTGGCTTGCTGGTCGATGGTTCTACCCAGATGCCTCTGTGCATTTGTGCAGTCTTCCTCCACCTGTAATTAGCTGGACATCGCTATATGACTGAAATACTGTCGAAGCAATGGTAAACTCAAAGAGTCAAGTCAGAAATTCCATTTGCTATGTTTACATTTTTCTATATGAACGGAAGTCATTTGTGTACAATTTGCAACTGCTATGACATCATCTGACCACTGTCTAGTTTGCAAGGACCTGAAGACTTAATGCACATTTTTGTGTGTAGTTAAGTGAAAATCAAAATGTTCATTATCAGATTTGCAATGCTTGTTAAACATTTAAGACTAAAAATATTCTGATAAAACTCAAAACAAGCTGCAGGACTCTGAAATACAATTTGAGATTTAAGTTTAAACTATATTTATTTTACAACAATTATGAAACAAGTTCCCACAACTTATATTAATCACTCTTGATGGCTCAATGGTGGCATATGTGGTCATTATTTTGGGAGGAAACCAGAGAAACACATGTGTCTGGATGGGCAACCACTGTACCCTCTCACATATGTGACCAGGAATCAAACCCAGGCACCCATGGTTTGACTACTCTATAACCACTGCACGTAGTGAAAACAAAACAATATAGATCCATTAATCTCTTCATATCAATACAGTTCTAAAATTGACATGCACATTTTCTTGCTTGATTTCATAGCAGTGTGTCCAGGGGTCTCGTAACTTTCAATGTCAAGGTATCCAGGTGTTTATTTAGTAGGGCAAGTAGCTACATGTAGAATAAAATGATATTTATACCTATCTAATATTAGTTCCTCTTTCATAGCATTTAGCTAACTATCAATCACCAAAACCTGGCTCAGACAAATTTCCTAATCATGTAGTTCAAATGTACCTGTATGTGCCACTTTGGCAAACAGAGCAGATCTAGATCAGACAACACCACCGTATTATAGCTGAGATTCTACACAGTCTGCATATGAAGAAAAGGTCAGGAAATAAAAAATCATTTTTTCATTTGTATATGAACATTCATGAGGTAAAGGACTCCCTTTTATTGTATTAAACAGTATTTACTCAGCAGAATTTCAATAATTTTGGTTTATGCTTTGCATGCAACATTATATTTATTTTTCATGATTATAGCTCAGTAATCAGTTATGGAACTAGGTTGAAACTTACCATCACCATTACAGCTTCACCCATTTTTCTCAATATTTAAGCATATAATACCCAGTTTGAACAACTAAGGATTCAGGGGTATTTCCCCTTTATTCTTTAAATAGTTCATTGCATGGACCTCGATGGTTTTTAAAAAATCATTTGAGGTTTTGCCCTAATGAAAGATGCTAAAATTATTTTTTTGTAAATTTTAGGACCATTAAAATGCCAGTGTTGAAATCTGTTTGTTTTCACCTACATTAGTGTAATTTCTATAAGGTAGTCTATGTACCAGACACTCTATCCCTTTCCCTCATAGAGGATATCATGAAAAGACCTATGCGAACAGCATAAAACCAGGTCAGCCTGCGAGTAACTCGCAGGCTGATCAGGTTTTATGCTGTTCGCTGCTCCTCAGTGGTCTGGTAATGAGGATTTTACAAATTAAATTTGTAAGGTTTGAGTTTGGCTTTCTGCAGATCAGGCTTTATGTGATACCTATTGAGTGCGTCAAAATGAGTCTATATGAGGGAAAGGGCTATTCTAATTGCTTTGCATTTTCTGTGGTACTAGTGCATCTATCTTGATTATACAGACAATTGGAGATTTAATTACAAACTTAATGCTGCATTTCATTTGCAATATCTATCAGTCTATGTTTAAATTGGTGTAAGAGAGAAACAACTTACTGTACCAGCCAAGTTGCTCAATTATGGATGATGGAGAATTTACAGCTTTGAACCCCCATTTTAATGCATTTTTGTCTGGTTATAAAAATACTTCAAAATATGTCGGTAACATAGAATGCATCTTTCCAATGTTTACAGATATATTCATATTGACTCACAAGCTATCATTATAAGCTACACTGGAAAGACAGTTAGTCAATGGTTGATCTGACTAACACAAAATAACACATGATTCTGTTTGTGAACATATGGCCTAGTCATGAGGGTGAAATAATTCTTTAACTTTAGGTAAAAGCCCCAGTGCATTTTAGCTTAGAATTTGCAAGGGAAAAATATTTTTTCAAAATTTCAAAATAGCAAAACCTCAAAAGATATTTGATTTATCTCTTTAATGTTTATTGAAGTCCACATAATGAAATATCTAATGAAAGAATACAGGAAATCCCTTGGAATCCTTTGGCGTTCAGACAGGGCAATATAGTGAGAAAAATGGGCGGAGCATGTCAGTAAAATCCCGGATGTCTCGTGTACATAGGGTGTTTCAGAAGTTCATGGACTTTTGCTATAGCTTGCACCGTAGTAGAGGAAATATGAAGAAAATTCACAGACTTTTGAAAAACCCTTTGCATGGTAATCTTATGCAGATGTTGTTTTGAGCTGAATATAGAACGAGCCAGCCACAACGTGTAATTTTTCCTGTAAATTAAGCATATCTCAAGGTCTTTTGGAGATGAAATTCACACAGAGGCATATACTGGCTGTATATTGTAGGTGTACTCAGATTAAGCTCTAACAACTATACTGGGACTTTAAGTGGTTTTAACCCTATTTAACCCTTTCCCTCATATAGATCTGGTTTTATGCTGTTCGCATAGGTCTTTTCATGGTTTCCTCTATGAGGGAAAGGGTTAACTCTTTGCTTCATATAGACTCATCTTGACACATTGAAAAACAGACCAGACCCAGATTTATGGACAGCTCCTTTCAGAGGTCTCCTTTGTTTGCTCATCCAATATTGTTATTCAGATTCTTAACAATTGACATGGCAAAGAAAAATTCATCGCTTCATTCAGAATTTAAAGTGAAGTAAATTATTTTTCATCATAAATGTGTTTATGAATAGTTAGAAGTAAAGGGTTAATTTTCATTATGAAATTCCAGAAAAGAATTAAGTGTATTTATAGAAATGTAACTTAAATGATTCATTGTGTTGCTTTAAGTTCATGATTATCTTCTTTGGCATGTCTACAGTATTTTTTTAACATCCCTGTGGCTGAGTGATTAGTGTCTGCCATGGGAGTGGGGGGCCATGGGTTTGATTCCCAGCCGCAACATCCAAAGTTGAGAAAAATGATACTGGTATAGCTACAGTACTTGGCGCTTAGCATATATTGGTAGTTGCAGGACTGGTTGGCTTGATGTCAGCATAATGTGACTGGTTGTGGTATCATGCCACATGTTAGCACTATATTTGTCTCAAGTAGACATTGTTTCCAAATGACTGAAATTCTGTTGGTGGGACGTTTTAACCCCACACAAAGCTGTACAGGATTTTTAGCACTTGGGGGAAAGGTACCATGTTTCTTTAATTTTGGATATAAAATTAAAAATTTCACCAAAAAATGGGACATTTTTTATAGAATACATTCACACATTAATGTATTGTGAATAAACTCATTGATTTTCATTTATTATGACATAATTTGTATGATAATCATTTTCTGAAGTATTTTCTATTCTGCTTCATCTTTGTGTGTGTGTGTTTTTTATAAAACAGCATTTATCTTTTTTGTGTGTGTGTCACAGAGGTGACACTTAGGGATCACTTTTCCGTCCATCTGTCTGTCAGTCACACTTTTTCCGTCATGCTTCAGCAGGTGACACATGTGTTCCAATGCTCTTATTACATTTTAACGTTTACTTTAATTATGTAATGTACAAGTACATGTCTGTAAGACATGTAAAACTGTGATGTCTCTACCTGTAACAAACTGTTTATAAATACTATGTTTCAGGCAATAAGCATCAATGTTATGATTTCTGTTCAACAAGATTCATACATTTATTAATAAAAATCAGCAAAAAAACTTTCAAGTGAAGGTCAAGGCTTTGATTTTATACAGATTTTGGAATTAGTACAGTTCATTTTATTTAATATGTTCAATGCTTTCATAATATTATCAGTTCTCATTAATACCATGATTATAATTAAATATTAATAATTTATTTCTCCTTTATTTCAAAGCTTAAATTAATGAAAAGTTTAAAAATAGAATATTCCAGACTAGAGTTATTTGACTTGAATTTCAGGATAGATGATTCATGAGTCCCCATCATGGGTACTTGCTACTCAAAAGCTGGAAACGAGGCCAGCAGTTCTAACCTGAAAAACCGTCCAAAAGACCGGAAAAAGAGCTCATATAAAAATGGTAAACTCAGGGACAACCCTAAACTTACAGTGGAGGATTGTGACATGGTACAGACAGATGTTAGTGATACCGTGTACACAGAGGACAGTCACACGTTCAATACCCTGGATGTCCACTGCATCAACCGAAGTCAGCAGACTAGCCTGGACATGCTTGGGTTTAAAAATACAGACCGAGAGTCAAACTCTGAGGCCACAAAAGAAACCGATTCCCATAAGATAAGTGTAAAGACAGGTAATATGCAGGAACCAGAGTTAAATGGTCTCCAAAAATGTGATACTGGCAGAGAAGCTGAAGTAAGTGATGAGTTTGTGAATATAGATCTTGCAAAACATGAAAACCTTGTGGTGACTTCTGATAGTGGCATTGAAATGGAGCACACAGATGTGACTGCTGGTTGTGAAAAGTTGAACACGCTCATTCGGAATCACATAGACTCCTATTCGACAGAGTTTGAATCAAATATAGCAATTCCGGTAGAGTCACTTGCACAGAATGGTGGCAGTGTTGGTGATCCTACCGAGGATGCAAAATGTAAAAACTCGGAAGGACATTCACACAATCCTTGCTCATGTCCGAACTCAGATAGTTTAAAGGGACAATTGTGTTCATCCGGAAAAGACCATTCCGGCCAGAGTTGCATACAGGGTGAGTGTCAGGGTCACTTATTTCAGTCAGAAAAAATTGGTAAAAGGATATCTGAAACATTAGTACTGAAATCTAGCTTAAAAGGCCGAGGGACCAAGTCACGCACGAAAAAGGGTTTGTCATGGAAATCTGCTGATAGTCTTGATTGGGCAGATTCCATGGCAACAAGCTTGGATCGTACTAAGAGTGTTTGCTCATCCATCCTAGGGGACAGTATAAGTCTTTTAAATGCTCCTCTTGCAGCTTTTGATTCAGTTGATTTTGCTCTTGGCAGCAGTTATGATTTCTCTAAGCGATTACAAGCAAATATGAAGAACCATGTTGATTATAGCTCTGATACCTTTCAATTTCAATTTGATTTTTCTGGACTAGAAGGTGAGAAAAGGCAGTCTGTTGGATCTGTGGACAGGCTAAGTGAATCAAACAATATATCCGATTCTTCAACAGATTTAGAGAAAATTAAGTTGGCCATTGGTCGATCATCCATCGTGTCCACGTCAGAACAAAGGTAAGCCTATGATGTGAGAGGTAAGGTTTGATTTTGTGGTGACCTTGCTCTGGTTTGTTGCCTAGATTTGTTACATTCTAATTAACCCTTTCCCTCATATAGACTCATTTTGACACACTCAATAGGTACCACATAAAGCCTGATCTGCAGAAAACCACAGTTAAACTTTACCAAATTTAATTACAAAATCCTCATTTCCAGACCACTGAGGAGCAGCAAACAGCATAAAACCTGATCAGCCTGCGAGTTACTTGCAGGCTGATCTGGTTTTATGTTGTTCGCATAGGTCTTTTCATGGTTTCCTCTATGAGGGAAAGGGTTAAATGAGTCTATATGAGGGAAAGGGTTAAACAAGGCTGCGTCATGATCAGTAAACACTCTAGCTAGTCTTTACACTTGACCTTCTATCTCATATAGAATCATTGTGATGCACTGGCAAACAGAACAGACCCAGATCAGATGACCCCTAAAGTAGCTGTCTGATCAGGGTCTCCTCTGCTTACTCATACAATATTGTAGCTCATATTCTATACACAGTTTATTTGCATGGCAAAGAAAAATTCCTTGCTTCATTCAGTCAATTGATTTTCTTCCAAGTTGTAATTTTGTACATGAATATTCATGGTGTAAGAGGGTTAAAGGTGGGTAACAATTAAGTTCTTTGATCATTTACCATGTGAGAACTTTGGACAAAATGACCCATAGGGACCTGTTTAAAACGTGGTCAGCTTAGAGTAAGCTTGTTGGCTGATCAGGTTTTACACTGTTTGTTAATCAGTAATTTATAATGAGAAGGTAAATCTACAAAACCTGTTCCGATTGAACATTACATGTGATATAATAGCCGCTCAATAGCTATAGCTCAGGAGAATGCATCCTGTATGACTCAGCACTACTACAAATTAAAGAGAATGTTTATATACATGAAGTATGTGCCATTCAAGATATATTTTCAATTTAGAAGACATCAGACTGGTGTGTTCACACATATATACAATGTTGAGAAGTGATGAAGGAAGTTGGTCGTAGTCACAGCAAGATTATTGTTGACTCCCTCAAAACTTATCAGTATGAACACTCATAATCTACTTCCTTCCTTATTCAATCAGATATTGCTGGAAATATTGCCTTATTCATCATCTTCAATGATAATTCTTAATAAATATACCATTTAAAGTTATGTAATTTGATATTCATCAGGTTATAATCTGTACATGAATATTCATGAGATAAAGGGTTAATTATTATCTGTCATGACTTACAAACTGACATCTTTCAGACACTTAAATATTTGGATATTCAACACTCATTATTTAATGCCCCTCACACCAGGTGTCCTCTAAAGACAATTAACAGAAATAATGAAGGTGATTGATGCTCTAATTAAGTATGAAGAGTCACATACCTGATCATGTCAGCCACTATATAACCTTTTGCTTGCATGTCATCTGTAACCTTATTTTCTGTTTTATCTTTAACCTTTGTTAATTATTTATTGTGTTACACTAATTATATGGTAAGGTGTCAATCTATGTTTCATGTTTGTTTATTTGTTGTTATTCTGATAATAATTCTTAAAAAGAAGTGCATGTAAAAGATATCATTCATAATGATAAATTTATTTTTTTGGATGTAATAATTTAATAACATCATATCAAATTGATTTTTTTTAATTTTATGAATTTGAAATAAAATCAGTTTGTTTTACATGATTATTTTACTTTTAATGTAACTTTTCATATTTTTATTTTTATTTTCAATTTAGATATTTATTGGCTTTTATATTTTTAGTGCATTCATTCAAGACTTGGATTAGATTTATAATGCTTTAGATTGATTTGAACATGTAACCAATTGGATCCAGCCTTTGCATTCTCAACACAGTATCAGGATTTTTGCTTGGCTAGTGTTCTTGCTGATTGCGCAATCTGCCAGGGCTTTCAACAGCTGTCTTTTTAAACTATGGAAATTTTGCACTCATTGTGTAACTGTAAATAAATATGTACAAGCTTGCTACTCCTGATTTCACCCTCTACATTATGACAGTGTATACTCTTTTCTTTTCCAAAAAGGAAACCTTTGCCTATCTCATCACAGCTTAGTGAAATGCCAAGGTAGGGGGGAGGGGTGGTGAATATACTATCATTATTTTCTCTGCAAAATGGTTGCAGTTATCAGTGTAATCTAAGGTTATGAAAAAAACAGAGTGTAGATATAAGAAATGATAAATTCTCTTCAGAGCTTACTATAGAAAAACTTTACAAGTAAAGGTTTACTATATTTATATACTTTTACAATTTACTGAAGCTTCTGATACCATCCATACAGGATCATAGGGTGGATAAATTTTAACCCTTTCCCTCATATAGACTCATTTTGACGCACTCAATAGGTACCACATAAAGCCTGATCTGCAGAAAACCACAGTTAAACCTTACCAAATTTAATTGTAAAATCCTCATCACCAGACCACTGAGGAGCAGCGAACAGCATAAAACCTGATCAGCCTGCGAGTTACTCGCAGGCTGATCTGGTTTTATGCTGTTCGCATAGGTCTTTTCATGGTTTCCTCTATGAGGGAAAGGGTTAACCGCGAGTTGGAAATATTGTAAGCTCTGCCCATTTTTACAGGCAGTTAGCTGTTCAGCTTGAATGAATGCTTGATTAGCCTTGTCATTTTGACAGATTTGCATTCATCCTTCTTCTTGTCAAAATAAAAACTTCAACCCATATGTTGGCTAAGATATTTCTGAAACTGATTCTTTTTTTTTTCTGCCCATTAAAAAGACGGAGAAAAAAAGAAAGAAAATTTATTAACTGTTTACATAACAATTAAATAACAAGCTGTACTATATTGCTTAAATATTATATATATTGAGCATAAAAGAATAAATTTGATGAATATTTATTGAATAATACTCACATATACCTCAGCTTTTGAAATATGAAAAATCTCAAAAAATTGAAATTGACCCTGAAACGCTATTGATTATTGAAGCTCGGAGTCTCCTAGATTCCCTGAAAATGAATGAAAAATGAGATAAAATGAGATATTGAGAATAAAACAAAGACATTTTTACATGATAGTATTGTGGCCTTGGGTCTTATGATGATACTATGTAATCTTAGAATAATATAACATTTGTATTGATCCCTAGAGTCATATTTCAGCAAAACAATTAGATATGGGAGAAACATAGGACCCTAATGAAGTGTGATCAAAAGAACTATCAGACAACAGACTGACACATTCTTATTTTATCATGACCAAACTCCTTAATTCTTAATGCTTGAAAGTGTTGATGTTCAAAATATAGTTGTCTTAGACCTTACTTCACAATGCTTGAAATAGGTCAGTGGTTCAAAGTATAGGTTTATATTACATCATTTGCTTTTATATCTTTGGGATCAAGTTTACAGCAATTGATTCAAGTTTTCTCATCCGTCATTCAAAGAAAAACTTTGTTATCTGATTGGCTTTGGTTTTTGCCTAGATATGAACACTGAAATTTCAAGTCTATTATCCTGTATCACTTGGACATGAAATTTTAAGACAATGTTAGACAAATGAAAAGCAGGATTAGACCGAAAATTTAAAAAAAAAAAAGTTCCGTTTCTGGTCTCTCGCAACTAAAAGAGGGTTGGTAGGTCGGGATTTTTTTTTTTTTTTTTTTTACATGAAACGAAAGGTAAAAAAGGGGAATTATTTTGTTTAAAGGCGGAAAGGTAAAAAAACTTTAGGGTTAAGTCATTGGTTTATTTGGCTAACACAAAATAACATAATGGTTTTGTTTGATACTGTTTGTGATAAGTTGACCAAACCATGAATGGGAAATGCTAAAACCTTGAAATGTGCATTGCCCCGAGTTTGCGATAAAAAAGCAGATGAATTATACAAAGGCTGATCTGGATTTAAGCTGGTCTCAGGAGAAATTTCCTGATGGCCTACAAGTGCTGGAATCAAATTAATTCACTAACTGCTTCAAACTAAATATGAGGTTACTGGCACAAATAGAGATTAACAAAACCATTGTTTTCAACTGTTTTTTCAGATTTAATTATTTATTGGTTTGAACTACACTTAAATCAGAGCTTAGAAGAGGGCACTGTCCTGATACACAATAATTTGATTTAACCCTTTCCCTCATATAGACTCATTTTGACGCACTCAATAGGTACTACATAAAGCCTGATCTGCAGAAAACCACAGTTAAACCTTACCAAATTTAATTGTAAAATCCTCATTACCAGACCACTGAGGAGCAGCGAACAGCATAAAACCTGGTTTTATGCTGTTCGCATAGGTCTTTTCATGGTGTCCTCTATGAGGGAAAGGGTTAACTGCAGTCGTCTTAGTCTTGCTATAACTAGTCTGGCATTGAAATTAAACTTCTAGCATTTTCAGGGTGTGGTAGGCTTTTTACAAAAACTAAACAGTTTTCTGTTTCAAAATACATTGTACCTTGTTTTAACCTGATGGCTAGAATATGCACCGGGCTGGTAATGTGTTGTATCTTTGTGAAGCCAGTGGGTGGTGTTACCTCATAGTCAAGTAATCAACCAAGTATCTCTATATCACTTTCATCAGCGTGAGACTCTGATCAAGATAAACTGGCCCCCTCTGTAGGATATCCGGGGTTTTACTGTCACTTCACCCTTTCAATTATTTTTCCTTCAGACATCGTGTACCTGCCAGGGAATGCAGTAACTTCTGCCAGACCTGGCATATCAGTCTCTCTGTATACAAACATTCATTGGACACCAAATAAACATAAGAAAAACTACCATATTATTCCTTTTTAATGTTTCTTAGGGGCTTCATATTTTTACCTCATGAATATATTAATAAATTCATGTCTGGAAGAATATAAATATCTCTTTTAATGGTATATGAAACAATGGATTTTATTAGCTCACCTGAGCACGTGTGCTCAGGATGAGCTTTTAGGATCGATGAATGTCCGTCGTCCGTCCGTCCGTCCGTCCGTCTGTCAGTCCGCCCTCATGGGAGGGTATTTGCGGGTTAAGGAAATTGGGTTAGGGTTAGTTTTATGGGGTTTCATGAGTACAATTGGCACTTGTGGGCTGATTTGTTGCTTGTGGGGTGCATATTACGGGGTGCAAAAAGTCACTCCCATGAGTTCGTCCGTCCGTCCGTCCGTCCGTCGTCCGTCGTCCACAATTTGTTCGTTTGCACTCTAGCATCTTCATTTTATGAGCAATTATCTTCAAACTTTAAAACAATGTTTATAACCATAAAATCTCGGCCAAGTTCGGAACATTAGGTCAGGAGTTATGCCCCTTTTAAAATTCAAAAAAGCCAGATTTCACATTGTTTGCACTCTAGCATCTTCATTTCATGAGCAATTATCTTCAAACTTTATATCAATGTTTATAACCATAAAAGGCCAGTTCGATTATGGCTGAATCTACCATTAGTCAGGAGTTAGGCCCCTTTTAATATTAAAAAATGCCATATTTCAATTGTTTACACTTAGCATCTTCATCTTTTGAGCAATCCTCTTCAAACTTTATGGCAATGCTTATGACTGTAAGGTCTCGATTGAGTTCGATTATGGCTGAGATTCATTAATTAGGTCAGGAGTTATGCCCCTTTTAATATTCAAAAAATGCCATATTTCACTTTGTTTACACTGTAGCATCTTCATTTATTTAACAATCATTTTTAAACTTTAAGACAATGTTTATGCCCATAATCTCACAATCGGGTTCAATTATAACTGATATTGACTTGTAAATTTAGGAGTTATGCCCATTTCACCTTAAAAAAAAGCCAGATTTCACTTTTACACTCAAGCATCTTTATTTCTTAAGCAATCATCTTTCTCAGGTGAGCGACCAAGGGCCATCTTGGCCCTCTTGTTTGTCATGCAGTCTGTGTATAATCTGAGCTTTAATATAAACTCGTTTTGACGCATTTGCAAACAGAGCAGACCCAGATCAGACAGCTGCTTTAGGAGATGTCTGATCAGGGTCTTCTCTGTTTGCTAATACAAAATTGTAGCTCATTTTCTACACCATCTATGTTGCAAAGAGAAATCCATTATTTCATATATCATTATATTTTATGTTCAGCCAATTAATATTTATTACTGGTAAGTCATAAATTTGTACATGAATATTCATAAAGTAAAGGGATAGTAATTAGAGAAGTAACAGAGAAGGCCCTTCTCAGACAGCTCCTTCCAGGAGAGGGATTGGATCTGGTGGATAGGTATGGAACTTTTATTAGGGAGAATATGGTACGTGAATCAGGGAGCAGGGAAGCTAAGGTAGGGGTTTTGTAATTAAGATTAGATAGAAAGTTTTGATTAGGAGCCAGTGCACCTGTTTTATTTGTATCATCTGACCTTGATTTTCTTTCTGAACAAGGTTTAGTTTGTTTATATGTGTGAGAAGATTGAGTCATTAGGTAAACATTGACCCCAAATGTTAAAGATGAAAAGGAAATACACTTCTGGGTGTTTGTATACATTTGTTGATGATGTTTCGTAGAGGTGAAAGTATTACATGTACATAAATTTGAGAAATCAGCAACCCAATTGAATGTTGTTTACATTTCAATAAAAGTCTTCAGGCTAATAAATATAGGTTGTGCTTTTATTGTTTTTGAATATATGGCTAACTTTTGAGGATATTTTTGCTTTTAAATTGAGTAAGCCTGGCAATAAACAGCGTATCATAAGGAAGAGAAACTCACAACTCACCAACCGATACCTACAACTATGTTCAGTCAGTAGATATCACCTATCAGTTGTGGGATTTTACGCCTGTATTTTCGTCGTTTTAGGGTGTGTCAAATTCCACTCTTTAATTGGTTCCATCATTGTTTTATCATGAAATGTAACCCAGTAAAGGCAAGTTTTCATAGGTCGATATTTCAGTCAATGACTGCTGTAAAATATATGGTTTATTCCAACTCAGTACTGAATGAAGGCATGAGGTGAACTATACATTCCATTTGCTTTACAACCTATATCTTCTTGTATTACGATGCCCTGTTTTAAATGAAGCATATCGACATCAGGTTTATAACCCATTTCTGATGTATACTGGTAAACATCCAAATTTTATGTACATTTTGTATTACCATCTTCTGATGTATATATGCTTGACTGTATTCCAGAAGTATTCCAGTACCAGTGATTATACTGAAGAGTAAATATTTGAGTTGGTTTGATAATATGATAATATAGGTATAAAATCTCAAATAATTGCATTTATGAAGAAGATTTATGTAAGCTTTCTAGAGGTGGGTTTGGTCATACATGGTCAGGCCCCATCCCATGTTCTTGAAAAATACTTAAGTACAATCTCAGGCTTAAAAACAAATATTTGTGATCAACTTTTAAGTTCAAGCCAGGGTAGGATATTTTACTTGTAAGCAGTGTTCATAAACCAAAATAACTCTTTGAACTAAAATAGTCGTTCTTAAACTTGAGTAATACGGAGTGCTTTTTATACACATTCTCAAGCATAATTGAGAACAAAATTTGACTTAGCTGAGAATGTGCTTGAAAGACATTGTTTACATCTTTCGTTGGGCATGAAAATCATACTTAAGATTTGAGTATGAGTGCGACTTTCATTATGTCCGCAAGCATGGCCAAAATCTTTAATCTACCTAAATTGTGCTTTACCTGTTTACAATCTTTAACATATTTTGGATGGGTTTTTCAATGAAGAATTTTGTCCTTTAGGTGACAATTTCTGGTCGGCACTCAGGTTGATTTTTTTTTTTTTTTTTAATTTTCTTTAATTTCTATGTCCTTCATTGGATTGCTTCAATAGTTGGACGTTTGCTTAAATGGATGGGCATTTACATTATACAGTTGACCTTATGACCTTAACCTTTGACCTTCTTTGAAAAAAGCGGCCACTGGACAGATGTAGCTGAATTACTTTATATTTGGAATGTTGCTTAAGTGGATGGACCTCTTCATTATGCAGTTGACCTTGACCTTTGACCTACTTTTAAGGAAACTTCCCCCCCCCCCCCCCCCCCCCCAAAAAAAAATAAAAAATAAAAAATAAATAAGACTTCCATAATACCATCAGGTCTTTTTTTTTCACCCCGTGTTTCTTTTCCAGTTCAGTATACGAACACTCATTTAAGTACACTAACTTCCTTTCATGACCTTTAAATGACATACTTGCTACTTAGAATGACATAAAAGAAAAATAAACAGACTTAACAAAGAACATTCACCAGTCAGTTTAGGCCTGTGTTTGACTAAGATCTTACAAGCTGAGTTTTTATACACCTTTGACACCTGGGAGCACGAGAACGATTATTAAATATGTATTAATTCATAATGAACTGCTGATGATATAAGATGTTGCTCTCGATAGTGTCAATGAATTGTTGATTAATTAATGTTTATATGATTAATTTGCTCTTTGATTAATACTGACATTCAATATTTAATGCTACTGAGTAGAGGTAGTTAAATAATTATTTTAACCCTTTCCCTCATAGAGGATACCATGAAAAGACCTATGCGAACAACATAAAACCAGATCAGCCTGCGAGTAACTCGCAGGCTGATCAGGTTTTATGCTGTTCGCTGCTCCTCAGTGGTCTGGAAATGAGGTTTTTGTAATTAAATTTGGTAAAGTTTAACTGTGGTTTTCTGCAGATCAGGCTTTATGTGGTACCTATTGAGTGCGTCAAAATGAGTCTATATGAGGGAAAGGGTTAAGACTTTTTATCTTGTTTCGCTTTGTAATAATTCATAAATCTGGTCAGCCTGTAAACAGCTGGGAGGCTGCATGATTCCTTTTATTTTTGGTATTTACATGGTTTGTACATGTTTAAGATTTGGCATCTATGTAAAACCTGACTTGAATTGAACCAATGATACTTAAACTATTAAAAAAGAAAAACAAAAAAAAACTTTATTTGTTAATTGATTATAAAACAAGTTATCACAATTTAAATTTATCACTCTTGATGGCTCTGGAGTCAGCATATGTTGTCATTATTGTGAGAGGAAACCAGAGAACCCGCAGAAAACCCATGTGTCTGGACGGGCGAGCACTGTACCCTCTCACATATGTGACCAGGAATTGAACCCAGGACACATTGGTGAGAAGTGAGGCAAGTTACCACTACACTATCCAGGCACCCTTAAACTTAACTACAGACATATTCCACTTTTACAAAATATGCAAGTACAAGTAAGGTGGTATTAAATTATTACCTTAACAACTAACAATATGTATTAAGAAATGAAATATTTGTATGTGAAACTAGTTTAATGACAGTCTTGCCCCCTGAGTATTTATATAGTATTACATGTACTTAGCCTTAAGTTAAAGTCCCTGTAATGGTTCCGCTACATTTCGGACCTCATGGCCGTTCATGGAGATAACCAAGGTTTCTTAATGTTTAATTAGGGTACCTTGGTTATCTTTGTAGAGGTTAAGTGGTCCAAGACGTAACAGAACCATTACAGGGACTTCACATGAAGTATGGTTGCTGGAATTTTAGCGAGTAAACAGCTTGAAGTCTATATGATCCGATTCTGACTATACCATTGTCATTGTTGGTACAAGTTATTTTTGTGTTTCTACTAAGGAGAAACTTTTTTTTTCTCATTTTATAACATTGAAATTAAAGCTTTTAGGATCCAGTTAAGTATCTACATGTATTTTAAAGTAAATTTTGGAACAGGAAAAGGGTATTGCACAAACTTCAACAAATGTCCACTAAGTTCATGTCTTATATTAGACATTCATGAGGTGTATAAAACATAAATCAAAAAACAGTTTAGATATAAATAGATAGGTCCACCTGTTACAAAATAGACCTGAAACCAATTGAATCTCTTAACCCTTTCCCTCATATAGACTCATTTTGACGCACTCATTAGGTACCACATAAAGCCTGATCTACAGAAAGCCAAACTCAAACCTTACCAAATTTAATTGTAAAATCCTCATTACCAGACCACTGAGGAGCAGCGAACAGCATAAAACCTGATCAGCCTGCGAGTGACTCACCGGCTGATCTGGTTTTATGCTGTTTGCATAGGTCTTTTCATGGTTTCCTCTATGAGGGAAAGGGTTAACCAACCTTGGTGACACAGATGGTAAGTAGCCTTATGGTCTCTGGCTTGAGACTTCCAATTGCTTTTCCTTTTGTTTGGATCTTGAAAATAGAGATATTCTCTAGCTCCTTACATGGCATTCAGGAACATACCCAATAACCAGAAGTCAGCTGAACAAACACTCACTTGAAAGTACATTATAACCTCTTCTTGAAGGTTTTTGGGTTAAATCAATATTTTGAAACTGGGAAGGTAATGGAAGATTATTGCCCCTTGCTGGGTTTCAAACCCATCAAATCCACAGTCATGTACGCTACCACTAAACTTTGTCACCCTTGGTCACCTGCTTTCAATACTTCAAATCCTTACTGTTATGTGTCTTAACCCTTTCCCTCATAGAGGATACCATGAAAAGACCTATGCGAACAGCATAAAACCAGATCAGCCTGCGAGTAACTCGCAGGCTGATCAGGTTTTATGCTGTTCGCTGCTCCTCAGTGGTCTGGAAATGAGGATTTTGTAATTAAATTTGGTAAGGTTTAACTGTGGTTTTCTGCAGATCAGGCTTTATGTGGTACCTATTGAGTGCGTCAAAACGAGTCTATATGAGGGAAAGGGTTAAGAGAGATAGGGAGGCTTCAGTGAATCTGTCAGTGGCTGAGATCTAGAAAATTTAGAGTCATTTGTCTGGTTCTGATAGAAAGGACTAGATGTATCTGCTTTATCTCTACCTGTACCTGCCATGTTACAATTCAATCCATTCATCTGTCAAAGCATTCTATACAGGTAAACATCGACTTCCTATCTATTTAATCCGAAACCTTTTAACACTTGCATGGTAATAGTGATAAAGTTAAGAGGCCTGTAATGGTCAAGTAGGGTGATATTTATCATATGAATTTGGCTTTTTAGACAGTGTTGGTCTGAACTATTGAACAATTGGCCACATTGTCAGGTAGTCCATTGTACAATCATTCACCCGTCAGGTTTGTTAGAACTGTTGATAAATGGTAGCATTTTGATGTGGAACTTTCTTGTCATTGATTTTGCCAAGAATGCTGGTGAATACCAAGAAATATTGGATTGCAGCCATCTGTTTCATTGAAACTGACCGTAAAATATGTGGTGCATCATTGTCTTTGGAAAGACCTTCAGTAGCAGGAATTTGATATAAAAAAGTATTTTTCTTGGTCAGCTCAAACTGCCTGATATTTTGACTCCTGGTTCAAAATTAGCAGTAGCAATTAGCAAATATATGCTATCTAACACTGCAACTTGCTACCTGACCAAAATGTTGGTAGCAAAATTTGCCACCTGGAAAAAATGTCCAGTATCATTTTTATGCTCACCGAAGGTGACGCATATAGTCGCCGCTTCGTCCGTCCGTTCGTCCGTCACACTTTCCTTGTCCGGACTATTTCTCAGGAACTAACGGCTTGAATTCAACGAAACTTTATGGGAAGCTTTATTACCAAGAGGAGATGCGCATATCGTCAGCATGACCAGATTCCTAAATTTTTCAGAGTTATGGCCCATTGACTTTTCGGCCTATAGTACATATTGCATGATTCTTGTCCGGGCTATTTCTCAGGAACTAATGGCTTGAATTCAACAAAACTTTATGGGAAGCTTAATTACCAAGAGGAAATGCGCATATTGTCAGCATGACCCGATTCCTAAATTTTTCACAGAGTTAAGGTCCCTTGACTTTTTGGCCTATAGTTCATATTGCATGATTCTTGTCCGGGCTATTTCTCAGGAACTAATGGCTTGAATTCAACGAAACTTTATGGGAAGCTTTATTACCAAGAGTAGATACGCATATCGTCAGCGTGACCTGGTTCCTCAATTTTTCACAGAGTTATGGCCCATTGACTTTTCGGCCTATAGTACATATTGCATGATTCTTGTCCGGGCTATTTCTCAGGAACTAATGGCTTGAATTCAACGAAACTTTATGAGAAGCTTTATTACCAAGAGGAGATGCGCATATCGTCAGCATGACCCGATTCCTAAATTTTTCAAAGAGTTAAGGCCCCTTGACTTTTTGGCCTATAGTACATATTGCATGATTCTTGTCCGGGCTATTTCTCAGGAACTAATGGCTTGAATTTAACAAAACTTTATGGGAAGCTTTATCACCAAGAGTAGATACGCATATCGTCGGCATGACCTGGTTCCTCAATTTTTCACAGAGTTATGGCCCCTTGACTTTTTGGCCTATAGTTCATATTGAATGATTCTTGTCCGGGCTATTTCTCAGGAACAATGGCTTGAATTCAAAAACTTTATGGGAAGCTTTATACCAAGAGAGATCGCATATCGTCGCTGACCTGTTCCTAATTTTTCAAAGAGTTAAGGCCCATTGACTTTTTGGCCTATAGTACATATTGCATGATTCTTGTCCGGGCTATTTCTCAGGAACTAATGGCTTGAATTCAACAAAACTTTATGGGAAGCTTTATCACCAAGAGTAGATACGCATATCGTCGGCGTGACCTGGTTCCTCAATTTTTCACAGAGTTATGGCCCTTTGACTTTTTGGCCTATAGTCCATGTTGCATGATTCTTGTCCGGGCTATTTCTCAGGAACTAATGGCTTGAATTCAATGAAACTTTATGGGAAGCTTTATTACCAAGAGTAGATACGCATATCGTCGACGTGATCTGGTTCCTCAATTTTTAAGAGAGTTATGGCCCCTACTACCATGTTGTTGACTAATATTCATGTCATTTTCCTAATTTAACAGAAGATATCATTTAAACAAAACCCCACAAAATTCAATATGCTAGTAATGTCAATCATAATCATGTCAGCTAATTGTTGTTTAGGCCATTATACACTATTTCAAATATCCAGTCATATGTCAAGAGTGTTGGTTAACCTCTTTGGTATGAGCACACATAGTAGTATAAAAACTTTAAAAAAATCAATGAAAGATCTGATGAGTAACACGTATTATCATATTAAATAGTAAACTGTTATTAAGTCTCCAAATTAGAGCTATATTGGAGTCGTGTGTGTTGGTCTGTCGGTGGGTTGGTCCGTCCATCTGTAGATGAGATTTGTCTGCCCTATTTCTCAGCTACCTTTGGTCAGATTTTGATGAAACTTTACAAGACTGGTAAGTATCAAGCCTAGTTAGCTATTTTGGAGTCATGATTCACTTGATTTTGAATGAGTTATGGCCCTTTGTTATATTTCCCAAGACAGTCTGACATGGTAACAGTAACTGCGACAAAGCGGTATCTTGGGGTATTCATCATCTTCAATGATAATTTTTGTTTCAATCCCTGCCACACAGTTGTATCTCAATTTCTTTTCTATTTGCATTGTTTTGTAATGTTTTTACGCTTTTAGCGGCAACCGAAATGATGTTTATGTTTTGGATACTATCAATTTGGAGGTAAGAACATTAGTAGTGGGGTGGGGGGGGATATATTATATATGACATTATGATACAAATGTTCAGATTAGGTAACGCCAGACAAGACAAGGGTATTTTGCATCCAGTTGGCTTACAATCTAAACAACAAAGGTATAGTGAAAATAACCCACAGGTGATGTTTGGAGTCATGGGGTAATCAATTAAGCTATTATCTCACATGGGTTTTGATGCCTTGCTAAATAAAGGAAACCCAGGGTCAAATTCCACCAACAATTCTTAGCATTAAGTAATACTTAAAAAATAAGAAAAGCTGAATACTACAGGGTGAATTTTATAAGTCTTGTTTATATGGTAAGAAAAACAAATATTTTATTTCTTAACAATTATTGTTAGATATTAAGGCAAAAATTCATTTTGGCTTAGTCTTGTACTTGAATATTTCATGAAATAGTAATGGTGGAATGTGTATCTACCTAGTTTAAAAATTTCAGTATTACTTAGCACTAAGTTTTATTGGTGGAAATCAAGCCTTTTGAGAGTCTCCTCTGCTTATGCAATATTGTTGTTCAGATTCTACACATAGTATGTGGCAAAATAAAATCTTTTGATTCATATACCATTTAAAGTTCAGTCCATGTGACCTTAACACAACTTTGTCCTTGGTGGTAGTTTAGTTTGCCTCAAATTCTTTTCAAAGACAGGTTAACATTACAGATCTCCTTAACTTTCTTTCAAGATAAGCATTAATTAGAGTCGTATCCAGGGAATGTTTCAATGAAGTTGACCTTAAATATTGCTTATGGAAAGGTACTGTAAAATCATTAATTTTCGTTGACATTAAATTTCATTGATTAGGTACCTGTGGGAATTTTGTGGGTACATTTATTCATGGATTTTTGTTCTAAAAAATGTGAGGTCTATATAAGAGACATATTTTCATGGGATTAATATTCATGGATAAAACTCCATGAAATCGACGAAAATCAATGTCCCATGAAAATTAATGATTTCACAGTATATCATAAAGTCATTTTGTGATTAAAGGTCCACCATGAAACCATTTGTTAGGGGCAATTATTAGTGATTGGAATCAGTTGAAAATACAGCAAATCAACAATTTGAAGCCAAACCAATTTATAATTCATTTCAAAAACTTATTTGTTTAGTTAGTTGTTATGTATCATGAAAATTAAACAACTTCACTTGGCCTTTTTTGTTATACAAAAGTTAATACAAAAAAACAGAATGCTTATGCATATTTATAGTTTGTATCTAAAAAAAATTTACACCTAAGAAGTATTTTAGGTAAAATGATAATGGCTTGACACTTACAGCTTAATGCAGCATGAAATTAAAACTAAATGTATATTGAATACATTTAGTTAATTAACCCTTTCCCTCATTAAACTCATTTTGACACACTCAATAGGTACCACATAAAGCCTGATCTGCAGAAAACCACAGTTAAACCTTACCAAATTTAATTACAAATTCCTCATTTCCAGACCACTGAGGAGCAGCGAACAGCATAAAACCTGATCAGCCTGCGAGTTACTCGCAGGCTTGAGCTGGTTTTATGTTGTTCACGTAGGTCTTTTCATGGTGTCCTCTGTGAGGGAAAGGGTTAACAATTGGTGGCAATAAGTTTTACTTCCAGAAATAATGGAAAAGAACCTTCGCATTATGGGCAATGTCATATTTTCTATTATCACTGAGCTCATCATCAACACTTAATTAAGGTCGATCCAGTGAAAATCTTTTGACCACTAGTAATTATCAAAGCTCTACCATAACTTTTACTTGCCACAAGTGATAATGTACATGAAAGATATAATTAATTTAGAATTATTTGGGAAAATAATAAGCAAAGGATAAAGTATATATGAATTTATGGAGGTTTTGTTTCTGGTAATCACACAGCATGTGGATGGCACAGGGATGGCTCGTAATATAAAATTAATTGACACAAGATCATATTCTTAAACAAGCATGATATATGTAATCATGGACACTGCAATTAAGTTACAGAAAATACACAGTGGCTGAGTGGTTTGAGCATTTGCATTAGGAGCAAGAGGTCATGGCTTCAATCCCCAGCTGTGACATACCAAAATCATAAAAAATGGCACTAGTATAGTTCCCTTGCTTGGCGCTCAGCATATAAGGGTAGTTACAGGACTAGTTGACTGAGGATAATGTGAGTGAGTGTGGGGTAATACTGCAGTGTGGCAGCACTATTTCTGTCTCAAATAGACATTATTTCCAATTGACTGAAATACTGTCTGACAGGACGTTGATCCCAACAACAAGTAAACCCATTAATTTTTGATAACCTAGAATCTGTTTTCTTTCACTTGATATAAAATGCATAATCTCAAATGTGAAAAAGCAGAATGACTTACGTCACTTCAAAGATAGGAAACCCTGATAAAACTGATTCAAATGTAGTACCCATAAATATAAAGTACTTTTCGTTTGTAAATAATTAATTTGGAAGTAATTTCAAATGTTTCTGCAAAAAGCTCTAAGCCTCTTCTCAAAAACTACATATGTGAATGAAATAATTAATCAATATTTATTGCCAGAAATTAGATTCTCTTATCACAGGTATTATTGATGCACTAATGGGAGTAATTAGTCTCATTTGAACAGCTCTTGTTTGATTTAAACAGTTCCTTTTTACCTTGATGATAATAACCGTTCATCATTTAGCCTTTCAATTATTTATCTATATTTCAGTACTGTAAAATACTTCAGTAATCATGATTATGATAACAAAAACTGCAGACAGCGGTGACTGGACACTGAGGCTGAGCAGCTGTTACTGTCTGACTGCATATTTGTCATTCCTTGAACAGTGGACACATTGACACAAATACTAATTAACTTTTGTTAAGTACTAGTGCAATAGTTTTACTCACTAGCACATTGATGCATGACATTCACAGTGTGGTCTGAATGTTGCTCAGGCCATCATTAAAGAATTGTTGGTTTGCACATGTGCTACACTCTATTTTATCAGTGGGTTACTGAGGTAGTTATAATAGGTTCCCTTTTCTGTTTTTTTTTTTTTTTTTTTTTTTGTTTTTTTTGTGATAAGTAAAACTACTAGAAAGAAAGGGGGTTAACAGAAAGAATGAGTTTAGGCCATTTTGGTAAATTGGTTACATAGTTGCAAACAAACAATTTCTAATTAATGACCTCAGTAGTAGCATAGGTTAAAGAATGACATTATAGTCAATTCTGGTATAGCTGGACTGAAATATTGTTGGTGGAATGTGCAGAGATTTTTTTTAACGTTAATTTTCCAAATAGGAAATTTGGCTTGTAAAATCATTAAAATTTGAAACATTTCTAGAAACTATTTAAACCTGTTTAAAATGAATAACTAAGTATTTGGGTGTGCTGTTGTATTTTATATTAATATTAGCTCAACTCTTTACCAGATACAGGCCTGTTGTGATATATTGGCAAACAGAGCAGACCCTGATCAGACAACTCCTGGAAGACTCTTTATACTGATATGATTCTCATGCAGTTTTACCCAAATGTTCCTCATACTCAAGGATTTTTGTGATCTTTAAACCACATCTCTGAAACCGATGGACAGAATTTGGTTTAATTAGGCAGGGATGATCCTTGGGTGAATCTTCACAAAAGTTGCTAAAATTATTCCGATCCATAATAAAACATGGCTGCAAGGGGCAGGATTAATTTACCTTATATGTATATATTGAAAACTTAAAAAAAATGACCTCTCCTCTTAAACTGCTGGACAGAATTTGATTAAACTTTGAAGGGATCATCTCCTTCAAAACTATTGGCCAGATTTCAAAATGTTTTAATATAGACAGTAAGACTGATGTTCCTTAGGTAACCCTATACACAAGTCAGCAATTCAGGGACATCATGGCCTTATTGTTCTTTTCCTCAAAATGAAGAAAGTTGCATTTTTCCTTAATTTTTTTTCTTTTTAAGAATTAGGGCCCTTGACTCATCTTTGGTGTTAAACACAAGACCACCTTAGAATGAATCTTCAAAGAAATTAAAAGAACAAAATGGTGAACAAAGAAATATTTAATTTCTTCTTTTTTGATAACCTCCAAACATTTTTAAGCGGAGATGTCATGATTTTGACGTAAAGTCATTTGCTTTCAGTCTTGTTTTAGTTTCAGTTAACTAACATGACATTTATGTACTCAAGTAGTGTAAGATGAAATTTATAGCACTAATGCTGCGTTAACTGAATTTAAATGAGGATAAAACACCATATACAAGGTCAGTCATGTACATGCGCAGATGAATGCCTGCAAGTCTAGACGGCTGAAATGTCTGAATACATCAATCACATGCATGTTTCATGATAATCGGAGGCTGGGATTTTGGGTTGGGCAGGTGGTTTTTGTCATGCTTGTAAGCTGTGAATCACCTCAGGAAATATAACCATGATCTATTGCTTTTTGTGTGGATTTTGTTTTGAAAAATTGATAAACTGTTCATAATAAGGAAGAAACGACAGGCGTGTTTATTCAACTGTATCAATCATTTTCACCCACATGCAAAATGATTTTTTGGTCATAAACAACCAGTTCGATCTGATCAGATTAAAAAGTGGGCGTGTAAAAGATCATTAGAAATGCTTACAGTATATCATTCAGGATGATGTTTTTTTTTCTTTTTTGACTAATAAAGCAGAAGGAGCTGTGTGGTTGGTATGCACTTTCTGCAGACCTTAAGGTTGTGAGTCTGAATCCAAGTAGGGACAAGTAATCTTCTATAAACTTTCCTAGTGAAAAGTACTATCCCAACCCAGGAACAGTCAAGTAGGCCTTGGTAGTTATTGTTTCTCAAGCAATAGGTTCTCCATATATTGAAGACTTACTGATCAAGTACAGAGGAACAATCAAGCAGGCCTTGGTAGTTCTTGTTTCTTAAGCAATAGGTTCTCCATATATTGAAGACTTGCTGATCAAGTATATAAATGCTGGCATTTTAATATGCTGCATTAGATCAAATAGGCTCATGTTCAACAAAGTCTGTTATAATTTTGCTTTGTTTAGTAAGTGCGGGTCAATATGTATTGAAATATATCAGTTGTACAGTCAGCATATGTGAGAGAGGGGTTTATCGTTCCAGGATTAACTTTTACAAAATTTTAAGAATTTATTTTATCAGGCCATGGCATTGAAAATGTAGAGTAGAGAGTGTAGTTCATTGGTATGGAACTTGACTGCAAATCCAAAGATTGTGGGTCCAAACTCCATTCAGTGCAAGGATTTTTCATGGCAACCCAGGTGTAAAGTACTGGTCCAACCCAGGAACTGTCAAGGGGGATTGGTATATGTTGTAAGAAGTAGTTTTCCAGACAAGATTCAAATAAAGAAGTTTTAAGTTGAAGCAGAAGTTGAGTAGAATTTCTGACATAAAATGGTCCAGTGCTGGATATTGGTCCAGCAGCCATGCGACTTGTACAGAATACTGAGATATACTTAGTATTTGATCAGTCAGGTTTCCAATACACAGCTGACTTTTCCATTAAATATTGAAGTGATCAATAAGAACTTACGCAGATTTGCTATTTATGGAGAACTTGTTTTTATGATAAATATTGAAATGATTGATCTGTATACGCTTGCTTGCTCCCCCACCCCCACCCTTTCTCTCTCTCTCTCTTATGTTCCCCCACTCTTTCTTTCTCCATATCTCTACCTATATTTCTCTGTCTCTCCCTCTTGCTCCCTCTATCTGTTTTACTACCCCTTTTGCTTTTAATTCTACCAATATTTCTCTCTCGATCTCTTTATCTCTCAAACTCTCTTTTTCTTTATCTCTCTTTCTTGAGTGTGAAAAGTATTCCTTCTATGAAGCCTCTTGATATTGGTTACTTAATACTTTCAAGGGTGTGATTTTTTTCCTCAAGTTTGTTACTTTGAAGAAGTTAAGATATTTAAGGATGTAAGAATGTGTTCATAATGTTTTTAACAATGGATATTATTATTAGGACTTTCTGCCCTTTCGGCTTTTATGGCGGATCCAAGATTCGAACCATTGACGTCAAATTTCAAATACGTATAAAATCGTTGATGTTAGAATGAGTTAGAAATCTTGACGTCAGGACAAAAAGGTTTTACGCAGTGTTTTTGGACCGATTTTCATCAAAATTTCACAGAATGTATATGTAACGCTCAAGTTGTGTATCCCGGGTCCCGTTTTACAAATTCGAAAAGGCAATGGTTCTATGGCGAATCCAAGTTCCGAACCATTGACGTCAAATTTCAAATACATATAAAATCGCTTCCAGATGATTAAGAAAGTTGATATTTGGACTGAATATTAGTCTTTAAGACTTATTTATATTCTGTGAGGATTAACGACATTTGACATCATAAGGTCAAAAAGAATGTTAATATATCTACGCGTTAATTTCTATATGTTGCAAAGTTGCAAGGAGCATGAAAAAATTACTTGATATATTTAAGATACTTAATATTTCATTTCATTGATTTTTTTATGCCTATGATGTCATATGACATCAAACTTGACAATGTCTACACAAGCTTGTACGTGGTCTCAACCATTATTACAGGATGGAATTCGAATTGTAAGCATTTTAAATAAATTTGATTTGTAACATAGATTATAAAAATAGTCCAAGTTAAATAAATCGATATAAAAAAAATCATTTTCAGTTACTTTTGCCATATCCTCCAAATTAAACGGTTTATTTAAGTTATGACCATACAACAGCAAGTTAAAGGCTGGAATTTCATATCCTTTTACTTTTTTTGCTTTTAAGTGTTTGACAAATGTAGCAGAAAGTCCTATCATTCGTATCAATGAATGAAATCTAGTTATTATTATTATTATTTATCAGGTCCCAAGTAGTTAATTACAAGTTAAGTTGATCATTATCAAAGGTTGATTTTGACCTTGGTCAGGGGTTCATTATAGTCCAAAGTGACTCTGTAAAATTCATTTAATTACGCTACCACAGAGGGTCTAGAGTTAAGATGACCTTTGATTGTCTGTACCATGTATGTTGATTTGATGTAGTACATGCGAGTTGAATTATTGTCTGGAATAGTTTGTTGAATATTTCATGCTGGAAATATGAACATGGTGCTCATATTTATTGCAAGTCATGACTCTTCAAGGCCTTAATTTGTCATTTGTCATATTCAATGACCTTCATTTTATAATCAGTAATAATAATGTCAGTATCTTCTTTTATGAAGAATGAATTTTCACAGATGTTTTGGAATGAAATTTCTATGGCCTTGGATTTGAAGAAAAGCAAACTATCTACCAGGATGTTTGATTGTGTTTTAAGTGGACTTCGAAAATTTACATTTCTTGAATCTGAGTCTTAACACTTTACTCTTATAGACTCATTTTTGATGCACTGCCAAACAGCGATGACCCTGATCAGACAGCTCCTGGAATAAACTGATCAGGGTTTTCTCATGCAATTCTATACAATCTGTATGACAAAAAAGAATATTTTTTTGTAATTAATTTAAAGATCAATAAATTGATATTCATCCAGTCATAAATGTGTGCTTGGATATCCATGAGGTAAAGGGTTAAAAAGAGACTTTAAATGATTGATTGATTAAGCCCTTGGCCCTTATTCATGAGTCTCCTGAGTCTTTTTTGAAGACTTGCACTCAGGAAGTTCAAATTTTCAAAGTGATGTTTTACAAAATCTATAAATATTTCAGGACTATAATTATCTTTCTTGATGCACAAAGAGAATAATTACAAGTCGTTATTTGTCACCTTAGTGCAAAAAGTACTGATACTGACTTTTTTAGCTCACCTGAGCCAGAGGCTCAAGGTGAGCTATTGTGACCGGTCTTCGTCCGTCGTCCGTCCGTCCATCGTCCGTCCGTCCGTCGTCCGTCCGTCGTCCGTCAACATTTTGCTTCAAACGACATCTCCTCCTTAACCGCTTGGTCAATTTTGATAAAACTTCACAGGAATGTTCATTATGGGGCCCTTATCCGAAGTTGTTAAAATTATTTTGATTGGTCAAAAATCTAGGTCACAGGAGCTAAAAATAGATTTTAAAAATGAAAATTTTAAAAATCTTCTTCTCCGAAACCACAAGGCCTAGCCTTTTGATTTTTGGTATGTAGCATGATCTTATGACTCTCTACCAAGATTGTTCAAATTATGACCCTGGGGTCAAAACTGGCCCAACCCAGGGGTCACTTGATTTAACATAGGCTAATATAGGAAAAACTTGAAAAATCTTCTTCTCAGAAACCACAAGGCCTAGGGTTTAGATATTTGGTGTGCAGCATTGTCTATTAGATCACTACCAAGTTTGTTCAAATCATGCCCCTGGGGTCAAATTTGGCCCCGCCCCAGGGGTCACATGATTTTACATAGGCTAATATAGAAATAACATGAAAATTCTTCTTTTTAGAAAACTAGAAAACACATGGCCTGGCATTTAGATATTTGGTGAAAATATTGGCCCCTCCCCAGGGATCACTTGATTTTACATAGACTTATTTTGGAAACAAATCTAGAAAAATTTCTTCTCAAAAACCACAAGGTCTGGAGTTTAGATATTTGGTATGTAACATGGGCTAATAGACCTCTACCCAGTTTGTTCAAATCATGACCCTGGGGTCAAAATTGGCTCTGCCCCAGGGGTCACTTGATTTTACATAGCCTAATGATATCAGGTGAGCGATCCAGGGCCATCATGGCCCTCTTGTTTAAATTTTACAGGAGATGCAAAAAACTGATTTTTTCATTTAGAGTAATCCTTTTTTTTAATATCACATTATAATATGAAGATAGTATTTATTAGTATTATTAAACTGCTTTTAAAGATTTTATTTATTCATGTAAGAATATAAAGTAATTTAGACATTCTTTTCCATTTACATGACTTTTTGCGCAAAGTTTTTAAATGCAAAAAGTGATTAAGTGTTCTTACCGTATTTTTTGCATTAACTTATGAACTGCTGAACTTTTGAACCCAGGTTATAGTTACCTGAAAAAAAAAATTGCTTCTGCTGTTCAAGTTACTGCATTTCGAAGACATTTTAAAACTGTTTATAAGGTAATATCATAACTGTGTTACAAAAATTGTGTTCATTGTGGATTTGGAACTGCATTTGATACAACAAAAATATGAATGAATGAAAAATAAGTGCAGTTACAACACTTTTTGTACAAAATGATTCTCAACTACCTGTAAAACATTAGTACAAAAAGTCACACTAGTGCACTTACCATAGTTTTTGCACTAACAAATTTTTAAGCTGCAATTACGTTTTTTATGGGGTGGGGGGTGCCAATAAAGTGATTTTTTTTAATCAAAATTTGGCTTCAAACTTAAATGACTAAGGAAACTTGATATTTCTAACCTAAAAATTACAAAAAGTGATTTTCTTTACAAAAAGTGATTTTCTTAAAAAATGTCAGTTACTAGTACATGACTTTTTGCTCCAAGGTGACGACGTATTGAGCTTTTTCAAATTTATTCATTATAAAGATATTGACTTTCTTATTAGAATATTATTTACTTTTTCCTTTGTTCTTAAAGTTACTAACATCCTGAGTTTATGGTTTAGGTTAAGACCCATGATATGGTGAATTTGGGCTCAGGAAATTGTAAATAATGATTGTTTTGGCCGATGAAAAAGATGAATCAATAAGGGGAGATCACTTTGATAGACCACTGTTTTCCTGACCCTGTTACAGGACAATGGATTCTGTCTGAACCATTATGCATTATGAGATAAAGCTTCTGCCAGACATGGGGCTGGGTTCACCAGAGGCTTGTTGAATCTGTAATTACCAAGAGACCAACAACAGAATTAGATGGGAATTTATGTATATTGTTCTGGCAGTAAACAGGCAGGAAATCCCATAATTGGATAGGTAAATAGCTATTATAAGGCTGTCTGCCATGTAAACAGAAAAGTGTCAGTAGGTGACAGGAAGCTTCTTGGAGCTCCACCAGCAACAGCTTCCAATCTTCCAGTCAGTATTGATGGTCCTGATTAGGCTGTTTTTAAAATGTTAAAGCTTTATTGATTTTACAATTACATAGAAAGTGATATGACTTTTTGACAATCTTCTAGTTGGCACTGACAATGGCATTTAAGTTGTGCTTGATATTTAGGGAAAAAAATTATAGTAGACTGAAGAAATAGGGAAAATCATGTTGCAGTATCTTTTGGTGGCTTTGTATTTTGCTACTAGCAGAGTGGGAAAAATTATATAAATTTTTCCTACGCTGCAAGTAGCAAATTACAAAGCCACGAAAAGATACTGCAACATAATTTTCCTATTATCATATACCTATAAATATTCAAGACACAAGAAGTCAATTTACACAGGTTTTAATAAGTTTGTCAAATTTTCTCAAGAAAGTGACAACATGAAAGTCGAAAGTGACATCAGGCTACCACCGTATCTGTCACTGACATAATACAGAATTTTAATCTGTTGAGTTGTATTTACGCCTCGTGTTTTGCATTATTTGAGCCAGAAAATTTATAGGTATATGATAAACTGATGGGTAATCTGAACCCTTTCTCATACTGTGAAATCATTCATCATCGTTTTTCTGTGATTTTGGTGACAGTTTTATCTATGAATATGAAACCTTGCAAAAAATGGTCATTTTATAGACCAAACGTTTTTTTTAGAGCATGAATCCACTTATAAATTCACCCTTTAAATTCCCTTGAATATGTAATCGACTGCAATTGATACATTTAACAACAAGAATTAATGATTTTACACTTTTCTCAGCAAGACGCCAAGAGGGTAAAGTTGCTGAGTTAAGCTCACCATGTGGGTTCGAATCCTGGTTGGGTCATTCCGATATTCATGAAAGGAAGCCTTCCAGCTGGCTTGCAGTAGGTCGGTGGTTCTACCCGAATGCCTCCATGCATTCGGGGTCTTCCTCCACCTGTAATTAGCTGGGCATCGCTATATGACTTAAATACTGTTGAAGCGACAATAAACTGAAATAGTCAAGTATTCTCAGCAAATCACTGGTCTGTGGTCTGTGTTGTAACAAGTATAATAATTCGAAACTTGCAATGTGATTTATTGCCATATTTGAGAACATACTTACATTCTCATAGGTTGCTTTTACAAGATTATCCTGGGAAATGATCTATACTAAAATACAAGAGTGCTCTTTGGAACACATGTGTCACCTGCTGAAGCATGACAGAAAAAGTATGACGGACAGCAATTAATCAGATCAGTCTGTAGTTATAGGGCATGCTTGTTGGTTGGGTATGATACAGTTCACTCCTTATCTGTTGCTTTGAGATGAGGAAATAACTCTGTAAAACTTGTTTATAATGAATCTTGCTTTCTGTCTGTGACTTGAAACTACATGAAAATTATGTAAATGAAATGTTAAAGCTGAACCAGAACCCTATTTATAAATGGTACCCTCTCTTCACTAGTGAAGTAGGACCAGCTTTTACATACTTTTTTTCACACAATTAATTCAATATTTAAGAGACCGGTCCCTGTTGCCAAGTGGTTGGAGCATCTGCTCCGGATCCAAGGTCATGGGTTTGATCCCCGGCCACGACATACTAACGTTGTAAAAGATGATGGTTGGTACAGATCCTTTGCTTGGTGCTCGGCATATAAGGTAGTTCCAGGACCTAGTGTCAGGATAATGTGATTGGGTGTGGTACATGTATCATGCCACATGTCTATGGTATAATACTGCAGTGTGGCAGCACTATATCTGTCTCAAGTAAATATTGTCTCCAGATGACTGAAATACTGCCAGTGGGATGATGAACTCAATAAACAAACAAGATTTAGGAATCACGCTTTTCATATCACATCACATCGTGGTTTTCAGCTCACATTACATGAAAACGAGATAGAATTATTAGGGAGGGTTATTTATCACCTTTAGTGGTAGTAGTAGTATTGTCAAGTCAAGGCCATTTGACAGGGGCATTCATCACCTTCATTGATAACTAATTTACCAGTACATTTGCTAACACCACCCTTTTCAAGTAGCCCCTCATACTTTTCTGGTTGCCTGATTGGTATATCTTTATAATTAGTCCCCTACCGGTGTTTACACCAGAGGGGACTATAGGTTTGCCCTCCGTCTGTCCGTCCGTCTGTCTGCTCAAATCTGGATCCCGCGATAACTTAATATCTAAGCAAGCTAACTTGATGAAACTTGGTATATGACTAGATGGCAATGTGTAGATTATGCACGTCATTTTATTTTTGTTCTTTGACTAAAATTGTGGTTGCTATGGTAACGGAAATAGTGAAAATATGGCAAAAATGGGATCCCGCGATAACTAAGCAAGCTAACTTGATGAAACTTGGTATATGACTAGATGGCAATGTGTAGATTATGCACTTCATTTTATTTTTGTTCTTCGACTAAAATTGTGGTTGCTATGGTAATGGAAATAGTGAAAATATGG
Organism: Solen grandis; assembly: GCA_021229015.1. Lineage (NCBI taxonomy): Eukaryota > Metazoa > Mollusca > Bivalvia > Adapedonta > Solenidae > Solen > Solen grandis. The sequence continues at coordinate 64,233,121 of CM037778.1, read as the reverse complement.
CAAAAATGGGACCCCGCGATAACTAAGCAAGCTAACTTGATGAAACTTGCTATATGACTAGATGGCAATGTGTAGATTATGCACGTCATTTTATTTTTGTTCTTCGACTAAAATTGTGGTTGCTATGGTAACGGAAATAGTGAAAATATGGCAAAAAATGGGTTCCCGCGATAACTAAGCAAGCAAACTTGATGAAACTTGGTATATGACTAGATGGCAATGTGTAGATTATGCACTTCATTTTATTTTTGTTCTTCGACTAAAATTGTGGTTGCTATGGTAACGGAAATAGTGAAAATATGGCAAAAAATGGGATTGATTACCATATTGAGTCAAGGTGGAGCCGGTAGGGGACTTTATGTGTTGCATACAACACCAGTTACTTGTTATATCTGTTATAGACCTATTGGTACAAGAGAAATTTCATACAAGGTCTTGTAGGTACTTCAATTTTACCTTGCAGATATATCCCCTGAGACTGATTTCATTTACCCTAATTCAAGTTCTTTAGTCAGTAATGAACATATTGATCCTAAAAGTGAGATAACATTGTTTACGTATATACATGTTACATATTTTTGGTATATTTAAGATATCGGGTCATCAGGTGAAACATTCAGTCTGTGTACCGGTAGTTAAAACTTATTATTACTACAAGGTAATACTCAAGGTTTTTTCCTGTGTTTTCAAATGGGGGTCAAGTGACACTTTGACATAAAGATAAAGAGACACAATTTGAAATATTTTTGGGTCATTTACCAGTAGACAATTTGAGAGTCAACATGGACTTATTTGGGCATCATGGAAAACCCTGGAAACACCAGTCTATGCCCTGTTAAGCATCAAAAAGCCAGATCAGACTGAAATGAATTCCCAGTCAGAGCAGGTAATTATCAAGTAATTATCTCATTTTATGGGTACTTAGATCAAAGGGACCCAGTATGTTGCTTTTACAGAAAAATTGCCGCATTTAAAAAATATATATATCAAAAACATACCGGATACCTTTGACTCAGATGAGTGGTAACAAATGACATGTGACCGAATCTGTCGTTGAATTACCTGCTGGCTGATCAAGTGTTCTACTGGTTTAAATATAACTCATTTTACATCAGGAAAGGAAACAAGTTTTTATAACATATAATAATCCCTCTCGATAGTTCCTTGATTGGACTAGTACTTTGTGCCTGGAAAGATGACAGAATCTTCCTAAACAGGTTTTTAACCTGCAACCATAGCATCAAGAATCATGTTCACAGCCACTGGACCATGACTCAGTCCCCTGAGTTCATAATTTAGAATCAGTTTGAAAAAATGCACAGAGTCAAAGTTAAGATTATCTGATTCTATAAATATTAACCCTTTCCCTCATAGAGGAAACCATGAAAAGACCTATGCGAACAGCATAAAACCAGATCAGCCTGCGAGTAACTCGCAGGCTGATCAGGTTTTATGCTGTTCGCTGCTCCTCAGTAGTCAGGAAATGAGGATTTTGTAATTAAATTTGATAAGATTTAACTGTGGTTTTCTGCAGATCAGGCTTTATGTGGTATCTATTGAGTGCGTCAAAATGAGTCTATATGAGGGAAAGGGTTAAAGTGACTAAAATCATATCTACATGTATTACTATATGATGGTAGTATTTACCACCAAAAATTATTGCGTTTTTAAATCCATTCATTATCACAGAACAACTAGACCATATGAAATTTAAGAATCCCGAGTCTGAGGAGAAAATAAGGACTTTAGAAGAGATTGATGAAATATAACCCAGGCTAGTACTAATGTTTCATGAAAGTTATCAAATCGAGATCTTTCTCAAACTCAGAAATCTCATATTCTGTTTCCCAGAATTTCCAAATTTTTAAGAAATTAAATATCATTTTCTGTAAGTTACTAATGCATCTTAACCATAACTGGTATGCAACTTTTCTATTCTTTAAGTTTGTAAATATGGGAGATATGGACCACGAAAATTTTGAGTTGAGGAAAATTTCAGACAGAGAGTTTTTGTGAAATACAGTCCTGGTCACAAAGGTCAGCTACCTGAAAGCTGTCCTGATGTAACGGGGTTAAGTAACATAGCCGGTGTATGACCTTATATGTGTAAGCTTTTTTGGCTAGGCAGGTTAATCTTATTATCATATAATTATAGTGTGACAGGAACGGATATAGGTCTGAACCCTTGTTACCTTTTCTGGTATTTCGAGTTGGTATATACACAAACTGAGATTAAACTATTTCATTCTAAGCTGGTTTTGTGTACATGCAAGGTTTTCAGATTCTCAACTGTTGAGCTGGTTTTGTGTACATGCAAGGTTTTCAGATTCTCAACTGTTGAGCTGGTTTTGTGTACATGCAAGGTTTTCAGATTCTCAACTGTTGAGCTGGTTTTGTGTACATGCAAGGTTTTCAGATTCTCAACTGTTGATCTGGTTTTGTGTACATGCACGGTTTTCAGATTCTCAACTGTTGAGTGTATACTTATATAACTGATCACTTGGTGATTTACTTTCAAGTAGTTTAGCTGTGTCATAGTACTATGATGTGTTGTCAATATAGATTATTCCTTTACTTCATCTAGTCTTATTTTCATGCATTTGCAAACAGAACTGATCAAAGCCTCGATCCACGGTTTGCTTATATAGTATCATTACTTAGATTCTAAGTAGTCTGCAAGGCAAGAAAATTCCATGTTTTCATATACCATTTTCAGTTCAGTAAATTCACATTTGTCAAGTCATAAATCTATATGCGATTATTTATGAGGTAAAAGATTAAGTTTATAAAGCTAGTATTCAATGTGGCATCAACCAGTTTAGTCTGGTTACACTTCATTTAAAATGTTTTGGGCTCATTGCTAATTCATAGAACAGAACAGAATTTTACATCTGACTAAGTTACAAGCGTTTTTTTTTACACAACCAGTAATGTAGTGAACAGCCATCATATGCTTATAAAAATCCCAACAGAAATTTAAATTATGGAGGGCAGACCACAAAATTGTTCCATTTTCTTCTATTTCTATTTGCACCTTAAACAGTTTCGTGGTCAGCCCTCAATATACTAATTAGTGTTAATTCCAGAAATAGTGATTTCATTAAGGAGATTGCCATTTTATGACCCAGCACAGATAGGGTAATTAACTCTAGTCACTGGCCACCCCACCTGTAGATTCTTTTCAGGAGTAGCAAGTGTTAATGTTTTACGGCTCAGATATGCCACCATTCACTGCGACATACTGTAAAACAAAGGGAAAATCTGAAAGCGTTCTTCAGTTATTGCTAGGATATTTCTTCCATGTCTCCAAAAAATTAATTGCATAAAGATTTGTTTTAACGCCTTGGCAAACAGCAAACCCTGACCTATGTCCCTTCTGTATGCTTGTACATTAATTATGGTGTAATTAGATTCAACAAAGTCTGCACAGTAAAAAGATAACCATTGTTTTAGTGCAGTAAATTAGTATTCATAAAGTCACAGATATGTACTTGAATATTCATGAAGTAAATAGAGGAACAGGTAGTATAATACCTGATAAGGAGGCCCCCGTGGCCGAGAGGGTAAAGTTGCTGACTTTAACACTCAGTCAGCCCATTACCATGTGGGTTCGAATCCCGGAAGGGTCATTTGGATTTTTATGTGAGGAAATCTTCCAGCTGGCTTGCATTTGGGGTCTTCCTCAACCTGTAATTAGCTGGATGTCGCTATATGACAGAAATACTGTCGAAGCGATGGTGAACTCAAATAGTCAAATCAAAACCTGATCAGCCTGAAATTTACTCATTGGATGGTGACACACATGTTTCAAAGAACACTCTTGTTAAATGTTTAGATATATATTATAATTAAATAATAGTAAATAGAGTTTCTCATAGGCTGATCTGGGGCCCTTTCCATTTTTCATAAAATATCTTAAACCTGACCATGCTATTTCATTATTAGACTTGTCCTTTATTTATTTTGGGCTCTTCCATTATCTATGGGATTCTTGCTCAAAATACTCAGGTCTCAAACAATAAAGCTAATTTTCCAGATGAAAGGTGTACATATCTACATGTCTGCCCTTTTTACCAAGGCATCAAAATGTGTCTGTGATGTGGTTAAAGGTGTATGTATAAGTCTTAATGAAGATTCTGTTTAGTTCTTTGATGATAAAGCTGAAATTCCACACATTATTTTGAGTTTTGAAACATAACACTATACATTTATGTTGCTCTTTTATGTTATGCCTGATTTACATTTTAGTTCTTTAGATGTAGTTTTGTTGGTTTTGTCATGACTTACACCTGTCATATGGTTTGTAAAAATGATCAGTCTTACTGTTATATGATTTATATTATTCAAAGTTTGCTAAGCTCCAGATATTTTCTATGGTTGTCTTATGCAGAAGCAGAGGCATTTTCTTTTCATTATAGAACAAAAATAAACAAAATACATCAGACATAATTAAATAAACATTTCATACTTCTGGAAACAATAGTTAGATAGTTGAAACAACAGCTAGATAGTTGAATATTCTTGGTGCTAAGCAAACTATGAATGTATATTTATACAATACAATTGATACAAGTAATGAAACATTGGTTAGTCTTGTTCATGTCTTATAACTTGATATCACTGGTAAAAACTAGCACACTCTTTAGACTGGTTAAATGTTCTTTATTCTTTTGTATTATGTCAGAGATTCAGATTGGATCGGCCCTTCAGTCCAGGGCCGATAAAAGCTACAGATGACTGGAAAAAATAAACTCAGTACGCCCATCGGGCCGATAAAAATACAGATAATCAGACAATGTGACCGACAAATTTCTGTACTGGACGGTGAAATTTCGACAATTAATCCTTTACTTCATCTAGAGACTCATTCTGACGCATATACTTGTTACTTCATACAGACGCATTTTGACTCAAATACCTGTAACTTCATGTAGACTCAAATTGATGCTGTCGGTTTTTAACAGCATAAAAGTTCCTTATCGGCAAAAAAGACTAAATAGCGTTGTCGCTGTTGAAACTTTAATCATGTTTAAAATGTGTTTGTTCTGAAAATAATTACGTTAGAAATGATTTTTGATACTTGTGGTCGCCGGTTTGTATGCGTGTTAATAGGACTCGTACATTGTGAGAATTTCGGCCACCAGAAAGATCGATATTTTCCACAGTTTTTACGTATATGTATGTTTCTTTTTCATAATTACATGATTCTTTAAAATTAAACACATATATCAATCAATAAAATCAGGAATATGACTAAATACATAGAATGATGCATGTCAGGTTTCGTTTTCTTTTCTTCATGCTATTCAAGTTCTATCCAGTGGAAAATTACCTATGCAAATTTATTCTTCTCGTGCTATTTTATTAAACAATAGCGTCTGTCTATAAAAAGAACCTATAGAATTGTCAGATACCATAAGTCACGTGCCACAAGATGTGGTCATTTGATTGTCTAAACAAGTGTCGTTAAAACCGGAAATCGACGAGTCTTCTAAGAAATAAACAAGCCTTTATAAAATGTCGGCAAGAAACTGTCAATGATGATTGAAAAACAAAGAGTAGATAAGGAATCAAAGGATGTCAATCTATTATTGGGGGAATAAAATATATATATACGTGTATATATTTGCTTTTATTTGTAAGATTTTTAGCTCACCTGAGCCAGAGGCTCAAGGTGAGCTATTGTGACCGGTCTTCGTCCGTCGTCCGTCCGTCCGTCGTCCGTCCGTCCGTCGTCCGTCCGTCGTCCGTCCGTCCGTCGTCCGTCAACATTTTGCTTCAAACGACATCTCCTTCTAAACTACTCACTGGATTTTGATAAAACTTCACTGGAATGTTCATTATGGGGCCCTTTTCCAAAGTTGTTAAAATTATTTTGATTGGTCAAAAATCTAGGTCACAGGAGCTAAAAATAGATTTTAAAAATGAAAATTTTAAAAATCTTCTTCTCCGAAACCACAAGGCCTAGCCTTTTGATTTTTGGTATGTAGCATGATCTTATGACTCTCTACCAAGATTGTTCAAATTAAGGCCCTGGGGTCAAAATTGACCCCGCCCCAGGGGTCACTTGATTTAACATAGGCTAATATAGGAAAAACTTGAAAAAATCTTCTTCTCCGAAACCACAAGGCCTAGCCTTTTGATTTTTGGTATGTAGCATGATCTTATGACTCTCTACCAAGATTGTTCAAATTATGACCCTGGGGTCAAAATTGGCCCCGCCCCAGGGGTCACGTGATTTAACATAGGCTAATATAGGAAAAACTTGAAAAATCTTTTTCTCAGAAACCACAAGACCTGGAGCTTAGATATTTGGTGTGCAGCATTATCTAGTAGATCACTACGAAGTTTGTTCAAATCATGGCCCTAGGGTCAAAATTGGTCCCGCCCCAGGGGTCACCTGATTTTACATAGGCTAATATAGGAAATACTTGAAAAAATCTTCTTCTCAGAAACCACAAGGCCTTGCCTTTTGATTTTTGGTATGTAGCATGATCTTATGACTCTCTACCAAGATTGTAAAAATTATGACCCTGGGGTCAAAATTGGCCCCGCCCCAGGTGTCACTTGATTTAACATAGGCTACTATAGGAAAAAACCTTGAAAAATCTTCTTCTCAGAAACCACAAGGCATAGAGTTAAGATATTTGGTGTGTAGCATTGTCTTGTGGATCTCTACCAAGTTTGTTCAAATCATGACCCTGGGGTCAAAATTGGCCCTGCCCCAGGGGTCACTTGATTTAACATAAGCTAATATAGGAAATACTTGAAAAAATCTTCTTCTCAGAAACCACAAGGCCTGGAGTTTAGATATTTGGTATGTAGCATGATCTTATGACTCTCTACCAAAATTGTTCAAATTATGACCCTGGGGTCAAAATTGGCCCCACCCCAGGGGTCACTTGATTTAACATAGGCTAATATAGGAAAAACTTGAAAAATCTTCTTCTCAGAAACCACAAGGCCTAGGGTTTAGATATTTGGTGTGCAGCATTGTCTAGTAGATCACTACCAAGTTTGTTCAAATCATGCCCCTGGGGTCAAATTTGGCCCCGCCCCAGGGGTCACCTGATTTTACATAGGCTAATATAGAAATAACTTGAAAATTCTTCTTTTTAGGAAACTAGA
>CM037778.1:64175893-64225893 GCA_021229015.1 Solen grandis | reverse complement strand
AAACACATGGCCTGGCATTTAGATATTTGGTGAAAATATTGGCCCCTCCCCAGGGATCACTTGATTTTACATAGACTTATTTTGGAAAAAAATCTAGAAAAATTTCTTCTCAAAAACCACAAGGTCTGGAGTTTAGATATTTGGTATGTAACATGGGCTAATAGACCTCTACCCAGTTTGTTCAAATCATGACCCTGGGGTCAAAATTGGCTCTGCCCCAGGGGTCACTTGATTTTACATAGCCTAATGATATCAGGTGAGCGATCTAGGGCCATCATGGCCCTCTTGTTTTATGCTTAAGGGTTGGGTGGGTTCTCTTTTGTGACACTAATTTCATAACTTGAATAACAATTATTTATTTCATTCCTATATGAGTGAACAAGGTATCAAAAGATAGTCATAACAACATATTTACCTAGGAAATTATTTAACTGACTGAAGTTCTGAAACAATATTGAATGATATATTTCAAAGCAAAAAAAATAAAAAAAATATGAATAAATAAAATAAACTTGAAAGTGTCATTAATGTCTTATAAATCATTTTGCTATAAAAAATTTGTCCGAAGTTTTTCTTGTAATTTAGGACAAATGACTTAAAAAAATCTGACCATTTAGGACAACTGTCCTAAGGAAAGTGGGTCCAATCTGAATCACTGTATTATGTGGTCAGGTTTGCTGCAAATATAATTAAACAATGGGTTTATAAGGATGCTGGCTTATTCAGCTAAAATCTGAATACTATATTTACTCAAATTATTTGAAAATTCTTTTGAAAATTTACTGTTATATTATCTACTATCATCTGAAAATCATCTAGAAAATTTACTGTGTCAACTAGTTTAAAATTGGATAAGTCTGTGAGTTGCTCATAGACTGATCCAGTTGGAATTGTATACTTTCATCAGTTAATAATAGAGAAGAGAAGGTAACTCTGTAAGGCCTCTCCAGATCAGGCAAGTTTATTTTCACTTTGGTCACAAACTGTGTAGATTGCTTAATCTGAAGAGTAAAGGGGCAACCAAGATTTGTTTTAACCCTTTCCCTCATAGAGGACACCATGAAAAGAGCTATGCGAACAGCATAAAACCAGATCAGCCTGCGAGTAACTGCAGGCTGATCAGGTTTTATGCTGTTCGCTGCTCCTCAGTGGTCTGGAAATGAAATTTGTAATTAAATTTGGTAAGGTTTAACTGTGGTTTTTGCAGATCAGGCTTTATGTGATACCTATTGAGTGCGTCAAAATGAGTCTATATGAGGGAAAGGGTTAAAATATTGATGTTGATTTTTTTTTTTTTTTGCGCAATATTTTAAAACATATTTCCAGTAATATAATCAATCAAGCTCAAAGTGATTGATGTTTTGAATAAATGATGTTTGTGATGATATTTATATATACAGTCAAACCTGTCTTAAGTGGTCATTCAAGGGAACAAGAAAAAGTGACTGCTTAACAGAGGTGGTCGCTTAATGAAGGTTAAACATATAACAAAATGCTAGTTTCGTGGTATTAAAACTTACCACTAAATGCAAGTTGACCACTTAATATAGGTTACCTCTGATACATGTTCAGTTGTACTTAATAAGAAATATTGATACATGTACTTGGATACTCAAGTTCCAAGAGTAAATACAATATACATGTATAATGAATTTGGATTATGAAAATGCCAATTTGGATTATTTACAGGTCATTTGATGGCGGGGATTCCGACTATGAGTTACCGACAGTGATGCAACCGGAGATCACGCGCACGACCATGAATGGTCGGGATGTGATTGTCGTTGATGCGGAACTGTTCTCACAGATCATAGATGAGATACAGATTCTGAAGATGAAGTTAACACATTTAACACATGTGATACAGGTATACAGGCAGTTGCACTTGGCTTCCTTGTAAAATGATACTGCTAGGGGGGGTATCTAGAGAGGTCTACGTCTGTCTTGGTATTTTGAGAAGAAAAAAATCTTTTGATTTGAAAAAATATAAAAAAAATAAAAAGAGGCACATACCAGTACAGACACATTGCGACAATAACTCTTAAGATTGAGATGTTAAAATTTGATAAACCTGCATGAGTTTGAAAAGTTTTTAACAAGGAATGGATCAGAATGTAAGGCCTACAAGACACCTTAGATAAAGACTAATGTTGAGTTTATGGTAGTTATTTGGCCTTTTATTTTTTAATGTGATTTGTTGCTAATAATGTTTTTATATTATTGAATAGCTTTGTTAAATTCTTATGAAAGTCAGTTTTAACTTAAAACCTGTCAGAGATGAGTAACAGCTCTGCAGGTGGTCTGGTTGCCATGGTGATGGTTAAACATCAGTGGCTATATATAATGTCTGGGTACCAGACTGTAAAGGCAGAGATCTAGTACATGTCAGGTAACTAGAATAGTCTGGGTCACTCACTAGACTGACATCACCACTGGTGGAATGGATGATTTGATTTGAAAGGAAAAACTTCAAATCTTTACCACCTAAAAGCTGTTGACAAAATGAACTTAGCAACCACTGCATGGCCACGTGTTTTCGAAAATACTTAAGCATGATATCAGACTCAAATCCTTGTTGAAGCTAATGGGCATTGTTTGATCTGAGTATCAAAATAATACTTAAGTACCATTGTTTGATCTGAGTATCAAGATCATACCTGAGTAGCATTGTTATTATCTAGAACACGGGGCCAGATATCCTGCAGGTAACTTGCTGACTGGTCAAATGTTATCATCTTCCTTCATTTTAGTCATGTTATCATTAGTTTTATTTACAACTTAAATTGACATGAGAAATGTTGTCACTTTACCTCAAAAAGAGGTGTTTTGATGCCTTGGCAAACACAGCAGACCTAGGTCAGTCAGCTTGTTTCCTCTCTTTGCTGATACAGTAATGCATGTAAAGATCAGATTATGCACAGTCTGCACAGCAAAGAAAAATCCATTATTTCATGTAATATTTAAAGGTTGGTAAATTAATATTCATCAAATCATAGATTTGCACATGAATGTTCATGATGTAAATGGTCAAATGCAGGAACATATTAATTTTGTAATATCTGCATTTGACTATTTGAGTTTACCGTCGCTTCGACAGTATTTCAGTCATATAGCGACGTCCAGCTAATTACAGGTGGAGGAAGACCCCGAATGCACGGAGGCATCCGAGTAGAACCACGGGCCTACCGCAAGACAGCTGGAAGGCTTCCTCACATGAAAATCCAAATGACCCTGCTGGGTTTTGAACCCATGCGATGAGGGGCTGAGTGAGTGTTAAAGTTAGCGACTTTACCCTCTCGACCACGGAGGCACCCTTAATATCTGCATATCATTGTGTTGATATTTTTATGAAATACTAGCCTTTCAAATTTTATAAACATGTTACCTTCCTATCCAAACACTTAAAACCTTAATATTGACATATTATACGTGAATCATATTATTCTATTTTGCTTATGTTTTTCCCTGTTACCCCAGTCAACCCCCACAATGATGGACAGACTCCCAGTCTCTTGTATCTAATTTGACAGTGGTCAACATTGTCTCAAAACAGTCATAGATCCACAGTCTATACATAAATATAAAGCTTCTGATCTAATTACAGCCCCTGAGTCTTTGTATGATCTTCCAAACAAGGTATGTTTTCTTAATCCAGGTACATGGCTTCTAAAATTCAGGCATGGTCTTTAAACTCAAGCATAGTCTCTTACCCAGAGATGTCCTATCCATTCAGGTATTACTTGTAAGTTCAGAAATAGTCTTTCATTCCTGGTTTTCTCTACTTATAGGACAGTGAAGATGGGGAGCCTGATTTTACTGACAGTGAGACTTTGCTGTCCTCCTCCACCTAGCCTTCTGTACAGGGGTATCTTTCTGCAGCATAATGGTAAGTCTGATGTCCAGAAATGTCTGCTGTGTGTAAACATAGGCCAGGTTGTCACTTTAACATTATGTTGACACTAATGTAAGCTTTGATGATTAATGGGACAAAAAAGTTGTCCATGCTACATTAATTTTGCATATTTGCTATGTTTATCTGCCATATGTCATGAAAAGCCAGGATTTTTGCCATGTTTACATACATGTGTAATTAGTAGCCAGCATATTTGCCATGTGTACCTTCCATATGTCCTCATTAGCCAGCATACTTGTCAAGTTTACATTCTGTGTGTCATGAGTTGCAGCACCTCATATGTAGCCAGCATATTTGTCATGTGTACCTTCAAAATGTCAATAATAGCAAGCATATTTAATGTTAATCTGCCATTTTGTCATGAATAGCTAGCATAATTATCATGTTTACATACCATATGTCATGAGTAGCTAGCATATTTGTCATGTTTACCTTCCATATGTCATGAGTAGCCAGACTATTTGCCATGATTACATCCCAGCCAGCCAGCATATTTGTCATGTGTACCTTCTATGTGTCATTCTAGTTAACATGTTTTCCATATCTTTACCTTTTATTTGTTGTACACTCTGATACTTGAAAATTTTAATAATTGATAAGGCATAATGCTCATTCTACAGATTTGTATATTGACATAATAATGATATTGGTCAGTGAAAATATCTCAGTAATTTTGCTCCTCAATTTCTATAATATACTGGAATATTGTTGTGAACTTTCTGCATATATGTGTTTCAGTTCTGAACTTCGTTGTGAATGAGATTCATGATGAAGCACTATCAGGGACCAGCCAACCGTTGCCAGGGAGATGAGGGAAGCCTGGCCTCACTCTAGTCATTGTCCAGCCACACCTGCAGTCCCTCTTGTCTCACCCTGGTCATTTGTCATGTGTTTCCAACACCAGTGTATGTGTGTGACATGTGTCATGTGTTTCCAACACCAGTGTATGTGTGTGACATGTGTCATGTGTTTCCAACACCAGTGTATGTGTGGGACATGTGTCAACATTGGATGTGATGCTGACACATGTTACATATACCTATGGTATCATGTGTAGCCAACATGTGACACATGTATCTACCCTTTGTCATGTGTAGCCAGCATATTTGCCATGCCTACCTGTCATGTGTAGCCAACATGTCACATGTGCACCTACCATGATCGTGTCAAATGTAGCCAACATGTCACATATGTCAAACCATGTATCAGATTAATTATCTTATATGCATACCAGTAAAATGGTGTATATTACAAATGCAAACTTGAGCAATTTTCTGATCCAACACTGACATGGCATACTAACTAATGAACACATGGGCATATGTGTAATATCATATTTGCAATACATTGTACATGTCATGATTGCCCTATACACTTAACAGTAAATGACATGTGTCATGGCAGCAAATGACATATTTGAAAGCATGGCACATATGCCCAGCACATCCTGTACTTACACCAGAGGAAGGACCATCAGCCACGATCAGATGGAGCTTTATACAGTTACAGATGGGCATTTATTTGACCCCGCCACTTTAGTGCGGGGTAGATGGTGCTGTATACAAGACTCACTCTGTTCCACCCATTTATCTGTCTGTCTGTCCCTAAGTCATCCTGTAACAGTGGGACAATTATCTTATCTGTTGCATCAAAGTGCTTTAGTAAGATTGTGGATCTTAGTTGTCATTGCTTTGTAATATATCATTGTTTGTTCACTTAGGATTTGTCACATGTAAAGTGTGTGACCATGTTTGACTATGATAGTCCAATGACAGGCAGGGATTCATGTTTAGTGTTTTACTGAGTGATTTAATATAGAGATGTGGTAGAAAAATGTTTAGCTGTCATTTAGAACATTGAGATGTGGTAAAATAATGTAGAGATGTAATATATAACATTGAGATGTGGTAAAATAATGTTGAGATGTAATATATAACATAGAGACATGGTAAAATAATGTTGAGATGTAATATATAACATTGAAATGTGGTGAAATAACATTGAAATATGGTAATGAGGCAAAAAGACATTGGGATGTGGTAGAGTTACAATGAGAAGTGGTATTTATTCGTTCTGAGATAAATGTAGAAGAGCATTTTGAAATTTTAGATCTTAATATGATGTTAGAATCCAGTCTTTCACAATAGTTTCAAGGTTGTATGCATTATTTATCATCATATTGTATATTGATCAGGTATGTTACATGAACATAACATAATTAGATGTATTGGTCTCCCAGTGTCCATTTTTATTTATCTTTGTTTAGGCTAAGTAATCATGATAGAAATTAAATCAGGATTTGAATACTCAAGGAAAACAAGATGTAACCAATTTAAGTTCCCTTACGCTATATACGGTACTATTGTAAGTATGTTAAGCACCATATTTAATACATCTCATTGTGAAATAGTTTGTGCCATGTTTACTTAGTAGCAGCAGAAAAATGTCAAATCAACAAAAATTTTAATTCCCAGTTTCTTAAAAATGTTCGAGCTGAATCCAGTTGTACCTACACCAAAATAACCTCCCTGATTTTCACGCCCAAAAGACCCATATAGATGCATGTTTAAGTGTACAATACCGTTTCACAAAAACGCAAGTTGTAGCTTTTCTTGTTCTATATTTAACTCACAACACATCAACATGAAATTTTCATAGGCCACTACATCTACCTACTTACTATACATAATTATACAGTATGTTCAAGAACATGCTCCGTCCATTTTTATCTTTATATTATCATATAGTGCCCAGTCTGAACAAGTAAGGAGTCTGGGGAATGCTTCGTATTCTTTCATAAAAAAGATGATTATGTGCACTTCAGAGGTTAATATAGTAGCAACATTTGAGGTTTTGTTCGATGAAATACAAGAAAAAAAAATAAATTTCTCTTGTAAATTTTAAGCTAAAACATACTGAGACTTTTGTAACAATACTGAAAGTGATTAAGTAAAAGTATTATATCATAAAAAAAACCACTAAAATATAGAACCAGTTCATGTAGTTATATATTATTGATGCATAGCAAACTTAGAGAAGTATAATTCTGTAGGGTCATGTATGGTTCTTTCCACATTGACTTTCCTTTTACCTCATATAGACTTTTTTGATGCATTTGCAAACAGAGCAGACCCAGATCAGACAGCTCCTTCCAGGAGTTTGTCTGTTTGCTCATATAATATTGCAGCTTATATATTACGCTGTCTGCATGGCAATTGTTTTGTATACTATATAATGTTCTGTAAATTGATATTCATCAAGTCATACCTTTAACATGAATATTCAAGAGGTAAAGGTTTGTATTCAATACGTATATTTTTGTGTTTAGGAGGTTATCTTGTGCTTTATTATGCAGTACATACAGTGTTACCAATGTCTGTCACTCTTTCCCTTTTTAGTTTTTTTTTTTTTGTTTTTCTTAAAAAATTATGATTACTGGATATATTTTTGTATCTTTAACAGTATATTGATCAGTAAAATACTACAAAAACATACCATCATCTGTATTGACCAATATTGTTTTATTTTGCATATCACTTTTTTGTTTGCTCATGTCTTTACTATTTTACTTGCAATGAAATATGGCTGCCTGACAGTTACTGTAATGGAAATATGATTATCAGGATCAAAACATATTTTTTAGGTGAACTTGCCAGACTTGAAATTTGAGACGACTGTCTGGCATTATATTGTAAAGGAAATATTTTTTACTTTGTACAAAGTAAAGCTATTATACATGTATATGGTTAGGTGGGGGAGGGGGTCTGTCTTTTTTTGTTGTTGTTTCTGAAATGGGGGGGGGGGTGTAAGAAATCTTATTTATGCGTTTACTTTGCTCAATCATTATTATGCATTTACAGAAACTATAGCTTGCTTGTCTGTTGGCCGATTATGAACTCAGTTCGTAGACATATCAATAAACTGTACAGACTAGGTTTAAAGTAGATATCAGATTCCATGTGTAAAATATTATGTCATGATTTTGCTCATTAGCCGTTACGTTACATACAGTGCTTTCTTACCAGTGTGCTGTTATTGAAATGCTACACCAGTGTGCTGTTATTGAAATGCTACACCAGTGTGCTTAATTGGATAGCTGTAGACAAAACCTCCATGTGATTTAAGCACATGGTTATATATACTCTTCTCATGAAAAAAAGGACTATTTTTTTTTTAATTTTTATTATAGGTTTAGATTTTATCTGCCCATTATCCAGATATAAAAGCAGTTCCATTAGTTATCAGAAATATTGAACTTTACATTCCTTTTGAGGGAAATTATCCATAAAAATCTTTTTTTCAATTTTCAAATTACATTTGAAAATTGTAGATTGTCTTTTTAACATTCAATTAGTAGACTTTAAGTAAGTCTTTAACTCAATTAGACATGTTTTGACACTGCACCAAACATAGCAGACCCTGATCAGGCAGCTCCTGGAAGGAATTATCTGGTCAGGGTCTCCTTTGTTAACCAGGTTATTAGAATGGAGTATGTCGTCTGGCGGGCAGACGTCAAACTTTTGTCAAATATCTCTTGTTAGATTAGAGATACAGTTTTCATACTTGGTAGGTAGATACATTATAGGAAGAGGAAGATTGGAATCAGTATTAAGGATGATAGGGTCATGGTCTTGGTCACTGTTACTAAAAATAGATTTTTTTTTGTCAAATAACTTCTTTCAGGAGTGAGGTATGATGATCAGATTTAGTATTCAGATACCTTTGGGAAGAGGAAGATTGTAATTGATTTTCAGGTCTTTGTTACTAAAAACAATTTCTCTTGTATGGGACGACACTTGAAAACCTGGTTTTGCGTCATTTGATGTGTTTCTTGTTAGTTAAACAATATTGTAGCTCAGATTCTACACAGTCTACACGGCAAAGAAAAATTATGATTCCATATACCATTAAAAATTAAAGTCAGAAACATGAATTGGGGGAAACCAAAAAAAGCAGGGTCATGTTAGTAATCAAGTTAGGCAGTACACAAGATAATTTGATTGTATGCTGATCTAAAAAAAAAGGATAAAGTTTGGATTCAATAATCTTGTAAGCTAGGCTGACATTGGTAAGATAACTTTAGACTGGAATTGGAAAGTTACATACAAGAAGCTGAAATTGGAAATAACAATTAGGCTGTAATTAGAAAATTACATTTTTAGGCTGGCATTGGAAAATAAAATATAGGTGGAATTTGAAAATTACATTTTTAGGCTGGCATTGGAAAATAACATATAGGCTGGAATTTGAAAGTTTCATTTTTAGACTACATAGGAAAATAAACGTATAGGCTGGAATTTGAATATTTTACATTTTACTATAGGCTTGGAATTGAAATTATTTTTAGACAGGACAACCAATTTAATTTTTTATTCAAAATATGATATTTAGATATTGATGACAACACCATAAAAAAAATTCTAGGCTAGATGCAGAACTAAAGTAACCACATTATAGATAACAAAGCAGTTACAGTAGTTTTGCAACAAGCCCTTAAGATGCATAAATACACATTCATGTTTTTTTAACTTTGTTTCTGTTTTCTTCTCTTTTGTGGAGACACTGTAATACACAAAAATATTTATTGTAAATTTTATTCTAAGATCTCTAGAGTGCTCTATTATAAAAGTTTGTGTAAATTAATTTAATTATGATTATACATGGGTTTAAATTTTATTTTATGCTAACTGATAAATTTGTATTCGTATTCTTTCAGTGATATAAAAACATATTCCCACACTGTGAGTGATATAGGTTAGCTGTTTAAAAAGGGTTTCATCTGGATAGGTAACATTCCAGTATTTACTGGTTGCTTCCCTTTGTCTTCTTTAAATGGCAAACATTTGGATTCATCCACATGTTAACTGGATCGAATACTCAGAATAGTTCCATTCTTTTGTCATCAGTTAACATGAAATAAAAAGACAGTTTGATTTGAGTGGATATGAAATATATCTCATATTGAAAGTGATATAATTTTAACATTTTCACTTGCACTACACACATGTGAAAATATCCACTCAAAACAAATACCCTCTATGTATTTTGACTTCTTCTTATGTTAATTTGTTTCATATTGATTAAGCTTCAATAAAATGGTATCGAAGTATGTGAAAGATATAATTATACAGAATTTTTTTTCTTTTTGTATTTATACACATATAGATTTTTATATATTTACATTTAATTACGCAGTACAGAATTTTGTTTCTCTTTTTTATTTGGTGAGATACATAATTATGTTTTTGTCTTTCAGCTGAAATACTATACAACATGCTTGTAACAGAATATTCTAGAATGTCACCTATTTTTAACCCCCAGTTTTACAAAGTGTCTGAAGTGGAAGTATAAAGGAACACTGCATGTTGTCCTGTCACATTGTATCCTGGCCCCCATGTCCTTCCTAGAACATACTTTGGTATGATTCTCTATCTCAGATATTATATTCAAATCTACCTTGAATTGAGGGACCATATTTTGAGTTTAAAAATGAAAGTGTTTCTTAACCCTTTAAACAGAGCACAGCAGACTTAAAAAACTAACCAGGATTTTGGTTGTACAGTAAAAAATAAAATCTGGGGACCATATCACTAAACTTTGTACAAATAAAAATCTTTGCAAGTGTAAATTTATATATAATATATAACAGTATTTTAAAAGTGTTGAATTTATATAATGAAATGAAATGGATCATATTTCTTAACGTTTTATTGTGTATTACTGGTAGACATTTTAGAGGTCAACATTCTTACAGCTAAGTTCAGGCTTGAATTCCACAAGGAATACTTAGCAGTAAGTAATACTTAAATTCTTAAACTGGGTAGAAACACACTCCACCATTGCTATTTTATGAAATATTCAAGTATATGACTAAGCTGAAATGAAGTGTTACTTTAATAACTAGCAATAATTGTTAAGAAACGAAATATTTGGGCATTTTTATTTGAGAAACAAGACTAAGAAATTTTCCCCCGTTAGTATTCAAGTTTTACTTAGCACTAAGATTTGTTGGTGGAATTGGACCCAGTTTGTTAGTACAAAGTTTAGTGACACATTCCCCATATCTGCCTGTTAGTTATTGCAGGTTGATCTGGATTTATACTCGTTGCAAATACTGCTTTAGTGCTGTCATTTATAGGGGTATTAATTATAAATAACTTATTGTCTATGCATTATGATATTTTAAATTTTGCAAAACCAATGTTTTGAAAAATAATGAAAATGATAAAAGTCTATGAATTTTTATTTAATTGTACATGTATATATATAGAAAGCTGTAAATATTTCTTTTTTATTTATTGATAAGTTTTTTTGAAAGAAAAAAAATGATATGAGCAAGAATATTGCTTGAATTTTGCATGACTACCAAGAGACTTAAATGAAAACCTTCATCTTAGCATACATTTATTTCACTTTGCTTTAAGCTTGATTTTGTAATGATTTGGATCATTTTAAAGCAGTAGTATTTCTTTGGTAAGAATTTTTGGCAAAATAGGTGAAAATAGTTATAAGTGGGAAAAATACAGATGAAATACACAAAAAAAATGTGTGTAGGAACTGCCATACCTGGTGACCTGCTTATGACTGTTTTAAGGTGTTATTTAGTTACCTCCCATGGGCAGGGCTCAAGGTGCAGCTTCTCCAATCCATTCTGCAATCACATCTTGCACCTGCTTATGGGCTGTAGTAAGGTCCTATCAAGTTGACCCAGTAAGCATTGTTTTTCTTGCACATTGTATATTTATCTAGATTTTTATCAAGCATATAGCTGAATATAGACCATAGTTTATGTGACAGATTTCTTTTTAGTAGCATAGTTGTTATACTCCTGACTCACAAAGTGAAGTGGGCTAAGGAATCACTTGTCTCGTTCCATCCAGTTGCATCCCTTTCTGTCTGTCTTTACAAAAAAGTTATTTTTCATATGATCGAATAACAGGAGTGAAGCAGGGGTATTAATCACCTCAGGTGATAGCTCTAGTTTACCTGGAGTTCGGATTTGGATAAGCTCAAGAAATTGGTGTCATAGTGAGTGTGTGAGCTGTCTGCGATAGGGTCCACTAGATTAGTTTGTAAACTTAGTATCACAGGACACCCCTAGCCAATATGCAAGAACGTATTTATATGTAAATATCTAGATGTACAGCTATCAGAATGAATTAATAGTTATTAATAGTTACCAGTAATTCTCTGAGACAATGTCTTAGTAATTTCTAGTCACTGAAGTGAATGACAGCCAGTGTTGGGAGTTGCTTCTAAATTGTTTTTGTTTTTTCTCTCTCCCTTAACTTTTTTTAATTTTTTCTTAAAGTCAATACAGCTATCATATGTAAACACACATTAATATCTCTGTATGTTTCTGCTTGTTTTGTCAATATGTATTTACCTGTGTATATTATGAAGAATTACTTGTATTTATAATCTTTGAACAAAATGGAAGACTAGCTGATTTTATTGTGAGTGTCAGTTGTTTTTTCTGCTTTGAAGAAAATTTTATGAAACTTTATGAACTTTATGCATAGCAAGCCTTATTTGAACAATTAGATTTTATAAGAAAACTATATCAAATCTTAATTCTGATTGCATTTTAAGGTGGCATGATTGAGAGATTGGTGAATGAACATTGCAAAAAGATCCGATACAATAGGAAATCAATATAATTATTAAATGTTTGATTACAGCTTAAGACACACACACTTGGTATTCTGTATGTTCACATTGTTCATGGGTACTTTTTTTTAATTTTAAAATTTTTGATCTGTTCAAATTTATTATCCAATCAGATTGCCTGGATCCTTAGATTGATCTGTTAAATTTCATTATCCAATCAGAGTGCCTGGTTCCTTGATCTAATAAAATTCATCATCCAATCAGATTGCCTGGTTCCTTGATTTATTAAAATTCATTATCCAATCAGATTGCCAGGTTCCTTGATCTATTAAGATCATTATCAAATCATATTGCCTGGTTTCGTAGCTTGATCTTAATCAAATTGTCTGTCTTATATCAGGATATCCAAAGCCAAGTGTGTTTGTTTTTTTTCCAGTCAATTGTCCATTGAATTGCTGATGGTGAATATGCCATGGGTATCCAACAATGTTTGGATTTATGCAAGTTTAAATTGTCTGACTGTAAGTGCTTTAATACTCTTTTTTAAAGGGAACAAAATTGTTGAAATTTATGAATAGGGGCCAATGATTTTTTGTACGACTTGTACATGTATATCAAGGGCTGCCTTGAAACTGTGTTTAGTATATACAGAAATTGAAGGAGTTTGAATAGCTGCTTATTTAAATATTTCATTTTGTACAAAGAATATTCATTTTTCACGTTTTATTATTTACTGCCTCTCTTTGGCTGAGAAAATCTGAACAAAAAGGCTTCAAATATATTATTGAGAAAATATTTATATAAGAATCACTTTGAATTCTCCTGAGTTGTGTGGGTTTGTTTTTTTTTTGGGGGGGGGGGGTCAGGTTTGATTTGTGGATAACATTAGTAAAAGTCAGTTAAGGTAATCCATTCATCTTTAATTTTAATCATGGTCCTTCAAATGCCTAAAAGACTTCAGTGTAGATGCAAGCATCCCTTAATTTGGAGTTATCTATACAGGCTTGCATTTATTATAAAATTCCCAGGATTACTTGATGGACCATGATTTAAATTTTATAATGAATTACCTTAACATGACTTCAAACTAGGCATATCCCTGCCCTGGATAAACAAAAGCAACTGTTGAAAGCAAGGTCTGTGTGCAGATTTAGGCAGTTTGGCGTCATTTTAATTCTGAGAGTCTGTTCTTTAGATCTTTACCATACAAAATATCACCATGTAATGACCTATACAGCGCCAGTGTAAAACAAGATCAGCCTGAAAGTTTTACTCCTTTTTTTTCTAAGTATGGATAGATGACCCTCTGCCATTATCATCCATAGGACTATGCAATAGGTGTATGTTGTTTTGAATTAACCCTATACCTTGTATAGACCTGTTTTGGCGTATTGGCAAACAGAGCAGACCCAGATCAGACAGCTCCTTCCAGAAGCTGTCTGACAAGGTTTCTTAGATTGTACACAGTCTGCATTGCAAAAAAAAATCCTTAGTTTCATATACTCTTTCATTTCCTGTAAATTAATATTCATGAAGTCATAAATTTGTACATGAATATTATTCTTTATTACCTTGGAGGTCAGGAAGTCATACTGTAAAACTTTTTCAGACTGTAAACTACTTTTATCTTGATCTGGTATTTCCCATGGTTTACCATGGTTTTAAATGGTCAAACTGTTGATATATGTGTGTGATACAGAGGTTTTATAGTTGAAATAGTTTACAACCCTGCACATGGTTAAATTGGTTTACTTGCTGCATAATTGGACTACCTTTGTTTTTGTCTGTTTTTTTTTTTTTTTAGCTTAGTAATTGTTTGCAGTGACACTTGAAAAGAAAAAGTTTTTGTATGTATGATTTTGTAATATTTAGAATTTATGGGAACAAATGTTTAAACAGCCTGCTGTTTGCAAACATTCACACAAAAAAAGAGATTTAATTATGCTAATATCAGGTGCAATTATATGAAAGGAATGTTACCATGGCAACCAGTGCAAATCAGATTAGCCTTTCAGTAATTCACAAGCTTACCAGGTTTACCAAACTCTTATCATCTGGAAGTTTCAAGTGTAAAATCTTCAGGGTGAAAATTTCTTCAGTCTGATTTGGATT
This sequence comes from Solen grandis, assembly GCA_021229015.1. Lineage (NCBI taxonomy): Eukaryota > Metazoa > Mollusca > Bivalvia > Adapedonta > Solenidae > Solen > Solen grandis. Next base: position 64,211,258 of record CM037778.1, on the reverse strand, counting down.
TGTAATGGTTTTGTCTAGGGTAAACATGCTCATTTTAGCTATAAAGGGTTGAATACCAAAAATTATAAGAACATTTTTTTTTTTAATGATCATTAATTTATGATTCAAATCTGTTAACTCTTTTCACCTAATGTAAGTTGCTTTCTGTTCATTTTGTCCTTTAGGCATATTACATAGGCATGTGCATGTGCCTACTTGTTTTCTCTTAGAAGAAAAATTCAAACATATTAAAAATGATAAAAACTGAAGGATGAGAATGTAGCATAGACATTTGGTGGATTAAACAAACTGGCTGACTCTCTATATTACAAGAAAATGGAGAGGAGACAACCCCAAGCAGCAGCTCGTGATTTAATCAATTTCATAATCGTATTCAAAACAAAGTTACAAAATATTAAACCATGAAAAATCACCACTGTCTTGTGTAGCACAATTTATAAATAAAAGCAAGCAAGCACATATACCAGATAATGCCCCTATTTTGAACAGTTTCTGTTAGACCTATTTTTAACTTTTGTGTCAGTCCCGCATATATTTTAAATACATAGGAAAAATTAAGACAATTTCTTTTTGTTCTAAGCTGCTTCTTTCCCAAGGCCAGTATTTTTTGTTTGGAACAATCGTCAGTGATTTTCTTTCATGTTTTCTTTTTAAGCAAAAAATCTTTTGTATTTCCATCTTGGTTGCTCTTTAAATCTGTCAGTGTGATTGTAACATGTATATTTTAAGTGGTCAAACCTTGGGCTACTGTAAGTATCATGTCATGCTATTCAACACATTTGTTTTGATGGAATACACACATTGCGCATAAAATTCATGACTGCTAGTAAAATTTAATGATAGATGCTCAGGATTGAGGTCATTTTTGAGTCTATTTCCTTGGACCCATAATCATTTTGTCTATAAATTCCCGCCTCTCTGGAATGGTTTTCTGTCAAAAGCCCCATGTATGCCCTCTACCCCCACCCTGGGGCAAACCATTGATAGGTGTACTACAGGTTTATGTTGAATTTCTCTATTCTTTAACTAATGCCAATAGTTTAGTATTTTATTTTTTCACCATGAATAATGTGTTACCTTTTGCATATCACCTAAACATGATGTCATGTTGTACACACAGGCTGTATTTTAGTATCATGTACTTATGCTTTTAATGTTAATTGTTTCTACATTTTGCAAGATGACTTTGATGCATTTCAAAATAATTGTAAACAATGTTTTACAGTAGCTAATACATTTGCACAATTAAATGATGATGGTTGACTATGTACCTTCCTGTTATTCTCTGCCCACCTTTTTCACTAGTGCCGTTCCAGATAAGTACCAAAGTTTTTGAAAATACTTAACCCTTACCCTCATAGAGGAAACCATGAAAAGACCTATGCGAACAGCATAAAACCAGATCAGCCTGCGAGTAACTCGCAGGCTGATCAGGTTTTATGCTGTTCGCTGCTCCTCAGTGGTCTGGAAATGAGGATTTTGTAATTAAATTTGGTAAGGTTTAACTGTGGTTTTCTGCAGATCAGGCTTTATGTGGTACCTACTGAGTGCGTCAAAATGAATCTATTTGAGGGAAAGGGTTAAGTACAATCTCAGGTTCAAACTTACAATCGGTCTAGTTGGCCATGTGGTCGGAGCGTTTGTCCTGAAATTGGGAGGTCGTGTGTTTGATCTCCAGCCACAACATACCAAAGTCATTAAAAAAATGGTACTGGTATAGCTTCTTTGCTAGGCACTCAGCTTATTAGGGTACCAGGTAGTTCCAGAACAGGTTGGCCGACAGGATGTGATCTTATGGTATGCCGTAAGTTTACGGCAGGATATCGCAGTATGGCAGCACTATATCTGTATCAAGTAGACATCTCCAAATGCCAGAAATAATATTGGTTGGATGTTAAACCCAATAAACAAACCAACTCATACACCATACTCGAAGCTACAGTTTTAGATAACTGTTGGCAGTTGATGTGAACATCATGATAATTTCCCCTAAGATCAAGGATATCTTTATGGAACAGAATTGAACATACCATTATTCATCCATACAAGTTAATATGCCTCAGTGATTTTCATATCATGAAAGCAAGAATCAAGCAATTTGCATTGGCCAAAATGAAAAAGTATATCTCGGTGATTTTGATAACATGGCAATGTATGACAATGAAGCGATTGCTCAAAAATTATATGCTATCTCCTGACAGTTTAAAACAATATGCAATATTAACTAATCTCAAGTGACAAAATGTGAGGTCATCATATTGAACCCAGCCTGCAACATTATCAATTATTAGGTTTATAACTGACCCTACACAGAAATATAGGGGGCAGAGTCCCACTATGAAAATTACTGACCCTCTTTATTTGCATGTACCCAGAAATAATTTGTTTCATTGACCACTTTTCCTTGTCATATAATTTTTCATTTTTCATTTTAATATTTCATATTTTACAGATCCTATATGGATACTTCCTGCCTCTACATAGAAATGTGTATAGGGGGTCACCATGTGACTGCAATTTGACCAATGAAAATGCAAGGGAAGTGAAACAAAAACAAACCAAAATCATTAAAGATTTTTACTGGGTATAGCACGTTTTCCTGCTCAATCTAACAGGTAGTTCCAAGAACATGTTTGGAAAATGTGACTGGGTGTGGCATCATGCCACTTGAATATGGTGTGATACCACATTTGGGTAGAGTTATATCTGCCTCATGACCATAAAACCAAGCAATTTTGATCAATATTGGATAAATTGGACTGAATTTTAAAGGGGCCACAGAATTAGTTTTATTAATTATAGGTACTTGTGTAATTGTTACAATTAATTCTATTAAAGTGTAGATGCTATATGATTTAATGAGTGCTTAAAATTTTACGTAAATCTTGTTTTGATATTAAATATCAAAAGTTAATTGACCCTTTAAGTTCATTTAGATTACAAACTCCCCCATTTTTATGATCCATTGTCGTATCGTGTCTTAACAGTTACTAGACTAAACAAAACCACTTGCCCTAGTGATTTTCAGTGCTGATTATTTATTTCATAGGACTTCAATCTTTCTTCAATAATAATGACTCGCCTCACAAACTTAAATCAAAATGTCAAAAAGTTATCGGAGAAATCCATAGGTGTAATGAAAAGGTAATTAATGACTCTCTCAAGTCATAATACGACCCATGATCCATACTAAAAGGTCTCGTGTTTCATCTTACAATGACCTGCCAAAGATTTTAATCGCTACCAGATTTGTCACAAATTAATTGTTTTCCTTGCCCATTAAAATTTTAATCTTTGTTTATTTTCCATGGTAGACATAGAAGTGTTTACTGTCTGTTACTTTCATCAACAGTTTGTTAATTAACTTCTATTATTTTTAAAGCATTAACCTTGCACACGTGTCTGTACTTTCGACAATTCTGCAACAATAAAAAAAATGCAGTAGATGAATAACTTTTTGTTTGACTATAAACAATACTCATAAACAAAGCAGAATATAATTATTGTGACTGAAAACAATAGAATCATTATTTGCAGTTGTGACCATATCTTTTTTTTATGTTTTTTTCCTTGCTGTTTCTTTTAAAAATTCTGCAGGATTGATAAACACCTATTGTTTAAAGGTGACAAGAGTTTAAATGATCGAATTTCAATAAAACAAAGGCTGGCTTTTGAAAGGTTTTGAAAACCAGCAACCGCTATATGTGGGGTATTTTGCTTAGATCTCAATGAGGCGTGGAATTCAAAATGTCTCATTTGAATTTCTACTTCATTAGGCAAAGTTAAGTCGTAATTTTTCGCATAAAATGTCAGTTTAGCTGTGTATATATCCAAGGAATGTGATCTGGATGTGGCGGATGATGGAGAGATTTTTTGTGATTTTATTTCTATTCTGGATTCCAGGTAAGTAAAGGTGGACAGTCTTATTATAAAGTGACAAGACAGACTGTGTCTAGTTCACCTTGTCACCATGACATAACAAGATTGGTTCTCTGATTATATCTCATATTGTAGTAGCATTCTTACATGTAAGGATGAACTTTGCTACTAAGTATTTAAGTATTATTTAGCACAAAGTAATGTTGGTGGAATTTGAGCCAAGACTAATCTATACTGACATTCGCTATGGTTATTTTTTTTGTATTGGCCTCCACTGGGGCCAGTAGAGATCTCAGTAGAGATTAGAGCCAAGACCTGACCCAAGAAACAAACTACCCTTTCAAATAACTTTTGTATGTTTTGCTATGGACTGAACCACAATGCACCACTGAGGGTCTCTGAGGCTGGGTGGTCAGAGTCCTTGACTAAATACATTTATCACCAAGTCTTCATTTTCTGAGAAAAAAATAAGATCTTGCAACTTCAATGTCATTTCTATATGCTAAACATTCAGAAGTAAAACTCTATCACTTTCAGAGGGGAAAATATTACCGGAAGCTTCTAAACGCTATTCCCAAAATTTTTTCAAGGAAAGGTAAGATACTTGTAACTTGCTACTTACTTCTTAAACAATTACCAGCTGCTAGTAAGATGCTACTTCTTTGATGAAAAGTTAGCTACTTGTAACTTGCTACTTCCTCAAAAAGTAAAAAGCGGCAAGTAACTTGCTACTTCTTCAAGGAAAGGTTAGCTATTTATAACTTGCTACTTCCTCAACAAGTAATCAGCTGTCAGTAACTTGCTACTTGATAAAAAGTTAGCTGTTAGAAATTAGCTATTAGTAATTTGCTACATTTAAACTACCACTTTGTTAATAATTGACCCAAAGTTAGAAATTAAATATTGCATTAGGTATATGATGTAATTTACATAGTTATATGCAGTTGTATTGTACAGAGCAATGGGGATGGCCTTGACCCTTTTGCTTCTATGACAAGGAAAATAAAGTGGTAAAAAAAAAGAAAAAAAAGTAATTTGCTTCATCTCCAATGATGAAAAGTTAGCTACTGGTACATAACCAAGTAAGAAACTGGTCATTTTGTCTACCTTTTGTTTGAAGAAACAGCCAAAATAACAGCATATATATATATATACACAGAGAGGGAGAGCTGGCTACCAGTCAGTGATTTTATTTTTTAGATTTGTTTAATACCTGTGGCTTCCTTATTAGGAAAATTAGCATTATAAATAAAAACATTGACACAATCAACATTGGGAAATTATAAGATTTTTTTTTTATATTAACAATAAAGTTATCTAATTATAGGTGGTATATGTCCAAGAAAGTTTCAAATCAATATTTATCCCTTTCCCTTATATAGACTCATTTTGACGCACTCAATAGGTACCACATAAAGCCTGATCTGCAGAAAACCACAGTTAAACCTTACCAAATTTAATTGTAAAATCCTCATTACCAGACACTGAGGAGCAGCGAACAGCATAAAACCTGATCAGCCTGCGAGTTACTCTGGTTCTGGTTTTATCTAGATTTGGTTTTATGCTGTTCGCATAGGTCTTTTCATGGTGTCCTCTATGAGGGAAAGGGTTAACTAATAAGAATAACATAAATTTCATTGAATTTCCATAATTTTATTTATTTTTTTTCCTTTTGAGAAAAAAATCTATCAGGAAAATATATACCGGTATGTAATTATATTGGGAAAAATGTCAGTCTTTGGCTAAGGGAAACCATCTGTAAAAGGTAGTAAATTAACAAAAAAAATCACTGCCAGTAGCTATATTATTCCCCCCCCCCCCCCATGTTAACGCCCACAAAGTGTTGCATATGACATAAATATATCATTCCAGGCTTTATGTTGACTTGTGACACTCTCACTAAGATACTTTTGACAAATGGCATTGGGACTGCACTCATATGAATAATTCCACACAGTTTTGTATCAATTATTGAAATGAATGATATAATTCCACACCCAACTCATTATCTGATGCCAAAATGAGAATAATTCTGTACAGGAATCAAACTCTCATTTTAATACAAAGAAAAAGCGGTAAAATATTAATTATGTTTTTATCAGGACATCTGTGCCAGGACACATTTTACGGAAGACTGCTCTAATCTAAGGATCGGACTGGCAGTGAGCACTTTTATCCCTCAAATTCGACCACGCACCCAGGTTGAGGTGGAAATCTCACTCAGCCTTCTGTCACTGGGTGATCTGGTAAATATAATTATTAATGATGATGATGGTGATGGTAGTGATGTTGATGATTTTGATGATGACAACAATAATAATGAGGCTGTCTATGATAACTTCTTTCTTTCCATTTTGTGAATTATACACTTAAAAAAAATACAGCCTATATAAATACCATACATAGTATGAAACAAAATACAGCCTATATAAATACTATACATAGTATGAAACAAAATACAGCCTATATAAATACTATACATAGTATGAAACAAAATACAGCCTATATAAATACTATACATAGTATGAAACAAAATACAGCCTATATAAATACCATACATAGTATGAAACAAAATACAGCCTATATAAATACCATACATAGTATGAAACAAAATACAGCCTATATAAATACTATACATAGTATGAAACAAAATACAGCCTATATAAATACCATACATAGTATGAAACAAAATACAGCCTATATAAATACCATACATAGTATGAAACAAGATAAAACCTGGCACTAGTGATACAGACATAATTAGATAAACAATAAGAAAATGATGATGATGATGATGATGATGATGATGATGATGATGATGATGATTTTGGCTACTTGATATAATTCATTATTACAGGATGCTTCAGGAGATAAGCTAGGGCTGACAGGCTGGCTCTCAGTGGTATGACATTTTTTTAATTTTTTCATAGAAAACAACAAGAGGTATACAGAATTTTATAGTACGTTGTAAATACAAACCTTTAAAGACTTTGAGCAAAAGAGCCTATAACTCCATGTGTGTGGATGCTGGCTTCTGTACTGAAGTCTTTTAAAAGCATTTGAAGGACTATATGATTTTAATTTAATGATGGATGGATGACCTTAAGAATGGGATTTTGACTTGATCTAAAGGTTGTGGAAGTAAGAATCTGTCATAGCCTTTGGAGGCCCAAAGTACTGGTCCAACCCAGGAACCATCAAGATGAATTGATCTAAGTCTGATGAAATTGTTCCCAATCAATGTAAAAAGAAAAAGAATTATTCCTTTACATCATGAATATTCATTTCTTTGCTCTCCAGAATGTATAGAATCTAAGCTACAGTATCATATGAGCCAACAGCGCCAGGACCTGTTTGATCAGGGTCTGCTCTGTTTGCTAAAGCATTAAAACATGTGTATTTATATATATATATATATTTTACATAATTATGAGGCAAAGGATTAAACAGAGAAAAGGATTTAAGTCATTAATGAACTGAATAAGCAGGAAACAAAATGACATCATATACCTAGCAAAACTACAATGTGTAAATTTCAGTCATGGAGTATGGCAGAATTACTCAGCTGGGAGCCTAGCAGTTTTGGAAATATTGAATCATTTCATCTGTCTGTAACAGAGATCTGGAGCCCAGACCTTTTTATTGAAAACTCGTAAGTTTCATCTGCAGCATTAGAACTAAATAGTTTGGTCATGTGAAGCTGAATTTCATCAAAATACGCCCATTTAACCCTTTCCTAATAGATTTCATTTAACCCTTTCCTCTTAGCTCTTTTGCCACTAAAGTAGGTACCACATAAACTGATCTGCAGAAACCACAGTTAAAACTTACCAAATTATCATTATAAATCCCATTTCATACCACGAGGAGCAGGACGCATAAACTGATCAGCCTGCGATACTCGCAGCTGATTGGTTATGTGTTCATAGGTCTTTTCAGTTTCTCTATGAGGAAAGGTTAACCATTTAAGATTAAGATGGTATATTTTTGCGCTCCCTCTTTTTGCCTTCAAGTAAGTTAAATTATAAACTACATGAGCCCAAGAACATGGCTAAATTATGCAGTTCTAAGTGCCCATAGATTATACCACAAGCAGACCTAGGGACGCAAATAGTTGATCACATGATATCCAAGTTAATTAGGCTATTGGATACTACAGAGATCTAATTTAAATTTCTCAGTGCATAAGAAAAGTCCATTTTGAATATTTAAGATGTATTTCTCACCTACTTTTAATATTTATGATTATCAATAATATTTGTGAACTCTTTCTGTCCTTTTTATTTTCACGATATCCCCTCAACCTAATTTTAACCTATAATTTAATTTAATTTTAATTTCAAGTTGATCTTATTAGATTTGCATTTTTTTTTTAATATAAAAGTTGTATCATACTTTTATGGTTCATTTTGATCTTTCATGGTATGTGTATACATATATTTCAATACTATTCTTTATGATTTATACATTGAATTTTTATGACAGAATATTTGGTAAAATGGCAGAACTTTCTCTACCTACATAAATAAAAGATAATATTTTGTAGAAAGTAGAAAGATTGATAGGTCATAAAATTCAAAAAAGTAAATGTAATTACTTTCAATAAGATTTTTGAAAGTTAGTACTTAAAAGTGGTTAAATGTGAATCCACAACCACATGAAAATATCAAAGATTTCTTGTATTTTTCTGTCACATACAAACAATTACGCATTTAAAGACAGTACATATGTAACATATTAACAGAGGAAATTTATTCATCATTATTTTCCAGTAATGGCCTGCAAAACAGAAATTATGTTTTACTGATATCTGATCTGTCATCACAAGTCGTAAAACAATTATGCAATCAAATATATAGGGTCAGTGACACTGCTGTGATCCATGACGACAACCTGATGTTTAAAGTCTACAGTAATGGAACCGTTCTATGGGAACCAGCCATTAAGACAGAAGTCTCCTGCTCTATGGACCTGACCTACTTCCCATTTGACAAACACCGATGTTCCTTGAACATTACCAGCCCTGCCTTCACAGCGTCGGAGGTGAATTTCAGCAGCAGCACTGCCATTTTGCTTGATCTCTATCAGTAGGTTGATTTTTGTCAACTAAGTATTACATCACTCATTTCCATCCTCTGCATTTAAAGACCATCTGATGCAACTATCAATGTTAAGTCGCAGGGAGCCATTCCTGACAGGCGGAAACTTGACAGATAGAATGTTCCGAGTCCCAGAAAATAGACTTTGGCAAGCATATGATGTGGGGATATTGTGATGATTTCAATAAATTGCCAATGCCCTAGGATGGGGATTTTGACTTTTAAAAATAAAATATGTCATATACCCCTTGGTCAGCCACTGCTCATCCCCCTGGGGCAAGACCAAATGGATATTTGAATTATTTTCATTGGTTGAAAATATCTATACTTTCACAAAACACTAATGAAGTTCAAGTTCTTTGATAAATCAAAAAAAATTTTGGTCAAAATTGCTTAAGTAGGATGTTTTGATAACAATGAAAGATATCAACACAAAATTTGGAATACTTGATAATCATGGCAAGGTGCAGTTGTAAGCAAGGGGCATTATTATGAAAGCTATTTTTGGAGTTATGCCCCTTTTTAACTTAGAATTTCGGTTAAAATTGCTTAATTAAAACAGAATGATTTGAAAACTATGAGAGGTATCAACACGAAACTAGAAATACTTGATAATCATGTTAAAGCTCAGTTGTAAGACAAGGGGCATTATTCTGAAATATGTTTTGAGTTATGCCCCTTTTTAACTTAGAATTATTGTTAAAATTACTTATTGATAGAATATTTTTGCTAGGGTGTATATTCAGTCAGGGTGGATAAAACCTTCTATGGAGTTAATGAAAATTAGTGTCCCACAGGGATTAATGATATGTTGTTTTTTTCATTAGAACACATTGTCTTGCTTTCACAGAGCAAACACAGATTGGGATCTTGAGACAAGCTTGGAGCTTCAGCAAAAAGATTGGTTGCCGCCCCGGTTGATATTTTACCTCGACATGACACGAGTGTCCGGTTCCCTGGGCCTGATCATGTTCCTGCCGCTGGTTCTCATGTCATGTATGAACCTGCTGGGATTCTTACTGCCCCTAGAGTCTGGGGAAAGGGCAGGATACAGTACCGTTATGTTACTGACTGTGACCATCCTGGTGGCTACATTACTGACCTACATCCCAGTCTCCAAGACTGTCTCGTTGCTAGGTAACTACTGCACAACATCATACTGAACATTTGCATTCACCACAAACATTTTTATACCTGCAAATAGATATTAAAGACTTTATCTTATTTGGTATGTCCAAAAGATGATAATGTAAATGCAATTAATTATGCTTCTTATATATATATATTTATTCAGTTATGCTCATATATAATTGTGTAGTTAGTTTGATCTTTTAATTTTGTTCATTATCACATGATGGTCACATGATACTTTCATGTATGAGTAGCTGGGCACTGAAGTTATATCTTTCTGACAGAATTTTTAGTCTCCTCCTGGTGTTTACACAGGAGGGGACTATAAGTTTGCCCTCCATCTGTCTGTCTGTCCTGATTCTGCATGTCACTTTTTTTTTCTCGGACCAAAATTCTGGTTGCTATCATCATGTAAAAAATTAGTTTAAAAAAAAGTTCTAAATTCCCCGTCCTTCAAATAGTATGAAGCTTGATACTATGTAAATATTGCAAAAGGTGAAATAGGTTTGTTTTTATTAGTACTTTACATGTTTCAGCTGTCTACATATGGATGGTATTCATCCTGTCATGCCTGTGTGTCACATGCACGTGTGTCACACTTCGTCTACACAACAGGAACACAGACACTCTCATGTCGGCAGACACACAGACGGTTGCCATGTTCCTTGACAAAATCACATGCACAAGGTTTTTCAAACAAGAAAATTCTTCATCGGGGGAAGAAAGTGGGAATGGCAGTGCGCCATCTAGTGTTAGGAGAGAAAACGAAGCACAGAATGAGGTGCTGAAGCTGGAAACCTCCACAGCAACAGCACAGGGTACCAGCTTGACCAACGGACACATCTTTCCTCCAAAGCACCTTCCGCCAGTAGATGGCGCCACGAAACTGAAAAATAACCGAGTACATCCAAGATCAGCATTGGAAAATGTGCCGAGTCAGGTTCAGAAACCAAACTGGAAGCATTTAGCCATCAGTTTGGACAAACTTTTCTTGATCCTCCTCCTTGTAATGTCGGTGTTAGTGAACTTTGTTTTCTTGCTTACCATATCTGTTGGGTCTCAGTGACAAGTGGACCTCAGTCATTCCTAAGACTTTTTGAAAAATTAAAAAAAAGGCTAAATTGAATGACAAAATAATCAAACTCCATAAAGATAAACATGTTTTTCAGTCACTGACAAGTTGATCCATAATGGATCTGTATTGGTATAACATGTATTTGTATAGTATTTTACTCTTATGTTGGATATTTGCGGTAGCATAAATATATTAAAGAGTCTGTACAAATGATTTATGTATGATTGAGCGTATCCGTGGATTGTGCTTGAAAAAAATGTGTACCAGATTATATATATATAGTAATGGATGTATTGTAGAAGTATTGTTTATTCATCATTATGTATGTAGTGACAAAACTTAGCTTGCCAGAAATCTGTTTTTCATCTGTGCATGTATCCAAGATGAAAGTAATCAATAGTGTAAAATGTTGATCAAGTAAAAAAAGGAGACAATGCATGGCAAGGATTAATTATGCACTTTCGTGACAATAAATGCATGTTATATATTTGATTAAATGGAGGACACACTAATTTTCATACTGATTCTAGAAAATCTAATGAAATGAAAATATTGCAGAAAACAATCAAAGGAAAGTAAAATCTTGTTTTAAAGTCCCATTCCCTCTAAAAATAGCCTCCCAAATATTTTGTAGTGAAAATTCAGGCAACCATTCTACCGGTAGATTTTAAAATTAATGTCTTAAATTATAATGTTGATGCAAAAATACTCTCTCCTGCTTTTATTATATTGAAATTTTTGACATATCATACATGATGTTATATTACTGTTTTTTATCATGCATGTGAAGCATTGTTTAGTTTTTCATGATATTTTTATTAAGTCTTATGTATAAAATAATTCTGACAGATTGTGTATGCACACAAGCTCCTGAATATTTATCAATAAATAGTTTGAGATATGTTTAATTAATTTCCACTTTCTATATGTAATTTATATTATAATAATGCTTTATATAATGAAAGAGGACATTCAATAAAATTTCCTTTTGAAAGGAAGTCTTGCCCCGTTAATTAGTCTATCAAAAGCATCTGTTGCTTAACCATCCAACTGATTTTGTTCAAGTCTTGGCCCCAATCATAAAGAACTGTGGACTATGGACTTAAAGGTTGAATTCAGCTTTCATGAGTTGCTGGCACATGATTCCAAGTGATGTTTAATACTGTGTGTTATATTTGACCAGATAAAATCAATAGTTTAATACAGATTTTTCTTCTTAATCAAAGAGTAAGGTGTTAAACCCTTTCCCTCATATAGACTCATTTTGACGCACTCAATAGGTACCACATAAAGCCTGATCTGCAGAAAAGCACAGTTAAACCTTACCAAATTTAATTATAAAGTCCTCATTTCCAGACCACTGAGGAGCAGCGAACAGCATAAAACCTGATCAGCCTGCGAGTTACTCGCAGGCTGATCTGGTTTTATGTTGTTCGCATAGGTCTTTTCATGGTTTCCTCTATGAGGGAAAGGGTTAATTACTGCATCTGCTAAATTACAAACCAAACTGATAAGACCAATATAATAATTAGGCTAATAATAATAAATAGTGTCTGGTTATATATATGGTAAAAATCAAAGCAGAGTACCAGAATAAGCAGTTTCTGATCACTGGAGCATGAAGTTCCTGTGTTTTGATTGATTGTTTGTTCCTTATCACGATTCATGTTAACTTTGGGAAACCCGCATATGACATGTACACAAATGGATAATCTCAGCTATCTGTTAAATTTAAATGGGATGTCAAAAATGTTAAGAGAACAAGAAGGTGCTTCACAAAACCCAAGTAAATATAATGGTTTACAGCTGCGGTCGCAAGCCAAAAACATATTTAAATTTTCTTACCCAATGATACAGACATAATTATGAAAACAAGAGCTAGGGCCAAGATGGGCCTGAAGACTCTCACCTGAGAAATATTGTCTTGATTGCCAGAAAAAGTTACTATATTATTTTCATTATTTATATTAAATACATAAGCCATGCAGAAATACAGCAAGATCACTTTAATTCAACAATTCAAACAGTACATGTGATTAAAATTAGATTGTAGCATTCCAAAGTAATATCAAAAGGGCCATAACTCCTGACCTATTCAGTTGATATCAGCCATAATCAACCTTGGCTGACCGATTATGGCAGTTAACATTGTCTGTTAATTAACAATGTCTTTGCCTTTTGTCCGGCGTCCGTCTGTGCGTGCATGCATCTGGTGTCATCAATTTTCTTTAAACGACATCTCCTCTGAAACTACTGGGCCAAATTCGATGAAATTCACCTGTGATGTACCTTGCATGAAGCTCTACCAAAGTTGCTAAAATGGTTCCGGTCCATTGCCTATCTGGGTCACAGGAGCTAAATATAGATTTTTAAAATGAAATCTTTAAAAAAACTTTTCCGAACCTGCAAGGCCAAGAGCTTAGATATTTGGTGTGTGGCATTGACTTATGAACCTTTACCAAGATTGTACAAATCATGACCCTGGGGTCAAAATTGACCCCGCCCCAGGGGTCAGTTTATTTTACATAGGCTTATATAGGAAAATCTTCTTGTCAGAAACCACAAGGCCTGGAGTTAAGATATTTGGTGTGTAGCATTGTCTAGTGGACTTCTACCAAGTTTTTTCAAATCATGGCCCTGGGGTTCAAAACTGGCCCCTCCACAGGGGTCACCTTATTTTGAATAGGCATATGTGGGAAAATTTTGAAAAAAATTCTTGTTAGAAACCACAAGGCCTGGAGTTAAAATATTTGGTGTGTAATATGGCCTAGTGGACATCTACCAACTTTGTTCACATCATGGCCCTGGGGTAAAAATTTGCCCCTCCCCTGGGGTCACTTGATTTTACAAAGACTTAAATAGGAAAACGAGAAAAACTTTCTAGTGGACATCTACCAACTTTGTTCACATCATGGCTCTGGGGTTAAAATTTTTTGGTGTATTACATGGCCTTATAGACATTTCAAATTTTGCTCAAATCATGGCCCTTGGGTCAAAATTGGCCCCGCCCCAGGGGTCACTTGATTTTACATAGACTTATATAGGAGAGTCTTTAAAAGATCTTGTCAGAAACCACAAGATAATGGGTTTAGATATTTAGTATGTAACATGGCCTTGTGGACCTGAACCAAATTTTCAAATCATGGCTCTTGGGTATAAATTGGTCCTGCCCTAGGGGTCACCTGATTTTATAGCTATGACCATCAAACTTTTGACCACAGGTACAGATTTTGTGCAGTTAAGATTATTTTGCTGTATTTCTGCATGGATTTTGTATTCAGTTTGACAGTCTTATAAAAGGCAATGAAGGCAATGTTAATCAAGTGAGTGATTCAGAGCCATCATGGCCCTCTTGTTTAATATTAAAAGGGTTCTAATACCTGACCTTATTGGACGATATCAGTCATAACTGAACTTGGCGGAGAGATATCATAAAATTTGATGATGACTGCTAAGTGTTAAGAAAAAAAAATCCGGAAAAATGCTATTTTAAAGAAATTTTCTAAGTCCAAGACCTGTAATTTCGTCAAAAATCAGTGGACCGGAACAAAACTCAAACTTGATCTGTGACTCACATACCAAATATTAGATCAATATCTGCAGGCATTTAAAAAAAATCTGGAAAACATGTGACTGAAAGATGGACAGAATGCAAACCTGCAGACCCCTTTGGTGATGCCAGTAGGGGAATAATAAAGCTGTTAGCCTAGTGTACAGATAAAGTGAAATCTTGCCTTTTTTAACTCATCTGAGTACTTATGCTCAGGATGAGTTTTTGTGACCGCCTTTTGTCCGTCGTGCGTCGTCTATCATCCATCGTCAACAATTGCTTGTGAACACTCCAGAAGCCACAGTTTTGATTCAACTTTCATGAAAATTAGTCAGGATGTTTGTCTACATGATATCTCAGATGAGTTTGAAATTGGGTCATGTGGGGTCAAAAACTAGGTCACTAGGTCAAATCTTAGAAAACTGAAAGAAAAAAAACTTGTGAACACTCTAGAGGCCATAGATTTAGCCCAATCTTCATAATTTTTGGTCAGGATGTTCATTTACATGATATCTCAGATGATTTTGAAATTGGGTCACATAGGGTCAAAAACTAGGTCACCAGGTCAAATCTTAGAAAAGCTTTGTGAACACTCTTGAGGCCACAGTTTTAATCCAATCTTCATAAAATTTAGTAAGGATATTACTCTACATGATATATTGGATGAGTTCAAAATTTGGTCATGTGGGGTCAAAAACTAGGTCACCAGGTCAAATCTTAGAAAAACCTTGTGAATACTCAAGAGGGCAAAGTTTAAGTCCAATCTTCATAAAATTTTGTAAGGATGTTTGTCTACATGATATCTTAGATGAGTTTAAAATTGGGTCATGTGGGGTCAAAAACTAGGTTACCAGATCAAATCTTAAAAAGAATCCATGTGAACACTCTAGAGGCCACAGTTTTAGCCCAATCTTCATAAAATTTGGTAAGGATGTTTGTCTACATGATATCTTAGATGAGTTTGAAATTGGGTCCTGTGGAGTAAAAAACTAGGTCACTAGGTCAAATCTTAGAAAAACCTTATGAACACTCTAGAGGCCAAAGTTTTAGCCCAATCTTCATATAATTTGGTAAGGCTATTACTCTACACAATGTGATTGGGTGTCTATATTTTGATGATGTGTTCCATGTTTTTATAAGCTCACCAGAGCACAAAATTATTGTGACTGATGAATGTCCATCGTCTTGCGTCACTTCGTCAACATTTAACTTAAACAGCATCTCCTCCTAAACTACTGGGCCAATTTTCATAAAACTTTACAGGAATGTTCCTTGGTGGTCCTCTTTCAAAATTGTTAAAAGAATTGAATTTCAATGCAAAAATCTGGTTGCCTGATGGCAACAAAATGGGAAACAAATGTAAAAACTTTAAAAATCTTCTCCTCCAAAAATACTGCCTGGATTTTCATGTTATTTGGCACAGATCGTTCAAATTATTTTGATCTGTTGAAAAACTTGGTCGCCTGGGGGCCAAGCCCATTTTCCTTATATATATATTTAGTACTAATCTGAAAAATCTTCTTGTCCAAAAGTACTGGCCGGATTTCAAAGTTATTTGGCATAGATATTCCTGAAGTCACTCTCTACCAAGATTGATCAAATTATTTTGATTTGTTGAAAAACATGGCCACCAGAGGGGCAGAGCCCATTTTCCTTATATATATATAGTACAAATCTGAAAATTCTTCTTGTCTAAAAGTAATGGCTGGATTTCAAAATTTTTTGGCACAGATGTTCCATTGGTCACTCTCTACCAAGATTGTTCAAATTATTTGGATTGGTAACAAAACATGACTGCCAGGGTCCTAATCCCATTTCCTTATATGTATATTCTACAAATTTGAAAATTCTTCTTGTCCAAAGGTACTCACTTGATTTATGACTGGCAGGGGGCAGAGGCCATTTATGGTAAGTTCCAATGGATATTAAAAGCAATATCAGTAAGCACTCATTCTACATGTTTGCCTTTGAACATTTGTGTAACTAACACCAGTCAAAACCCTTAATTATCAGCAAAAATCACAAGTTAATCCTGCATATACACGAGGCTATCATGTACCTCAGCGTTTTCTAATGCCATGCTTAGTCATATTGGACCAGTAATCTATCTGACTTTCACTCCCCCCCACCTCTCTCTCTTTCTCTCTCTTAATAATTATTCTAATTAAACTTCAAAAAAGTACTCTAATCATGCATTTGTCGTCTAAGATTCCCCAAAGCCCAACCGAAATGTCCGGTACCCGTGTGATAGGTGGGTGCGCTCTCGTTAACTATTGAGGCATGCGATAATGCATTTCGGAAAGCTATGGAATGCCACAGCTGTCTTATGTTAAATATTGATGTTTAGATGGGTCCATATAGCATTTTGAGGGATCGTGTTATCATCATGTGGGGTTGTTATGTCATCTTGTTGGGTTGTTATATCATCATGTGCATTTATAATATCATCTTGTAAGGTTGTAATATTATCATTTGGAGTTGTAATGTCATTGTATGAGGTTATAAAGACATCATGCGTGGTTGTTAAGTCATTATATAGGACTGTAATATCATCATGTGGGGTTGATTTGCCATTTTGGGTGGTGCAGTTGCCCTTCTGTGATGTACTTGCTTGCTGTGTAGGTGTTCTTTGTTACTTTTGGTTTTTTGTTATCTCAACTTGACATTGTGATCGGTTGATTAGTATTACATCCTGTTCATTATTATGCTGACATGTACAGGTAGTATGCTGTGATGATGTTCTCTCCTATGTGGTTCATTTGGCACATGTACTGTTCAGATCAAGTCCGAAATGTTGCAAATTGACGATACCGAGTTGGTTTACCGATATTTCCTTATTTCACTGTTTTCCTGTTTTCATTTATTTAACGTTGTATGTTAAAGGACAACCCAAATTCTAAGATCCCTCATGTTAGACAATATACAAGTATATTTGCCAACTTTTGAAGTTGCAAAAAGTCACATTCTAGTAGTATTTTTAAGGGGCGTAGCTTGGATTCACTAAATGTGTAGGTATGTTTTCCTACCGTGGGAACAATCTGATTGGTTTTGAGGCTTTCTTTTTAATGGGAATATATCCATTTTATGTAGAATTTCAAGTAATTATTAAATACTCATAAGTAGCCTTTACACTCATAACTCACTCATAACGCTCTGAGAACAAACGTGCATCTAGATTTGTCGTATGAAAGCACCTAATATCATGAATTAGTAATAATTATTGTTACGTGTGTGTGTGTTTGAATTACATGTGGGACTGACATTAGAGTTTTTATTTAATGCTTTATGTTGAAATACTGTGTTTTATCAGTGAGATTATATCTATATCTCACAATGTGGGTGATATAGATCTGCCGGGACTACCTTTTTACATATATAGGATATGTACATGGATATGTAGCAGCAGTAAACATAAAATAATTTATTTTGAGTGAATATGGAATACATCTCATCTCGAGATGTACAATCTTAACATTTTCGCGCGTGCTACACACTCTTGAATATATTAAATTGAATCACTTCTCAATGAGATATTTTCCATTTTACAGAAAACACATAATTAACGCTCTTAAGCATCGTCATATCGATGCATAAATATTTTACATAAATAAAACATATAGTTTCATGCATTAGTGCATTTGCATTAGAAAAAACGGAAGTCTGAGAGGCAATATACAAGTTTCAAGCAAAATTTTTAACTTGTTTTAGGTCTGCCGTTTATAAAATATGTACCCTTAAACACCCAGAAGAGAAAAGTACATTAAGGCATTTGCCTCATAAAATCAGATTACCGTAAAGCAGATTTATTATTACCTAAGTAATCCTAAGATGTGTCTTTGATAAGAATGTTGTAGCCATAATATATATATAATTCATGTACTTTACAGTGACACTCTTAACCCTTTCCATCATAGAGGAAACCAAAACCAAATTTAACCCTTTCCCTCATAGAAGAAACCATGAAAAGACCATGGAAAAAAAGCCTGCGAGTAACTTGCAGGCTGATCAGGTTTTATGCTGTTCGCTGCTCCTCAGTGGTCTGGAAATGAGGACTTTATAATTAAATTTGGTAAGGTTTAACTGTGGTTTTCAGCAGATCAGGCTTTATGTGGTACCTATTCAGTGCGTCAAAAGAGTCTATATCAGAGAAAGGGTTAAGAGATAACTGTCATAGTATTGGTAATAATTTACACATGTATGAATATTGCATGCGTGTGAATTACGTCTGCAGTAAATGTCATTTCATTTTTGAGATAATATAGTTTGTGGTTTTGCCAGTTTATTGAACTGGAAGACCAATTTTCAGTATTTTCAATAATTTAAAATTTAGGTAACTGTTGAGATGTTAAAAAAAGACATGTTTTTCCAACTCACTCATTATTGAAAAACATATAATTTTATGTTACATATAAACATAATAATGTTTATAATAAATTGAAACAAGAGGGCCATGATGGCCCTGAATCGCTCACCTGAGTACCATTGCTTCAACTGATGTCAAGGTTTTTAAACAGACAAGGATTCTGATATAACTTAATCTAAAACATTTTACCCCTGACAATACTACACACCAAATACCTAAGCAATGGGCCATATGGTTTCAGAGAAGACTTGGGCGCAGGGTCATTTATCACCGTAGGGCCAAGACTTTGAAGATCTTTGTTATGAACCATTAGATGCTACTACATACCAAAAATCTTAGCTCTAGGCCTTATGGATTCATAGAAGAAGATTTTTTAAGATTTTCCTATATAACTCTGTGTAAAACAAGTGACCCCTGGTGCGGGGTCATTTATCACCATAGGGCTATGATTTGTACAATCTTGGTAGTGGCCCATAAGATGATGCTTCATACCAAATATCTAAGCTCTAGGCCTTATGCATTCATGGAAGAAGATTTTTTAAGATTTTCCTATATAACTCTATGTAAAACAAGTGACCCCTGGTGCGGGGTCATTTATCACCATAGGGCTATGATTTGTACAATCTTGGTAGTGGCCCATAAGATGATGCTACATACCAAATATCTAAGCTCTAGGCCTTATGCATTCATAGAAGAAGATTTTTTAAGATTTTCCTATATAACTCTATGTAAAACAAGTGACCCCTGGTGCGGGGTCATTTATCACCATAGGGCTATGATTTGTACAATCTTGGTAGTGGCCCATAAGATGATGCTTCATACCAAATATCTAAGCTCTAGGCCTTATGCATTCATGGAAGAAGATTTTTTAAGATTTTCCTATATAACTTTTTGTAAAACAAGTGACCCCTGGTGCGGGGTCATTTATCACCATAGGGCTATGATTTGTACAATCTTGGTAGTGGCCCATAAGATGATGCTACATACCAAATATCTAAGCTCTAGGCCTTATGGATTCATAGAAGAAGATTTTTTAAGATTTTTCTATATAACTCTATGTAAAACAAGTGACCCCTGGTGCGGGGTCATTTATCACCATAGGGCTATGATTTGTACAATCTTGGTAGTGGCCCATAAGATGATGCTACATACCAAAAATCAAAAGGTTAGGCCTTGTGGTTTCGGAGAAGAAGATTTTTTCAAGTTTTTCCTATATTAGCCTATGTGAAATCAAGTGACCCCTGGGCGGGGCCAATTTTGACCCCAGGGTCATAATTTGTACAATCCTGGTAGAGAGTCATAAGATCATGCTACATACCAAAAATCAAAAGGCTAGGCCTTGTGGTTTCAGAGAAGAAGATTTTTTAAATTTTCATTTTTAAAATCTATTTTTAGCTCCTGTGACCTTATTATGCAATGGACCAGAACCATTTATACAACTTTAGTAGAGCTTCATCCAAGGAACATTCCTGCAAAATATTTTTCAAATTGGCCAAGCCGTTTAGGAGGAGATGTTGTTTGAAGCAATTGTTGACCACGGACGCACGGACGACGGACGCCGGACGCCGGACAAAAGGCGATCAGAAAAGCTCACCTTGAGCACGTTGTGCTCATGTGAGCTAAAAACGTGGCACGCACAGATTCTTACTAATTGTTCGACCACTTTGAAAAAAAAATGTGTAGGCATGTGCCTAATGTGCCTATAGGAAGCTACGCCTGTGTTTTTATGCAAATTCTCAATAAAAATGCAGTTTAAGTTACAAAAGCAAACATAACTATGTTTTGTATTTAAGAATTTTCTTACATCAGTGGATTTCATCTGAAAAGAAAAATAAAATATCTCCTGATAGAAAACATTGCATTTTACAAAATGACTAAACTGTAATTAGTAAAAAGTATTGCAAATGAATGGAAATCAAAGAAAACTATCTGTTATGTTCAATTGTCTAAGCGAAATGTTTATATTTTACTTTGCAATTTTTACTTAATTCTGAATAAAAAATTTTAGTTACAAGAAAAGGCGTTTCAAAGGGTGTTTTTATCATTGTAATATTTTCAACATATTTTATCTAAAGTTGTTGAATACAGTTTATCATATCACCAGACTTACATTGTGGTATAAACTGCCTATTGAATAAACTTAGCTTATACTCATTCATTATTGTTTATATATTCTGACGTCATCTGTGACTACTTCCTTGTTTACTACATGTATGACATCACGGTGTTGAAGGTCAAGTGATATGTTATGTTCTTTCTTTTCATTCTTTCTGTGTATTGCTTTGAAATTGCTTCGGCCTCCATGGTCGAGAGGGTAAAGTCGCTGACTTTAACACTCACTCAGCCCCTCACCACGTGGGTTCGAATCCCGGCAGGGTCATTAGGATTTTCATGTGAGGAAGCCTTCAAGCTGGCTTGCGGTAGGTCGGTGGTTCTACCCGAATGCCTCCGTCCTTGCATTCAGGGTCTTCCTCCACCTGTAATTAGCTGGACGTCACTATATGACTGAAATACTGTTGAAGTGACGGTAAACTCAAATAGTCAAGTCAAGCCATAGTCTGAAATAATAGGATAAATAGAATACTAGGTAAGTGTTGAATGAAGATAAGTTTATCCTGCTCGGCTTAGAAAATATAAAATGCTCGCCAAGGCTCACGGTTAATTTTTTATCTTTTCAGATGAAAGCCACTGATATAAAAAAATAAATCTTAAAATGTAAAAATAAAATGCAAAACATAACATGTTTGCATTTTTTAACTAAAATTGCATTTTTATTGAGAATTTGATAAAAAAAAAAAAAATCAGAATGTGAATTTTTTCAACTAATATACAAGTTTGCATATTGTCGAACACAAAGGAATCTTTAAATATGGGTGTGTCCCTTAACATCCAACATAAAAGAAATGAAAATAAGGAAATGCCAACTCGGTGTCGTCAATGTGCAACATTTCGGACTTCATCTGAAATGGACATGTGCCGAATGAACCACATAGGAGAGAACAACATCACAACATACTACCTGTACATGACAGCATATTAATGAACAGGATATAATACTAATAAACTGATCACAATGTCAAGTGCACATTACAGAATGACAACTTACAGCAAGCCAAATTGACATCACAGAAGGACAACTGCACCACACAGCAAGTCAATTGAACATCACAGAAGGAAAACTGACCACACAGCAATTAAAGTGGACATAACAGAATGACAACTGCATCACACAGCAAATCAAGTGGACATCAAGGAAGAATAACTGCATCACACATTAAGTCAAGCGGACAACAAAGAAGGACAACTGCACCACCCAAAATGGCAAATCAACCCCACATGATGATATTACAGTCCCATATAATGACTTAACAACTACGCATGATGTCTTTATAACCTCATACAATGACATTACAACTCCAAATGATAATATTACAACCCCACATGATGATATTACAACCCTACATGATGATATTACAACCCCACATGATGATATTACAACCCCACATGATGATATTACAACCCCACATGATGACATAACAACCCAACAAAATGACATTAGGACCTCACATGATGATATTACAACCCCACATGATAATATTACAACCCAATATGATGATATTACAACCCCACATGATGATATTACAACCCCACATGATGATATTACAACCCCACATAATGATATTACAATTCCCACATGATGATATTACAACCCTACATGATGATATTACAACCCCACATTATAATATTACAACCCAACGTGATGATATTACAACCCCACATGATGATATTACAACCCCACATGATGATATTACAACTCCACATGACGATATTACAACCCCACATGATGACATAACAACCCAACAAAATGACATTAGGACCTTACATGATGATATTACAACCCCACATGATGACATAACAACCCAACAAAATGACATTAGGACCTCACATGATGATATTACAACCCCACATGATAATATTACAACCCCACATGATGATATTACAACCCCACATGATGATATTACAACCCCACATAATGATATTACAACCCCACATGATGATATTACAACCCTTCATGATGATATTACAACCCCACATGATGATATTACAACCCCACATGATGACATTACAACCCCACATGATGATATTACAACCCACATGATGATATTACAACCCCACATGATGATATTACAACCCCACATGATGATATTACAACCCCACATATGATATTACAACCCCACATGATGATATTACAACCCACATGATGATATTACAACCCCACATGATGATGTTACAACCCCACATGATGATATTACAACCCCACATTATGATATTACAACCCCACATATGATATTACAACCCCACATGATGATATTTCAACCCCACATGATGATATTACAACCCCACATGATGATATTACAACCCCACATGATGATATTACAACCCCACATGATGATATTACAACCCCACATGATGATATTACAATCAAACATGATGATATTACAACCCCACCCACATGATGATATTACAACCCCACATGATGATATTACAACCCCACATGATGATATTACAACCCCACATGATGATATTACAACCCCACATGATGACATTACAACCCCACATGATGATATTACAACCCCACATGATGATATTACAACCCCACAATGACACCAATATGATTTAACACACAAACCCACATGATGTACCATAATCAACCCACAAGATTACACCCATTATGACTTTCACACTGATGATATTACAACCCCACATGATGACACTAAGATACAACCCAATAGAAACACAGACATTGAGACCCTACAACAATGATGATATTACACACAGAATCACAATGATGATACACATATAATTACAACCTCATATGATGATATTACAACCCCACATGACAATATTACAACCCCACATGATGATATTACAACCCCACATTATGATATAACAACCCCACATGATGATAACACGATCCCTCAAAATGCTATATGGACCCTTCTTAACATCAAGGCTGACCATAAGACAGCTGTGACGTTCCACAGAAAGGTGCCAATCTCTGTTTATAAGTCTCTGCTGGTTCTCAGATGTGCGATCCCAGGCATTTTAGCCCTCTTCTTATTATTAAAAGGAGCTTAACTCCTGACCTAACTGGGTGATATCAACCAATATTAAACCTGACCAAGAGATTATGGCAATAACATTGTCATAAAGTTTGAAGATGATTGCTTAAGAATGAAGCTGCTAGAGTGCAAACAAACTAATTATGAATGACAGACAGACAGACAAACAACAGAGGGACAAACGACGGACATTCATCGATCCTAATAATCAAGGTATTTAACTATTTGAATCTTAGTAATTATACAAATACGTTGACTATCTATCCCTCTGTTCCACACTGACAAAACTCGATGCAATTGATATTTAAGGGGCCATGACTCTTGAAATACCATAAAGAGAGCAAGAGAGAAGTGCCTTACCTTGGTAATGGGCATTCTGCCAATGAATGCATGTAGTGTACAAAGTTTCAATGTTATTTGTCAGAGGTTTTATTGAACCTTTTGCAAAACATAACCAAATAGAACAAGACAAGACACTTGTATTCCTACAGAGCCCCAACTTGTCTGTGTGAATGGGGTGGGGGTGTATTGTGATCTTGCCTTGTTTAGAGGGGGGTGGGGGGGTATTGTGGTCTTGCCTTGTTTGGAGGAACTGTCTAATAGGATAATAAAGCTATACATGGCAACTGTAGGAGCTATTGATCACTAAAGGGTATTTATGCTTCCATCTATGCATGTTCCTTGAATGATATGTAAATACTACATGTATATGTAAGCAATATATTTAATTTCTTCCCAATATTTTAAGTATTAGTCAAATTGACAGATTTTCAAATGTGAGAATATTGTTTCACTGAATATTTTGCTTGAATAATTAAATTATTAAAAAATGTACCTTAAACTGCTTCAGGGAAACCATGATGAACCTTTCAAGTTTTTGCAGAGAAAAGTCTAAACTCTGCTTTACATACTATTAAATGAATTATCTTCCATACATTTCTGAGTCAACTGTTCACAAACAGTACCGAGGTATCACAAAATCATTTCACCTTTTGTGTAATCTAGGAAAAAACCATTGATCACATGATATTGCAGTGTAGCTATTGGATAATACGATAATTTCATTTAAATATATATCTGTTAAAGGTTTTCTCTCATGCACAAAGGGGTTCCTTTCCCTGCTTCTTAATCAGGGGGAATGTAAAACACCTTTACCTCATGAATAGCCATGTACAACTTTATGACTTGATGAAATATTTGTATACTGAACTTTAGATAATTTATGAAATAATGGATTTTTTCTTTACCATGCACTGAGTGAACAAATAGAGGAGACATGGATCAGACAGCTCCTGGAATGAGCAATAGCTACCTTATTTAGGACTGCTTTGTTTGCAAAGGCATAATTTAAGCATGTCTACATGAGGTATGGGTTATAATTATAAACATGCATCTAACTGATACACTTACTAACACAGGCAAAGGCATCAGAATAAGTATATATGAGGTATATGAATAATAGAAATTGTATCCTTAAATAACAGGAGAAAGAAAACAGTATGTAAATAAATTCTCATTTGATTATTTGCAAATGGATTCTAAGAAAAACGCGGAAAAAAATGCAACTCAGCAAAACAGGAACGTTTAATGGGGGAAAAAAAAGAAGAGAAATCATAGGAGTATTACAGTCATATTGGTGGTTTTCCATGTTCAGCAAAATTCTGCATTCCATACAATTTGATTATACTCAAACTGAATTATTGGATTGAGGATGCAAATATGAGAAATGTTCTATTCAGCTGAAGACTAGTTCTACTTTTTGGAGTCTAATATCGTCCTGCCTTAAACTGAATATTTATTGATGACTTAAAACACTGACACACTAATCCATTTGTTGAAATGTTTGCTTTCTGATGCAGAATATAAAGTGACTGGACAATTAGCTTCCTCAACAGAAAATTGAATAATGCACAAGGCAAAATGTCAGAGAGCAGATGTTTTAAGTTTCAAATTTCCATTTTTTTTTTTGGTTCTCTTCTCTATTTGAAACTGCATTGTCATTGATTATTGAACTCTTATTCACTGGAAAAAGGATATTGCACAAACTCCAACAGCCGGTGATTTAATGTCCAACTAGTTTCTGTCATAGTAGACCTTCATCAGGGTATGAATAATTGGCTATAAACATTTAAAGTATACAAGTGTGTTCTTTTGAACATGTGTGTCACCTGCTGAACTGTGACGGAAAAAGTGTGATGGACAGACAGACGATGGAAAAGTGATCCCTATGTGTCATGTCTGCTTACAGCAGGTGACACAATAAAATTTATGATAGGCTTGTCAAGTGATGTTCTAAAAATAGACAATGCAATCTGATACATCTTTTTTGTCTAACACAACTGTGGATGCTGATGATGATGTCAAGGTAGATGGTTATGGAGACAGGAAGGAGTCCTCTTCTAAGGTTGATTTTGTGTTCTGGTAAGCCAGTGTTTACTTCCAGGTACGAGCAGAGTAGTGGCTCAGTGGTTGCTGGACTGCTAATCAAGAGGTCCGGGATTCAAATCCCTGGGGATCTATTTAATTCAAGTTAGAGTAGAGCACCCAGAAAAAGTCTAAGAGAACCAATGTCAGAGATGCTAGGCCTTAATGGCGTCCTCAGTCAAAAACCTCACCACCATGCACATTACGCCTGGGCGTGAACACAAACAACAACAAGGTACTGCTATAAATGTGAGTTTGTGGTTGATAAAATAATATCAAACTTCAACTTCCCATCTGGGAAGGTAACTTTCATTTAATTTTCCTATTTTAGCCTTGCTTAAGTTGGTGGTGCCCAAGGTTTAACGTATGATTTGGTTGGTTGGTTGGTTGGTTGGTTGGTATACTTTTTCACGATAGAAGTTTTGATGTCCGTTTTCTTAATGGTATATCCATGTTGTATAAAACAATGTTTCTTTAAATAATCCATTCTGGAAAATGTTCTGCTGCATGAGTGGCAAACAAATCAGGTTGTCTAGCACAAGTTTGGCATCATTGGGCCTATTCAACTGGGACTTTCTATTGAGAATGAAAAGTGGGCCGAGTTAGATGCCTAAAGAAAAAAGTTACTCAACGAAAAATGTCCAGTCAAATTGATATTTGCATTGATATCACTTACATCAATAACCATTTTTACAAAGAAGTTAAAAACATACAGATGTGAATAAGGATTTCTTTCACCGTTTCCATCGCGATAATTTATTAGCTTTTCTGTTACAGGGAACCCAACTAATCAAGCTAAAATGATAAAATTGGCCATGCATGGCATTTATTTCATGACATATGATGTTATTCTATTTTTATCTAATAATCTCGATCTACACAGAAAGTTTTCAAGTTTTGCTTGACTGAAGGATACTATATTGTTAAATTTTGAACAAAAATAAATGATGAGTTGTTTGAATAAGTATTCTTTTTTTTCTACAATATTGTTTATGTGTACCAGTTTTAATATTGAAAATAATTTAGTGATTATTAACAGAGAATTTTCTTCGTAGTAAGTGCTTAACGCTCTGAAGTCACAATCTCAACACTCCAACAGTTGAATGAAAAATTCTAAGTTACAAAAAAGAAAGTTAGCCAACAAAACCCCCCAGTAGAATACACCCACTGTGTCTCTGTAAATGTGATGATCCACCTTGTAACCAGGTTAATCCTTTCTCTCATATAGACTCATTTTGACACACTCAAAAGGTACCACATAAAGCCTGATCTGCAGAAAACCACAGTTAAACCTTACCAAATTTAATTATAAAATCCTCATTTCCAGACCACTGAGGAGCAGCGAACAGCATAAAACCTGATCAGCCTGCGAGTTACTCGCAGGCTGATCTGGTTTTATGCTGTTTGCATAGGTCTTTTCATGGTTTTCTCTATGAGGGAAAGGGTTAAGTGAAATTTGTATATGAATATATGTTCATGACATCCAAATCAAGATTAGATGTAATTTCTTGGATGGTTTTAGTCTAACTTCAAGTATGAAAAAAAAATCACAAGTAAAACAATTTCATTTAAGCCAAAGTATGTGAGAACTTGTCTTTGTCCAGTGAGAGATTTAAGTTTGATGTATACTGGATTACATTTTAACATAATTATTACATGTAAGTTTTTTTTCATTTAGCAGATTTCAGTGACATTTCATGCAGCTCATTACAAATGGAGGACGACCCCTGAAGGACCTATAGATATACAGTATCTCAGCACAGAGATACCCTGGTAGAACCACCAACTTACCACACACCAGCTGGAAACTACTGCCACAATACAAACTACTGTCGTAATACAAACTTTTAAAAAAGTCACTGTCTTGGTGTTCAGTTTCTCCCAATTTAGTTTAATTAGCAAAACTAATCAAATTAAGGCATTTTCATTTACATAAATGACAACCATATAAAACTAATCAAGGCTCCTTCCTAACTTCCTAATTTATACATATAAATACCTGGACCTACTTTAAAGCGCAGCTCATTTACAGATGATTGGTAGTGGTTTTTTTCCCTACTCTAGCTAGCTCCCTCATTAATGTTGATGAAGACCTTGTCTCCTGACAAATAAACTTGGCAATTGTAGGGTCACATTGCACAGGAAAATTAATACTTTTTTCATAAACACCCATTTTGGGGAAAATCAGTTAAATATAGAATACAGTACCATATATAACTCATTCTGCAACACTGCGTCTTCAACAGTTCCTGGTAGTGAATTCATAAATTCAGCCTGTGAAGTGGGGGCAAATATTTGTGTGAAGAGTGATTGTGATCAGTAATTTGACAGCACACGAAAATTGAAATTCTAAATATAGGTTTTCATAATTCTAGCTTCAATACCATCTGTGATACTATTGCCTGTGGTGGAGAAACCACCCATTTTTCTTAAAATTATGGAGTGTTGCATTGGGTCATGGGTATTGATGGGTGTAATACACACAAATGGTTTAAAATCATCAATACTCAATCAAAAGAAAAGGGGGGGGGTGTCAAAATCACTATATATAATACACATGCAAAGTATTCAAGGATATCTTCATAAATGGCTGAGCATTTTTCTGATGAAGGTACAGTTTTAAATCAGTTGGAGTAGTATATCCCTTGTATAATATATAGTGATTTTATTACCCACCCACCATGCCAAACCCCTTTGTTCTCAATGACCATCTGTGAACTAGCTGCGTTAAGAGTTAATGTCAGTTTTGTTAAATATTTAAGGTATGTAAGTTTTCAATGGAAAAAATTACCTACCTTCATACTTATATTTTATATAAGGTTGTTGATTTTTTTTTTTTAGGCACAACTGAATGATATTTAAGGAGTGTTAAAGCACATGGGCAGTTTTTCAGTCAAAGCCACATACCAGGTACCTTTTGTTCAGCATGTATACTGCTCACTGATCAATGGTGCTGCAGCTATATGTTTGCCCTTGCTATAGCTGCTACATTCGTGATATCTAAACTTCATCTTGGTTCCCTTGGCCTTGCACAGAGACATGCAGTAATATAGTACTGTCTATTATGGGCAAGGGAATTAAAATAAAGCAACCTGATCCAGTCTAAAGGTTTCTATGTTGCAGCTATGGTAACATATCAGAATCTGCAGGGTCAGTGGAGAGTCTGCAGAGAATACTGCTGCTGTTGATATTGCTGCTCCAGAAACCATCACAAAGGCCCAGGTTGCGGCGTTAAGCACAAAGCAGATATACCCATGTGGTCCAAATGTCTTGCGACCTCCTCTGCTATCATGTCAGCTGTTTACCTCTGGATGGATAGGAATTGTTGGAAAAAAAAGATTGTTCCATATCCAGAAGTTTTAAAGACTTATTAGCCAGTTTGCATGCTTGTTTATGAGCATACATTAAAAACGATTTCCTGTGCATGATCAGTTGGAATTGGATCTATTTAGCTAGTCCAGGACCATTATATTATTTATTGAATATCTCCTGTTTAGTCTAGTATCTCTAGTTCGAAGTAGGCTTGTGTTCTCTTTTATTTGCCCCATATTAACCATCAAAGCCATGCATATAACTTCACATAATAAGCTTTGAAAATGTCAAACCATGGAATTCTTAAAGGCAAATTGACGTTACGACATATGACAGAAATTCTTTTAGTACCTCCCCTTTATAATTTTGTTTCATGAGTTATCTCCCCTGAAAACTACAAAAATTTTCTCCATTTTCCAACGGTAAAGTTTAGATGTGTTTATGAAATTTTAATCGATCAGAATCATATAATGCATGTTTATACTAGCTGTGAGTTTTTCTCGAAAATCAAATTCAGTTTTTCATATTCACAGAAACTGTATATTTCATATAGACTTCAATGTTAACTTAAATACAGATTATCTCCCCTACATGTAATAAAACCTGGAAAAACTCTCAGTGAAACATTTTTATTTTTGGATGTCTTCAAAGTGACAGTTACATAGAAATATTTCCATCCAGACGCAAGACATGGAATATTGGTATTACATGTAGGGGGGGGGGGGGGGGGTAAATTAATTATTAAGTGTGTGACCACTCAGCTCATTCTTCCTATTCACCTATTAGATAAAATTAATACATGCCAATCAACATTATAAGCATGTTTTTTTTTGTTGTTTTTTCTTTTTTTTATAACAGGCCAAGTCATGGACTATCAAATGGACAGAGACAGGCTTACACCCAACAACACCAAGAAAACTGACTGTTTTTTTTTTTTTGAGAAACCAATTCAAAAACCGTAAACTCGCGCGGTTTTAAGTACTTAACCAAGAAGGGAGGTAACCACCGAGTGTTCCGATTGGAAGCTCTCTAGCTCCTTAAGGTAGAATTTTCCTTTCCTTTTCCCGCAAATTTTCGCATGATTGTTTCGTTGCACATTTATTTGCTATCACAGGTAAAAAAAAATTTTTTTTTTTTAAATAGACCATGATTTGCATCCTGGTTCAGTCAAGGAGTCAAAGATCCTTTGAAGAACCAATGCCAATGAAAAGGTCATCCCTCTACAGTTTTGAAATACAGGTCAATTCGTAACCAAACAAATTCGTACACTACCTATAATTTTTGGTCGATTCTTAAACCTTTCAAATTACATGTCAATTTGTTATCGCGATTCTTCATCTTATGTAGGTGTTGCTGTTTTTTTTAATCATATTTACCGACGTTCCTTTAAGTACTGTAGGTGTTGATTAAATTGATATGTGGAAATGCTGATTGCAATTATAATGCTCTTAATAGGATGGTGCATGGATGATTGGAAAAATGTTAATTAATGGTGAGAATAAGATGGTGCATGGATGATGGTTGGTAAATGATGATTCTAGATCTATTGCAAAAACAATTTCAAACAATAGTAACGAAACATTTTACTTGCATGCTGAGCAAAAATGTGATTGTAGATATAGAGGGTGCAGAACATGATGTTTTTCAAATTTCCGCTTTTTTATCAACAGCGCCAACAGTTCTTCATTTATATTCGCCCATAATATCTTCCATTAAGTGTAAAGAAATTGCTATTTGGATTTGAAAACTTGTGCAGAAGTCAATTGTATTGTTTATGGCCATGTTAAAAAATATAAGGAATACTATTGATGGTTTTATCAGAATTTAGTATTAACTCTATTAGATTTTAATAAAATTTAATATTTTTAATTTATAAAATTTATTTTTTAATTATAAACAAGTTTTATATACTATTAAAGTAAAAATTTTGTTACTTTATTCTGTCTGGGAAGGGCCTTCATTAATGTTGGTAAAACTTGTGGCCCGACCCATTTGCTTCACACTCATTAACATACATTTCTTTTTCCAAATTAATTGTATTCTGTTTTGTATTTAATGTACTCTTTATGCTACATGTACATGTTGTAAAGCAATAAAATATGATTAAACAAAAAAACAAACATTTTAACATATCTAGACGTTTTGACAAGATTTAGCCCATTGAAAGTTCCTTCCAGTGCATTTCTTAACATCAAAATAGGCAGGCAACATTACAAATACCAACTTTCGGGAATGCAAAAACAGATACGTCTGTAAAATAATATACCCAATATACATCACAGGGTCCGAATTTAGACTCGCATACTCGCAAAATGCTAGCGAGTTTTACAGATTGCGAGTAGAAAAATAAGTAACTCGCATATTTCTGCGAGTCAATATTACCATAAGATAATAATTAAAAGCTTAGAGTCTTTCGAGTTATAGAAATTTGCATTTCTGAAACTGTCTTTCGACGATTACCCCACCCACCAAAATTACACAGCAAGGTAAGTACAATAAAGAAACAATAACTGCACCGAGTCTGAAGAGTCATTTAAGATTTGCTGGATGCTTGCATTCAGCGGTAAGCCTTTAAAAATACGTTTCTGTGATTGAGATTCGGGAAAAGAGTTTCTGCTCGAAAATTCACCGCTACTTTAAAAGACCAGCGAGTAGCAACGCCGAAACCTCGCCTAAAGTTTCAAAAACGTCACAAGAAACAAAATCTTCTACATTAGCCAGCCTATAAACTTGTCATCTCTTAACATTGATTTAGACTGTATTGTCGACAGTGGTAGGCCTAATATTGTCAGAAAAAAAAATCTTGTAAAACATGTAAAAAAAACACCTTGTCTTCGGCAAATGTCAGCTCAAGTAAGTAAGAAAAAGTCCAGAAAAAATAATTTAGAAATTTGATATTTAAACAAAAGAATAAAAAAAAAAAAATATATTTTTTAAATGAGACAGTAGATTTAGGGCTTTTAATAATTTCCTTGTAATGATGTTAACATTATACATATGGCAATTTTTTATGTGAATATTACCCCTTTATTTTAGGATGTTTTTATGGTATATGAAGTTTTAATTTAAAATATTAGAAAAATATGACAACAACATTTTATAGAGAAAAAAACATTCAGAAGTTTAAACACAAGTACTTGAAAAAGCATATTTTTTATTATTAAACCCTTATAACCAGATCAAAAAATATTTACTCAAGGTCTCTTGAAACAGTGCAGACATATGATATTTTCAAAGAAAATTAAATGAAATTTCAATCATAATTATAACTGACTTTTTCTTTTATAAATGACTTATTCTAATTTGGCATTAATTTTGATATTCATTTATCAGCAAATAATTAGAAAAAAAAAACAGAAGCCTAAATGCTGCTCCCTGGATAAAGGGAGCCAGCATATGAATTTACTGGTATTATGGTAAAATGAAGACATACAAATGAAATTGCCAGTTATTTTTAATTTTTGCCAGTGGAAAATTTATCAACTGGCAAAAAATTGCCAGTGCAATTTTCTTCTAAATTCGGACCCTGTGCATTATATGATTCTGATTCAAATTTCATGAACACATCTAAACTTTACCACAGGAAAATGGAGAAAATTTACTATTTGTAGTTTTCAGGGGACATAACTCCTGACAACAAAATTATAAAAGGGAGGTAATAAAAGAATTTCTGTCATATGTCATAAAATGTCAATTTGCCTTTAAGATTTCCATGGTTTGACATTTTAAAAGCTTATATTGTGAAGTTATATACATGGCTTCGATGGTTATTATGGGGCACATACCTTAACTGGAAGTGAATTACAAGGCAAAAACCTTAAAGTTTAAATTAGGCATAACAATAAAAAAAAAAATATAGAAATACATGGTCTACTTAATCTTTGGTTCATTCAAACTGAAAGTGATTATCAGCTACTTAAAACCAGCATAATATGAGAGTTAACACATTAACAGTGTCAGTGATGATAGGGCTCATTAGCAGCATTTCTTAATTAATTATACAGGCAATTAAATGAACAATACCTTTTAAAACAAATTTTTCCGCAAGTTAATGATATTTAGAAAATCAATATCATATTTATAAGCTTTAATTGCATATAATTAACTCCTGATTAATATATCATCAGCTATATGTGGGAGGTTACAAAACCCAATCGACCTGTAAAATTGGGGTTCAAACCCACAACCTTTGGATCTTCAGTCTAGTACATCACCACTGGATCACAGAACTGTTGAGTTTTATCAGAAATTTAATCACCTTAACCCTTTTCCTCGTATAGACTCATTTTGACTCACTCAATAGGTATCACATAAAGCCTGATCTGCAGAAAAGCACAGTTAAACCTTACCAAATTTAATTATAAAATCCTCATTTCCAGACCACTGAGGAGCAGCGAACAGCATAAAACCTGATCAGCCTGCGAGTTACTCGCAGGCTGATCTGGTTTTATGCTGTTCGCATAGGTCTTTCATGGTGTCCTCTATGAGGGAAAGGGTTAACAAGATCATGGATACAGTTAAAGTCAAACTGAGACTGACTATATGTAATAGGTGATGGCAACAAAATTGTGATGAATTTGTTTAACTTTCTGGCTATTTTCTTGATTCATAAATTTGGACTAATGCTAGAATTTACATCATTTCTTACTACAGGAGCAGAATAAAATATGGTCCTCAATAAGATCCTGACACTTGTCCTGATACGAGAGCCAACCAGAGTCCTCCTTGGGATGAAAAAGAGAGGATTTGGAGAAGGCAAGTGGAATGGGTTTGGTGGCAAAGTTGAACCAGGGGAGACAATCCTTGAGGGAGCAATGAGGTAAGTATCCCAAGAGTTGTGGTATGACCAGTCTGTGGCGATATATACATGTGACATTGATATATTCTTAGTTAATCAAATGCTGCATTATTTACATGTCTAGAATATTTAAATAGATATTATAATAAATAGTGAGCTTCTCAAGTTTTAAATATGTCAGTAGAAACTTTTACCATAGAATATCTTCAAGAATGTATTTCTCTAAAGATTGTTACAAGTCTGTGATTGTTTTTTTTTTTTTTTTTCAGTGATAGCAAATGTGGAATAATAGATGATAGTTCTATCAATTAACAGTTTGTATCTCATATAATCCTTTAACCCTTTCCCTCATATAGACTCATTTTGACGCACTCAATAGGTACCACATAAAGCCTGATCTGCAGAACACCACAGTTAAACCTTACCAAATTTAATTATGAATTCCTCATTTCCAGACCACTGAGGAGCAGCGAACAGCATAAAACCTGATCAGCCTGCGAGTTACTCGCAGGCTGATCTGGTTTTATGCTGTTCGCATAGGTCACAAATAACCAGGGTGGAATTCCACCAACAATTCTCAGTGCTAAGTAATACTTAGTGGCGAATTTCAT
>CM037778.1:64125793-64175793 GCA_021229015.1 Solen grandis | reverse complement strand
TATTCTTGTTTCTCTTATTAAAATACCTAAATATTTCATTTTTTAACAATTATTGATAGTTTTATAGGTAATTACTAATTTAAGCTTAGTCATTTACTTTTATATTTTATAAATCAGGATTGGTGGAATGCGTTTCTACCCAGTTTAAGAATTTAAGTATTACTTGTCGAATGAATATGATGATATGCCATTTTTGTGATGTCACAGTGAGGCAGCATTGTTCGTTCATTTTGTCATAGTTCTCAAATGACTGAAATACTTTTTAATTGATAATACTATCTTGAAAAAATGCATGAGAAAAAACTTTTCATTGGACAAAAATAGGTGAGAACTTGTCCATGTCAAATGAGAGATGTCCTATGTCAGCTGGTTTACATTTCCTACAAGCGATATTTTCCTAATGTAGCTGATTGCAATGATATATTACACAATGAGCTATTCTTTCAATAATTCTTCCTAGAATGATTCCTGCTGTCAATGGCATGTGAAGCCTATACAAACAAACAAAACTAGGAAGGTTGATGTCTGTTGCAGGGAGCTGCAGGAGGAGAGTGGTCTGCGTGTCTCGAGTCTGGACGAGGTTGGAAGACTGATGTTTGAATTTGTAGGGGACCCACAGCTTCTTGAAGTCCACGTTTTTACAGGCAGCAAATATTCTGGGGAGCCTAGAGAGACAAATGGTAACTGGATTGAACAGCAAATGTTGATGGTTCTTCAGAGTATGGGAGAAGCTGTAACTAAGTTTTTGAACTTGTGGCTTAACCCATTGCCTTATTCTACTTGTCTTGTTTCTTTGTATGCCTCTGTGTGTGTGTGTTTGTGTATGTGTGTGTGTGTGTCCGAGAGGGTAAAGTCTCTGACTTTTTACACTCACTCAGCCCCTCACCACATGGGTTCGAATCCTGGCAGGGTCATTCGGATTTTCATGTGAGGAAGCCTTCCAGCTGGCTTGCGGTAGGTCGGTGGTTCTACCCGAACGGCTCCGGGGTTTTACTCCACCTGTAATTAGCAGGTCGTTGCTATATGACTGAAATACTGTCAAAGTGACGGTAAACTCAAATAGTCGAGTCCTGTATGGCAATAAAATATGTTTAAATTAACCAGAGTATGAACCACATCCCTACTGTAAAAGCTGGACTTCACCGACCACTTTGAACAGATCCCTTTTTATTTATACCATTAATTAATCAAAAGAATTGCAGTTCACTGTTTCAAGTGAAGTTTCCCAGCCATGACATACCAAAGTTGTAAATAATGGTACTGTGAGCTCCCCTGCTTGGCGCTCAGCATATAAGGGTGATTCCAGGACTGCTTGATCTGGTGTCAGGATCATTTTACTGGGTGTGGTTTCATGCCACATGTAAAACTCAAGTTTGGACCCCTTCTGTGATAAATAGGAATCATTCACATATTATTGTCCTGTTCTGTCCAGTTCTACAAATATCTTCTTTTTTTTTTTGATGCAGGGCGATATTTATCACCTTTGATGACAGCTCTAGGTACAGTTAGTTTACAATATCTATATCAATACCATTGTTGACATTTTGTAACCTATATATCAATAATTTGTCAATAATTTTCCAATAATCAATAATAATATGAAATTTGATAGAGCAGATACATAAATAGCTCATTAAGTTATAGCTAACTCCACTCATTGTTTAATTTATTCAAGAAAAAAATGGTGTGCATGATATTGATCTCAACATTAATCTAATTATTATATTGCATATATTCTACACAGACAAACCAGATGTTGATTCACTGTTGCAACACTGAAAAAATAGCATTGTGAGACAGTGTGTTTTATAAGGGTCCCACACCCTGGTATGGGTGCCCTACAGTAATCAGACTGTCTGTCGGTCACTCTGTCCGTCACACTTTTTTGCCCACTGTCTAACTCAAATAGTTAGTCCCCTACCGGTGTTCACACCGGAGGGGACTATAGGTTTGCCCTCCGTCTGGCCGTCCGTCTGTCCGTCCGTCCGTCCGTCCGTCTGTCCGCTCAAATCTGGATCCCGCGATAACTTAATAACTAAGCAAGCTAACTTGATGAAACTTGGTATATGACTAGATGGCAATGTGTAGATTATGCACGTCATTTTATTTTTGTTCTTCGACTAAAATTGTGGTTGCTATGGTAACGGAAATAGTGAAAATATGGCAAAAAATGGGATCCCGCGATAACTAAGCAAGCTAACTTGATGAAACTTGCTATATGACTAGATGGCAATGTGTAGATTATGCACGTCATTTTATTTTTGTTCTTCGACTAAAATTGTGGTTGCTATGGTAACGGAAATAGTGAAAATATGGCAAAAAATGGGATCCCGCGATAACTAAGCAAGCTAACTTGATGAAACTTGTATATGACTAGAGGAATGTGTAGATTATGCATCATTTTATTTTTGTTCTTCGATAAAATTGTGGTTGCTATGGTAACGGAAATAGTGAAAATATGGCAAAAAATGGGATCCCGCGATAACTAAGCAAGCTAACTTGATGAAACTTGCTATATGACTAGACGGCAATGTGTAGATTATGCACATCATTTTATTTTTGTTCTTCGATTAAAATTGTGGTTGCTATGGTAACGGAAATAGTGAAAATATGGCAAAAAAATGGGATTGATTACCATATTGAGTCAAGGTGGAACCGGTAGGGGACTTTATGTGTTGCATACAACACCAGTTACTTGTTTTCACTGGATCTTCACCAAATTGCTGAGAATGTTTGTAGGTATAATGTTTAGGCCAAGTTTGATATCCAGCCAAAAGGCACTTCAGAGTTATGGCCCTTGATTTAGTCAAAATAGGATCTTTTAGTTTTATTTGCTCTCAAGTGAAACATTTTTTGGGGAGGGATCTTGCTAAACTTGCTGAAAATGTTTGAAGGTATAAATCTAGGTCAAGTTCAATAAATAGCAAACTGGTCCAAGGCACTTGAGAGTTCTGGCCCTTGAAAAAGCCAAAAATATGTATTTATGTGTCAGTAGTACACACAACATCCTCAACTTTATTTAACTTACTTCAAGAAATATACCTATATAAGATGAAAAATTAAAAAAAAATAGATAAGAAATATTTCCATATTTCTTACAAAGCATGTTTATTATAGTTCACGCTGCAACAGAAAATAACTTACAATGGTAGAAAATATGATTCAACTAAAACGTAAAAAAAACCTGCTACATTATTTTCCTTACTTATATGCAATTCTGTTTCCAATCAACCCCCCCACCCCCAGCTCCTTCTGTAAGTTTTATGTGGGTTCCTTTCTGACTGTGTCAGTGTTCCATGTGTTTCAGGCCATTTTTTGGCTGATATTTTGGGCCCCATTCCCCTCATAAAATGATATATATTTTTCCCCTACTGCTGTTAAAATTTTAACTTTGAAAGAGTAAAAAAGAATTTTTTATATATGTGTCATATGTTGTTTCAGATTCCACATGTTAAGCATCAAACAAGTAAAAACAGTATTTAATGGGAAACAGAACAGTGTTTTATGATTAACACAACAGTATTTTGATGCCTCATATTTTCCCCCACATTTCCCCTTTTTGGCCATTATGATGCTATTTTTCCCTCCTGAAAGGCCCCATCACCATTTCACTGAGAGATTTTCTAAAGGCTACAAGCTCTATGTGTCTACACATTTTTTGTGGGCTTGTCATGTAAACCCTTTTGGACCAATCAGAAAAAGGGCATTTGTAATGGGTATAATCACAATATATTGAAAACAAATTAGCTATAATTGATATGTACAAGATTGAAATGGTTCTACCATCTCGTTATTTTATTGAGCTGTCTATGATGGAGGATTTACAATTAAAAGAAATATGTTTCTGGTGGAAATTGTAAAAGCGATCTTGACCAGATTTTTGCATGCTTACAGATTGCAGACCTCATGATCAACATTTTTTTTTTTCATTTCCAGAGATGAAGCCTCAGTGGTATCCAGTTGACAAGATCCCATTCCACCAAATGTGGCCAGATGACACTCTTTGGTTCCCTCTCTTTCTGAAAGGAGCTAAGTTCAATGGGTATTTCAAGTTTAAAGGACATGATAAAATCCTGGAATATACTTTAGAAGAAGTTAAAGCACTACCTGGATAAGTGTTTAAGGACATTAACAAAAGTTGAAATGGACAGTTCATTTTCTCTTCAAGAATTAATATAACAAAACTGTGCTTGTCCTTCAATGAAGGCCACTGGACGTTGTGGTCAAAGACAGCCAAAAATGTGACACAAAAGGGAAAAACCTGATGATCAGTACCAGACAACAGTTTTGATAGTTATGTAAGTAAGGACAAGGACAAACAGGAGTTTTGTCAGGAAATTCTATTGTGCTGAATAGAAGGAGAATAAGATTTATTTAACCCTTTCCCTCATATAGACTCATTTTGATGCACTCAATACGTACCACATAAAGCCTGATCTGCAGAAAACCACAGTTAAACCTTATCAAATTTAATTACAATATCCTCATTTCCAGACCACTGAGGAGCAGCGAACAGCATAAAACCTGATCAGCCTGCGAGTTACTCGCAGGCTGATCTGGTTTTATGCTGTTCGCATAGGTCTTTTCATGGTTTCCTCTATGAGGGAAAGGGTTAAGAATAAGTTGATTTGTTGGTATATCATGTTGATTAGATATCCAAGTAAAATTCAGATTTTAGACTCCTGAAAAGTAACGCGCTCTCTATATCACAACAAAATGAAAGTTATATTTTAGAATTTCATTTTTAAAGGAAGGCCTGTCTAGTTACTTATTTAATAGCTGGTGTTATTAAAGCATCCATTGCTTAAGCACCAACTGCTTTTGTTCAAGTCGTGGCCCCAGTATAATAATCAAGTACATTGGAATGAACTAAAAGTTTAAAGTTAGCATTCGTGAATCAAATCAGGGAACCACAACAAGCAGTCAGTTTCTAACTGGTTATTTGTTTCTCCTCACAATTCATGTTAACTTTGGAAACCAGTCCTGCATTCAGTTACTGTTAAAAGTCCACAATGTTAGCATTTGCATCCCTGTTTTATCATAGGGTAAATTAAGTTCATGAATATTCATGATCTAAAGGGTTTAGATATATTAGTGTTTAAGCAGGGAACTAAATCCCTAACAGTGCCAGCATATGACATGTACACAAATGGATTAACTTATCTATCAGTAAAATGCAACAGATCCAAAATATTACGAAATTGATAAAGCCTATGTGGATTTCAATTGACCCTAGATAGAAGTATTGAGGTCTTAACTGACTGCAATTCGACCAGTGAAAACACAAGGAACTTGGGGGAGTTGAAACAAATGTATGTAAGGTGCCATTTCCACTCTTTAATCAGCTGTAGTCGGACCTCATGAGGGGGAAGATAGAGGTAGCTCTTCTCCAACACCAGTATGATCTGATAGATATGGCAGTTTATTATATTCAAGAAAAAAAAGAGGAGGAGGATAAGACATAAAATATTGGAACGCTGCTTATACGCTACTCTGATGTTACCCATACACTTATATACGTTAGGCATACATAATTCATGTGCTCCCATAGGCAAATCTTACGCTGATATATGCTACACTGACGGTGACATGTTAACATACGCTTGCGTATGTCTTCATGCGCTGCTTTTACGCCTGTTACATGGTTTACATACGCTACTCGTATGTTCATCAAAGACGATTATTGAAAATTTGGGTTCATATGCTCAAAAGTGCTTGACAGCAATTGTTTGAAATTTTTCATTCTTCATACTTTCCTCTCATATGCTGGAGTGTGACGAGGGCATTAGAGAACACAGGGTCTGGTTCTAACTGTACCTTATTTAGAATTACATTCAAAAT
The DNA here is from genome assembly GCA_021229015.1 of Solen grandis. Classification (NCBI taxonomy): domain Eukaryota; kingdom Metazoa; phylum Mollusca; class Bivalvia; order Adapedonta; family Solenidae; genus Solen; species Solen grandis. The sequence goes on along the minus strand of CM037778.1, from coordinate 64,169,952 downwards.
TAACTAATTTACCAGAATTTATCTTGGTTGTCTAAAAACATGAGGTGATTGAGAGATGGTCAAGTGAATGTTAAGATTAGGATTCATATTTTGTATGTCTAGTAAATGAGGACCTGGTCTAGTAAAATTTGCAGGTTGAGTGGACCAATTGTCCATTGAAAAAAATTACCAGTACCCAATGAAGACTGCTAGTGCTAAGTAATACCTAAATTCTTAGGGACGTATTTCATTTTTGTTTCTTTCATATAAATACCCAAGATATTTCATTTCTTTAACCTTTACTTCATTATTTAGACTCATTTTGATGCATTGGTGAACAGAACAGCAGACACAGATCAGACAGCTATATAGGAGCTGTCTAATCAGGGTCTCCTCTGTTTGCTCATACAATATTGTAGCTCACTTTTTACAGTCTGTGTGGCAAAGGAAAATCCTTTATTTCCTAAATTTTAATTGCTTAAGATATATTATTAGTAACCTAAATGTCTATGTCAACTCGATCTTTTATGAGGATCATCCAGAAATGAATGAGAGTTGTTTAATTATGCAAAAACTACAAGTGTTACTCACAAAATCTCTTCATAGTCCCTCAATATAATCTCCCGCGGATTCTATGGTCGACTCCCATCATTTTGGCAGATACCAAACTCTCGTTGCTTGGCAACCTTTGTTGATGTCCCTAATGACCCGTTCACGGCGACATATAGTTCATTCAAACCGTCATATCGGACTCCTCAAAGTGGTTCTTCAAGTTTTGGAATCGGGTTGTAGTTGGGGGAGACTTATGGCGAATATGGCGGGTGATTAAGAACTTCCCAGTGGTACCGCTGGAACATGTCCCTAACAACACCGAACTTGTGCGGCGTGGTGTTATCATGCAAAATTAATGGCGTCACCTGTAAAAGTTCCGGTCATTTGCAGCGTATCGCTGGTTGAAGAATTTTAGTCAAATACCACTCATAGTACTCTTATTAACCGTGCTCCCATGTGGAACTCTGTGTGTTGTCAAAACGCCATAAATATTGTAAGCGAATATCATTAACATATTTGGACAGTTCATACTGCGGCGATATTTTACAGGTCTTGGCGAGTTTGGAGTATGCCATTCAGAGCTTTGGCGTTTCAATTCTGGCTCAAATGACCGGATCCTTGTTTCGTCGATAGCAACCACTCTATTCAGCATCATTTCACCTTCCTCTGAATATCTATTCAACAATTCAGTGCAAATTTGAACATGTTTGTCTTTTTCATTTTTTGAGAGTGCTGTGCGGCACCCACCCCGCGACGATCTTCCTCATACCTAAATTCTGCGTCAGAATAACATGAACGGAACTCTTACGTATCCCCGTTTCATACGCAATTTTCTTGCATGTAAATTGTTTATCAGAGTTGAGAAATTGAGCAACAAATTCGGTGTTATATGTATCTGTCACCAGCCAACCGGAGAAAGGCTTCTTGTAAGACTCTTGCTGTCCATTATTGAAATCCTTCACCCATCTACAAATAGTGCGAAATCCAACTGCACATATCAGGTCAACCTCCTGGAGTGCATTAACCCTTTCCCTCATAGAGGACACCATAAAAAGACCTATGCGAACAGCATAAAACCAGATCAGCCTGCGAGTAACTCGCAGGCTGATCAGGTTTTATGCTGTTCGCTGCTCCTCAGTGGTCTGGAAATGAGGACTTCATAATTAAATTTGGTAAGGTTTAACTGTGGTTTTCTGCAGATCAGGCTTTATGTGGTACCTATTGAGTGCGTCAAAATGAGTTTAAATGAGGGAAAGGGTTAAATGAGTCTATATGAGGGAAAGGGTTAAATATTTCAGTCACTTTCTTTCCGGGGCTACTCTCTATCTTGATATACGCATAAATTTCTTCTCGTGTCAGCGCAAACGCATCGTCTGCCATTGCGTTGTTTGAAATGACATCATCAAAAATGATGTAACGATACGATGCTTATTAACACGTGTGCTTACGCGCAAAGAGTTAATTTAGTTACGTGCCAAGTTTTGTGGCTTTATGTTGTTTCAATCAAAAGTTACAAACTAACTCTCATTCATTTTCGGATGACCCTCGTACTTAAATGTTTTGTCAAAGTCAAATAAGAATGGTGGAGATTTTAAGTATTACTAATTGCTGTATATTGATGGTAAAAATTTAAGCCAGATGAATTGTGGTGAAGTGATGGATGGTACTTCTTTATATACTTGCTTTAATTCCAAAAACTATACTTAACGCTAAAGATTCTTAAATACTTTGAGGAAAATTTCATCAGCACTAAAAATTCTTTAAATACTTGAGGCAAATTTCATCATTTTTGATTATCATGTAATAATGTATGTCAATTCTGTCATATATCAAATTTTAATTAGTCAAAAATATTCGTAGTAATATAGGCCATCGGCCCAAATACAAAGCATATGATCATGATATAACATTTTTCAGACAAAAGAAGTTGTGTCATACACCTTCTACAGACTCAACCATCATCATCACCATTATATCTGCTATAAATGTATCAAAATATAAAGTTATATTTCTCCATATTACAATTAAAAAAGATATACATTTCTCTCAACTCAATTATATTTTCAAAAAATGTATGTTTTATACCAACCAAACAGTTAGATGAGATGAAAAATAATACATGATGAATAATCTTGTGTGAATAAGATGAAAAATAATACATGATGAATAATCTTGTGTGTATAAGATGAAAAATAATACACGATGAATAATCTTGTGTGTATAAGATGAAAAATAATACACAATGAATAATCTTGTGTGTATAAGATGAAAAATAATACACAATGAATAATCTTGTGTGTATAAGATGAAAAATAATACATGATGAATAATCTTGTGTGAATATTTTAGTAGAGAAAAAAGGATGGTAAAATTCACCCCTAAGTATTTGAGTATTTCCTAGTGCTAAGTATTGATGGTGGAATTCGAGCCTTAAGAATACTATTTTGTATGTTTACACATATATGTTGAACCATCTACTTGTACTCATATAATATGTTTTTAACCCTTTCCCTCATATAGACTCATTTTGACGCACTCAATAGGTACCACATAAAGCCTGATCTGCAGAAAACCAGTTAAACCTTACCAAATTTAATTACAAAATATTCATTTCCAGACCACTGAGGAGCAGCGAACAGCATAAAACCTGATCAGCCTGCGAGTTACTCGCAGGCTGATCTGGTTTTATGTTGTTCGATAGGTCTTTTCATGGTTTCCTCTATGAGGGAAAGGGTTAATAGGTTTGTAGATTTTAATCAAAGCTGATGGTAACTAAAAAAACAAAGACCACATTCCATTTTGTTAAGTGTTTTGCGAAAAAGTAATTTAGAAATCCCGAGATTTCCTAATAATGTATGTTATATTTGATCCATTTCTATTTTGTAATGGAACAGAACATGGCAGTTTTTGTATGCATGTCCAAATGATGTTGGTGATTTCATGGTCAACGGTTTTGAATTTGCTCTTACAATACCGTAGCTGAGATTCTACTCTGGACAGGCTTTCAAAGTTTTGAAGATCTAGAACTGCCTTACTATTAGGCTTTTAAACTATTTTTTACTTCTAACCAATGATGTTCTTCAGTTTTACCAGACTTTGAGATTTTATAGATTTATGTTGATGTGCATTTGAAATAAGGTGCTTCATGCTTATCAAGATACGAGATACAAGAAACTTTATGATACCTCTGCCTCACAGAAGTTGAGACTGTATAGGAATCGCGCTTATCATGTCGTGTTATGCCCAATCCTTTACTCATGATATAAAGACAAGCTGGAATGCAGGGTTTTAATCACATATAGTGATAGTTCTAATATAGAGGCTGTTAAAAAATTTAAGTAAACATACAACTATTAGCTTTAAAGCTTTTTTCCAACTCCTACTATATAACAACCACATGTCATCATCACTTAATAAGGTATATATCTGCATATCCATTTCAACGTTTCCTTTTGGGTCTAAACATAGGTTTTAGGTTGTATAGGACCACAGTGTAACCCAGTTTTAACAAACCGTTTTTATGAAAACCAATTGAATGGTGAATTTTTCTTATATAAGCACGTTTTCAGGTGTGGTTAATGGAGCATGCAGTAATGAATAGCTGTTTTTATAAATTGTGTTTTTTTTTCCGGCTCAACTCAAGAGCAGATTGGGATTTAATATTGCTTTAATTGAATCATTTTTCTTGTTCAATTCAAGAGCAAGGTCAGGTGTTTTAAAATTTGTTGATTACATTGATATCATTTTTTTCCCCTGCTTATTTCAGCAGAATATATCCTTTTGGGATGATTTTAGGTTGTTTGATTTTGATTTAGCTACTAAACATTGTACATTTCATAAAAGTTATGTTTGGTTATTTTATAAATATACAAATTTTGTATTGGGCACAAGCATGTTATCATCTTGTAATAATGACAATTTATGTCTCATACCTGCAATATGATCACAAAATACTGTGTATATTTTTATCATGTCACCTGCTGTAAAGAGAGGTAACACTTAGGGATCATTTCTTTGTCGTCTAACTGTCCGTCCGTCTGTCTGTCTGTCGGTCTGTAACACCAGGGTCTCATTATATTATCTACATATAGAGATCCTAGTCCCACTTTTGCCGTCATGCTGCTTTTAGCAGGTGACACGTGTTCTCCAAGGAACACCTCTTGTTTTACTTCAGAATGTTAGAATATACAGTATTCTTTAATGATCAAATTTTACAATAAAACATCTTGTAATAAATTTGCATGAGAAAGGGTGAAAGCAATCCGTCTTCTTGTCTATTTGACCTGTCCCAGTGGCCGTGTAGTTAGAGCATTATATGCCCCGTCACGTACTAGTGACCCTATATACACTCTAGCAAATGTGAACAGAAATCGAACCGGGACGCACTGGTGCATTACCACTACCCCTTTCAGGCTCCAGAGAAATATGTCCACCTTAACGACACGGAGAACACGTGTAAGTACAGTAATGACTAACGCCAAAGGGGCGATGACGACTGATAAGTCATTAACAACATCAGAGTATGGTTTCTTGACAAGAAACACTTCACGTCTAATATAGATATATCCCGAATTATTTGTTAACCCTTTTCCCTCATAGAGGATACCATAAAAAGACCTATGCGAACAGCAAAAAAACAGATCAGCCTGCGAGTAACTCGCAGGTTGATCAGGTTTTATGCTGTTCGCTGCTCCTCAGTGGTCTGGAAATGAGGATTTTACAATTAAATTTGGTAAGGTTTGAGTTTGGGTTTCTGCAGATCAGTCTATGTGGTACCTAATGAGTGCGTCGAAATGAGTCTATATGAGGGAAAGGGTTAAAGTTAAACGTGGTATCCTTAGAATGAATCCTTGAGTTAACGACACACAATATTACTGGATAACTGAGAAGGGAGAAAAACGAAAATGACGTTGATCCGGTTATGGCACGATTTTCCAACCATTTTTGAAAGTCCCAAATATGCAACAAAAACTTAAAGGGGCCCTTGGGACCCCTTCTATGGTCCTAAAACCTTAAAAAAATCTGGCAACGCTCCTGAAAGCTAATTGAAAAAAATCAGGACTTCAAAATAAAATTAAAATGCATATGAATAAAAGAGACCAGGGGCCGTATTCATAAAGCTCCTTAGGAAAAAGAATCTCTTAGTTTCTAAGGTTTTCCTTAAAATTTTTTTTTTTTAGTCTTATTTATAAAACACCTTAGAAGATTTATTCCAGTTAAGGAATTATTTTCCCTTAAAAACTAAGGAGCTTTATGAATACGGCACCAGAAAATAACAATATATGGAGATACATGGTCACGTGCCTTATTTTCCCTTAAAAACTAAGGAGCTTTATGAATACGGCCCCAGAAAATAACAATATATGGAGATGCATGGTCACGTGCCTTATTTATTTCAATAATCCCAGCTTGGGACGGTAATGGCGGCAGTGTCGGTTTTCTAAATAACAATCACTTCTGCTACTGACAGGTCAAACAATCATTGTGAGAGTGCTCGAAGTTTAAAAAGAACTATTTAACTGTTTCTTGGTTGGCTGCATCAAAGCGATCAAGACACTGAGAGACTGTCGGCAGGATTTACAGAAAATACCTACTAGTATATCTTTAAACTTGGGCAGTCAGTATTGCTCCATAGAGGCAAGTTTATACGACGCCAAAAATCTCTAAAATACTAGTAAGAAAGCTGAACTCGCTCTGCTAACTGCAACCGGCTGTCTCTCAGTCGCTTTGAGCACTTTGGTTTGTTTTCTAATGATCCGGAGGGAGGGTCTAGGTTTTGGTTCCACTCATAAATTGCATAGGAGGTCGTGACCTTACTTCTTTACATTGGAGTTTCTAGTCGAAGTGCTATTATTATTCGTGTATGAAAATTATGTTGCTAATCTGTTTTATTCACGCTTTAACGGTTTTCCAGTGCAAAATAATTGATAAAGAAAAAAACACGTTTGAAACTAACAATAAAAGCGGTATTGGTTATAATTTAAACGTCTACGTAATATATTCCACTCCTATTCGTTTGTGCGGAATCGCATTGTACAAGATACGATATTGAGCGGAGTGACACAGTTCAGGGACTGGAGCATCCATAAAACTGGCTAAAATCACTGTAACTCCCAAGATGGTCAAATGATTTTCTGTTTATCTTTAACCATTTTTTTTTCTGTATCACTCAGATCAGATTCAGATAAAGGGAGAAAAATTTGTTATTAATAATGTGTCTCTTAATTATGTAGATTTAACGACATTTTGAATTAGGCACCCTAATCAGAAAAATGGACACAACCAGTCTTTAAAAAGGGTTTCGAAAGGTAACAAAATATTATGTTTTTCAAATATTATTTCATTCAGCATGCTTAATCTGTTGCCATATGCTGTTATTTGTTTCAAAACGAAAACATTTTTCAAAAGGAGGATATAACCTTCATATAAATATTTATTTCCTTGTTTTGGAAAATTAATCCTTAAAAAAGGAAATATGCCATTTACTTCACCACTTTTTGTCTGGATTCATCCTAATCAAAGTATTGATCCAAGCTCTTAGTTAAACCCTCCAGCATTTCGTCTTTATTGTCATAAGTGTTTTGGGATGAATAATAGATTGTTTCTATCAAAATGTCTTTTTCCATTATTTGTCCTACTCTGACCTATTTGAAACTTAAACATACTAGTAGTAGAATGCATCATTTTTCGGCATTTGATTGGGCGAACATCGGACAACTGGCAGTAGAACCGCATACACGTCCGTTCTTTTTCTCCTAGATACATAAATTATATTAAAACAATGGTATGCGATTGTGATGCTAGTGGATCGGACATGCACGAAGATGGACGTCAAAAACTTATTTATACTGAGATCTTTATGTGTTAGATCCAAACGCCAATTGTTCAGTGTAAACTAGACCTGAAAAAAATGTATTACTTACGAATTACATTAGACAGGCCATGCACAAAAATCAAAATTGCAAATGTCCAGTCTGCATAGAGATCCTCGTCTTGTTTACTCGCCAAATGCTTTTCATCATTTGTGGTATAAAGTTCTATTCACATAAATTCATTCCATGATCATTTTTTATTCCTTATTTTCTTCTACGTTGTAAGGGGCGGTGTCAAAAGTAATGGTAATTTTAAAGACATTCGCTAGTACAAGGCTTACAACTAAAATAGCTGAAGATAGAGTTCCTTATTTAAGCATAATACAAAATTTCAAGCACTTCATAGCAGGAAAAAAAACTCCATTTCTTTTTTTTACTGTGAATTATTGATAGGGAAGCTAAGTGCATTCAAAACGTTGCTGGAACAACCGAGCGCGATGTTGACAGACAGGTTTCTGATGGAAGTGGGTCAATGCTTCTATCTGGGATATTAATGAATTTGTTGAATCAGCAGATTCTGATTTGGCTATAGCCGGAGATCCTCTATCTTTTCTAGCTGAACGGAATTCCAGTCTGTTAATTTCAATGAAATGCATTTGTGTCAGGATAATTTCGAAAATAAGAGTGGTGTTTTAAATATCAACTGTATTTGCAGGCTACAGTTTAAAGACACTAGCACGTGTATTTATTATCAGCTCATAATTTATGTATTTTTATATGTTTATATATTAGACATAAATTATACTTATTATATACTTGATCAAAAGAAACATTCACAATGTCCAGAAAAGTAGAACTAGTGGACAACCTTGCACTGTATATATAGAGAGAGAGAGAGAAAGAGAGAGAGAAAGGATTTCATATAAATATGTAACCTAACGTGCTTCGAAAAAAAGTATAATCCTACCATCTAAATTCAAAGCTATACCTAATACTATGCTTTATTATTTATTCATTTTTTTTATTTACTTATTTAACTGAAAGACTACCTAGCATGTGATCCACGTGTTTCCCCGTTCACATCCGGGTCATTTTCAACAGGTCACTTGGAAAGAAAAATATTCATTTAAATAAATCGTGTTAAGTCCTGTAGCAAGACGTTGATAGTGATCAGAGAGGAAGTCAACTCTCTATAGTATGTTTTCCTTTTGAAAAATCTGGTCAACTAAACAGATCGCCACATAACACACATCCTGAGGGCATCCCTTTCTCTCAGTCATCTTTCACTTGGTGACATTTTTACTCAGCCTTAGTCCCTAGTCAGCTGTTATCAGTAGCATCTCTTTCCTTACACGACTTAAGTGTTTCGACCAAATCCACCTATCTGAACGTTACTTAATCGTATACAAATTCTTAATTTCCTATACGCATCTGGGGATATCTTTCAAGCAAAGATTTCACATCTATATGTATCTACGGAGCCGACAACCAAGACAAGTCACTGACTTTAGTTAACGACCTGTTCACCCCTGTTTTTATTCAGTCGACCTGTCTATTGAACATCTTATCAACTCATATTGACTCCCAGTATCTTCCAGCTCGACTGTTCTGCTTTCAGGAAAACGGATCGATCTTTTTCCTACCATTGTTAGAGCTATGGTATCGCAGCTAGCCACTGGGTCATCGGCTAAATCGAGAATTGGATTTTCGCTGTGTATTCGCTAGTCTTTGTGTGTGTGGTGGTGTGTGTATTCATCGGCGATAGAAGCTTTTCCGTGGATGAGTTACCCTGTATTAGTGGCCCACCATTGTTGGACAATGAAAACTACTATTTGTTGATGTAAAACTCGGCCAAACGATAAGGCGACACTGTAAAGAAATAATAGGTCAAGCATGGACATGTGGTAGGAATAGTATCAAACTATGAGGTATGTAAATCTTTACTCAATCCTGCTATGTCTTGAACAAAAAGCAATTAGAGACTGTATCTGTTCGCTAATTAGAAATGTGTAATGGCTGGTGAAAACTATTGCGTGCAGTTTTGTGGTATTCCATTGTTTTGTTGGGATCCATTGAATTGTGTTGGTGTATCAACCTGTTTTCGCGTAGGGATTTCGATGTGAGCCTTGTTCTGTTTATTTGATGGTGATCGATCTTGCTCTGTTGACCTACTTAGCGTTTGTGAACGTGCGGCATCGCACGAAGTACTCGTACGTATGGCCGTGGGACGGACTCTTTCTCTGTGAAAACATGCCAGTAAGTATGAAAATTTGTCGTCTGGCATCGTTGCGACCTTCTGTCTACATGTGCTGAGGTTGAGTTATTTTTATACTTTAGTAAATGTAGGTCGGGGCTAGGGAAATGTAATGAGTAATAACAGTATGGCTGCCAGTGTTCAGTGCAGGCAACATAACAAGGTCACCATTTATATATACTGAGCAGGACTGTGTATTGTATTTCAATGTTATTATCGTACCTGTTCATGGTCACTATTGGTAAATAATATCATTTGCATAATGCCACATATACATGTTAAATGGCGATGTGCATTTCATTCAATACACAAATTACAAAGCGCAGTGCCTAAACAATGTGTTAACGTTTAGATCTACGAATGTTAAGAAATTTCTGAAGGTATATATCCACAGTTGTAAACACAATTGATCAGTATTTATACAGACATTTTATTGCTCCGTCTGCAACTTTTTAAGCTACAATGTTTACAGACGACAGATTTCTCAGGTGCGACCTCGAAAGTGCACGTGAAAGGGTCTTATTTGTGCACGTGATAATTAGTGTTATTGACGTTTTTTTTTCTCCAACTTAATGCACGCAAATTGGCAGTTAAGTGTATTTCATAACTTGAAAAACATGTTTTAATGAAAGGGCTTCATAGGTGGTAAAATGATAGCTTATCTAAATATTGACACAAAGTGCAGTGCCATTTTTTGGTGTAATAATAGAACACAAAGGTTGAGAAATATGCATCAAGTTTATTTGAATTGCTAGGATGTCTTTGGTGGTAAAATGAATGATTGTAAATGGATTATCAATGCAAATAACCCACATTTGCAATCATATTGTTGTCTGCATTGCCAAAAAAAAAAAAAAAAAAAACTTCAAGGATTTTTTTTTTAAAAAAAAAGGAAAAAATCAAGAATTCAATATGCTATTACATAATTATGATTGTATTAAAAAAACAAAACAAGTTGGATAGGACATTCATGTGGAAATGAAAACGTTTCCAAATATTTCCATAATATCACTTTGCTTGTCCTCACTTTTTTAAACAGAAAATATGAACATAAGTTCCAAGCATTTCACGAAAATCTTGTGTAGGATAAGCATCATGTTAGGTAATATACAGTATCTACCGGTACATATCTTCCTCAATTTGTGATATCCTTGCAAATGTTTACTTTTAATTGTCCTTGTTTCAACCAAAGGGGTTTGGCATGAAAGGTGGGTCAGATATAACACTATGTGCCAAACCCCTTTGGTTTCAACTGTAAAACTGCCATAGTCAGAGGACTGATGGAGAAAATTAAATCCTTGGAAAATTGTGAGGCACAGAAAACTGAGAAAAGTTCCTATTACGCTTATTTTCCTGTTGTATCCTGTTGTTTTTAGTGTAAAACTATACTTTGAATAGACCTTAAACTAGGCATGGTGTTCCTTGTGTTGTTGCTATTTCACTTTATCACATTATTGTGAAAATGCTTTTTATGTCTGTAAACATATATCTTGTTATTATGCACTTATCAGTGGTTTTGTTTTTATGGGGGGGGCCTCTCTGAGGATGACTTTTTTTAGTCTGAAAACCGACCCTAGGGCAATAGCAGTTGGACCAAATTTTCCACATTTTATCCTTGCCAGTCTTTTTGTTGGGACCTGGACTCATTCTGTCAAATTCTGCATTTTGGGAAAAGGTCTTCCATCAAAAACCTAATGAATGCCCATCTCTCCCCCCCCTCCCCCTGGGGAAAATATTGATAGGTGCATTAGTACAGGTCCATAGAAAAGTGATGACTGTTTTTATAACTGCATTTAATAATAAAAAAATGCTATATATCTAAAGATATTCAAGTTATTACTTTGCATAAGTCTTCTTTTAAGTATCATTACTTCCATTTAACCTTTAATCATCTTTTCTCCAAATTCACTTAAAATTTCCTCTAAACCTGAAACCAGGAAAATATGCCTGACACAAGGATGCTTGATCAAATACATTAGTCCACCTAGCGGATCAAGATCAGGTGTTTTATTTGTTTTAACCCCCTCTGTTTGCCCTGTCAATTGTACTCAAAGAAGTGTTTGTTCACTGCACCCTACATATAATCCAGTTAAACTTGGTCGTTCTTTCATGTGTAAAGGTCAGGGGAAGCTAGGTAGGGTGTCTGTCCATTGTGATTGACCAGCCAAATGACCATCAGTGGTCCAGTGGTCAAATTGACAGGTAGAGAATAATGGACATTATTATCATCAGTTGACAGCAAGGCCACCTTGGTTTTATTTTTACCTGTATGAGTGGTCAGTTATAATTACTTTTGAAGTTAACTGACTGACCTTACCCTTTAAGTTTATCATACAGGTACAACAATTTACACAGCAATAGGCTATGGACAGGTAACTGACAGCCCTGTGAAGACCCCCTTTGCTAGAGCCAGTGACCCTTACTATTCTAAGGAAGAAAATGTCTATTCTTCCTCAAATTTAGGAAAGAAAATACCTTTCAGTAAAATAAAATTGATAAAAATCGGAGCCTTGTAATGTTTCCTGTCACAACAGGTGTATCCATTAGCCCATGCCTGCCTGTCACTTCTGTATCAACAGGAATTTTTAAGCTGTTCAGAAATTTAGGACAAATTAATATATGAATGTGCTTGTACATATATCACACCTGATTTCTGGGACTGAAAATGAGTGAGTTCTAGATCTTCGGATTTTAAGTTTAGGAAAATCTTGATTTCGGATGTTCTGTATGCCTGGTGGGTAAGTGGTTAGAGTGTTTATTGCATGATATTGTTCTGATCTCTGTTTGTGTGATTGTTTCTCCCTTGTTTGGAGCTTTGGCTTTAAAAGATTCTGTGTTTCGGGCAACCCAACCCAACATAGTGAAAATTAGGCGACACTAAAGTTTTTGTGGCCATTTTGGGACCGCTGTTTTCCATAAAATCTATTGCCATTGTTTTATTCTTCAAGGGAGTAAATCGTGAATTACTAGATAACCCATGTCGTAAAGGTACTTGACAAGCTTTGGTTGTATATTAAGCAAGTGTTCACTGTTGTGACTGGACTTGACAAAGAAAAAGTTTAAAGAAAAAGCATATTTCCTACCCTGTCTAACTTTTTTTAGACCGCTGCCCTAAACACACTGATTTTTTTTTTGGCCTTAGCACACAAGGGTTTCAGGACCGGTTGGCCCATTGTAAGGTGTAACAAACTCGACCCGGCCCAGGATCCAACCTGGTCCGCCAGCGTGCAAGTCCAATGCTCTAACCACTGAGCCAAAGCGTCAACTCACTGACACAGTTGTCAGAGATTGTATTTATACCTGTGACAACGCATCGTCACATAAGGTTAATGCAACTGGACATAGTGTCATGCCAACTGGACATAGTGTCATGTCAACTGGACATAGTGTCATGCCAACTGGACATAGTGTCATGTCAACTGGACATAGTGTCATGTCAACTGGACATAGTGTCATGCCAACTGGATGTAGTATCATGCCTCTTGTCATCAGCATAGTAATGCAGTGTCCAGTCTCATGGAGATAAGTGGAAATAATTGAAATACTGTCTGTGAGACTTGCCATCCTTAAGATGGATTGGTTCAAAACTATTGTAACTGCATGAATCTTCCTTATTGATATGTCGATAACACTGTTTTGCGCCAAGCCACAAGTTTCACTTTACCTAACCACTGAACATGCCGCAATTAAAATGTTTCCAAACCTTAGAAGTATGTATTTTTGTGGTCAAAATAGATTTCTCATCTTCATGTTTTCTTAATACGCTCGCAGATGCTGGGTTTGAAGATTTTGAAGGGCTGAACTATAAGTTATGATATGGTGTTGCACTTAAATGCATCTTCTGTATTATGTGCTATACAAATATTAACAAGTTCAACTATTCAATTTAAACATAACAGTGATAGAAATCGGTTGATATTTGCCACATTCGATTACTGGTTCAGTCGGTTGGGGTATGATTGATAACTTTCAGATTAATAATCGCTTGTGATAACTTTCGGATTAATAATTGCTTGCAATTCAAGCAGGGCATTTAATTATACACACATGAAGTAGTTTTCGACACAGTTTTAGCTTTATAATGCTGGAACAGTTAATAGGTTATACTTAATTCTGGGCCTTATTGTTTATAAGGGGATATTTAAAGGTTTTCCTATGGAAACCTGGGTAAAAACGAGATTCCAGATTAACATCCAACAGCTGTTCTACTTTATCCAATATTTTAATCCCCCATCAATGACGTTTATCTTTTTTAAATGATATTCCTTGTTTATGTTCTATGTTCTGATTATCGCTAGTCGCCAACAATCAGTTACTTTACTATAGAGCGATAATAATCAATTTACATATATCCTTTCCACGACGTTGTTGTAAAATTTTATACCATACCATATCTTGTGTTGTCTGTCTTAATTATATAATTTATCTGTGAAGCCTTTCATAACATCCATTCGACTGAGTAAACATGATTGTAATAAAGCGGTTGGTGAAACAGACTATAAAATACTTTTCGATTGTGCAGATATGTATAATGTTAGGTCCCAGTGACAGGTGTGCATCTAACAGAACTGTTTTGATAGTACAACTACTTATTTATCAAAAAGACTAGTTCAATCAGGATGTTTTATTAAAAATAAAAAAACAATCGTGAAATATTCATTTGGTCTTTATAATCTTACGCCATTCTCCGTAAATAGGTCAAATGTGAGGTTAGACGGTTACACAGAAAAAAAGAGAAAAACTATTGATAAATTTTTTTTTTATGATTGTCAATGAACTTCTCAAGCAGTCATAGTTGGCTAGGTTTAAGTGACATCTTGCCGTCTCATCCCTACACAGTGTGTAATGGGCGGACCTGTGTAGGTCAGAGTGTCAGTAAATCATACATGTATGGTAATTATACCCTGACACCATGTCATAAATATCAGATAGAGCTTCATAATGAGCCTCTCATCATTGCTGTAGGTGAAATAAGGTCAACTCTGTTTTATTAGTTAGGTCTGACTCTCTCACTTTTTACCCTATACCTTGTATGCCTTGGGTAACAATAGACCCAGATCAAACCGCTCCTGGAAGGAGCTGTCTGATTAACCCTTTCCCTCATATAGACTTATTTTGACGCACTCAATAGGTACCACATAAAGCCTGATCTGCAGAAAACCACAGTTAAACCTTACCAAATTTAATTACAATATCCTCATTTCCAGACCACTGAGGAGCAGCGAACAGCATAAAACCTGATCAGCCTGCGAGTAACTGATCAGCCTGCGAGTTACTCGCAGGCTGATCTGGTTTTATGCTGTTCGCATAGGTCTTTTCCTGGTTTCCTCTATGAGGGAAAGGGGGGTCACCTCCTTTTGAATATACAATATTTACTACAGCTTAGAGTCTACCTAGTATGCAAGCATGGCAAAGAAAAATCCATTTTTATGCGCCATTTAAAGCTCTAGTATATTAGAGTTTTAATGTTTTGTTTTGTAAAATTTGTGTATGTGACTTAACACATGTTCTCTTATGAATTTTGAAGCTTTTTTTATGCACTGACACGAAATTCATGCTGCATCTGCACAGTAAAAAGCTAAAATAAAATTTCCTGTTTCAGAGGTGATCTTAAGGATTTATTTATAGAATCAATGAAGTAAACATCAGATTATGTTTGCACATAATTTCCTGTATATTCTGCCTCCTTCCTTCTTCAATAGTTGTGCAATGTGTTAGCTGTATACAATATAACCTATTCATTGTGAATTTACTCATTTGTTCTCCAATTCCCATATTGACATACTAAAGAAAGCATATAAACTTTACTTTATTTAAAAAAAAAAAAAGAATAAATGATAAATGGGTAAGAACGGCATGCATGGTCCTTCAGCTGAGGAAAAAAGCCTGTCTCAGAATAACAGTGTGTACTTGCATAAATACTCAATTTAAGAAGACCAGATAACTCAATTTATTTCAGATAAATGGGAAATTAAATCTGCTTAAAATCTGGGATACTCAAAGGAAATGGAGAATATTGTTATTTTTTGCGGCATTATGAGTTTAGGTGACTTGGATCTTGTGTCACACAACTAGATTATGTTGAGCACTCCGTTATGAAACTGAAATACTTAATCAAAATCACTGTAATGGGGAAACAGATGGTAAATTACTCAGTTGTGTTTTTTTATATGTTTTTTTTTTATTTTTATTTTTTTTAATTTTTTTTAGTCCAAAATACTTGGTATAATACTCATTTGACCAAAAATGATTGTTTTTTATGCTGAAATGTGAACACATGCAGTATTGTGCAGCAGAGCTGAATTTCTAGGCATTTCACAGACATATACATACACACTAGTGTCTGCTCTTTAGGGGTAATAAACTTCATATTAACCCAGACTGAAGTGCATAACATGATGCCCTTAGCTCCGCCTACCACCCACGTAGCGCGGTGTCACAACTAAAAAAACAAAAAAAACAGGAGTAAATAAAGTGCTAGGTCATACAGACCTTGACTTGGTCTGTTTCCTTTTAGTCTGGGGAGAATAATTAGAGGTACCCAAGAAAATGTTTATAAGCTTTTCTTGCTTCTGTAGACCATGCACTTGATGTTTGTGAAAATGACGACTTGGAATTTTTGTATTCTTAGTGCAATACATATGACAGTAGGTTGCATGATGAATTTCAAGAAAAGAAAAAAAAAAAAATCATTTTTTGTTCAAATTTTACGGTGCTGTTTATTAGGCGAAAGGTCAGGGTTGATTTTTTAATGTCGTTATAACCCTTTTGGAAATTTGTAATGATATATTGACAAATAAAAGATGTTTGAAATTTGTCACTTACCCGATATTTATATGGCATGGGCAAAATAATTGTACAAGAGAGGGTTTAAAGAACATAATAGTCTAATTATTTTGAGCTATTAATGCTCATTCAGTAGAAATGAAACACTCAGTTATTTCATTTTGAGTACATATTGGAACCAGTTTTTGCTTACATCATGAAGCAACTTAATAACAACCTTGTGAATTCAATTGAATTTTTTTGGTAAATTGCACAGGGATTTGAAGTTGGAATACAAGTTGACTTCTTAAAAGGCCCATTATATCTCATAATGGTACACTTCTCATGAAAAAGAAAACATAAAAATTACCTTGACATATTGTAGACTATCGCAAATGGTACATAATGTGGAAATTCTGCTGTGAAATAAATACACATTTAAGGTGTTGATCAAATCTTGCCGTTTAGTATTTTGTATGGATGTCAAAATGCTGTCATTGTTTATATTTTGCATTGGCGAGTATTGCCAAAGATGGTCTATAATTGGAAATACTTTGAACTTGAAAAACTGTCAACATATCACGATTTTACAAAGTTGATCTACTACATCATCAATATACAGTGGAAACTCCCTAATCCGGACCCTCTTTAAACCGGCATCCTCTCTAAAGCAGACAAATTCTTCTGTCCCATTTTATTTCTTCTTTGTGTTGTAGGAAAAAAAACACTCTGTAATCCGGAACCTCTGTATTCCGTACTCCGCTCAGCTTTTAAACCTTTCCCTCATAGAGGACACCATGAAAATACCTATGCGAACAGCATAAAACCAGATCAGCCTGCGAGTAACTCGCAGGCTGATCAGGTTTTATGCTGTTTGCTGCTCCTCAGTGGTCTGGAAATGAGGATTTTATAATTAAATTTGGTAAGGTTTAACTGTGGTTTTCTGCAGATCAGGCTTTTTGTAGTACCTATTGAGTGCGTCAAAATGAGTCTATATGAGGGAAAGGGTTAAAGTCCCAAATGTCATAATCATACATAATTGGCCCTGTGTAATCCGGACATGTTTCTTTAAACATTCAAATTTGTAAATGTCCAATTGGTAGTTTCCCTAAAATATTTTTCATGTATTGAAGTTTTTATAACAGTTTTTTTACTATACACATACCATTATTCAGGGATAGGTTCTCCAATTAATCAGTATAAGAACTTTACCCTTTATGATTATTGGGGAAATTAACAAAAATATAATTTGTAAATGACTATCACCATGTAGATTCTGTATGCCTAAATCATAATTGTTACACTCCTATTTACATTGGAAATTCTGTATGAATACCATTCAGAGAGTACACAGGAAACAAATAAGTGCTTATTACATGCAATGATCAAGAAATAGTAAGCCAATCAAGTATCATTATACCTGATGCTAATTTGCATAATCACTCAAGTGAAATGCACTTGACTGTGTCACCTTTTATCTCAACGTCTGAGACCCACGTCCAATGATAATTTCATCGGCCGTGGGATTATACGGTCAATTTCTGTCGTTTTAGTACTACAACAAAGTTACAATTTGATTGGATGCCCCGGATAGCTCGGGGCAAATTGAACAGCCAATCGTATGGCCTGTTCTTCTCTGCTGTAGGATTGATCGCAATTTCTACCTCTTTGGAAAAGTGTACTCGGTTTGTTAACCGCGTTTTTATTGGTCGGTATTTATATCGACTTACGCTGAAAAACGACGAAATGTTAACGTATTTACCCACGGCTGATAGATGGAGTGAAACGTAACAAATCAGGCGTGGGTCTCAGACGATGCTTTTATCTTTGCATATCACTGACCAGATGCAACTGAGGCAGTAGTTTGACATGTGTGTCAATCATCTGCTTGCAGAGGTGAGACAACTTTCCGAAATAAAATGTTTGATTATCTTACATCAAAAATCAACTTTCTTTACACATACTGATTTATAACCACTGAGAAAGCTTCAAATTCAAGGCAACAGTGTCCAGATATGGTAAACCATCGGTATCCTGATTAGGGAGTTTCCACTGTAATATAACTTAACCCTTTCCCTCATAGAGGAAACCATGAAAAGACCTATGCAAACAGCATAAAACCAGATCAGCCTGCGAGTAACTCGCAGGCTGATCAGATTTTATGCTGTTCGCTGCTCCTCAGTGGTCTGGAAATGAGGATTTTACAATTAAATTTGTTAAGGTTTAACTGTGGTTTTCTGCAGATCAGGCTTTATGTGGTACCTATTGAGTGCGTCAAAATGAGTCTATATAAGGGAAAGGGTTAATATGTATTCATGGTTAGTTAACGGAAACACACTGAAGGTGTATGGAAAACATAAAAAAATTATGAAGATTTATACTGTGTAATAAATACTAATGCATGGGTTTGACCAATCTCATTAAAATCAGATTCATTATGCTAACTGGATCTGACCACATCATATAGAGGGTCGTCTCAGATTGACCTTTGTATAAGCCAATAAATCAGCGGCTACAGAATCGTTTGGTAAATCCGGGGAGTTTTGGGGGGGAGGTATAACTGCATCAATCTCATAATAGGGTAGAAAGATGTGTAAGTGGCTGGGTAGCTCATTCGGTAGAGCAAAAGGCCTGTAAGCAAAAGGCCCCGGGTTTGAGTCCCATTTAAGCAGCACATTTTTCTCACCCCGTTAAAAATGTTTTACTGAAGTCATTAGAAACGCCTTATTTAATTGGTTTAAAATCGAGCACTTGTTTATGCATATAAATTACTTAAAAGGTCAATCTGACATGACCCCTATTGCAATATTGTTAGATCCTAATCGTGGATAGTAGAGGAGCGCAAATTAGAATATGATTTTAATGAGATTGGGGTTTGACAAAGAGAATAGTGTGATTTCATTTCATGGATTGGAGGTCATGCAACTGTAATTAAGTAGAATTGAAGTTGACATGTAGAACTGTAAGTGAACTGAAGGACAATCAAACACCATTGAAGATTGTTTTATGCACTGAATTAATATTTTGATGGTTCAAAATTAGATTCAAATACTTTACAAGGCGCATGCACAAACATACATTATGTAGACTGTGTCACTTATATTATCGCCAAAATTGTTATAATATGCGACAGTTCTGAGAGAAAGTCTGGCCTGTAACTGAAACACTATGGAGAGCTGAGGTAATGGAGAAAAAAGGAAATGGAGGGCACATTGATCTAGTTATTGAAAAACGCATTTCCAACCAAATCATTCAGGAAATAGGTTTAGAATTTATTACAGCCATTAAACATACCCTCTTAGACTTGTTTTTAGTTCATTCTTTTCATTATTTTCTTTTCTCAGGGTAGTACTGTACTTCATTATTAACCCTTTCCCTCATATAGACTCATTTTAACCCTTTCCCTCATATAGACTCATTTTAACCCTTTCCCTCATATAGACTCATTTTAACCCTTTCCCTCATTTTGACGCACTCAATAGGTACCACATAAAGCCTGATCTGCAGAAAACCACAGTTAAACCTTACCAAATTTAATTACAAAATACTCATTTCCAGACCACTGAGGAGCAGCGAACAGCATAAAACCTGATCAGCCTGCGAGTTACTAGCAGGCTGACCTGGTTTTATGCTGTTCGCATAGGTCTTTTCATGGTTTCCTCTATGAGGGAAAGGGTTAAGCAAACCGAGGAACTGTCTGATCTGGGTCTGTTCTAATTGCCAATGCGTCAAAATGAGTCTATATGAAGTAAAGGGTTAATCGTACAAAATATCCAAATTGAACAATTTACTTCAGGATTTATTGTTCCAATTGATTTAGTGGAGAAATCTTCCCAATTAATAATATACCTACCATACCTCTAAAAAGCCTGAGAAGTAAAGGTGAGAATTTTCCCATCACGGTTTCTTTTCAGCAAGATTTGTCAGATTTTCTGTCTTCTCTCATCTTGGACTTAATTCTAGAATGATGCCAAAAAATTACAGTGCCATTCAGTATGGGAACATGAAATATGTTGATTATGTAACCCTAGATAGGTTTAAATGAGGTGTGTTGGAGTCATCAGATAGTTAATTAGTTAATCAGATGATTTTTGGTAAACAGAATTATATAGGACAAATTGCAACAAGTTTTGCGTGTTCTTTAGTGTTAGCAGTTGTAAAAAGGCCATCATTAAAAATTTGTTTGTTTGCTGTGCTCTGACCATCTCAATTCTTTTTTTAGCCATGACTGATTGTTTGTTTTTATTCAGTTTCGCGGATACTGCTTATTCCGTCAGTTTTGCTCAGTCAGTTTTTTCTGCTGTTTTTATGCCACTTCCAGTTGGATATCCTTTTATAATACAAATTTATTTTGACTCTTTTGTCCCAGAAATTTGTACTTATGTAGATTTCATGTCATGTTTTTTGAGGCATAAAAAAGGATTGTTCAAGATTTTTATTATATTTGTTTTTATATACATAAATTGTTTTTCTGTTGTATAAAGATGTAAATATTTTTTCATTTAAGCTAACCATATGCAAGATTCAGCTAGGTCTATGCCAGATATGTTATCCACTTTACATAAAGACTTAAATTATTTACTTACTAATTAGCAAGTTTCACCAGTCCTGGTGGCCATGTGGTTGTCCGCCCCAGAAAGTCATGAAAAATGTATTGATATAGCTCCCTTGCTTAGTGTTCAAGGGTGGCTCCAGGACTGGCTTGTCCAGTCTCAGGATAATGTGACTGGGTGTGGTATGATACCACATGTCTACAGCATGATACTGCAGTATGGCAGCACTTTATCTGTCTCAAGTAGACATCGCCTCCAAATGACTGAAAAATGTTTGGTGGGACGTCGTAAAGCTCAATACATAACCCAGGTTTCAACCCAAACAAGTACTGTATTTAAATCTGCATCATTATATTTTCTGGGAGGTTTTGTATAGATCTGTTTTACACATTCATCTAATGCATTTGTGATGAGTAAAAAAGAAGATTCAAATAATTTTTTAAAATCGTTATCTCAAGGAAAATTTAATGTGATTCTTTGCTACAGAGGATGATCTTTTGATTCCTTTTGGATCCTCTCAGTCACAATGTCTGCCCGTTTCTCCAAATGTGATTTTAACGGAGACAGTATCATTATCCAATATGTCCTGGTCAATTTGTATCAAATTTGATGTGAAGTGGAAAAATGAGATGTTACTGTTAGATCTCACAGTTTCATAGTTGAAGATCGTTGGAAAATATTTTCTTCTGAATGTATTTGAAGACTTGTTGTCTAGATAAGTTTTGAAAGGTTCAAGAGGCCAGATGTATCAAATAGATGGCAGTAAGACAAAGTGTCAGAAATACATGATGCTTCTTGCATCATTGATAGCAGGTTTATCTTCATTTGTGTGTTTAATATTTCACTGGAACTTTACATCTGTTTGAAATGTTTTGAGAAATTGTGTTTCCTGGTTTTATTTTTGGGAGATCAAAGAAATGTTCTGGCTGTTATGTTGTTCCATTTTCTAAGATATATCTCTCTCGAAAGTATGAATAAATCAGAACATTTACATGAGAATTTGTGTTTTCATTTCTCCAAAAAAGGATCCAGGGTTTTCATTAATAAATGGTTGCTGATCAAAATCATTGGTTAAAATCCTTTAAGAATCTGTTGTTTTGGGGCAATATTTGAAATTTTGCATTGACCCCCCTGGCCAAATCTTTTTTTTTTAAATCAGTTGTTAAAATAATTAATGAAAACCTGTTAAAATAATTAATGAAAACCTGTTAAAATAATTAATGAAAACCCTGGGGATCTCTTTTTTTAACTAAACAAGGCGTGGGTGGAAGGGGCAAGGCAGTATTGTAATCATATTAGTCCTATCACATGCTCCGTCACCCGCTCAAATACAGATGATGACACTCAGTGAGACTTGGAACAGTTCTTCAGTGTCATATAAGGCAGAGTCGGATACCCACGGCTGCTTATTACATCTGTCAGCCGTGGGATACTTGGCTAGCACTTTATTGTTATAAGGATATTCATAAAGGTACGTCGACCAGTCAAAACGCTGCTTACATAAATGAGTACTTTCATTTGGAGATCTAAAATCTGTATGTCAGTGAAGGTTTGTCTAGATTAAGTGCCGTAAGTACTAGAGTTTCTATTGGTCCAAAATCCTCACTGCCTAGTGGGGATGCGAATAGTGGCGTGGCTTTTAAAATAATTGATAATGAGAAAATGCTAACTAATGGTCAGAAACCCACAAGCGATCATTCGGTTACTCCATACATGACCCTTACATGGTTTCTGACACTGCATATATAGTAGCTCTGGATGAATAGGCTAAGGTCAAGGAGACTGTTAATTGAAACAGCAGGTGGATTTTAAATGACCATTTTTAGCTCACCTGAGCACAAAGTGCTCAAGGTGAGCTTTTAGGATCGCCCTTCGTCCGGCGTCCGTCGTCGTGCGTCGTGCATCGTCAACAATTTGCTTTAAACGACATCTCCTCTGAAACTGCTGGACAGAATTTAATGAAACTTGGCAGGGATGATCCTTGGGTCAACCTCTACCAAAGTTGCTAAAATAAAGTTGATCCATGTAGAACTCTGGTTGCCATGGCAACAAAAAGAAAAATAATTTGAAAACTTTAAAAATCATCTTCTTCAAAACTACTGGCCACATTTTAAAATAAATTGGTACAGATGTTCCTTGGGTCAACCTCTACCAAAGTTGCTAAAATTATTCTGATCCGTAAAAAAACATGGCCGCCAGGGGCGGGGCTTATTTGCCTTATATGTATATAGAGAAACCTTTAAACAACATCTCCTCTGAAACCACTGGACAGAATTTGATTAAACTTGGCAGGGATGATCCTTGGGTCAACGTTCACAAAAGTTGCTAAAAAAAAAAAAAACTTTAAAAATCATCTTCTTCAAAACTACTGGCCAGATTTTAAAATAAATTGGTACAGATGTTCCTTGGGTCAACTTCTACCAAAGTTGCTAAAATAATTCCTATCCGTAAAAAAACATGGCCGCCAGGGGCGGGGCTTATTTGCCTTATATGTTTATAGAGAAACCTTTAAACAACATCTTCTCTGAAACCACTGGACAGAATTTGATTAAACTTGGCAGGGATGATCCTTGGGTCAACCTTCACAATAGTTGCTAAAATAAACTTGATCCATGTAGAACTCTGGTTGCCATGGCAACAACAAAAAAAAAAAAATGAAAACTTTAAAAATCATCTTCTTCAAAACTACTGGCCAGATTTTAAAATAATTTGGTACAGATGTTCCTTGGGTCAATCTATCTCAGGTGAGCGATTTAGGGCCATCATGGGCCTCTTGTTTAAATGATGCCAAGTGCAAAGGGGTTAAATAGTTTGGGGGAAAAAACTATTCTGTCCTAGAATAGAAAACTGCGGCCTAATTTTCTCTGTACAACAAAATTTAATATATGACCAAACATTTTCGAAAATAACCTATTCAAGTCATTATTATTCCAAAGACATAAAAAAGTAAAAGATTCCTTCCATTTGTACAGCTTACTGTTTGGCTAATCTGTTAATGGCGACAAAAAGAAAGATTCTATACATGCTAAGAGAAAGTAAAGAAATTGAGATACTTTTTCTGATTTCTTCTTCATCTGTAGAAGAACAAAATCCCAATTGTGTAATTGAAAATAATAGTTGAAATTAAGAAAAAAGACCAGAAATCGAAATGTTTATTAATGTGGGATTCAGAAAAGATGATTAAATAGCTTGTTGTACCCATCCATTTGAGTTTTAATGTGTATTTTTTTTTGGGGGTGGGTGAGTGGGTGGTATAGACGTTACTAATTGTTCCCTCACTTTAGATATTCCTTTTGACAGCAGCAAAAGCTTCAACATTGACCATCTGATTACATTTTGCAATCCTTTATATATATTTTTTTTTTTAAATGCATTAATATTGCTGTTTTTAGCTCACATGAGCACAACGTGCTCAAGGTGAGCTTTTCTGATCGCCTTTTGTCCGGCGTCCGTCGTCCGTCGTCCGTGCGTCCGTGCGTCCGTGCGTGCGTGCGTCCGGCGTCAACAATTGCTTCAAACAACATCTCCTCCTAAACGGCTTGGCCAATTTGAAAAATATTTTGCAGGAATGTTCCTTGGATGAAGCTCTACTAAAGTTGTATAAATGGTTCTGGTCCATCGCATAATTAGGTCACAGGAGCTAAAAATAGATTTTAGAAATGAAAATTTAAAAAATCTTCTTCTCTGAAACCACAAGGCCTAGCCTTTTGATTTTTGGTATGTAGCATGATCTTATGACTGTCTACCAGGATTGTACAAATTATGACCCTGGGGTCAAAATTGGCCCCGCCCCAGGGGTCACTTGATTTCACATAGGCTAATATAGGAAAAACTTGAAAAAATCTTCTTCTCCGAAACCACAAGGCCTAGCCTTTTGATTTTTGGTATGTAGCATCATCTTATGGGCCACTACCAAGATTGTACAAATCATAGCCCTATGGTGATAAATGACCCCGCACCAGGGGTCACTTGTTTTACATAGAGTTATATAGAAAAATCTTAAAAAATCTTCTTCTATGTATCCATAAGGCCTAGAGCTTAGATATTTGGTATGTAGCATCATCTTATGGGCCACTACCAAGATTGTACAAATCATAGCCCTATGGTGATAAATGACCCCGTACCAGGGGTCACTTGTTTTACATAGAGTTATATAGGAAAATCTTAAAAAATCTTCTTCTATGAATCCATAAGGCCTAGAGCTTAGATATTTGGTATGTAGCATCATCTTATGGGCCACTACCAAGATTGTACAAATCATAGCTTATGGTGATAAATGACCCCGCACCAGGGGTCACTTGTTTTACACAGAATTATATAGGAAAATTTAAAAAAATCTTCTTCCATGAATGCATAAGGCCTAGAGCTTAGATATTTGGTATGAAGCATCATCTTATGGGCCACTACCAAGATTGTACAAATCATAGCCCTATGGTGATAAATGACCCCCCACCAGGGGTCACTTGTTTTACACAGAGTTATATAGGAAAATCTTAAAAAATCTTCTTCTATGAATCCATAAGGCCTAGAGCTTAGATATTTGGTATGTAGCATCATCTTATGGGCCACTACCAAGATTGTACAAATCATAGCCCTATGGTGATAAATGACCCCACCCAGGGGTCACTGTTTTACATAGAGTTAAATAGGAAAATCTTAAAAAATCTTCTTCTATGAATCAATAAGGCCTAGAGCTAAGATTTTTGGTATGTAGTAGCATCTAATGGTTCATTACAAAGATTTTCAAAGTCTTGGCCCTACGGTGATAAATGACCCTGCACCCAAGTCTTCTCTGAAACCATATGTCCCATTGCTTAGATATTTGGTGTGTAGTATTGTCAGGGGTAAAATGTTTTAGATTAAGTTATATCAGAATCCTTGTCTGTTTAAAAACCTTGACATCATTTGAAGCAATGGTACTCAGGTGAGCGATTCAGGGCCATCATGGCCCTCTTGTTTGAAGATATACTTGTACATCACTGTCAGGAATAGCGTTAGTTATAAAAAGACAGTACAATGCATCAAGATATTTAATTTACAAAAAATGCACATCAAAGCGTGTGTTTCTAATCTTGTAGTGTCATGTGATTATTGTGTATATCGGTATTTTTTTTTTTTAAAGATGTAAGGTAGAATATTTGAATTTTATTGAAGTTAATCTGTATAGACATGATAATATACTGATGGACCATGAAACTACCTGCAGATAACTGGAGGAAGTGGACGCCAAAAATGCTTAATTGATTGATAACAAGTTTGCTTTTTCCTTTCTTGTAAACAATATGCAGATCTGTATGCTCAGATTCTATGGATGTTTGGATGATATGCAGTGTTGTAAAACTCCTTCATGACAAAGAACCTGTTAAGATTGCTATAGTTACTCTGGATGTTTCGAATCATTGAATGGCTGTCACCAGGGGTGTTCAAGTCCTCATCAGCACCCGGGTTCTGTCTGCGCCCGCCCCCTTTAACAAAGACGCCCAGTGAGGAGAGATGGCTTCTATTCATGTATCACAGAAACTGGATACTCTTGCCTCTTGCGCAATGCTCCATCATAAGTGCTGGCCCTTTTCAATGGCGATTTTCCAAAATGAAAGGGGTAGACCCAAGTATTTGTACCTAATGTGGAAAATAACAAAGGTGAAATTGGGCAGTGTGAAAAATTGATATTATTCAGGCCTCTTTGCGCAACCTTGTTAAAGCAGATCTGCCTGCAACAGATGGTATTAAGCTGGTATGAACTGTCTGTATGCAGAGGCTTGAAGAGTAACCAGACTGCAACCTCACATTGGAACCAGATGGAGACTGCAGACTATTGGCATGTGAAAACACATGTTGCAGACGGCTTGTCATATTAACCTACTTTTTTTCAGTATAGGTACAAATATCATGTATCATTTGAAAGAAAGTTATCATCTAAACAAAATTTGTGATAAATCGTAACCACCTGCTCCTTTAAGTTTGAAAATTTGGTTAAAAAAAAAGAGGAAACTTCTTAAAGTTTTTTGGGGGATTTCAAGTTTTTTGTACATCTGGTAATCTGTAGGCTCACAGTGACATAATATTCAAGGCCAGCGGTAGAAATGTACCTTGACGGGTTCAGTTGGTTTAGAATGAAACCGTAAAATGTTTGTGGTTAGTGTATAATTTGAATGGCACTCTAGCCTGTTACAAACACTAAGTTTATCATAAGCATAATGCATATCTGTGCCAGTCAGTAACATGTGCATTGTACCGTTAAGGACATATATTTATAAATAAGATTTTAGGGATGTAAATATTTACCTATGCCAGAAAAAATGGGCTTGATGTAAAACTGTGGTAAGTACATGTAAACTAGGAGTATCACTAGAACATGTAATTAGTGCCCCTGTATCCTATCTTAACCCTTTCCCTCATATAGACTCATTTTTGACGCACTCAATAGGTACCACATAAAGCCTGATCTGCAGAAAACCACAGTTAAACCTTAACAAATTTAATTGTAAAATCTTCATTTCCAGACCACTGAGGAGCAGCGAACAGCATAAAACCTAATCAGCCTGCGAGTAACTCGCAGGCTGATCTGGTTTTATGCTGTTCGCATAGGTCTTTTCATGGTTTCCTCTATGAGGGAAAGGGTTAAGTTATATTACAGTGGAAACTCCCTAATCCGGATACCGATGGTTTACCATATCTGGACACTGTTGCCTTGAATTTGAAGCTTTCTCAGTGGTTATAAATCAGTATGTGTAAAGAAAGTTGATTTTTGATGTAAGATAATCAAACATTTTATTTCGGAAAGTTGTCTCACCTCTGCAAGCAGATGATTGACACACATGTCAAACTACTGCCTCAGTTGCATCTGGTCAGTGATATGCACAAAGATAAAAGGTGACATGAAGATGAAGTCTTAATCTTTCCATTTTAGGAAATTTTAGTATGAAACTCAGAAATTTGGGGGAAAAAAAGTACACAAATTAAGTCAATTTAAGAAATTTAAATACACTGAAAATTATCAAGCTATTGTTTAACAGCTTATACAATGTGATTTACTCTCTTTCTTAATGATTAATGCTAAGAAACACATAAATTTGGGAAGTTTTTTCCTTTAGAGTGGGGAAAAACAATACAACCTTTTGGCACATTGAAATGTAGCCTAATATAGGCCTCAAATATATACACAAGAAAAGCCCTGAATATTATCATACAATCTTCTCGAATAACATCCACACAGTTTGAAGTCAATCATTATCAAATACAGAAAATCCATGTGGCTACAATATACTACACTTTTGTGAATTTCCTGAAGTAATGTGCAGTTGGTGATTACTATAAAATCCATATTTTGTTACATTTTAACTGAGCCAATTTATTTCATGTCCAAGCCTTGAAACTCCCTGGCAGCTTAAATCAAATAATTATATAGTTTCACTTAACCATTTACCATTAGAACACGATGTTTTACACTATGAACATATGTATACCACCAACAATACTTAAGTAACACTCAAACTCTTCTTAACCCTTTCCCTCATATAGACTCATTTTGACGCACTCAATAGGTACCACATAAAGCCTGATCTGCAGAAAACCACAGTTAAACCTTACCAAATTTAATTACAAAGTCCTTATTTCCAGACCATTGAGGAGCAGCAAACAGCATAAAACCTGATCAACCTGCGAGTTACTCGCAGGCTGATCTGGTTTTATGCTGTTCGCATAGGTCTTTTCATGGTGTCCTCTATGAGGGAAAGGGTTAATGTACTGTGAGTGTAGGACAAGATAAAATGCCCCTACTTCTGTGAAGCATAGATAAAGACTAAAGTTTCATCAAGTCCTCACAATGCATGATGACTAAGAGTTATGTTTTGGTACCCTTAAAGGAAAAAAAAATGTATTATAAAATTAGAGTGCTTTGAATAAATCTAAAGTCTAAATATTGGAATTTATTTCATTGTAATATTCTTTCTGTTCATCAGTTGAATTCCTGCCCTTATGCTGTGCAAATCTTAATTATGAAAAGGTTCAGATAATAAAAAACCTGAAGTAAAATTATACTTTACCAAAATCTGTAAATTGTAGTAAAGAAAGATTCATTTTTTTTTAGAAACAACACAAACAAGTGCAAAAAATATTTTTAGATCATTCCAGGACTTGTGTATTAATAGCTTAATGAAAGGACTCTATAAGTTTTGTAATGGGTGATTTCCAATTACCAAATCCTTTATCTAAATGTATGTTCAAGGTTTTAAGCCTTTCTCATTCATGGCTTGGTCAACTGCTCACAAACCATATTAATTGTATTCACTTGTGCAAACCAGGTCAACCATTGACTACCTGTTATCCCAGTGTAACTGTTTGATAGCCTGGAAGTGAATTTGTATTACACTGTACAGGAAAGCTGCATTATCTATCTATTTGAATTGTTGACAACTGGTAACCCTAGGAAATATTGGGTACTCTGTAGCTTTGTTTGTTGGCTGGCTCCAGACTCAAAGAAAATGTGGTTAGTAAAGCTAGATTCTTACTGAAGCAATCTAGGTGTGATCCAAGGCTGAATTGGCGTGTTCCTGGTTTCTTACCACATCAAAAACTGTGAAAAACACAAACCATGCTGCGCAGTGTGCTAATTAACTATCAGTTGGTTCCCAGGTGTGTGAGTTGTACTATACTTGACAATCTATTAACCTGTAGTATACTCACACAGCTGGTTCCCAGACATGTGAACCATTCCACACATCACAACCTGGTTCCTGTTTTTGTACAACCTGCTGTTGTTCATTCCATGAGCTGGTTCCCAGACATGTGAACTGTACTATACTCCATTCACTTGCTGGTTCCTTGACTTTTTGTGTCACCTGCTGTAAGCAGAGGCGACACATTCACTTTTCTGTTGTCTGTCTGTCTGTCCATCACACTTTTTCCATCACGCTTCAGCTGGTGACACATGTGTTTCAATGAACACTCTTGTTTACTGTATCATGCAGAATGATCTCTGATATGTGAGCTATACATCAGCTGGTTCCAAGGCTATACAGGACATTTATTTATTAAGTGGTCCCTTAACAATCTTGTAAACAATGTAACAAGCAAATTATCATTTGGAAAAGTTCAACTTTTGATCAGTTTCTGATCATGTTTATGCCATTATCAATTTTCAGTGAAAAGAAATTAAAAAAACCAACATGAACATTAGAGGTGGCATACTTTCAGTGTTTACCAAGGACATTGATATATCTGTGATTGTAATCAGTCGTGGTCGTGACGCAGTGCATTCCAGCCGCCAGTTCCGGGACAGGGGCGTGTGAACCGGACTGCACTGTACCTCCCCACAGTGTTATGATATACTGGTACGGCAGCAGTGGCATGCTGATATGTCAAGCCAACCTCAATTGTGCGCCAACTGGTGTCTGTCATTCTTGTCTGCTATCACACAAACACAGCTTCCCGTCTGACCCGGACTCACTGGGAACTCAGACAGTGAGAATTTAATGTTTATGAAAGACATGCAAAAGCTCAGTCTATGATGATGAGATAAAAGTTAACAAAGTTATTTTAATGTCATGATTTTCTGACTAGATTCGTTTTCCTATTTGTGCCATTTTATACCATGCTAAAGGAAAGAAGAGCCATACCAGAAACATTTTGAAGGTTTTACAATGTTACTCTTTCATCTGAGACCTTATAGACATGTATTGACACCAAGGTAAACAGATTAGACAGGTCCTTGAAGGAGCTGCCTGATTTGGGTCTCTTCTATTTGTAGAGTCTGCCCAGTTAAACACAGTTAAAATATTTATCATTTAAGGTTCAGTGAATTATTCTTTGAATATAATAATTTTTTACATGAATATTCATGAGGTAAAGGGTTAATTAATGTCATGGACGAGTAGCAAGTGGCATACACCTTGATCAGGTTGAATGACTCTTGCAGGCTGATCAGGTTTTATGCTGGTTACCGGTACATTAGGGATTTCCTTGATAATACAGAGGCATCTGAAGTCATCTGTCACAACTTTGTATTTAGATTTGATAAAGTTTTAAGACACTTTGAAAAGTTGGTTGTTTAGAGTGGCTGGGAAAAGTTAAGATGGGGTGTAGCTTTATTTTGTTGTTTTTTTTGTTGTTGTTTTTTTAATAATAATATTGTTCTTTGAAAGAGCTTTTCACAAAGTCAGTCCAGATTTGAACCTGGTGTTAGTTCTTCAATGTAAATGTGTTTTTACCAAAGCACTCTTACTATTCCCGCCCAGAAGTATGGATCAGCCAATGTCTGTGTATAAATACCACATTTTGTAATTAAGATACTAGGAAATTGTATAAGCTTATAAGCTCGAGAAATATGCATAAACCTTACAAACAAATGTGTAATTCATTATGGAAGTAGTACTTTAATTGATATAAATGGTGTTAGTCACTTATGAGATTAAGGTTTAGGAATGGAACGTGAAAAATGAGAACCAATGCCTGCAGAGCCGACCGCAAAACAACTGAAGCAATCTGACTAGTAGCTGTTACGCGAGTAAACAATAAAAGGCAACAGCCTGTGACCTATTTCTCACGCAGGTCTGTAATAACTGACCTAGATATCTGTATCGATGAAACAATCAGCAAACAGTTGTGAACTGCTCTTGTCTGAGAGATTTGGTTTTGTTTTTTCCAAATGATAGACACTTCTAAAAAAAGTGATTTTAGCCGCGTGTTTTAATCGGTAACATTAATTTAATAGTTTTATCTCTTGTGATCTGTCTATGTGATAAAGCGCTAGAAATAGTCTGCGATATTTTTATAGTAAACAGCCGTGTGAGCTAACCAGACAGTTAGTTTGTTACACAGACGAGACGTCAGTGTTGCGCATGAGTATTGTGAAAAGTGGTTCGCTTCGTCTCTTGACCTAGTTTTGTATTGAATAAATGGTTGGGAATTCCCCATTCACAGCGCTTCAGTAAGTGTATCGGAAATCCCAGCCTACTTATAGATAGTAGAATCAGGAAGTTGTCCGCAAACAGTATCATGTCTGCATTTAGAAACAGAAAAGGGTTATTGACTTATGACTCAGAATATTGGATCCAGAAGATTTTATTTTTTTTTGGCACACAGAATGCAATATTTTAAATATTTATTACAAAGCCATGTAAATATACACTAAGCTATGACACCTTAAAACCAGTCAAGTTTTTTTGTGTTCAGGTCATATTGGGGTTATATGCTGTACGCTTATTGTTACGCCATCGCAATGTGAAAGGATATAGTGTTACCCACTACAGAATTTATGTAAATTACACAATTTACCCCTGGATGAGAGTTGGCTACCTTTAATCCCGTTTCTGATTTTCCCACAACCTTTCTGAAGTTAATGGGGCTGTAGTGCACAATTTCCATTTTATGGTAGTTACTTTATTTATCAATAGTCGATGGGACGGGTCCCTGTCTACTAACCAGACATTATAATTGCATGGTGGGTCTAGGATGTTTTGACGGGAGAGTTGCTCAAAGATAGACACAGATGTGCACGACTGTAACATTTTCTGTTTCGAGTAGACGGGAGACACTGAGCTGGGTTATTCTGTTTTATCATGAAAAGGTTGAAGTGCTGTTCACTTTTTTGCTTATGAGACATTCAGTCGTGCGATGATGCAATATTTGCTATTAAGTCGTCTCGACCAAGATTTTTTTTCCTTATCATTTCAGACATGCTTTTTAGTGTATGTTATATTTAGTGTTGATATTTGATGCGGCCAGTTTGTGGTGTGTAAGGGTGTGTGTACTGAAGACTTAACCTGTGAGATTCTCATGGATTTTGGGATTATTGTTTCCATGGATTAAGATTAGTGTATCAACCTTCCATCCAGGGATTATGGATTATCTTGTGTTTATTATCAGGTCTTGAAGATAGGGCATAATAATACATTGAAGGTTGAAGGAAAAAGGATAAGTGTGCATTCATATAGATGAAGTCATGTGAGTCACCTGATCCTGGATGGACAAGTGTCAATTGTGTGCTGACAGAAATGTGGATATAGAAAGATTTATGCATTTATGTCCAGTAATCTCCGTGTAGTTCTGTTCAGGATAATCATATTTAGTGGATCATTTTTTTATTGGACGAATTTTGATTAGAAAAATTGAGTGGTGTTGTGTGATTGATTCATCGGTATTAAAAATGTGGAGTATATAATGTTAATGTTAAAATAAAAGGTTTGGATATTGTGAAATTTAATATGAATTTCAGTTTTTGGATAATGGCAATAGACAGATCAGTGACTTAAGTGGTTGGAGCTGTAGGTAGCAGCTCTTGAGGAGTGTATGTTGAAGAAGCATCTAAGGAATTAATTGCACCAATTCATGCAGATACCCGGCTTTTGAATAGGATTCTCACCTGGATGATTGTAAAACTGAGGGATCATCCCGGTGTATACATTTGTTAGACAGCTATAAAACTTGACACTTAAGGAGAGAAAGATGTCTCAAGTCCTGCACAGGGGAGGATGATTTGTGTAATATCTCATTTCAATCTATTTTTAACTCCTTACTTTACTATTACTGTCTTAAAAGTATAAAACTAGGTCATCTAGTCTGGCCAGACTGTTATTAGTACAGTCAGATGCTTTCACTCAAAATATTATCTGCTAAATGGATTAATATTGACAAGGATCATTCATATTCGTTCCCAGGAATACTGGAGTCTCATGTTTAGAATGGAAAATAATCCTCTCTTATAATATTTATAATGTCAATGTCTGATCATGAACTAACCATTCATAAAAGGGACCTCTAATATAGATATACAGGTAACTGTTCATACCTACTTGAAAATATTTCCAAAATCACAGGAGTCTTTGAACACTGTTTGCTGCGGATTTAATCCTTTAACTCTGAATATTCTGTTTTCATATACACATTAATGACTTGGTGAATTAATTGACCATACTTTAAATGTTTTTGAAATAAAGGATTTTTCTTTGCCATGCAGACTGTGTAGAATTTGAACCTTAATATTGTATGAGCAAACAGAGTAGACCCTGATCAGACTGCTTCCTGGAGGGAACATCTATAAGGGGTAAAGGGATATAGACCATTTTAAAATCATATCAGCCTAGAAACTCAGTAATTTTTGGTCAGCTCTGTTTGCCAATGCATCAAAATGAGTCTATATAAAGTAAAGTGTTAAAACTTTTTCCTAGTTTGCTTGTTTCATTGAGTTTTTTCAGTTGTTTGATATTAGATTGTTTTTCTATATCTACAGATCAAGAAAGACAAGGAGAGAAATTTCAGACTAAAAATTGATGAGATTTAAAAAAAAAAAAAAATCACTCTTCCATCAACTATGTACCATTAAACATTCTCTATAATTGTCAATTTATATTAGCAAAATTAGTCACAAGTCCAAGACATTGTGTATTATTAGGTCATCGGGCTTTGCATTATTGAAAATATTTAAGTATATTTTTAGGCTGAAGTTTGAATATCATCATCAAATCCCTATTGAAACTAATGGGCATAGTTTGAGTCTTGAGTATAAATCCATACTTAACCCTTTCCCTCATAGAGGATACCATGAAAAGACCTATGCGAACAGCATAAAACCAGATCAGCCTGCGAGTAACTCGCAGGCTGATCAGGTTTTATGCTGTTCGCTGCTCCTCAGTGGTCTGGTAATGAGGATTTTACAATTAAATTTGGTAAGGTTTGAGTTTGGCTTTCTGCAGATCAGGCTTTATGTGATACCTACTGAGTGCGTCAAAATGAGTCTATATGAGGGAAAGGGTTAAGTATCATACTTATTTTTGAGAACACTGGGCCAGGTTTAGGCTAAACTAAATTGGCATGTATGTTGAGTATAAACATTTGGCAGAATATATCTACTTGAATGCAAGAAAAGTAAAAAAATGGCTGACTTTCAATTTTTTAAGTGTTCCAAGTAAATTTATATCAAACTTTCATTCCATGACAACACTAAGACAACCTGGATTGGATAAGATACATAAAGCCTGAACAACCTGTGTTAATAGGATTTACACTTTCTGGCAAATTTATTGAGTACAAATGAAAGATCTTTTGCCAGACCAGGCCCCGTGTTCTCGTAAATAAAAATGGTACTTCAGTAAAATTTTCATACTTATACTCAAACTATGCCCATTAGTTTCAATAGGGATTTGAGTATGATACTCAAATTTGAGCATGAGAAAATACTTCAGTATTTTCAAGAACACAGGGCCATATCTACTTGATGTGCCAGATCATTGGCAAAATGGCTGACCTGATTATTCCAAGTAAATTAAGCTACAGGGTGACAGAAAGGCTGTACATTTGTGTAATTTTAAATGACCTTAATTTATATACGATTATTTTCAAATTAATGGGTAACAAAATCCACTTAAAATCTGGTATGAATTTGCACAGCTTTGATGAAAAGTCAATAGTTGGTCAATATTTTATGATACAATTTAGGTTGCATGACTAGTTTTTATTATGAGAACTAAGTTATGAAAGTGAAATGATGAAACATTGAAACACACGATTAAAAACAAGATGATTGGATGTCACCTGGGTTTTAATACACACATACTTTTGAAAGTGAAGGGTATTAAACTCAATTGACCTAAATAGCTTATCTATCAAACCTGTACCTCATGAGCAAATGCAGATAATTTATGTAAAAGGTTAAGTCTTATTATATGTAAACAGGGTTTATGCCTATCAGTACTTTTGAGATGAATAGCCAACTTGAATAGATGTTAGCAACACGGTTATGATGAGATCAGTACTATAAGCCACATAGCAACACGGATTATGATGAGTTCAGTACTATAAGCCACATAGCAACACGGGTTATGATGAGTTCAGTACTATAAGCAACATAGCAACATGGATTATGATAAGTTCAGTACTATTAGCACATAGCAACATGGGTTATGATGAGTTCAGTACTATAAGCCACATAGAACAGGGTAGAGTTCAGTACTATTAGCAACATAGCAACACGGGTTATGATGAGTTCAGTACTATTAGCAACATAGCAACATGGGTTATGATGAGTTCAGTACTATTAGCAACATGGGTTATGATGAGTTCAGTACTATTAGCAACATAGCAACACGGGTTATGATGAGTTCAGTACTATTAGCAACATGGGTTATGATGAGTTCAGTACTACTAGCAACATAGCAACACGGGTAATGATGAGTTCAGTACTATTAGCAACGTAGCAACACGGGTAATGATGAGTTCAGTACTATTAGCAACATAGCAACATGGGTTATGATGAGTTCAGTACTATTAGCCACATAGAAACATGGGTTATGATGAGTTCAGTACTATTAGCAACATAGCAACATGGGTTATGATGAGTTCAGTACTATTAGCAACATAGAAACATGGGTTATGATGAGTTCAGTACTATTAGCAACATAGCAACATGGGTTATGATGAGTGCAGTACTATTAGCAACATAGCAACATGGGTTATGATGAGTTCAGTACTATTAGCAACATAGCAACATGGGTTATGATGAGTTCAGTACTATTAGCAACATAGCAACACGGGTAATGATGAGTTCAGTACTATTAGCAACATAGCAACATGGGTTATGATGAGTTCAGTACTATTAGCAACATAGCAACATGGGTTATGATGAGTTCAGTACTATTAGCAACATAGCAACATGGGTTATGATGAGTGCAGTACTATTAGCAACATAGCAACATGGGTTATGATGAGTTCAGTACTATTAGCAACATAGCAACACGGGTAATGATGAGTTCAGTACTATTAGCAACATAGCAACATGGGTTATGATGAGTTCAGTACTATTAGCAACATGGATTATGATGGGCTTAGTACTATTAGCAACATAGCAACATTGATGAGGCTACACAGATTATTATAAATTCAGACATTATTGCATTATGCTGTTTTATTTGCAACATGGTTTGATATAATTTATCCTTTTACTATAGATAAAAATGGCTCATGATTAATATTGTTCAGCTATTGCAACATGGGCTAATGATAAATATTGTTCAGCTATATAGCAACATGGCTAATGATAAATATTGTTCAGCTATATGCAACATGGCTAATGATAAATATTGTTCAGCTATATGCAACATGGCTAATGATAAATACAACCCAGCTATATCTAATGAGAACTACAAGCCCAGCTATATCTAATGAGAAATACAAGCCCAGCTATATGCAACATAGCTAATGACGAAGACAACCCCAGCTATATGCAACATAT
The DNA here is from genome assembly GCA_021229015.1 of Solen grandis. Taxonomy (NCBI): domain Eukaryota; kingdom Metazoa; phylum Mollusca; class Bivalvia; order Adapedonta; family Solenidae; genus Solen; species Solen grandis. The sequence goes on along the minus strand of CM037778.1, from coordinate 64,132,812 downwards.
AAACTGCAGAATGGGTAAAATGCAAGCTGTTCAATTCCAGCTATACGCAATAGGCAAATGAAAAATATAATCCCATCTATATGCTACATGGATAATAATGCAACATGGCTAATGATAAATCCTTGCTATAATAACATGGATTTTAAATACATTCCTTTAAGCTATATAAATTACTTATATAAAACACATGCACAAAATCGTAGAAGCATGGATTTTTGATACAGTCCTGCTAGGATTATGATAAATATAATCCTTAATTTGTTAGCAGCATGAATCATGATAAAATACAGTCCTGTTCCGTTAGCATCATAGATTGAGACAGACGCAGTCCTAGGAAGAAGACAAACCACAAGAGAATGGCCCATGTCTGGGACATAACTTTCACTGACTGGCCTTGTGTTCATTGTGTGTAAGGCGACTGTATCACCAAATTAGCATTTAAACAAGCTATTCAATAGAGGACTCATTCAAACAGTTTGATAGCACTAAGCATGAGTATAAGCCAGCCCTGATGTGTGTCTCGAGGTTTTGAAAATTTCCAATTATTTGTGTTCTCCATTTTATCCAGATGGATGGCAACATATTGATTTTACGGCCTTCAATTAACAGGCAAGGTGCCCCATACTTTCTTCTGTGGGAACTATTCCAGATTTGCAGGTTTTATTGATTTATAGACTTGACTCAGTAATGTAGCAGTACCTGAGATCTTGTTATCATGGAAATGGTGTGTTTTTATGGTCTTTGTTCAGTTTTTCTTAGACTTGAAATAAGGATAGATTACAGGCTTCTTTGGTTTCATGACAAAGATTCTGAATTGAAGCATATAATAGCATCAATATTTTACACTGCAGATATGGTCTGTCAAAAAAGGAAGTGTGTATGGCATTTTATTGTGAAACTCTGTAATCTGTTGACCACTAGTTATACATTTTTCAGTACAGAATAAAATAAACTAATCCAGTACTGATGTGAACCAAATATAAGCATTTATTTTGATACCAAATATGAGTTTGTGTACATAATGCTTAATGCAGTTGCATTGTTGTCTAAATCCTGTGCACTCTTCCTTTTTTTTCGACTTGAGTGAATTAAAAAAACAACAAAAAAACAAAAACAGTCTGGTAACCGTGTGGTTAGAGTATCCAGCCTTGAATCAGGAGGTTGTGGGTACAATCCGGCTGCAACATAAGCGGTACTGGTATAACTCCCTTGTTGACCCTCAGCTTTTAAGGGTAGTTCCAGGGCAGGTTGGCCAGATGTCCAGATAATATTACTGCAAGCCACATGTCTATGATGTGATACTGCAGTGTAACAGCTTTATACTTGTCTCAAGTAGACATAGTCTTCACATGACTGAAATACTGTTGTTGGGATTTTAAACCCAACAAAAAAGGAAAAAAATACTGGTAATAGATGTTACATTTGGTGAATAATTGTTGCTTGTTTTTGCTGATTCATATTTTCCGTGCGACATGCATCCATAAGATAAAAATAGATGCTTAGTCAAGAGTTGGGATAAAGTGGCCACATCCTTGATTTTAATTTGCTTGTGTATGTGCCCCATTCACTTTTTAGAGATAGCGTGTCATTTTGACAGGCTGAAGTTAATAAAACGATATTTATTTCCATATTGTTATTTTTATAGTGGTAAATAACTTACTTGGACATTTTCTGCAGCTGTTTGGATAAGTTGAGTTGTTGTTATATATGGTCTCTTGTTTTTGGTATGAGGATACAGACTTGAAACATCGCGTCTTTTTCAAACTGTCGGTGCTATGTGCTCAGCATATGAAGGGTTGTACATGGGCCTTGTTCTGTTGTAGGATAATGTGTTTAAATGTGGTATCATACCAAAGTTTACAGTGTGGGCATCTTGGTTCAGTGGAAGCATATATGATTGCAGATCCATCGATTGTGTTGACCATCCCAGGCACAAAGTACTGGTCCAACCCTAGAAATGTCAAGAGAGATAATGGTGAATTGTATTGCTTTCCAGTCCAGTAAGGTGGTTAAAGAAATGGGGTTAAGTTTAAACTACAAAATGATACCATAGGGAGGTAGTACTACTAGTACATCTCACCATAGGGAGGTAGTACTACTAGTATATCTCACCATAGGGAGGTAGTACTACTAGTATATCTCACCATAGGGAGGTAGTACTACTAGTATATCTCACCATAGGGAGGTAGTACTACTAGTATATCTCACCATAGGGAGGTACTACTACTAGTATATCTCACCATAGGGAGGTAGTACTACTAGTATATCTCACCATAGGGAGGTAGTACTACTAGTATATCTCACCATAGGGAGGTACTACTACTAGTATATCTCACCATAGGGAGGTATTACTACTACTAGTATATCTCACCATAGGGAGGTACTACTACTAGTATATCTCACCATAGGGAGGTAGTTCTACTAGTGTATCTCACCATAGGGAGGCAGTACTACTAGTATATCTCACCATAGGGAGGTCTACTAGTATCTCACCATAGGAGTAGTCTACTAGTATATCTCACCATAGGGAGGAGTACTACTAGTATATCTCACCATAGGAGGTGTACTACTATTATCCACCATAGGGAGGTAGTACTACTAGTATATCTCACCATAGGGAGGTAGTACTACTAGTATATCTCACCATAGGGAGGTAGTACTACTAGTATATCTCACCATAGGGAGGTAGTACTACTAGTACATCTCACCATAGGGAGCTAGTACTACTAGTATATCTCACCATAGGGAGGTAGTACTACTAGTATATCTGCATATGTCTGATAATTATTGTCTAGACATTTATGCAAATTTTACAAATGAATTGCAAATATTATTGATGGAATGTAAAATTTTATTCAACGCAAAAAAAAAAAAATCCCTTTTGAATTATTGCTCAGCACCACCTTGCAGAAAAATATGGCAAGGCACGTTTCATACTGCATGCACTGCTGGTTGCTTCATAAGCACTGCTAAGTTGCATGTCATCAGATATTTAATTACTTGCTATCAGCTATGATCAAGATAAGATATGCATAAGATATGCATCTAGAGAGAGTGATAGATATAAAGATAGCATCGTGAAAGTATGTCGCACATGGCCCAAGAGGTAAAGCGTCAAACTGGGTGAGTGCAGTCACACTTTTTGTACCACTGTGTCATTTGGTCTTTTTCAACGCTTTATTCTCCATGAACATGTTTTTCTTTAATGCAGTTATATGCTAGTGAAATACCTGGCACCATATCCTCCAAATATACAAATTGTACTTACAAAAAGATTTTCTGTCTCAAAACTGAAAGTGGCACTGAGATTCTATAGGTATTTGGGTATGACATTTGAGATTGAGTTTGTTATATTATTAATTTTTTTTTTTTTTGAGGATTTTAGACCAGATGAAATAGCTGGTGAATCCAGGTCAGAACAGGTTTAAAGTGATATTGCTGAAGCTTAAAGCTAGTGACACCAACTTATTTACTTTGATGTTGATTGGGAAACAATTTCTTACAACTTATACTAATCCCTCTTGACAGTTCCTGGGTTGGACCAGTACTTTGTACCTGTGATGGCCATGAGAGATTGTTGTCCCCAGTGGGGTTCAAACCCACTACTTCTGGATCCACAGTCATGGATGTTATCACATGACTATGCACCAGCAGTGTACATATGGAAAATTATGTCTTAAATTTTCCTGTCCCATTGTTGCTTAAGGAATGAAATTTAAGCTTACCAGAATGAATAACAAAAGTTGGGTTTCATTCTATCAAAATTACTGAAAGTAATTTTCAAAAATAATTTGACTGGTTATTTCTTTTTAAAAGCATGCAGTGTTTATGAAAAAAGATAAAAGCTCTAAAGTTGTTTGATAATGCAGATTGAACAATTAAAATAATTGGACCCTAATCAAAACCAGGTTGAGTCCCATAGAATCTTAGAATTTTTATCTTGATGTGAAAACCCTGGTGATGATAGATAGTCACATAAATTACTGTGGACAATATAAAATTTTATGTTTTTTTCTTCTTCAAACTAATTTTCAAATCAAGGAAAGACGCAGATTCCTTGGGACGTAATTAATGTCTAACAAAATGTTACATTGTCCCAATGTTGTGACACTGTTGGGTGCATTTCGATAAAATTTGAATAAGACTGCAGAAGGTAGGTGATGTTGCAGCCTCCTGTAGCTGAACCAGCGTCATCCATAAGCGTAACAATTCAGACTGGGTTACAATCTTTTTATGAGTTTGCAGTTTAGCCTTGGCAAGGTCTGCTTGTTGATTGATATAGGCAGACTGTGTAGATTGCACCTGCTGATAATAGCTGCACGGGATGTCTGTGCCTCCAGTCAGATGGCACGTCTAATGATCTATGCAGCATATGCAAAGTATTGCCCGTATATTTATGTTGGATACATTATTATTTATTTGGAAGTTTTGATTTTATAGCCCCTTGTCTGTGCTATGGTTTTATAGCAAACCAGGTCATATTAAGATGTGTTAGTGCATGGCAAATGAACACCTGTTGGCATTGTCTATACAAATGGTAATAGGATGATATAAAAATAATTGTGGTAATATTTAAAAGTTATTACCTTGTGCTAAAATATCCTTGCACTGTCTTGGATTTTATAATATATATTTTTCTTGCATCATTTTAGGGGCATTGAAAAGTCAGATCATAATAAGAAAGAAATTCTGAAAAAAAGTTTACAGATTGATATTCTGATAAACATGGATCAGTAGTGCACTTTATAAACCCTGATCAGGTGGCAAGTTATTGCTTGCAGTTGCTCACTCAGACTTCTGCACCCCAGTTTAATCGTAGCATATAGTTTGCAAGCAGGGAACATACTTGCAGCCATTGACACTAGTGAGTGACTGCTGACAATAACAGAACACTTTGCTGGACTATACTTGATTTTTTTTTTTGACAACTTAAGTTATTATGGTTAAAAAGAAACTGAAGTTATAATGAAATGTTATTTTTTTCTTTTCATGTTAAAAGAGTGATAATACTTGATGATATTGTTCACAGAATGTCATTTATTAGAAATGAACTAATGATGACATCATCAAGATTGTAAATGGTTCTTTAAGAAAAAAAAGTGAGATCTTATCTTGTTGTAAAAGAAGAAATTTCAATGGATAGGCATGTTAGCTTTACATTATTTCTAATCAATCTCTTGCAGCCATTATACATAAAGCAATTTTATTGTTAAAGATTTTAAATGTGTAATTTATTCACCCAGGATCTTTTTCTTCTGTTTTAGATATACCCTTAGGAAATAATGCATGGAGCTGCTCGGCCCTTCTTGCCAAGTTGGCCTGGTCTTGGGCCCAATGACCCCTACACACCACAGCATGGAGAGCCGGGAGCCAAACTGCACCAGGGCATCATGGCTCCCTTGCCCCACACAAACCTCCTGGGTTACACAGGCAATGGACCCAGCCCTTCCCAGCCGGCATGGCACCCGGCCTTTGGTGGGGCAGATAGCTCTATGCACAGGATAAACGGATATTTGGGTAACAAGCCAGATTTTCTGAGTGCAGGGTTTGGAGGGATGGAAACTCATCCACCATCTTTCTCCCATGGTTTCCTGTCGGAACAAGGGGCTCTCAAGCAGAAGCTTGACAGTGCTACAAGCCTTTTCGCAACCTACAAGGCCGATGAGATGTTCAGACAGGATAAGTCAATTCCACAGTCATATCCTAATGGCATCAAGTTGAACGGATGTGCCACCACATTGTCATCCGCAACTGGAAGTGGTAACAGTAACCATGGGATAGACAAGTTGATAGCTCCAAGCACACCTAGACACGACAGCTATATGAAGGATCTTGGCTACTTGAACACACAACCTCCAGGTGCCAAGGGACTGGAGTCACCACATGCGCATGGCCATCTACCTACCATGGATGCCATGAGTGCAGCCAAGTATTTGGACAGTGTATTTAACGATAAGTCTCATGATGGGAATGTAACATCGGTGCAAAATATGTCGAACCCACAAGCAAGTTCAGCCGCATATAGTATCAATTCTACCTCAGTACATCCCCCATCTGTATCCAGCAAGCATGGTGTCATTCCATACTTCTCAGAAACAAAGGAATCATACCTTGGAGCGACTGCACAATCCTTTGCAAAGGGTAACACACTTGTTAAAGACCAGGCCAACAAGATTGCAGCAGAGATTATCCAGGAAGCAAGCAATACAATGACGAAAAATGTTAATAATTCGCAGGAGAAAAACTTGTCGCCATTTTCAAGCATATCAGACACAAGTTCAAGGCAGCATAAACCTCAAATTCAGGCAAATGCAAATAAGCAATGGCACAACTTTAGTTTTTCTGGGATTGAGACGCAAAAGAGTGACCAGAATTTGGATTTGAAGTCCCCTGTTGAGTTCCAGTTTGATAACTCTTCAAATTTTTTTCCCCACTCAGGCAGCCAACAGGAGCTGACAGCAGTAGGCCAAACTCGACTAAAAGTTCTCACTCTTTAGATTTAAAGTCGCCAGTTGACTTCAGGGCAGAAAACCTCATGCACACATGGCATGCAAGGCAATCATCAACCCCTTCGAGTCGCCCAGGATCCAATAAAAGTGCACACTCTCTTGGACTAAAGTCTCCTGTGGATTCCACACCAGAGAATTTCTTCCAGACCTGGCCACAAAGACAGGTTTTGCCTCCAGAACCAGGTAGGACCGACCCAAAAACTGGACCAGGAATGTTTAGCCCAATGATACCGGGTGGGGATTTCAAGTACAACATGCAGCAGCCACAGCCACAGCCCATGGAACACTTGACAGCTGCCTTGCCCCCTCAGATTGAGGCCCCACCCCCTCCATACCATGGTAATCATCAGAAAGTCATTGTCCAAAAGAAAAAGTCTTCTAAACAGTCAAAACAAGGGTCTGGACAAAATGAGAAACCTGCAAAGAAATCTGTTCAGTCAGATGCTGTTGACCTGAATGCATTGGTTAACAGACCTGCCAAGCGAGGTAGCACAAATAATCCAAGTGACA
>CM037778.1:64075693-64125693 GCA_021229015.1 Solen grandis | reverse complement strand
ATCCAGTTATAAATAATCTGGTGGATGAGAAAGTGCAACAAATACTAGCAGCATGTAGGCAGAGAGGGAATACATTTACCAATCAGGAAAACCCTCCTCCTTATAGTCAGGCTGGACCTGTCAGAGACCTGTCCACCAATGCTCAAATATCATCAAAACCATTTGAAGGACAACAAAATCAACAGCAGCAGAGCCAAGCAGTATTCAAGAATGGTCCAGACACTGTTGGAGATGCTTCTAAGAAGGAGAAAATAGTCCAAGGCAGCAGTACTGGCCATGAATTGTGGAGACATTTTGAAAGTTCAAACTCTAATGAAGTCTCTGCAAAGGGTCCAAGTGGGCAAAACCAGAAACCTGGTGATAGGCACATACAGGGTCTAAACCCATTTTTGAACTTTCAAACTCCTCCACAGAGTCACAACAATGGGTTTCCTGGTGCAGAATTGAGTGGCTTTAGAGGAAGAGAGTATGATGTAGCACCTCCTAACATAGCTCTTCAGAACCAACCCACTGAGATGCAGAAAATAAAAGAAGATCTAATGAATAGTTCTCAACATTTACAGGGAAATGCTCCACAAAGAAAGTCTGTTGATGGTAGGAAGACTCCAAACTGTTGTGGCAACTGTAAACAACTTGGGGTGGAGTATTCACCAAACTGTCAAAATCGTAAGCATAAATACATGATGCAAGAGGAGATGCAGAAGAAAGTATATGGAGAAAGAACTGGTGTAAGTCAGGATTTATTTTCCGCAAATTTGCAACACAGTAATAAAGCAAATAATCATCAGCAGCCTCCTTTGCCTCATTTTCAATTGAAACAGAATGGTGGGCATAATCAGCCAAATTACTTGAAGTCAATTGAATTAGATCAGAAGCAGCCATTCTCTGATCCTTACAGCTTTCCGGATGATATAAAAGAATCTGTTCCCAGTGCTTGGAATGCTAATAAGAAAGTGGTTGGTGATGTTTATAATTTCTCCGACAATGTTGATGCTACTAAAACAGAATTTGAAATAGAAAAGAAAGGGTTTAAGAGTAATAATATAGCAGATGGAAAACTCAATGCACCACCTAAAGTACAAGGGAATAAAAAATTTGGAAATAAACACTTAGGTATGAAATCAACAATGCCCTTTTTCAAGAAGTCATTCAAATATCATAATACGAAAATGAAGCCATTAACTAAAAAGAAACCAATTTCTGTGATTGCAAAAGGAAAAAAGAAGAAATCTGTGTCTAAAAAGGACGACTATGATGATTTTGCTGATAAACTTATGAAAAACCTTGGATTTCCACCTTTGACTAAATCAGATCTCATTACTAAAAGAAACAAAGGTATTCCTGAACATTTTCTGAAAAGTACTTTTACAAAAGATGTGTTGAAACTTGAAAGTCATAATAGAAAAGATGAGATACCAGTGTCAAACTCACTTGTAACGGAAAGTGTAACAACCACATCAACATCTGCATCGACTGAGCAATCATTCCTCATAAGTTCATCTGTAAGTTCATCTATGAGTGTATCAGGAGAGCCACAGAAATGTACATCCGTCTCATCAGGGAACCTGAAAACGGAAATGGTCACAAATAAAGTTATTTCCATGGAAAAAGATTCTCATGATTTAACACATTTGAGACGGACAAAAAGCTTGGAATGTTTACTTATACCTGAAGTGAAAAGTGAACAGAAAAGATCAAATTCATTTTCTTGTGCAGTAAATGGGTTTAGAAAGCCGACTGATGAGTGTGGTGTGTCATTCAAACTGGACAAGGAGGCAGCAGAGAGATTGAGGCCTGAGCAAGTATCAGTGTTGACATCCCAGATAAATGACCTGAAGCGAATGATGACCGGAGAAGTGGACCACTTAGCTACCAATACTGTCATCGATGTGCCAAACTGCGGCTGTCTCGGACCAGATGGTGAGTCGCATTTTTTTTATAATTTGATCATTTAAGCAAATATCTGATCTTCTGTTTTCTCAATATTTCTTAACTGTTTGCATTTGGTAGTAACTTAATTATGTTTACTATCTATCTCTCTATGCCTTAGTGCCAAACATGTTAACAAATGTCCGCATGTTTCAATGAAAAATGAAACATATGTTTATCTAAAATTTCATCTTAATATGTATTTGGAGAAACTCAGGAAGTTAAACTGTCTCATAAGTACATCCAGGCCTTTTTTATCCCATGAGTTTGGAAAAAAAACATAAAATTCTTGAGTTTGGGAATAGAAAATTCCTGAGGTAAATAGAAAATTTTGAGAAAACTGCATAAATCTTAATCCCAGGTCACAAGTAACATTTTTGATACGTTATTTTAAAATATTGCTTGTTTTCACAATTTTTGTAAGATGAAATAGAAAGATAGTTCCTAAAACTGATATCCACTCTTAAAGTAGGTCCAGGTATTTGTATGTGTAAACTAGGAAGTTAAGAAGGAGCCTTGATTAGTTTTATATGGTTGTCATTTATGTAAATGAAAATTCCTGCCTTTGATTAGTTTTGCTAATTAAATTGGGAGAAACTGAACACCAAGACAGTGACTTTTTTAAAAGTTTGTATTACAACAGTTGTTTGTATTACAGCAGTAGTTTCCAGTTGTGTGTGGTAGGTTGGTGGTTCTATCTATAGGTCCTTCAGGGTTGTCCTCCATTTGTAACGAGCTACATCATATTACTGAATACTGATTTGACTGATTTACTGTCAAAACAATCAATGTTTACCCTTTTATACCTCATGTAGGCATGATTTGGTATCGTGGGAAACAGAGCATATCCAGATCGGACAGTTCTTCAGGAAGGGCCATCTTTCTAGCTTCTAAAATGAAATTATATAGCTATTCTTGTACTTTATATAGACACATAGGATGCATAGGCAAACAGGGGAGACCTAGATCAGGCAGCTGTACAAAACCGTGAATAGTTTATTTTTCTATTAATAGATTTTGGATTTCATTTTTGTTTTGTTTTTTAGCTCACCTGAGCACAAGGTGTTCATGGTGAGCTATTGTGGTTGCCTTTTGTCCGTCGTCCGTGTGTGCGTCCGTCAATGTGTGTGTGCGTCTGGCATCAACAATTTTCTTTAAACGACATCTCCTCTGAAACCATTGGGCCAAATTGATAAAATTTGCCTGTGATGTTCCTTGCATGAAGCTCTACCAAAGTTGTTCAAGTGGTTCCGGTCCATTGCATATCTGGGTCACAGGAGCTAAAAAATAGATTTTTAAATGAAATCTTTAAAAATATTCTTCCCCGAAACCACAAGGCCTAGAGCTTAGATATTTGGTGTGTGGCATTGTCTTATGAACCTCTACCAAGATTGTACAAATCATGACACTGGGATCAAAATTGGCCCCACCTCAGGGGTCACTTTAGTGTACATAGGCTTATATAGGAAAATCTAGAAAAATCTTCTTGTCAGAAACCACAAGGTCTGGAGTTAAGTATTGGGTGTGTAGCTATGTTTAGTGGACCTCTACCAAGTTTGTTCAAATCATGTCCCTGGGGTCAAAATTGGCCCCGTCCCAGGGATCACTTTATTTTGCATAGGCATATATGCCAAAATTTAGAAAAACATTCTTATTAGAAACCACAAGGCCTGAAGTTTAGATATTTGGTGAGTAACATGAACTGTATAGACATGTATCAAGTGTGTTCAAATCATGGCCCTTTGGTCAAAATTTGCCCTGCCCCAGGGGTCACTTGATTTTACATAGACTTAAATAGGAAAACTAGAAAAACTTTCTTGTCAGAAACTAAAAGGCCTAGAGTTAAGATGTTTAATATGTAAGATGGCCTAGTGAACATCTACCAACTTTGTTCACATCATGGCCCTGGGGTCAAAATTGGCCCGCCCCAGGGGTCACTTGATTTTACATAGACTTATATAGGAGAGTCTTAAAAAGATCTTGTCAGACACCACAAGATCATGGGTTTAGGTATTTGGTATGTAACATGGCTTTCTTGACCTGAACCAAGTTTTCAAATCATGGCTCTTGGATATAAATTGGTCCTGCCCTAGGGGTCACCTGATTTTATAGCTATGACCATCAAAATTTTGAGCACAGGTACAGTTTTTATATGCAGTTACAATTATTTTGCTGTACTTCTGCATGGATTTTGTATTCAGTTTGACTGTTTTATAAAAGGCAATGAAGGCAATATTAATCAGGTGAGCGATTCAGGGCCATCATGGCCCTCTTGTTTGTTTTTTGTTCTCAATATTATATATAACTATATTAAAACTTTATTTAGTAGCCTGAAAGTTTGCTATTATGGAAACTATAGCCTGGCTGGAAATGGTTGATCATGAAAATTCAGGGATCATTTTGAAGTGAGATTTTTTAGATAATTGCTCTATTATTTGCTTAAAATCTCAATGAAATCTGTGAAATGAGAAAAAAACTTACATGTTTAAATGAAATTCAGTATACATCAAACTTAAATCTCTCTGCGAACATAGACAAGTTCTCACTTACTTTTGCCCCCAAAAAGATGTTTTACTTGTGATTTTCTGACAGAGATATTTGAAGAAATGATTGCTAAACAGGGACCTTGAAAATTTGACTAAAATGTTACAAAAAATGCACCTGATCTTGACCTGGGCATCATGAACAAATTCATGTGCAAATTAAACTTGATGGATATATATTTACTGTACTTTAAATGGTATAATGAAGAAACGATTTTTCTTTGCTGTACATATTGTAGAACATTTAACAGCTACAATATTGTATGAGCAAACAGGGAGGACCAAAAAGGATATTGAATTCACGTCATTTCAAAAATATGTCCCTACTGTAAATTGATAGGACAAAGAGTTGAGCAAACATTGACACTGCAGTTTTAAGTAGAGAATGGAACAAAAAAAATGAAAATTTGAAAGTTAAAACATCTGCTCTCTGACATTTTGCCTCGTGAATTATTCAATTTTCTGAAGAGGAAGCTAATTGTCCTGTCACTTTTTATTCTGCATTAGAAAACAAACATTTCAACATATGGATTAGTGTGCCAGCATTTTAAGTCATCAATAAATGCAGGACGATATTATAACTTAAATATAACGCTCCAAAAAGTAGAAGCAGTCTTCAGCTGCATAGAACAACGTTTCTCATATTTGCATACTCCATCCAATAATTCAATTTGAAGCACAATCAAATTGTACGGAATGCAGAATTTTGCTGAACATGGAAAACCATTAATTCTTCACATTGACAATAATGACTTTAGTACTCCGATGATATCTGACACGCATTTCTCTTCTCCTTCTTTTTTTTTTTTTCTCCTCGTTGAACGTTTCTGTTTTGCTGAGTTGCATTTTTTCAGTTTCTGTTGTTTTGGAATTCATTTGCAAATAATCAAAAGGAGAATTTATTAAAATACTGTTTTCTTTCTTCTGTTTTTTAAGGATGAAAATTCTTTCACTGGAATTGTATAGTATTCTTTTACAGTATGTAGACTTATTCTGATGCCTTAGCGTGTGGTAGTAATTGTGCCAGTAAGATGCAGTTTGATGCAGTCTCCTGTGTTGGCTCATACAACATTGTAATTAAGTGCACATATAAAAAAAACAACATTATTTCATAATCCCATTTAAAGTTCAGTAAATGAATATTTATCAAGTCATTAACTTTTAACTGAATATTCATGAGGGAAAAGTTTGAGGATGGAATATCTTTCTTTTGGAATTGTACAGCATTAGTTTTCTGTCTATATGCACAAATATATGCATATAAGTTTAGTCAAAATCATTGATTTAACAGAAATTGTTGAGCTAGCAACAAATCATTTAAACATATTTTATTTATTTATTTTTTATTTAAACAAACCCTGACCAGTCTTCAATTGTTTGAGGAAGGCTGCTAAACTATATAAACATAAGTACTTAACTTTGACTGCAAGGTTCACATGAGCCTTGTAGAGCTTTTCATCGGTTACACCATTATGCATATTTTAACCCTTTCCCTCATATAGACTCATTTTGACGCACTCAATAGGTACCACATAAAGCCTGATCTGCAGAAAACCACAGTTAAACCTTACCAAATTTAATTACAAAATCCTCATTTCCAGACCACTGAGGAGCAGCGAACAGCATAAAACCTGATCAGCCTGCGAGTTACTTGCAGGCTGATCTGATTTTATGCTGTTCGCATAGGTCTTTACATGGTTTCCTCTATGAGGGAAAGGGTTAAGGTGGTTTGGGGTTACATTCATTAACCCTTTACTTCATATAGACTCATTTTGACACTTCTCCTTCCCAGAGCTGTCTGATATTGGTCCTCACTCTTTGCTCATTGACAGTATTGTACTAATGTTATACAATTTAACAGCAAAGAAAATCCTTTCTTTCATATACCATTTAGGAGCTGTCTGATCAGGGTCTCCTTTGTTTGCTCATACAATATTGTAGCTCATTTTCTACACAGTCCATGTGGCAAAGAAAAATTCAGAATTTAATATACCATTTTAAGTTCATTTCATTAATATTCATTAGGCAATAAATTTGTACATGAATATTCATGAAGTAAAGGGTTAATCACTTGGGATCAGGTGTCAGAATGGTTGTACCTCCTCAGTTATAAGTAAAGATTCCTGACAGAAAATGGTCTTTAATTTCTTCAAAATTTCATTGTTGTGGTTATACAGAGATTTTGAGTTGAGGAAACCATCAGTTTGAAATGTTTTGGTTGTACAGATTGAAATATTGAGTGGATTAAATATTTATTTCAAGCTGATAACAAAGTTATGAATTCTTTACCACTCAAAATCACTTACCTAAACCATATTGGACCATTGAAATTCCATGCCACTCTGAGCAGGTCTTGCAGAACAGTTTAACCCTTGACCTCATGAATATTCATATACATGACTTTATGAATATTTATCATGGCCAGTGTCAAGCTAATGGAACTGGATGTGGTATCATGCCTTTGTCTATGGCGTGATACTGCAGTGTGGCAGCACTATATTTGTCTCAAGCAGATATAGTCTCCAAATGACTGAAATACTGTTTGTGGGACATTAAACCCAACAAACAAACTTAAGAGTGGTAAACTCTGTAACAGCTGATCTAGTTATCATATTACATGTTTACAGCTTACACAGACATGCATTCCACAACTATTTTATTGAGAAAATATGTTCGTTATTTTGGGAAAAATTGTCAGTTTTTGGCTAGGGAAAACTGCCCCTGATAAGGTAGTTCACCAAAAATTTACCATCAACTCTAGTCATTTTCTAAAAAATCTCATGTTCTTTATCACTACAAACATGAACATTTCAAAAATTAAACACCTCCCTTGTCAGAGCATGCTAACAATAACAGTTTTACAAACCTAGTATCTAGATAAATAAATAATTGAATATTAGACCTTGATAATTTGAGTTCAGAAAAGTCTCAATTTGAGATGTTCCATCTCAGTTTAAGATGTTCCAACTCAATTTTAGTGTCACATTTGAGATGTTCCATTTCAATTTGGATGTTCCATCCCAGGTTTTGGTGTTCAGTTTCAATTTGAGTGTCTCAATTTGAGATGTGCCTTGAAACACAGGCCAGGTCATTCACAAGTGTGACAGGGTTATAGATGTGTATGTTTACAGAGGGTCTATATGTTACTTGGTTTATAGAAACATATGTTTACAGAGGGTCTATGTGCTACTTGATTTATATAGACATATATGTTTACAGAGGGTCTATGTGCTTTTTGGTTTATATAGATGTATGTGTTTACAGAGGGTCTGTGTGCTACTTGATTTATATAGATGTATGTGTTTACAGAGGGTCTATATGCTACTTGGTTTATAGATGTATGTGTTTACAGAGGGTCTGTGTGCTACTTGGTTTATATAGAAGTATTGTTTACAGAGGGTCTATATGCTACTTGGTTTATAGATGTATGTGTTTACAGAGGGTCTGTGTGCTACTTGGTTTATAGATGTATGTGTTTACAGAGGGTCTGTGTGCTACTTGGTTTATATAGAAGTATTTGTATACAGAGGGTCTATATGCCACTTGGTTTATAGATGTATGTGTTTACAGAGGGTCTGTGTGCTACTTGGTTTATATTGATGTATATGTTTACAGAGGGTCTATATGCTACTTGGTTTATGTAGAAGTATTTGTTTACAGAGGGTCTATATACTACTTGGTTTATATAGACGTATATGTTTACAGAGGGTCTATGTGCTTTTTGGTTTATATAGATGTATGTGTTTACAGAGGGTCTGTGTGCTACTTGGTTTATAGATGTATGTGTTTACAGAGGGTCTGTGTGCTACTTGGTTTATATTGATGTATATGTTTACAGAGGGTCTATATACTACTTGGTTTATATAGACATATATGTTTACAGAGGGTCTATATGCTACTTGGTTTATAGAAACATGTTTACAGAGGGTCTATATACTACTTGGTTTATATAGACGTATATGTTTACAGAGGGTCTATATTCTACTTGGTTTATATAGATGTTTATGTTTACAGAGGGTCTATATGCTACAGAGGGGTCTATATGCTACTTGATTTATATACACATATGTTTACAGAGGGTCTGTATGCTACTTGGTTTATATAGACATATTTGATTACAGAGGGTCTATATGCTACTTGGTTTATATACACATATGTTTACAGAGGGTCTATATGCTACTTGGTTTATATACACATATGTTTTCAGAGGGTCTGTATGCTACTTGGTTTATATAGGCGTATATGTTTACAAATGATCTATATGCTATTTCAGTGTTGGCCTCAGAGTCCACGGAGGGCCCTTACTACACACACCTGGGTACCGGCCGCAGTGTCGAGGCCATTAGAAGAACCCTAGAGAAAAGGTGAGTACTCTCTTACTGTACCTGTTTCTCGTTTATAGCTGTAAAATGATAGCATAGAATTGTTGTGTTTTGCATACAATGTCATTTTTATGTTTGGCAAGATGAAATTCAAGAGAAACAGATGCATGGAAAATGACTATTCAAGAAACATGCCTGTTTTATCTTTGGATTCAAGCTCATTTTAGGGAAAGCATGTTTAATTTTATCTGCCGACAGTATGGTTGTCTGAGTTTTAAGTCATAATGATGTAGAATTATTGAATTGAGGCAATTGTGTGTGTCTGAAAGTACCCTCATTTTTGTGTTTCTTATGCAAATTGTAGTGCAGCCTGAGACAACAAAAATGGAACTAATATGTAGTGGTAGGGAGAGATTGCTATTTTTCTGATAATCTAACTTGATTTTCTAAATACTATGGAATTTTTTGTTTGTTTTAACATTCCCACTGATGAGGAGGGAGGGAAGGGAACTACACTGTGCATGAGAGAATGAGCCTTTTTACAGATATATATTTAAATAAGGTTATCATATCTGATAGCTTCACTGGAATATCATTTGATCAATGTTTGACCTAGATTACACAAAAGGTGATATTGTTTGTGATGATGTTTGTGAACAGTTGACCCAGTCAGTGTATTGTATCTAATCCAGTAACAGTTAGTAAAGCAGGGATTTAACTTTCCACTGCAAAAACTTGAAAGGTACATCAATTTGTCCCTTCTGTCACATTTGGGTCCATCCTGTGCATTGAATGAGTTTTGCAATTTTTCCCCTGAAGCTGATTAAAGTAATAACTTTTCAAGCAGACTTATTCAGTTAAACTTTATTTTCACTTAAACCACTGTGAAATCGCCAATTTTCATAGGACATTCATTTTCGATGATTTTGTGGAGGGTTTTATCCACTGACATTAAATCCCCAAAAAAGTGTTCATTTCATAGACTAAACATTTTCTACAATTTGATCCACAAATCAATATATCCATGAAAGTCCTTCAAGTATATAACAACAAAATAGAATGTCAACGAAATTCATGATTTCACAGTACATATTAAAATTATGCGGTCGGGAGGATAAATTGGTTACACATAATGTTTACATATCATTCAAGGAACATAAATTGATGGAAGCCTGAAAGCTCTTCAGCAATAGCCTTAGTTGCAGTTGTTGGAAAGAATTTAGCTATTACAGGTTGTTAAATGCACACTTTTGGCTGCATTCCTTGTATTTGTAATTTGATAGTTTTATATTGTATTTCTTGTTTAAACAATCTTGAATTATTGTGTTGAATTATTACAGAACGGGCACAACAGGGAAAGCCATCCGTATAGAGAAAGTCCGCTACACAGGGAAGGAAGGCAAGAGCCCACAAGGTTGTCCCATTGCAAAATGGGTAAGTCAGGCTGCTTGGTCTTTACATCCCTCTTCAGAAGGGTCAGGCCATCATGATGCATTGATATTGTCACTTATGTAAGTGGTACCTGATAACAATCACAGCTACAAATGGTTCTTTATCATTATGAATGAATCTTTTAAACATGCATGTAGTTGATGATGTTGACATTCATTACAATTTTGTGAAACATTGATTTTCATTTAAATCTTCACAATTTCCATGGTATCAGCCCCATTTACAGTTTTGGGGAAAAACTTCCCGTGATGCATGTATTTGTTTATCAGTAGGTTCCTTTATTCTAAAATATTATTACGAGGTATTTTAAAGATTTCTACTTCGAATAAGAAAATGTGAAAATTATTCATTTCAAATAATTTAAAACGTTTTTCTCTACACTGCATAATTAGGGTAATGAGAACAGATACAGGATATGTTCACAGTTATATAGGCATATAAACTTGACAGGATATGTTGACAGTTATAAAGGCATATAAACTTGACAGGATATGTTCACTATTATATAGGCATATAAACTTGACAGGATATGTTCACAGTTATATGGGCATATAAACTTGACAGGATATATTCACAGTTATATAGGCATATAAACTTGACAGGATATGTTCACTATTATATAGGCATATAAACTTGACAGGATATGTTCACTATTATATAGGCATATAAACTTGACAGGATATGTTCACTATTATATAGGCATATAAACTTGACAGGAGATGTTCGTGGTTATATTGGAATATAAACTTGACAGGATATGTTCACTGTTATAAAGGCATATAAACAGGCAGGGTATGTTGTAGGCATATAAACATGACAGGATATATTCAGTTATATATAGGTATATAAACTGGAGAATCTGCACAAGTTTTTAGATATGTTTCATATAATTAACATTTAGTTATATAATTATGTGTTAAGAGATGTCTATTTCACGACTTGATTCAATGAATGTTTAATATCATGTGTAACACTACTGAATGTCTGCATTCTACAATGTATGTTCTATATGAGTCTTGTATAATCTTATATCTATGTGAGTCTCATACAATCTTGTATCTCTGCAAGTCTCATACAATTTTGTATCTATGTGAGTCTCATACAATCTTGTATCTATATGAGTCATTCAATCTTGTATTTATGCAAGTCTCATACAATCTTGTATCTATGTGAGTCTCATATAATATTGTATCTATATGAGTCTCATATAATCTTGTATCTATATGAGTTTCATACAATCTTGTATTTATGCAAGTCTCATATAATTTTCTATATATGTGAGTCTCATACAATTTTGTATCTATATGAGTCTCATATAATCTTGTATCTATGTGAGTCTCATATAATATTGTATCTATATGAGTCTCATATAATCTTGTAGCTATGTGAATCTCATACTTTAAAGGGCGCCATGGCCCAGTGGTAACGTAACTGATTACGGATCCAAAGGTTGTGGGTTTGAACCCTGCTGGAGGCATTCTTCACGACCTTCCCACAAGCAAAGTACTGGTCCAACCCAGGAACCATCGAGAGGGATTAGTATAAGTTGTAAGAACTTGTTTCCCATTCAACATAAGATAAATAAGTTTAAACTAATCTCATAATCTCATCTTGTATCTATGCAGATCATACGTCGGTCCAGCACAGACGAGAAGTACCTGGCCGTGATTCGACATCGCCAGGGTCACTTCTGCGAGACTGCGTGGCTGATTATCGGGCTTGTCGCATGGGAGGGCGTGCCTGCCACCCAAGCAGATAACCTGTATGACTTTCTATGTCAGACTCTCCCAACACAGGGGTTCGAGACTGAGCGCAGATGTGGCACCAATGAAAGGTTAGAATTAAACATTTGTAGGAGAAGAGATTGTTAGCCTTGTACTGCATATAGACTCATTTTGATACATTGGCAAGCAGAGCAGACCCAAAGGTCATACTTTGATGTTGAAAATGACCTCCAGTACTTCATTTAGGCTGTTATCTGTCAATCAAACATTATTTCCATATTGAAAACTAAGTTCTTGGACAGTTTTTGTCTTCAAGTTCACTGGTTTCTTCCGTGTCATTGAGAATGATTTATAAAAGCTTTTGTCTTCAAGTTCACTGGTTTCTTCCTTGTCATTGAGAATGATTTATAAAAGTTGAGAGAATTTGTTTAGAAATATAGAGTTTTTAGTAAAGATAATAAATCTAAAGTATTGATAAGACTTACGCTGAAAATGTAATTTCAGTTGAAGAACTGAGAAAGAAGAAAGTACATGCATAAAATTCAGAATAAGTTTTTCTGGGGATAAATTTAGACTTTGTCTCTAACTGTTAATGGAAAAGCAACTCTATTCCTCTGCAAAAGGATGTAGTGTGTTATTCATTTTTCGCCCACTTGCAGAATTTTATTTTGCAAATTAATTAACATATTTCTACCCACATGTAAGCTCCTTGGGATTCATTCAAATAAATGCAATCTGTAGAATTTCTCTCTAGAGAGCTTTGTATACAATATGATGGGAACTAAATGATTGAAAAGTACTTGAGTTATAGGGATGTATTTTTTTTTAGTGTGGATAATTAAATGAATAAATATACATGTAATACTTATATTTTAAGAATGTAATTTTATTTGGTTTAATTATATCTGAGCAAACAAAGACTGTTATATTTTATATTTTAGTTGGTTGTTTAAGAAGTCTGTTAAATAGAACAGTTGTGGCAGAAATTACTTAAACTGTATTAATGTTTAACTTTCTTTATAAGAGCGCATATATAAGTTGAGCTTTTCATTAAGAATGCACACATAAGATGAGCTTTTCATTATTTATTCTGTAGGTAGTATGTGTCAGCTTAAATAAAAATAATTATTTTGATAAATTTGTCAAACAACATTGAAAACTCTATGTGACCAAGTTTGAAAATTTGGACCTACTGGGTTTGAATATGTAATTGTATTGATATTGCAGAAAAACATGTGCATGTCAAGGAATGGACCTAAATAAGCGTGGCGCCTCCTTTTCCTTTGGTTGTTCCTGGAGCATGTATTTCAACGGCTGCAAGTTTGCCCGTAGTCAGGTGGCCAGGAAGTTCAAACTGAAGGACAGCTCGAAGGTACGTTCTTCCCAGCTTCCCAGCATGCAAGACTGGGAGTGTACTTTAGCTGGTTGATATTTTTATTTTTGTTTTTAGTTAATCTGATTTTTGAAAAAAAGAAATGATAAATTATTGTCATCACCCTGTTGTCGTCGTTGTAACCTTGGTTAGTTATACGTTTTGTTCGACTTTTCACATGAACTATCAAAGCTATTGCTTTGAAACTTTGAACACTTAATCATCATCATCATCATCATCATCATCATCATCATCATCATCATCATCATCAGTCGACTTGAAGCTGCAAGAACCATAACTCTTTCTTGCCTTTTGCAAGATTTATGACCTTTTTCACGCTTAAAAGATATTATATTTCTTGGTCAAGTTTTATGTTTAGGTCAACTTTTCCACATGAACTATCAAAGCTTTTGCTTTAAGACTTAGAACACTTATTCATCAGTTGACTCTAGGCTGCAAGAACTATAACTCTATCTTACGTTTTGCCAGAATTATGGACCTTTTATACTTAGAAAATATCTTGATTAAGTTTTATGTTAAAGTCAGCTTTTTCACCTCAACAATCAAAACTATTGCTTAGAAACTTATTAAGCCACCATAATTTGGCTCTTATTCCTCTTGCCTTATTTAAATTAATTTTTGACAGCTAATTCAAACACTGATTTACATTTTTTTTTTGGCACTTACAGGCATGTTTTGTTTTAGAACAAAGTAACCGAGAAAAATATTATTACTTAAGTGTCTTGTTAATGGGACAATATTATTATATAATGAAAAAATAATCAGATGAGTGTCGGCATCAGCTTGGTTGTGCTCTTGTCTGTTTTTGATGTTTCTCCATAGAAATGGGGTTCATAACCTAGTTGTTCGTTACATTATGGGAGATTTACGTTTTGCTGTAAAATCATTCATTTTCTTTGTTGACATTAAAGTATGAACAGTTTTCTTGAGATTCATAGATAGTGTGTACTCTGTTGTGTTGGAGTTAACCTTGTCATAACAGTATTTCAGTCAAAAGTAGGGATATCCAGTTAACCTTGTCATAACAGTATTTCAGTCAAAAGTAGGGATATCCTGTTAACCTTGTCATAACAGTATTTCAGTCAAAAGTAGGGATATCCTGTTAACCTTGTCATAACAGTATTTCAGTCAAAAGTAGGGATATCCAATTAACCTTGTCATAACAGTATTTCAGTCAAAAGTAGGGCTATCCTGTTAACCTTGTCATAACAGTATTTCAGTCAAAAGTAGGGATATCCTGTTAACCTTGTCATAACAGTATTTCAGTCAAAAGTAGGGATATCCTGTTAACCTTGTCATAACAGTATTTCAGTCAAAAGTAGGGCTATCCTGTTAACCTTGTCATAACAGTATTTCAGTCAAAAGTAGGGATATCCAGTTAACCTTGTCATAACAGTATTTCAGTCAAAAGTAGGGATATCCAGTTAACCTTGTCATAACAGTATTTCAGTCAAAAGTAGGGATATCCAGTTAACCTTGTCATAACAGTATTTCAGTCAAAAGTAGGGATATCCTGTTAACCTTGTCATAACAGTATTTCAATCAAAAGTAGGGATATCCTGTTAACCTTGTCATAACAGTATTTCAGTCAAAAGTAGGGATATCCTGTTAACCTTGTCATAACAGTATTTCAGTCAAAAGTAGGGATATCCAGTTAACCTTGTCATAACAGTATTTCAGTCAAAAGTAGGGATATCCAGTTAACCTTGTCATAACAGTATTTCAGTCAAAAGTAGGGATATCCTGTTAACCTTGTCATAACAGTATTTCAGTCAAAAGTAGGGATATCCAGTTAACCTTGTCACAACAGTATTTCAGTCAAAAGTAGGGATATCCTGTTAACCTTGTCATAACAGTATTTCAGTCAAAAGTAGGGATATCCAGTTAACCTTGTCATAACAGTATTTCAGTCAAAAGTAGGGATATCCTGTTAACCTTGTCATAACAGTATTTCAGTCAAAAGTAGGAATATCCAGTTAACGACAAGAGGTGCAAGACCCGGAGTGCATAGAGGCACTCATGTAGGCGCCTACTGAAAATCAGCTGGAAAGCTCCCTTACATGAAAAAATCCTAGTGACCATGTCAGGATTCAAACCCACAGTTGTGAGAGGCTGAATGACTTTACCAACTCTGTGATGTAGGCCCCACTCTGTTGGTGTGTACTCACCAGAAATTGCAGTTGTTATTCTTGTTACATATTATGGTTAATTAGAATTAGGCATGTAATGATACTACATGAGAAGTAAAAGATAGCATGTGTCTTTATCAGGAATCGGAGTTGGAGAGCCGCCTACAAACCCTGGCCTCCCTTGTGGGACCACTGTACCAACAGTGTGCTCCAGATGCCTACAGCAATCAGGTAACACGCAGACTTGTCTGAGGGAATTGTACTTTTATTAGAGAGTGTAGATCCATTATAGCGCATTCAATTATAACACAAAAAACAAAGCAGTCTAACATTGGACTTCCAATTAAGGTAAAGTCCCCTGTAATGGTTCCGCTATGTCTTTGACCACTTAATCTCTACCAACATAACCAAGGTATCCTAATGAAAAATTAGAAAACCTTGGTTATCTCTGTGAAAGGCCATGAGGTCCAAAATGTAGTGGAACCATTACAGGGACTTTACCTTAATATTTTGTGATTGGTTTAGTTGACTTCATAATATATATGACCTGATATAGTATTGTAATGGAACTGCACTGCAGTTGGTTTAAATAGTATTTATTCTGTTATATGCATATCAGTTATACAATACAAAATAGGTTCATCTCCTGAGTTTCATAGAATATGTAAAATCAGTAAGTAAAATCTTCACTGTTAATATTACTTCTGAATGGGTAGCCACTGTCTAGTTCTTTGTTTTTGATACAAATATATGTAGTGGTTACATTCAAAAGATGTGTATGAAACAAGGAATGGCGTATGTCATTTCAAACATCCATGGAAACTGTGTCTATCACATATTGGAAAGAAGTGGTTTCCTACTTTTAAAGAGTTGCACATGTTGTACAAATATATTTTCTTCAAAACAAATCTTTCCACCTTATTTTCTCCATATTTCATTGATTTGTGTTGATTTATGTGACATACTTTTCATATCAGTTGGTGCATGTTAGGCCTTCAACAATCTTGAAGAAATTGAATGTAAACTAGAATGGGAACTCCATGGAGTATAGTTGTTCATTACATGCTTTAAAAAGCCATTGTAAAGGTCCATCCTTGAACCTAAACCAAATCCTTGTACTGATATTTTGAGTATATAAATTTTGTGTATGAAACCCTTAAGTTTTTAAAAAATTTCATTGAAATGTCATAAATATCTCATACACACAGTCTTGGTAATAAAATCATGGCTGAATTTTTAAGCAGATATTTGCCCACTTTGGAATACTCTTGGTTGCTCCTATCTTGAAATATATTTTCATACTAATTGTAAATGAATCAGCATTAGTTAACCCTTTCCCTCATACATACTCATTTTGATGCCCTCAATAGGTATCACATAAAGCCTGATCTGCAGAAAACCACAGTAAAACTTTACCAAATTTAATTACAAAATCCTCATTTCCAGACCACTGAGGAGCAGCGAACAGCATAAAACCTGATCAGCCTGTGAGCTACTCGCAGGCTGATCTGGTTTTATGCTGTTCGCATAGGTCTTTTCATGGTGTCCTCTATGAGAGAAAGGGTTAAGACCTCAAGTGTATACTTAAGTGTATAGCCTTAACCTTTACCTCATGAATATTCATGTTCATATTCATGACTTGATGAATATTCATTGACTGATTTTAAATGGTATAGGAAACAATTGATTTTTCTTTGCCATGCAGACTGTAGAATCTGAGTTACAGACCCTGACTGCTCCTTGCAGCAGCTGTCTCATTTAGGTCCACTATGTTTGCCAGTGTATTAAAATGAGTCAAGACGAGATAAAGGGTCAATAGATTGAGGGACTACACCATATTATATAAACTGGTAGAGTCTGTTGTTGTTGTTGTATAGGGGGTTTACCGTCGCTGCAACAGTATTTCAATCATATAGTGATGTCCACCTAATTACAGGTGGAGGAAGACCCTGAGTACACAGAGGTACCCGGGTAGAACCACCAACCTACCGCAAGCCAGCTGGAAGGCTTCCTCACATGAAAAATCCGAAGTCCCTACCGGGATTTGAACCCGAAGCGGGGTAGAGTCTGTACAGAAATAGGAATATTTATATGAATAAGGATTATTTATTTAGACATCAATACATGAGTAAAATTCTGGCTAAGAATTTTGAAATATTGAAGTAAAATCTAAGATTCAAGCTCAGTTATTAAACTTAAATTTCTGTTTAACATACAGAAAGACCAAACTTTCAAATTTGAGCGTGAATACCACAATTAAGTACAAGTTTATTTTCAAGATCAGAAGGCCAGGTGTTAGAATGACTTTGACATGGCACCATTTGTCTACAAAATAATGCAACTTGCTGTCTTGCAGAACTGCATCTACCAGAAAATGCCAGATTTTTCAGGGTCTAAAATAGCTGCATACAGATGTATGCCCTAGCTAGAGATTTAAATGGAAAAATGACCTAATTTCAGTGCCACTTCTCAGACAAGGCAGAGGACTGTCGTCTGGGCAAGGAGAAGGGACCATTCTCCGGGGTGACTGCGTGTGTGGACTTCTGCGCCCACGCCCATAAGGACATCCATAACATGAACAACGGAAGCACGGTGGTGAGTAGCTGATCAGGGCACCAATTGACGTCACAGCTTAAAACTAATAATCCAGTAAATTGCCAAAAAGGATGTTTTTGTGTTTAGGAAATGGACAAATACTTAATCAAGGAATTTTTTTTTTATGTCCTGACTTCACAAGGTAAAAGTTGGTCTTTACAAAAATTGTGTGTTGTCTTGTCGGTCGTCTCCTGTCACGTTACATCCGGTTTTCTGAATACAGTATATTTTCATATTGCTGAGACAAGGCAGTGAAGCAGGGTATTAAACACTTTTAGTTATAGCTTTAGTTTTTCAGGAGAGTTTTAAAAAAAAATCTTTTTGTAGAGTAAGGAGAATGCTTCATTCAGACCCCAAAGCCCTGGTGGTAACAATTATGGATTTTGAATCAATAATAGTTTTGGATAACATTTCGAATTGACTATCATCTTCACTTCCATGCCACCCAGATCTTAAATGGTTTTGGGTTTAAAATATAATTTATCAATTGACTTTGAGGGGTTTTAGTTATCTTTAATTGAGATTTTTATGTGACATGTATGACTTGAGTAAAAATGGGACTGAAAATGAATTAGGCATCCCATGAAAGTTTTAGTGCAACTGTTGCTGTGGTAACAAGTTTCTAGAAGTGATTTTGTTTCTGTTGCAGGTTGTTACCCTCACGAAGCACCGTGGCCTGTCAAAGCCAGACGATGAACAGCTGCACGTGCTTCCGTTGTATGTCCTGGACCCCACGGACGAGTCGGGGAACAACGAAGGGCAATATGATAAGATCAAGAACGGTTCCCTGGAAGTTCTTCATCACTATCCTCTGGAGGCCAGGATCCGGTCACATCCCCTTACACCATGCAAGAAAAGAAGAGCCCTGGCAAAGAAAGCCAGAGATGCAGCAAAAGCAGGCTCAAGACCGTCATCCACCTCGTCTGCTCAGAGTACGCCGAAAAAACTGAAACATGACATATCATTTGTAAATCCTCATGAATCAGGTCAGCCATTACCTCAAATGTCAAGGTCAACTAACAGTTTACCTCAGGAACGTAATGGTTATAACTCTAGGGATATGTTTAAAGGCAAGCTTGTTAGTGACCGCCCTGTGACTTTTGAAGAAGCTCTGGCCTTATCTAATGAGACTGGATATCACGCCGTGTATGACAAGTTCTGGGAGTATTTTTACAACACTGGAGTGTTTCCACCATCAGTCACTCTCAATGGAAATGCCAAGGCTCAAGCACCTCGCAGTGTTAATGATCATGTGAAAAAAGAAAATCCATTTATGTATAATCGTGTACCATCCCACCCTTCAGGAAATAAACCCATGAGTTCTCCAGCTGTACACTCTGGGCAGCAGCAGCAGCAGCATCAACAGCAGCAGCAGCAGCAACAGTCAGGCGACTGTCATGTAAATCCTCAGACACACAGTGCCAGTCATGGTGTCCAGTACAGATCTCAGCCAGTGCCTTTTGATCAAACCAAGATGGCAGCTAAACACTC
The DNA here is from genome assembly GCA_021229015.1 of Solen grandis. Taxonomy (NCBI): domain Eukaryota; kingdom Metazoa; phylum Mollusca; class Bivalvia; order Adapedonta; family Solenidae; genus Solen; species Solen grandis. The sequence goes on along the minus strand of CM037778.1, from coordinate 64,106,115 downwards.
AGAACAAAATCATCATGAATCATTGTCTCAGCGCGACTCAGTTTGTGTTCAGGATCCATTTAGTGATCAAGGTACGACACCGCAATTACCTCAAGCAGTCTTTGGCAGGGGAAGCAAGGCTCTTACTGCTGATCAGTCGCACTGCGCCACTGCCAACCCACAGAATTGTGCAATGGACCTGTCTGCTTCCTCCTCATTCACGGAGAAAAGACCTGCAAATCCTGTCACTGCGGCAACCGATCATGCAGCCTCGTTCACGCCATCTCACATGAAACCACATCAGGCTGGGTTTCAGAAAAATATGCAGCCTTATTTTCCGAGTGCGAAAAGCAATAAGAATTCTATCCAGTCCCCCTTAGATCTGCTGTCCCAGGTGGTTGATAAAACCACACACAATATGATGTACAATGAGATGCTTGATGGTCAAGCTGGAAGTATGGGAATACCACGGCCTCCCTCAAACCAGTCTCAGGCCCCCTTCAGGCATCCAGTCTCTAATGGAAATATAGAGGTCCCTGCTAGTCAGCTGAACCCTGCCCAGGTGTCCAATAGCAATAGGGATGGTCAGCCATTCACTCCTGCACCAGGTTACTTGGGTTCACTCAGTCATGGTCAACATGGTAATGCACAAGACTTGGGTGCACTTCGCGGTCCAAGTCAACAAGTTGCATCTAATCCTCCAAGAGAAACCATTGATAGTCATAATCAGTCAAATCATAACCCCAGTCACCCACATCACACTCATGGTCAACATATGCCTACACAAAGCATGTCATCACAAATGTTCCCGGGTAATGCAAGAGAACCAATGCTTCCTCAGAATCTAAGTTCCAGTATTCCACAAGATCTAAGTTCAGTAAGTCCTCGATCCACATTTCAAAGAGGTTCTTCCTTGGACAAAAGCTCTGCTGGTTTTCCTGGAGAGCCACAGAAGGCTCTTCCTCATGATATGCATCAGGGCAGGGTACCAGAAAACCGGGAGTCCCAGCACACCCATAATAGTCATCCAAAGGTTGGGGAGACGCCGCAGTCCTTTGAGAAGCACCCTCAGATCTCTTTTCCACAGACTGATTCAGCATTACATGGCTTTCCAGGTATTGGGTCTCAGAGATACCCGCCAAATTCACATGGTCAGATGCAGAACAACAACAGGGCAGGTGGCCTTGGTGCTAACATGCCTGGCCCTGAAAGTAATTCATTCACACAACATTCAGTCCCGCAACATTATCAGACTCATGCACAGTCAATGCCAAATATAAATCACAAGATGGCTCCAGGTTTAAATCGCCCTCCATCTCATTCAGCTGATCTCACTGCCAGTAACACGGACCACAGCCATCCCCCTCCTCAAGGCCCCTTCCAGCAGCACCACACTCATGGGCAAGGCTTTCAGGCCAACACCCAAGGTAGGTTTCCCAATCAAAATATCCCAAATAACCAGTATCCCATGAAAGGCAACCTTCCGAAGGTGAATGAGCCTGTTCCACATTTAAATGGTAAGATTCAGGCTGAGCCCCGCAGACCCATGCCCCAAATGAACGGTCAGTTTCCGCCAGACAAATCCGGGTTCCCTGGGTTTGACCCTAGATATGGCCAGACAGGCATGGAGGGCCCACCAAAGGATCCAGTCCTTCCAGACCCAGATGTGGTTCGGTGTGAGATGGAGTACAACGAGGCAGCTTTCACCGACCCAATGATCGGTGGGGTGGCCATCTCTCTCAATCACGGAGCCGTTTTATTTGAAGTAGCTAAACGTGAGCTCCATGCAACTACAGGGTTGAAAAATCCCAATCGTTACCATCCCACTCGGATAAGTCTTGTGTTTTATCAACACAAGAATCTAAATAAAGAAAGGCATGGTATGTATGCCTATGCTCAAAAGCTGGATGATATGAAACAGGCCAGGATTGAGAAGATGCAACAGGAGCAGGGTTTTGTGAATTTGGAAGAAATTGAGAACAGTTTTAAGGGGGGAAAGAAGCGAAAGCTTGATTATGGAGGAGCTGAAAAGGGGTCAGAAAAGTTGGATATAATGAGTTCAACTGCATTGCAGTATCGATACCTGTGGGATTGTAATGCAAAGCGGGACGATGTGTACACAACGGACACTGTGTCTACAAAGTGGATCAGTCCTCAGCCCATGGTCACTGGTCCTTACCAGAAGTGGGTTTAAGTTTAGGACTGTCACAATGATCATTATAGTGTTGGTGGATTCAGAAGCTCAGTGGATGAACTTAATGTTTGTTATAAATCTTTAACATGGTATGTTTATAATAACGTAGTTAATGGTATTTCAAACTTAAGCTATTTTTAAAAAAAAAAATATAATGTTTTGTGTGTTGAATTTTGTGATTGTATGTCTAGAGTAGACATACCTCTATATTAATGAAGTGTATTTTAGTTGTGTTTTTGACTAACATCAGTCAGTGTTTTTACTGCCAAGGCCAAGTTTGCAAGCTGTTCTTGCAGGGTGGGGATTTCTAGCCCGTTTCAACCTGTACCCCCTTAGAGAGATATAAAGACTTGTTTTGAAATCTATTTTGATTAGAAAGAAACAGGATAAGCAGTAAAATCAATTTTACCAGTTTTTACTGTTTTATCCTGGTCTGCAAGTTCTTGGATGTACAGCGAGCAGTATGAAACCTGATCAGCATGAGAGACACTTGCTGGCTTATCAGGATTTATATTGGTCATTAACTTCTTTTTTTCAAGTGGTGTACATGAGTTAATGAGATAAAATACACAGGTTTGTCATCAAGTGCCGATATCATGTTTCATTATTGACAGCAGGAAAATTGTTTAAATGAACACTATAGTGTATTTTTGTAAATGTAGGTGTTGCATCAGACTTGATTGATCACTGCAGCAGAATATTTTCAATGATAGGGGGTGAATTGTTGCTCACATCACGGTACCATACAAGATTTCAGGGATTTTTGTCATCTTGTCCTACTTCTTGACCTCACTTTTGGAGCTGTCCTAAATCCTCACCCTGTTGGAACTTGACTACGGCCAGTAAACTTATCAGTACCATTGATTCAGGAGATATTATCTAAGTGTCTATATTTATTGAGTCTTGTTTTGTATTTGTTGTTAATATTACATTGTTAGATATTGATAAGTAGTATTTATTCCTTCACCACTCAGGAAGTATTCAAAACTTATTTATATTCATATTATGATGATCATGGGATAACATCTGCTCCCATAATGCATTTCCAAGTGTGATAACTCTTGATTAGGGAAAACTTAAGTTGCCAGAGTGACCTCCCTTTGAAATTCTATTTTTTGAATTTTGAGTCCTTATTGTTTTCCTTTTTTTTTGGAAGGACATCAGTAAAATTAACCAATTCTTTGTTTAATGTAAAAATTGACCTATTCTTTAAGCATGAAATACGAATTTTGTATGTGAAAATATGTTAATTGTATAAACTTAAACATCTTTAAGAAAGCAGCTTTCACATGTGGTGATTGCATTTTAGATGATGACATTTAAAAAAAAAAAGTTTATGAAAGATTCAGTTTAGGAGGTCATATAAAAACTTGTTTCCCAATCAGCATGTGACAAAATAACACCTGTTAGTGTTTGTATTTATGCCAGTTTCAGAGACTATACTAACAATGTTGAAGTTGACGTGTATTTCATATTTATTTATTTCCTTCATGATCAGTGATGGGTTTATATTCAGTGGTAGGCTGTATGGTTTAGTTTATAGATTGTTAGTGCTAGACTTCACTTAATGTTATGTTGAAAAAAAAATCAGTGCTATATTGATTGAGATGAAGGAACACTTCCGATACATTCAATAGGAAAGTGTGAAGCAAGCGGATAATTTTATGATGTAACTGTATTTCTACTTGCTTCTGTTGATTGTAAATAATGGAAATTATTTGTTGTATTTGACATATGTAGCTGCCAAGATGTCAGTGATGTGGGAACACCTGAGCTTGCTTTTTAGAAAATCATTGGGCTTATCCAAGAACACTTTACGAGGAAGTATTTTTCTGAAGGTGATTCAATTTCTCTGCCATTGGGTCTCCTTGGTTGGTATTTGTATTTTGGCCCTGTTCCTTCAAATTATTATGATAGGGGATTAAAAGTAAAAACAATCCCAGAGATTAAAGTTATTAGCTTTAAATGAATTTTACTCAGCAGTTTCATGTTTGCACATTGATAACAATGCTAATTTTGTTAAAAAAAATGGAACAAAAAAGAAAAAATGTATATGGTTATCAAAAAATAAAGATCTTAATATTTATTTAAATCAAAAGACAATATTCTAAAAATACTAAAAACTTCAGATGCTTTCTTGTTTGTGTTGGCTGTTAGTTGCCTGAAAGTTTATGTTGAAACTGGCTCTTGTTTGTCCTAGATTCTGACCCTTGGACAGCTGTGAAGTGACCGGGCCATCTTGTCTCTTGACATTTGACCTTTCACATTGACACCTGGAGACAATGACAGTAAACAAGATCAGAATGCAAGCTAATAAAGACTGCAAATAACCTTTTTTTTCATTTTGCATTTTTCATATGCAAAAGAAAGAGATAGTGCAGGGGTAAACATTCTAAGGGTTATAGTGTTCACTGATTTTCTTCCAGTTATCAAAAGGCTTGAATCAGTTTAGTATGTATATAATTTGCAAGCTGATCTTGTTTTATTCTGGTTGATAAAATGTCGCTCCAGAAATGAATATTTTTTTTGTGTCCATTTTGTGGCTGATATTTGTCAGAATTGTGAATATCATTTTAAAGTGTTAGTCTTTTATGTTGCTTTTAACTCTGAATTCTGATCTCAAATGGCAGAATATTTACTGTGATCTCTTTTTGTTTGAATTGTATATTGGTTTCATCTCATTTAGGTTATACAGAGAAGTCTTCATGAGTAATATTTTGTTGCTTTATGTAGCTTATTTGGTCAAGCATCTAGAGTTTGGCTGTAATAAATTTGTGATTTTCATTTACAATTTGTATAAAAACTTCCTAATTCCTCTATCATAGTCATCTCCTTTAAATGACTGTAGCAGAATACTGCCTCCAAAGAACTTTGTATCATTCTTTCCAGGTGTCCTTTGGCATTTCATTCATACATTTTTTAACATTAACAGTGTTTTTTATTTGTTTTGTTTTTTTGCATATTTACATTGTATTCGGATCTTTTTTAAATTTTACTCAGTTTTTTTTTGTGTGTGTAACCCAGATTTTTAAATTCAACTTGTTTAACCCAGATTAAATTGTATATTTTCAATTTCACATTAATATGTCAAAAGTGATTAAATCTAGTTTAAACCTTTGATGAAACCTAGTATAAATCTGACAAAAGTGGCATGTAGTGGAGATAAGTTGAGGTGGTGTCATTTAAGGGAGATAACTTAAGAGGAGTTAAACTAGCTTCAGGAATGTTTTTAGGGCAGTAATTTATTCTTTTATAGTTTTCTGCTTTTTTCCCCTCAGTTTTATATACATCTTTGTAAAATATTTAAATTTTCTATTTTGTGGGAGTTTTATTCATTCTGTGTAGTATGACATAAGACTGGCTTAAATAATGAGTTTTTAAATTGTTTTTATGCAACTTTTAAAGGATTTTTAAACACTATTTATGTATGTTCTTCTACATGGTCACTTATTTACCTACTTTTTGAAACATTATTACTATCATAAACTGAACTGTATGGATTAATGGTTATGTCTTTTGATTGAAATAAAGAATTTCCCAGAGAATTTATATATGCAAATAAAACTTTCTGGACTTGTAAGACAGGCAAATCATTGGGAAGATACAGAGTTTTATCTTGTACTGGCTGTTTTCTGTTTTATACATGTTTTCTATCTCCAGAAGTGTATTTTACCTCTATTATAATTCCCATTTAAGATATATTCAGCAGGATTTACAAACACTTATCACATAAGAAACTTTGCATATATTTTATTCCCTACAACACTTAGACGTATATATCATCATGCAGTCATTTAAACATTTCTACTTGACAATATCTTGTGTAATGTTAATGATAAACATTTCTACTGGACAATATCTTGTTTGATGTTAATGATAAACATTTCTACTGGACAATATCTTGTGTAATGTTAATGATAAACATTTCTACTGGACAATATCTTGTGTAATGTTTATGATAAACATATGACAAAACCTGTTTAAGTATATATTACAACTTTGAGAATGCTGTAGTAAGGTAATAGAATATGTTTGTGGTTCCATCTCCCTGATGGAAACTAACTGGGACTTTCCTGTTTTTGCAGTGGACATTTAAGCTCCGCCTTGATCTTTTGTTAATGAAATATTTTCCGTTAATGGCAAATTCAACTGCTCACAAACTGTATGAAAAGCAAACCCACTTTTCGTGTAAACTAGGTCAACTTTTGGTCACATGATATCCCAGTTTAGCTATTGGTTAATATGATGTTTTAATATTAAATATTCCTGTAAACATTGGAAAGGTGCACTTACTTCGTTTTTCAGTAGTTGATAATGTATCATTTTCTGCATACTCAATAGAACTTATCTTTACTAGTTTACTTTAAAACCTGAATCTGCTGAAAACGCTTTTTTTATTTTCAGTGTGATCAGGCTTTAAAATTGTTTATAGTGATACGTAGTTGATGAGAAGGAACTAGTATAAAATCATATCAGTTTGTATGCATTCTGATCAGGGTTTATACTGGTTGCTTGGATCTGGTTTCATGTTGTTTGAATGGGTCAGCGTAGGTTTCTTTTCTTTTAGCGTAAAACAGTACACAGACAGAACAGACTGGGGCTTCTAGCACCTGGCTACTCACATTTTTTTCGAGGCTCAAAAGTACATTGACCTTTTGCTAAAACCTATTTTTGAGCATACGTAATCTTTTTATCAAGGTATGGTTTGAATAAAGTTTTTGAATGCACAATAAAACAAATTCCACACATCTGCCAAAATAATGTTCTTTTTTTTTTTTCACTGAATGAAAATAACTGAATGAAAACAACTACTAAGAGCTTTGAGCATTGAACTAAACTGGAATTGTTTGACCTGTTGACAAGACAGGAAGATGACCTGTCTATTCAGTACAAAACCAGATCAGCTCGCAGAGTATAAAATTGTACAGAGGTATGATTTGCTGTTACTCTTAGCTTGGATTTTTCCTCAACACATATTTTAGGTAATCTGTAACACTTAGCATATATTTTATTCTCATAAGAAATTCAAGATTGATCGCAAATTATTGACAAATGCAGTAATTATCTGTAGATTGCTTAAGAAGTGGTAATTCTGTTAAAGTCCAGAATGTTGTTGAGGAAAGTTTAGGTGTGAGATGTACAGCAACAATGTCAGAAATCATTTATAAATATTCACTTCTCTGTGTTTGTCATGGTTTGTAGTGTGAAATTATTTATGACATGTTGTGTCGACGTGTGTGAAAATGCCTTTCATGTTACTGGAACCTCTGCAAAAGTGTGTGTCAGTGAATCGGATACCTCTAACAGAGTCTACTCAATTGTGCTCGAGTATTTTCCTCATACCAGGCAGCAGTTCTACCGTGTTTACATCTGTTAACCGATATTCTTTGTTATTTGTATAGATTTGCACAGAGCCATCCGTACATAAATTTGCTCATTGTTACTATCTCGTTCCTCTTATATATCAGAGATTTTAGCAAGGTGTTCCAAATCCCATCTGTCATCCGACAACAGCAAAAGGAATTCAGGCCCTCGAAACTGAGTCAGAGTTGGGTTCAGATAGTCATCGCAAGTTTCGTTTAGTACCTATGTTTTGGATTGGCATAAAGTGTTGAAACAAAATGTGACAGAAACTTGAATTGTTAACTGGCTCTGTAAAGCCATAGATGGATTATTGGTGAAAGATGCATTGTGGATAGATATATTTGTCATTTTATGAAAGTTTAGTGAATTGTTGTCAATGGTGTGCTTTTATCTAAAAATAGCATTTTAAAGTTTTTAGTTGTTTTATGCTTTTATGCGCTTTTTGATACTTTTATACTTGCGGTTTTGACTGCTTGAATAGTTTTATGAATGATTTAAACTGAAGTTTACAGTACATAGCATGAGCACTGTAAGGTAAAGCATTATCACAGAATCCATATTTTATCTTTCAGACATTTCATAATCATTTCAGTTTCATTTCATCTGTCAACTCTCATTTTATATTTTCAATTAAGTCAACCGTCTTTTCTCAAAGTATGTTAATGAACAAGATTTCATCAGGTATACTCATTTTAATAGCCAAGGGAAGAAAAAAATAGAGAAATTTTATTCTCTTTAAGCAATTTTGGTCAATTGTTACCAGTAGAGCAATGCAAACCTAAAATAACCTCTTGGACAGACATTAGGCAGCAGTCAGATAAACATCAAAGTTGCTCAATACTGGTTGGGGTTTGTTAATGCATGTGGACAAAATATCTAGTCTCCAGGCAATTATTGTCACTTTCAGCAGATAGTGAAAATGACAGGCATTGATTTGTCCTATTAATATTTTAACCCTATTTCATGCAAAAATCAGGAAAATGACCTGCTCGATGAATATTAAACGTAATCAGCCCTGTAAGTTGATCATGGACAGGTTTAATACTGTTTGTTGCTTGTTAATATCTCTGTTATGACTCAGTTAAACTTTTCAAACAAAGAGTTACTGTCAGTCTGATCTGACTTTTACATGTTCATTGTTTAACCCTTTACCTCGTGAATATTCATGTACAAATTTATGATTTGATGAATATTTGATGAATATCAGTATATACATGTATGATTATGAAACAATGGGTTTTTCTTTGCAATACACAGTCTATGTAGGAACCACACACTATTGTATGAGCAAATAGAGGGGACCCTGATCAAACAAGTCCTATAGGAGCTGTCTGATCAGGGTCTGCTCTCTTTGTCTATGCTTCAAAATGAGTCTATATGAAGTAAAGGGTTAAAAATGATGCAATTTAAGTTTGGGATTTTCACAACTGGAATGAATCTGAGTTTAAACTGTCCCAAAATTGAACCCATTCCATGAATTACTGATACTGATTAGTCCACAGACTGAATTGCACAAACTTATATAGCCATGAAAATATCAGCCATTGCTGATAGAATGTGAACATTTATGTCTTCAAAGTTAAATTGTTTTACATTTTCTTAGCGCTTTGCTAAGATATTATTTCCTTTTATTTCACTAAAGCATTAGTGTGTGTTTTTTGTTACAAGTTTACAAAATTATTTTGAAATGTTTATTTCGAATTTAGTCATTCTGTTTTTTTTTTTGTTTGGTTTGTTATGCATATTACCAATCCTGGTCAGCTTTCTCTGGAATGAAATTGCAGTAATATTTTACATATTGCTAATAGTCTTTTGATCTTTGAAGTTACAGTTGTAAAATTTGGCGTGTGGTATTGATTTCTTTCCATATTCAGCTTACAATTTTATACTGATATTCTGCAGAGTAAATAACTATGTATTTCAATAGTACGGCTTTTGGTCTCCAATCAGAATTTTTCACACTAAAAAAAAAAAAATCATTGCACAATGCATTCGGTTCCTTTGATCTCTTCATTCTTTCCATTAATATAAATTCAAACATAACTGCTCTTTCAAAATTTTAGTCAAATCCTTCCCCTAAACACACTGGCCTTTCATCACAATGACCTGGATTCAATCCCGGGTCAGTTCCATATTGTATGTGAAAGGATGTTTGGTTGCCCATTTAGCCATGTGAGTCTTCTCCAGGTGTAGGGTATTCTAGGTTTCTCCCTCTCCAAGGACCACAAGAAGATTTTTATAAGCGATGATGTGCTTCTCTCCAATCATAAAATAAATAAAAGAAATTAATAATAATCAGAGAGATAACTTTTTGTTACTACACAGCAGGATTGTGTAATGTTTCTTAGTTGTTTTACAATGTAACATCTAATTTAATAATTACTTTTAAAAACAAAGGAATTACACTGTAACAATTACTGATTGTTAGTCTTGTGTGTGATTATGTACTGCTGGCTGATCAGGGTTGACAGTGTGTCGACTGATGAGGGGGGTCTGGCATGGCGCGTCACTAATTATGGTGACCTTCTGTACAGAATGTTTAGGTTGACAGGGGTCACAGAGTGCAGATATTGTAAATGTATTAGTATAGTATAGATATAAGTGGTCATGATTATTATTATATATGTAATTTACCCCTGTTTTCCTCAGATTATCTTAGTAAATATTATATATAAAAGCGACGTGTTTTGTTTATCTGTCATTCCAGTTGAAGGGGTAGTCAGGTGCATCGTATAAGATGGTTCCTTCAAACAAGGCCTGACGGCATTTGTACCTCTCAACCCCCTTGCTTCATAAAGTGAAGTATAGGGCTATATAGGAATACAGGTGCATTGTCCTATTCCATTCTGTTACATTTTACAAAAGGTTTAGTAACTTTAAAAAGTCTCTGATGATCAGCAATGAAACATCATTGGCAGAAGGTCCATTACCAAGGTAATGCACTTATCTCCTACTCTCTCTTTAGTGTTAAAAAGTTATGGCCTCTTAGGAATTTTTGTAAAATGATAATAAAATTAAAATCTGTCTTGCTGTCATGAAGAACAGGGACATATAGCTTGCATGTTATTTGTATAATTACACAGAAACCTAATTATCTTCAAACTATTGGGTAAAAAAAAAATCTAAATACTTAATAGATACCTCATAATAACCTCTTCATTATGACACAGCTGGTATTAAGGGTGTATACTAGATGGTTTTTTTCTGTAACAGAATATCAATTAAATTGTTGTATAACCCATGGCAACTGTTTACATCACCTTCCATACAAAGAACAGAGAGTAACAACAAATTAACCATGGGTGTCCAATGATGTCTATTCAAAACAAGTTCCACATAGACTTTCTAAGTACAAACATCAACACATGTATATAGATTATTTATGTCTTGTGTTTTATAAGCTTATCTCAGCACAATGAGCTCAAGATGTGCCTTTGTGATCACCCTGTGTCGTCCGTCGCCTACAGTTTGCTTTCAACATTTCCTCTTAAACCGCAGGACAGAAGTTGGTTAAACTTGGCAGGGGTGATCCTTGGGCGAACCATCACCAAATTTGCTAAAATAAACTTGAAATATGTAAAACTGTTTGCCATGGCAACAGAAAGAAAAAAAAATGAAAACTTTTAATTTAAGGTTGCCTTTAGATCAGTGGTATTCAGGTGAGTGATATATACGGCCATCATGGCCCTCTTGTTTAACCCTTTCCCTCATATAGACTCATTTTGACGCACTCAATAGGTACTACATAAAGCCTGATCTGCAGAAAGCCAAACTTAAACCTTACCAAATTTAATTGTAAAATCCTCATTACCAGACCACTGAGGAGCAGCGAACAGCATAAAACCTGATCAGCCTGCGTGTTACTCGCAGGCTGATCTGGTTTTATGCTGTTCGCATAGGTCTTTTCATGATATCCTCTTTGAGGGAAAGGGTTAATCATACAGAGGCAAGTCCCTTGGTTAGATTTGCATTGTGCATGCATTACTTGTCTGACAAACTTTGTATGTAAATACGTATGAGTTTAAACAGGTTATCATAATTTACCTTTTGTGGTCGTGACACACGTATTATATATGTCATTATGATATTAAACTGTGATGCACACTTTTAAATCTTATCAGTGGGAAATATCACAATTGAAATCAGACTACGAACATGTGGTATGTTGTTTTGTATTTTCCGCAATTAGTTTGACAATAAGGTCACCTTTTTATAAAATGTTTGTAGGTAGCATACTTGAAACTGTCCATTTATGTTGTTTCTTTCACCACACAAGTAAACTTTTTTCAGGGTTGGGGGAAGGGAGATATTGAAAAAAAAAAGAATTTTTATACCCCCGCCATGAAATGGTGACGGCCATATAGTGCCTGTCCATGTGTGTGTATGTATTTGTGTGTGCATGTGTTCGGGCTGTAACTTTGTTATTTTGGTCGTGTTTTAAAATAACTTGGAACAAGTGATCTTTAGACAAGACGATGTGTCGCGGACAAGAACCAGGTTACTAGCTTTAAGGTCAAGGTCACAGCACTCAGTTGACCTTAAATTCTTGTCCTGGCTGTAACTTTGGTCTTGATTGGTCGTTTTTTAAATAATTTGGCACAAGTGATCCTTTAGATAAGACGATGCGTCACAAAAAAGAACCAGGTCGCTACCTTGAAGGTCAAAGTCACAGCACTCAGTTGACCTTAAAATCTTGTCCCAGCTGTAACTTTGTTAAATGTGGTGTATTGAAAAAACTTTGCACAAGTGATCCCCTCATATAGACTCATTTTGACGCACTCAGTAGGTACCACATAAAGCCTGATCTGCAGAAAACCACAGTTAAACCTTACCAAATTTAATTACAAAATCCTCATTTCCAGACCACTGAGGAGCAGCGAACAGCATAAAACTACTCGCAGGCTGATCTGGTTTTATGCTGTTCGCATAGGTCTTTTCATGGTGTCCTCTATGAGGGAAAGGGTTAAGACAAAACAATGTGTTGTGAACATCGCTTGCATGTTGGTTCTATGCTTATGGAGCCAAACTGTTTAACACTCATAAAATTGATTTAAAAAAAATATTTTAAAGCTATTGATTGTGACTTATATTGTTGTTACAGATAGTTCAGCAAGATGAATGTCTCTCTTAAGATTTTGTCTTTTTTATGCTTGTGTAGGTATTTACGTCATAATGGCATCATTTTTATTTTACTTTTTCTTTTGTTATGTCCTAAAATATTTATGCACTCTTGCAAGTTCATAGATGTTTCATTCTGCAGTTGTGTGATTTGGAGGCTGTGTGAAAACCAATCATAGAAATTTAAACAAAATGTGAACATTTTGTTTTTTTTAATCTATGTATTTTATCTGTCCAGTTATAAGGAATTAAGCTGTACTGGTGCAGCTGCTGCCATTTTAGGTAATATTTCATACAAACCGTACATAATGTAAATGACACACATCTTTTTTTCGGCAAGCAGACGGGCTTAAGGACAAGCTGGTACTTTCAAATTTAAAGTAGAAACACACACATTTACTGCACCTGATTCAAGAGCAACATTAGCTTTACAAATTTAGGTAGTATACATCATATGACGAAGATTGATTTGAAATGACTTATTATGGTGTTTCTAAATTTACAACACATTTAATAGTTATGAATTAGCAAGTTGAATGATTGTCATCTATATTTACCCATCGTACCTTTTTGTTTAATATGGCTAGGTTGTGCTTATGAAGTGGCTTTAGTATCACCCTGTCACAATAACATGCAGTTTCATCTGGCGATTCCCAGCATGGATCAAATATGGTACTATCATAACCATGGAGGGTGACCCAACTATTAACCGGTTAAGTTTTTCAACAGACAGCCTATCACTATCACTGCCAAGCACAACTGTCAGTGATTCCCCGCAAATACACATGTTCATCGGTCTCTGGAGGAAATTCATTCTTCCATCTAGAAGTTGTAAGTAAGTACAGATGAAAGTAATGATTTCTTTTGCTTACTGAAACAATACGACTCTGAACATTGGTTTCATAACAACAACTGATCAATTACTGTAGGTGGTCCTCAGACCATGAGGTGAAAATTTATGCAAAATAAAATTTTAATTCCGAATTATGGTTTTAGAGTAGAAGAATTTTTTAATTTTCTTTAAAGCTTATAGTTATGATTTTATTCTTTTTAAAGTCTCTCTAAATACAGTTGTTAGTGAATGATTCTTATAACATTGATGTTAGCCTTACTTTTCTTTCATAGGTCATAATGTACTGTGTTAATCTCTTGCTTCCCAGATAAAAAAGACCCAGTTCTGTAGTACTTTCATGTTTATTATATTACAAGTAACAGTACAGGTTCCTTATCATGTTTGTAATTTGTGGTACAACTATTTCACAGTACATCAGCTCAAAATAAAACTGGGCAAAAACAGGCTTTAACTCAGTTTTTTTACCTTTTTCAGCCTTGACTGTAACCTAATGCAGTCATGACGACTGGTAGTCTCAGGATTAGAAGTGGTACTTTCAAACTCCTCATAAAAATAAAGAATGAATAAATAAAGACAGTAAATAATGGAAATGACTGATTACACCTTCAGAAAATAAGTAAGAAAATACAATGTTTGAATAAATAGACATCACTGATAGCAGTAAAATGTTTCTGCAGCAGAAAAATTGTATGAATAATGAATTTATTTTGATGAATTTTTACACATATTTGACACAAAAAATAGGACAAAAGCCAGATCAGGGCACCTTGGGATCGCGGAGAGTTATCCGCTATTGATGAGACTGGGTAAACCCGTAACAAATGAACACTGAAGGTTGGAGAGATCCCCACTATCAGTCCTCTGAGAAGCAAGACTGACACAGTCTAAAGTTCAGCAAGAGTGGTTGGTATTTGTTTCCATCAGTGTTGTCTAGCTGTCCAGATTCCATGTGTTACCTGGCTCAACTAATTACTCTTCAGACATCACTTTAAAGGGGTAGGTTCACAAAGGGTAAAAAATGGCCCAGCTTCAGAATTTCAAGAAACTTTTACAAGATAGAGAGTAGACTGCTGTGTTCCCATATTGAAATATGCAATTCAATAAAGGAAACCACATTCAATTTATGAGAAAAAAATGTCAAAATAGTGTTTTTCATTACAATTTTGCCTGCTGCTAAGGAAAAGTGAGATTTCAGAAATTGCAATTTCTGAGTTTTAAGCCTACACCTATCAAATCTGACCACAATACAATCACTTTGCTGATCCCAGTTTTTCATAAAATCTAAGGCCAAATTAAGGGGTTAGTGAACCTACCCCTTTTGTATATATACTGGTGCATACTACTCTACCTCTTAAACTTTTTAGTATTAATGATGTTATTTAAAGTGTGTAATGATATCTTTATTTAACCCTTTCACTCATTTTTGACGCACTCAATAGGTATCACATAAAGCCTGATCTGCAGAAAACCACAGTTAAACCTTACCAAATTTAATTATAAAGTCCTCATTTCCAGACCACTGAGGAGCAGCGAACAGCATAAAACCTGATCAGCCTGCGAGTTACTCGCAGGCTGATCTGGTTTTATGTTGTTCGCATAGGTCTATTTTCATGAATGTCAAGGATTTTCACTCAAACTTCTTATAAATATAAAGACAAGAACCTTAGTTTTTGAATCTTGAAAGTTTAACCCTTGACCTCATGGACACTCATTTACAAATTCTGGATGAGAATTAACTGACTGATCTGTAAATGGTATATGGAACAGTGGATTTTTCTTTACCATGCAGTCTGTGTAGAATAAACTGGCACAATAAGTCAGTGATTGAGTGTCCACTTTGCGTTCAGGTCTGAGGTTCGAATTCCAACTGGAACACTTTCTCTGGTGACCGTGTCAAACCAAAGATGTATAAAATTGGTATCAGATGCAAACTTGCCAGGCACTTGGCAAAATGGGGCTGCTATGGAAACTCAAGAGTACTCAGTACTGGTTCTACCCAGGAACTTATCTCCCATGTATTGGTGCTATACACCAGGCAAGAAAAAGAACTAAGGGGTCTATTTGCAAAATGAGCTAGGGTATCGCACCCGGATTCCCTTGTATTAAACCACTGTGTCTTCTGAGATAGTCTCTTTAGCAAAAACAGGACCCACAACAGGATCCTCGACTGCAAGGTCTAAAATATGGCCATAATAATCAGAAAATGATTGATAGCCATTACAATAATAGAAAGAAGAAAAATATTAGATAAAACTTTGTATAAGCAAACAGGAGTCCCTGATCAGATTAGGGATAAGTCTGATCTGGATCTGCTCTGTTTGCCAAAGGGTCAAAATTAGTCTATATGAAGTAAAGGCTTATAATTCTTAATTTTCAATTATTAGGATCAACTTTATAAAACAAAGAAGAACTGGCAAAAGAACAAAGACTTCAAGACCATCAATATAAATTTAATAAGAATTTATTTATCAAATAATGTATATATCATATCACAATGTTGTGTGTAGAATGGTGTTGATGATCACAATGTACCATGAAATTAATGAAGAAACATGGGAATAATATTCTAATTAATATCAAATATACAATAAAACCTCTGTAAACCACAATTTGTCCGGACTGGTCAAAAATTCCGGTTTGGAAAGAAGATATAATGAACAAGTGTCAGTAAAATTCATCTGGTTTCCAGAAAAAAGAAAATTCTTGCATAAAGACGATTTTTTTCAAACAAAAAAGAGGAGGAAAAAGATGGATCAAGAAATCTATCCGGATTAAAGAATATCCGGTCTAGACAGGTTTCACTATGCTTATACTTCCTCTTTAGTTTTGAAAAAAAAAGTTCATATATTTTGTCATCTTGCTAGGTGTTGGTAAAATGAATCATCTTTACTTACTGTGCAATCATTTAAAATGTGGGTAAAAGCACCTAACCGGAAAATCTACTCTTACTATGATGTAATGGAAAAGGTAGGGAAAAAAAGGCAACATGGTACAAACAAGATATTTTGATATAGTTCCACGTATTGAAACATTGTCTCTTTTTTTTCATTACCTGGGATTCTTATGATTATTCTTTACAAACTAAAAATAAATAAATGAATAAATAACAGAATAAATAAGTGTCTTAAAGCTCATGCCATATGTAATAAGAAACAAAATCTTGAGGTTCAGACATAAACTTTTATAATGAAGACCAAAAAACACTCACAAACGAATGATGATGATGATGATGATGATGAAACTAAGCAGGGTTCTCATGCGGGTTCTGAATACAAGT
The DNA here is from genome assembly GCA_021229015.1 of Solen grandis. NCBI lineage: Eukaryota > Metazoa > Mollusca > Bivalvia > Adapedonta > Solenidae > Solen > Solen grandis. The sequence continues at coordinate 64,089,330 of CM037778.1, read as the reverse complement.
CCTTGACAAAAATTAGCCAAGAAGTTGTGAGTCTTCCCATATAATCGCCGCTAGCTTCTTTTCCCAGCAACTCCAATTAGGAGTTAGTGAGAACCCTGTTTTAAGACTAAAAGTATAAACATGTTTATTTTAACAAACTATCACAGTTCTCATGGACATTTAAATATTGCATCTACATCAGTAAAACATAAATATTTTTTTCTTTTTTTTCTACACATTTTAAGTAACATCAATAACAGAAGACATTTTGAGACAGCAACAAACACTATTTGGACTCTCATATCTTTGACACTTCTTTACAGTTAACATGTCTATACTCTAACAAATCTTCATTTATAACAAAACATTCAGAACAAAATACACATGAATCTTAACAAGTGGGTAACAGATACATTTATTTCGAGACCTAGACTGGGCACTAACTATTTCGACATTGGTTTACACAAAAACTAAGTTAAGTTCAATTATACAAGTCTTATGACTTGGATCAGACTTTTCAGGGTAGAGAAAAGAATATTGTATAGAAGTGTTCCAAATGTTAACTCATGATAATTCATACTTCATCCATTGATTTGATTGGTCACATTGTAGTTTACATTTGAATCATACCTCCATCCTGAAGAGTCTGGCCAGAGTAACCAGACAATAGTTGAGCTAAATTAATTTTTTCGCATGAACCATTGTCACTATAGTTAGCACCTGAACTAAGCCCTTGTCATGGACGGAAGCAGATATCTAGCAACCTGAGAAAAAGGAAATAATTAAATCTGTCTCAAGAGATAGGTTAAATTTTGTAAAATATTGGTTTTGACTGAATTGGACAGCAAAATCATGCCCTGGTATAACCAGAAATAAAGAGAAATATCTTACATCTTGATAGATTTTGCATGCAAGATCACAAACTGTATAAAGATATGTCTATCAGACTTCATGTAATTTGCCATCTGATCTTGCTCTACTTTTTAACTGAAATGCTGTCATGAAAAGTGTGTACTATACCTTGATTTAATATAAAGTTTGAATTTCAATAACTTAAGAGCGTGATTTGAAATGATGTGTAAAATATTTTGTGCTTAGCAAACTTTGAAATGTAAATATGCGGTTTGCATATCTCAATTTTGTGTTTCCATTGATGCTGAATTTATATTTTTCAAAGCCTTTTTCCTCTAGAATAAAACAACAATCCTTTACTCACAGGCATGACCTACTGCATTTCTACCTCATCATATGACTGTAAAACCAGGAGATTTCTCAACACTGTGATTCCCCTTTAATTCTCTTCACTGTCACAGTAACACTATGGATTAGGCCCACAATCACAAAGTGGCATTGAACCAACACCATCACAACATTGCATTAATGTACTTAGTAACAGAATGTCTACTGTAACTACATGTTTCAATTTGTCAACAGAAATAACAGACAAACAGACTGGCTATTAATAAAGCAAAATTATTCAAAGAATCACAATAGGGACATATTTTTCTACTACGACAGAAAGATTGGAACACATTTAAATCTTCAGCATTTAAAAAAAAAAAGGTTACTTAAGTTCAAGTTTGATATTGATGTGAAGGTTTGGTTGAGATTCAAAATTGATTACAACAAACCAAAGAAGGCACACCTTTGTAGGCAGTTTCAATTTCAGTCGAATACCCAAATTAATTAAATGGAAAACCATAAAAATCAGACCATCCTGCAAAAACACCAGTGGGTCTTTTAAGCATTTGTTTCCTGTCAAAAAATGATAGACTAGTTTTCAGTGGTTCTTTATCTGTCGTTTCTCTGCTAGGAACCTGTCACACAGTCATGGATTGAGGCTGAATTTTCCTATTTCGGTCACTCCGTCATATACTATAGCACTTTATAAGAATCAGAAGATCTGACTGATCCACTACGATGGCTGAGAGATCAGTTGACTAATCTGAATGGCGAAGAGGCTCGGTGAAACTGCAGTAACTATGGTAACAATGTACAACACCTTGCTGGTCATCATCGATACATAGGAGAGAGTCTTTTCATAGACGACTTCCCAGGCTGGTCATTCTGAAATAAAAATTGAAATGAAACCGTACATCTCTAATTGCTGAAATTATCACCCATCTTTTAAACATACTCTTCTTAACCTATTATCTCACATAGACGTGTTTTCAACACCTTGGCAAAAAGTGTAGACCCAGATCAGACAGTTCCAGGAGCTGTCTGATCAGCGTCTCCTCTGTTTGCTCATACAATATTGTAGCTTAGATTCTACACAGTCTGCATGGCAAAGAAAAATGCATTGTTTTATATATCATTCAGCAAATCAATATTCATCAAGTCTTGAATTTTTATATGAATATTCATGAGGATAAACCTGATTTGTTCAGTGTCATAACAGTTTTTCAGCCTCTGTCAATAGCAATATTTCTCCATGGCAGACCATAGACAAGCAAGATCAAACTGAAAGCTATTCTTGGTTAGATTAAATTTTACAATATTGCTTTCTAACTAAAATACGTTACTGAGCAGCTGAAAAATCTGACTCAGGAGTTATTTGCATGCTGATCTGTTAAAACGGAGTTAGAAGTAAAGTCTTTGATAACATATTTGGCATAAACCAATATTCCATATGGTCCACAATGTGTCGTTTTTTTACATCTCTGGTGGGATAAAGGTATACCGGTACATGACCAACATGTACACATAAATATTAGGAAGTGGGAACTTACAAATACAGGGAAGATGGTACTTACAACCCACAAAGGTTGGTACTTAAAAATATGTGAGTACTTACAAATACACAGAAGATGGTACTTACAACCCACGAAGGTTGGTACTTAAAAATATGTGAGTACTTACAAATACACAGAAGATGGTACTTACAACCCACGAAGGTTGGTACTTAAAAATATGTGAGTACTTACAAATACACATAAGATGGTACTTACAACCCATGAAGGTTGGTATTTAATAATATGTGAGTACTTACAAATACACAGAAGATGGTACTTACAACCCATGAAGGTTGGTACTTAAAAATATGTGAGTACTTACAAATACACAGAAGATGGTACTTACAACCCATGAAGGTTGGTACTTAAAAGTATCTGAGTACTTACAAATACACAGAAGATGGTACTTATAACTCACAAATGTTTGTACTCACATATACAGGAATGATGGTACTTACAACTCACAAATGTTTGTACTCACATATACAGGAATGATGGTACTTACAACTCAAAAAGGTTGCAGTTACTTAAAAATGTTTGTACTAAAAATTTTGTGAGATAGTTCTTACAAATATGGGGAAGTTTGTACTTACAAATACTGGGAAGTCATGGAGCACCATGCCAGCAGATCGGCCAAAACCATGTTCAGCTTCGTTTAATCTCAGTGTCATATCTGCCCTCTCCTTACCCCATTGTCTGGAACTGTTTGCCAACTGAAACAACACAAATACAAGAGAATGGTACATTTCATTTTGAAAAATCAAGAAAATAGAAAACTCAAGTTCTAATTTTAACAATGAACTGCATGACAACTTTAACAACACAAATTCAAGTGCATTGTACATTAAATTCTGACAAATTCAGAAAATGAAACTGAGATGGGTGATCCAGAAAAGGTGTCTTATTTCATAATAGATACTAAGTGCTTAACAGTTCCAGAAAGATTTTAACCACTGCTTCACTGACTTTATGTGGCTTGCACAGCTATTGTCTAACATATTTACAGCATAACTGAAAACATGAAAAACATTTGAAGTACAACAATTTTGAACAAGAGTGTTCCTTGGAACACATGTGTCACCTGCTGAAATGTGACAGAAAAAGTGTGACGGACAGACAGATGGGTGGACAGACGATGGAAAAGTGATCCCTATGTGTCACCTTTGCTTAAAACAGGTGACACAAAAATTAAATATTCACTAAAGACAAGTTAACATATATGCAAATTGAAAACTTTTTTAGTCCATGCATAAAGCCTGCATCAGTGACACCATGCATTTTTTCACATAATACCACTTAATGAATTAAAAGTGTACAGTGCATAGCACACCTACATGCATACACAGTTGTAGAAAAAAATACTCAACAAGACTGTGCCAACTCCACACAGACACAAACAAGATGTGGGAGGTACCTGTTTTTCAAGGGACTCTATCCTGCCCTGGGCCCTCTCCAATGCCTGATACAGCTCCATCTTCTCCATGTCATCATTGGCGTTGCTGCCACTCGTCCGCAATTGTAACTGAAGGAGACAAGGAGAGGTAACTCTAACTTCAGGTGAAAAATTAAAAATTATGGAATTAGATTGATTGTGCTGAAGGACAACGCTGTTTTCCATCATTTTTCATTGGTGGTCAGCAGTCAGTTCTCATACTGTTCCTAGCTGATGCAGTAAAACAAAGAATCTGCAAATACCTGACGGTTTTTTCACTAAACCTAAGCTGTCACTGAGGTTGATATCTCTCCCAACCACCCACTACATTGTGTCACTAGAATCATTATTTTCTCGGTTTGGAAACATTATACAAGTATTATTTTCATGTATGTAACCAGAGGGGAAAGATTTCCAAAAATGGCAGAGATTGTGACTGAACTCAAAACAGGGACCAGATGGGCATAGGAAAGGTTAAAAGTCATACATGTACATTGAGATGAACTAAGTTGTATGTCTTCTAATTTTCAAATACAAATAAAAAGATAGTAAAATCTCATTTGAATTGTAAGAAGCCTCTATTTTTACCCTTTTCTCAAAATGATAGAAAGTAATTGAGGAAAGTAATAATAATAATATAAAAAATAATAAGAAATATATATAAACTTTTTGACCCAAGACTTGGAATCAGGAAAAAAGAAATGTAATTTTTTAGTATACATATAAAAATTTTCAAACACAGTCAAGCCATTGTCAATTTTTTCTTTTCTAAATACAAATGAATAGAAAAAAAGGATTTAATAACTTGATCGACTAGATATTTCATAAGAGTTAACAAAGACTGTGATATGAAGATGACGTACCCTGAGTTCATCTATCTGAGCCCTCAGTCTCTTGTTCTCCTGTAAAAGTGCCTCGTTAGCTTCCTGGGCTGCCTTGTCTGTAAGTTAACATAGAATAAGGTTTGCATATAGTGTGCTTGCTACTTCTTTGATTATTTTGATAGAGGAGTGACATCTTTGTCAATATCTTAATGTATTCTGTGTTTATTTGCATCTATAATAATTTCATTTATTTATCTTTTCACATTCTTTTTTATATATATTCTGCAGAACTCCAGGGAAAATCACACCTTATTATTTTATAATGGAAAACTGTATGATTAAGAAGACTTGAAAGAATGTTTAAGCACCAAGACCATACCTTTCATGCCCTTGTTGCGGTCACGATGGTGCTTCTCAAGGACCTTCTCCATCTTCATTATGACATCCTCCTGGGCCTTGCACGCCTCCTCCAGCTTCCTCAACTTCTTCAGCTTCTCCTGCAGTTTCTGGATCATCACCTGCTGGGCTGCATGGGCCTTCTGCATCTTTAGGAAGTTCTTCTCCTGGTCATTCTTCTGCAAAACCACATATACACACTAGGGGTAGTAGGGCGTGTAGAGACAAGCAAATTGAGATCAAGTCAGCCTGATTTGCATTTCACAAAATATCTAAAAATGAGATTTTCTTTATCTCTTCAAAATCTCAAATTTTTTATAAACAACAAATATGATATTAAAGATTAAACCATTTTCTGTAAAAGCATGCTATTGTATAATTTTTAGTTTTAAGCAGGGAACAATTGAGTCCCAATTTCCCATTCATAGTCAGGTCAACTGCTCAAAATTAAAATCACTGTCATCATGTGTGCTTTTGTGTAAAACCAGATTAACTTTTTATTACTTATTATCCCAGTGTAGCTTATAGCTATTGGATTACCTGTTGTCAATATTAATACATTAGTATACAATGGAAAGGACTGCAAGAAGCATATCCTTTAGGTCAATGAACAAAGCATTTCTAGAGTTTTGAGAAGCGGGAAATCTCATTCATTTAATGAATGCAGACTAGGTTATTTGAAATACAGCCAAACTGTCCTGACTTTTTTCTAATAAGATATGCTGAACTGGATGTTTGGATCACCCAAATGTTTATTCACTGGTTTTTCACTTCTGTAACCCAGGTTCAAACCAAGGTTAGTCCAAAGTTCAAGTTTCATTTAAATATACAAAAACATGTATGGTGGACTTAACCATTTTTCAAACCCCTTAACATTTTACACAGTATCATTTAAACTAGAATTATTGTGATAATTTAGCTGCAAACTGGTACACAATTGAAATAAAATAATAAAATAATGTTTCAATTTATTATATTTTTGGTCAAATGATTATAAAATAATTTGTTAACTGGTAAAAAGCATTTTTTTTGGCGGGATTCGAGAGGAGATGTTATTCGAGAATGTGTACTTGGACGATAATTAAATTCCAGGTCTTTTTTTTTGATGATGGTGAAGGGGTATTAACCCTTTCCCTCATAGAGGAAACCATGAAAAGACCTATGCGAACAACATTAAACCAGATCAGCCTGCAAGTAACTCGCAGGCTGATCAGGTTTTATGCTGTTCGCTGCTCCTCAGTGGTCTTGAAATGAGGACTTTATAATTAAATTTGGTAAGGTTTAACTGTGGCTTTCTGCAGATCAGGCTTTATGTGGTACCTACTGAGTGCGTCAAAATGAGTCTATATGAGGGAAAGGGTCAATATCCTATTCTGGAGAGAGAAAGCACCATCTCTACCTCAAGAAAAAACAAAAACAGTAAAAAGCAATTTTGAAAAAAAAAAAAATAATAATAATTAAAAAAATTTAAAGAAAAAAATTTAAAAGGCAATGACACCCCTGAACCGACCCTTATAAAATGTGAAAAAAAAAAAGCCGTGAATTCAAATACAAATCTAAACATTCCTTTCCTATCAATGTAAAACAAGTATCAATAAAACTCCCCCTCAATGGAACCAGTACTTGTTGCCTGTGAAGGTCTTTTGGCCTTCACTGCAGATCAAACACCCAACCTTCAGATTCACAGTCAATTTACATGACCATGGATGTCATACAGTATACTAGAGATATCACTGAAGGTGAATAACATGCCCACTAAAGTTTACAATATGCAAAGAAACATAACGTTTTGTGAAACATGACAGGACGGGACAATGCATGTAATATATATATATATATGTCCAATATATGGTCCTTACTCCACTGTGAAGTTCAGGGATATAAAAGTTAGTATGTCCCACCTTGATGAGATCATTTTGTAAAATCTGCACTTTCTCCTTGTAGCTCTTCAGTTCCGTTGTCTGGGAGGACAGCGTCTGCTTAATAGCCGCTGAAATATAGAGAAAACCAGGGGCCTGTTTTACTTACCATTATATGACTGTTATTTGCAATGTTCAAATTTTCGAAAGTTAATTACTACTTATCTTTTCATATTTTTCTTCATAAAAAGATTGTGTAATGCGAACAAAAATGGTCACATTTCTTTATATTTCATTGTGCATATAAAGAAATTATCAACAACCAAATGCAGTATGACCCTAATGTTTTCTGAACCAATGACTGTATGTATCATACCAATGAGATTTCATATAATACAGATTCAATGAAAATGAAATGTGTACTGATCGGGAAAAAGATCCACAGGGTAAACTTTTGTGTCGTTTTGGAGGTATGTCTGGTACAGATAAACACAGAAATGCTTTAGGAGAGAAATGATTCCTTTAAAATTGGTTATTCATATCAATGATCATATAATAATTCATGTATTATAGAGTTTGCTCTTTCTCTATGTCTTTTCTGGAAAAAAAATGTAACCAGATAAAATCCTACTGCCCCCAAACTGGAATCAAACTTGGGACCCTTGGTGTGCAAGTTGGATGGTCTACTACAAAAACTATTCCATGGCAAGGGAGTACATGTGCCACTTTACACATCTTCAACAAAAATATTTTTCGATTAAAAAAAAAAAAGAATCTGACAGAAAACTATAGATCTTCTCACCATATCTAGACAGCACTTCTGGTTTTGTGAGACCGTCCAGTTCGGCACTGTCCACCATCAGGCGACTGGCATCGTTATAGTTGGCGAGGTCACGCCTGAGGTTGCTGTTGATGTTCTCCAGTTCCCGGATGTTGGTACGGAGCGTTATGATGTCCTGTCCCATCCTGTGAACCGCCCCGCGATATTCCCCCAACTCCTTCGTCTGGTGGTCCAGTAGGAACATCGAGTTTTTGTCCAGGTCATCTGGGTCTCCGCTAAAGTGAAAGTTAATTAAATTTACCTTCAGAATTCATGAAGTTTTGTTAATTGTGAAAAGCGCATCAATCATAATGTTTTCCTGAATGTTAGGAAATACTGTACATCTGACTAAAGAATCATTACAGAGCCTATTTGTAGGGAATAATTTTCAGCTCTACATGTCCTATATCCCATTAAAAATGATGAAGAAATCAAATACTTACAGCAGTTTTTCCTCCAAATTGAGGCAAGAGATGCTATTAGGGACAGCTTAAAATAACATGACAAACCATGTGGAATGGCCACAAAAAATGTATACATTACCATATATACTGGTACATTTATTTGGTTGACTGTATGGATGTGTATTTTGTCTCTTGGTGCTCTGAGTGTCCTCCCACATAAATGATCACCATCATCAGAACAAAGGATAAGATTTTCAATGTTATGCAATGCACTGCTACATAATTCTAAAAAAATTCTTTTAAACTTGTTTTCTAATGAAAAGCCCTTACCCGCGAGTAGGACTGCGGGGTGCGGCTCGCGTTGGCGTCCTACGACCTTGACCCTCATCCCCCGGCTGGAAGATGTACTGGTACTCCGGCAGGACTTGTTCCATGGCAGATATTGGCGGCATCTCCCCATCTTTGATTGGCTGAAAACACAAATAACGATACCCTGCTACAGTATGGTCTCAAAAGTCTTGGATCAGAACTCTGTGGACAGTCTTGTGCCTACATCTAGAGGTCTTCACTTCTTCTCAGTCGACTAGCATATTTGTTATTTTGTTGTTTTTTTCCCTGTTATTTGCTTCTTACAACTTCTGAGGAAAAAATTCAATGAGTATCCTTTATGTACAAATGTTGCAAACTGTATAAATAATCACTCATACGTAAGTAGAATGTTCAAAATTTACAGAATGAAAACATTTAATATACCCAATATTCAAGAAAAAATAACACACAGCTATTAAAATTGCATATTTAATTATGTAAGCAAAAATGAGATCCCAGTCTTAACATTTTCAACTGAATTAAAAGAAAAATCAATAATGTTTATCATAAAAACCCCAACCTGAAAGAAAAGCTAACGGTCTATTAGTAAGCATTGAATCTGATCTATTCCTTGACACAGGGTTTGCACACTCTAGTGGTTGTAATGGCAATTATAAAGCCTCTGGATACAGTAAACGAGGATTCAAACTGGTGCTATCCAATTGTTAGGCTTGATCAATGTGCACTTCACATACGGTAACTTCTGAGGGAAACTAAGTAACTGTTGAGTTCCAACTTGATATTCATCTGTCAGTGTGCTAATTTTTGTTTATCTTTTAGGTATATTTCTTTACATTCTGCATGTTCAAGGTCTGACAAATGTTGAGAAAGTAGAGGTCATTTAAAATTAAGTTTTCAGATGAAAAGGGCAGGCATTTATCCATTGAATTCAGCAAATTTAAACAAATACCTTTTATGTTTTTTTTTCCAAGTATGCTTTACGTAAATTTACAAAATATAAGATATCTGTAACATTGCAAGGGGGCGACCCTCTATAAAATAAATCAAATGTTGTAACAGCTGCTATTCTTTATTAACCCTTTCCCTCATATAGACTCATTTTGACGCACTTAATAGGTACCACATAAAACCTGATCTGCAGAAAACCACAGTTAAACCTTACTAAATTTAATTATTAAAGTCGTCATTTCTAGACCACTGAGGAACAGCGAACAACATAAAAGGTAATCAGCCTGCGAGTTACTCGCAGGCTGATCTGGTTTTATGTTGTTCGCATAGGTCTTTTCATGGTGTCCTCTATGAGGGAAAGGGTTAAGTAATAAGATTTTTTATGTCAATCAGATGCACAATAAGAAGGCTATCCTGCTGGATAGCGCAGTAATAATGCATTCCTTTCTCACCAATGTGACCCAATTTTGATTCCTGGTCACGTATATGAGAGGGCATAGTGGTCGCCTGTCCAATCACATGGCTTTCTCCAGGTTCACTGGTTATTCCTTCCAGAACCATGACAACATACCCCACCCACCCAAGTCATTCATCCAAGTGATTGTGTAAGTTGTATAAGAACTTATTTCATAATTGATGTAAAATGAATTCGGTTTAAAATTCAAATTTAAAATGGTAAGCCATATGGCAACTTATACTTCAACTGAACTTGAAAAGATAGGAATAGCACCAGGACCTTTCTTGACTTCACAACTAATGGCTGTTTAATGCTTCCATCTGGTATTTCATAATATGAACACAAAATAAGAAAGGTTTCTGGCACAGACCCAGATATGGCTTTCCTAACAAAACCTGTGTAGCACAAGTGCTTCCAGCCCAACAAAACCATTCAAGGACATTTACATCTTGGACATTTCAAGTATTTGTTGGCTTGTGTCACAGAGAGATAGAGAGCAACATTCTAGCAAGGCTGGAGAACTGAAGAATGTTGACTTCCTACTATCTTGTATGGGGTTACATTGCAGCATATATATCTTTCCTTTCACTTGCTTCAGAATGGAATGTGAAAGTAATTTGGGCTGGCCTCTCAATTTCATTTCCCTTACGTTGATTTTAAGAGTGGATTTGATTATAATCAATGGAGTAACAGGAACAGCTGATAATTCAATAAGTTACCATTTCCTGTTTGAAAAATGAACTATTACTATTAAATACTTTTGACAGTCCCCTTAACTTCATGAGTTTTCATGTATAAATTTTAAAACTGATCTGAGTCTTCTCATGTTTGTCAATGCGTCAAAATGAGTCTGTTTGAAGTAAAGCATCCAACTACAGCAGTAGCTTTGATAGAGCAATTATATCAATTAACAATTTACACTGTACAAGGAAAATCCAGATATGGACAGACCCATCTTCTCCACTGGAATTTTTCCACAGTTGGGTGAAAATGTTTAGTACCGAGGCAAGGGGTTGTGGTATATCTGGGAAATGCTATTACTCGGAAATAAATGAACAAACAAAAAAGAAAAAAAAAGGTTAAGTTTTCCTTCTTTTTCCAAACTTTACAAGGGGAGCAACTCTGCACTGCCAGGTTTTGCCAAGTATAACTTCAAATGTGTTTCAAGTGTCTCATGTCAAGAAGAATAAAACAATATGCCCCCTCTTCTTCGTAGGGGGGCATCCCTGACTTAAACATACACACTTTAATGTCATTAAAAAAGTATTTGTAGCTCTTTGCTTGGCTTCAGTTATTGCCAGGACTGGTTGGTCCATTTAAAGGATAACATGTTTGGGTGTTGTATCATTGTCATATTTCAACAGCGTGATACTGCAGTGTGGTATGTAGCACCCAGCCTGTCTCAAGAAGTCACTAAATGACTGAAATAATGTATATTGGTCATACCACCAGACAAACAAACAAACAATCATAAAATGTGTGACCCTCTCCCCACACTATGCTAGATACATATCAACACCACACGCAAGCAAACAAACAGAGAAGAAAATTCCATAAAATAGGAAAATGTAAGAATATACTTATTAATAAAGATCTTTATCCATCTTTACTTGTATCATGACACTGTTGTCCATATGTGAATTACATTTCAGTCAAATAATGTCACACAAAAACTGGCATAAGCGTTACCCATAAAGTGCCCCTTAAGTATGACAGAGATGTGAATCAGAAACAAACAGTAGACATGCACCAGTCAGTACAAATAAAACAACACACGGACACTGGTACAAAATATATCACCTCTGTTGTGTACGGTCGGAAATAATCCGCAGCCATGTTTAATCTGTCGTGTAAATAATCCTGGCCAAAAGACGTCACTTCCTCACCTTCACGGTACACCTATATCTCGTCAATAATTCACAGACAATACCTCAAGACAGCCTATTGTTTTAACCCATATCCTTCAACAACCCCCACTGTGACTTGCCAATACTTCTCCGTTATCTCTCCCCGGGTCTGATCCTTAATCATCCGTATCACAGATAAAAAATACAACTTACTTCTGCAGTGAAAGGCCGATAATACAATGTGGCCATCTCCTGGCAGTTATAATAACCCCCTCTCCTTAGTTCCAGTCAAGATCCGTTATCTTAATAAATCACTAAATCCACTGTCTATCCCTTTTCCTTCCTTTAAACAGTTGAGACTTTGTTAGCAAATACTTCTCAATCAATAATCAATAATCCATTGAATCATTGCCCATGTGCCTTAAGCCCCATCTAACCTAATCAAGAAAGATAAGACTCGAGTAAAGTAATTGGGCAATCGCCCAATCATATCAGTTTACACAGGAGGGGTTCAATACAGGTATAGAGAGTTTATGTCTCTACAGTCTGCCACAGTTGGTCTCTTGTACAGCACTTTGAGGACCTCATTTGTATTAAAGGTTATCAGTCACTTTGTTTCTTAAACATTTCCAAATATAAAACACGAAAAACTACCATATCAGTTCTGATTTCATTCAAATATCTATAGAGGACTTCATACAAAAATGTCATTTTGAATACCGGAGTAAGTTTAACTCATTCATCTAAAAATGAATGCTAAAACCAATTACATCATATTGGGCATGTAGCAGATAATCCAGCTTTGAAGAAAGCCTGTTAAAAGATTTGTATTCAAAATGAAAAACTACCATTTAGTACTAATACCGTATGTAAACTTAAAGAAAAGCAAGGTAATACAGTATAACACTGACAAGAAAATGTCTTTCATTGGAATACCTATATGGAAAGTATGAAGATGTTTACATACACACAAGGTGTATCCAGGGTAAACAAAGATTTGTGTACTGTGTAAGAGGGGATTTTATTTGCTCAATTAAAAGATGGGACATTCAATAAGCCAATAAAAATACCTCTTACTTTTGTGTATTAAGAGCAGTTCAGTGTACTGTGTATTGAAAGGATGTTTTGAAATAAACCTCTGTATGGAAGAAATGGGAGTGATTTAAATGTAAAGACCGATTTTAATATATTTATATATACATAGAATGGTGGTAGAACTAGCTGTTTTCCCTAAACAAATAAAAAATGATTATAGTGAAACAGAAGTAATATTGACAGAAATTTCTAAAAGAAGAAAAAGTGTAATATTAGCTTATTACAGACTCATTATGTCATCAGATAAATCAATACAAAGCTTGAAAATGATTCTTTAGGTAGAAATTGTCCATCAAAAGTTCAAAAACTTTCAGGTTTGTACCACAGATCTTTTAACTAGATCTGTGTTTGTCATGACATCAAAGGGAGAGAACTCAGTGTTACTTTCATCATATGATAATAGACTTTCAGATAACTAGTTGTTTCAAAGACCTAATAACCTTACAGAGATCTGCAACTCTGATATACGGTAGGCAAAGAGTCAAGGGAAGCTCTCTTTCAGTCATGTGTA
>CM037778.1:64025593-64075593 GCA_021229015.1 Solen grandis | reverse complement strand
GTTGATGAACAGTAAAAAAAAAAAAAAAGAATCCTGGAGATTTTCTGTTATAAACAACAATTTCACAGGTATAAACATTGGTTGTCAACTTGATTCCTGTCCCATGCAATATGAGGTCTATTTAAATGAGATTTTATTGGATAAATAATCGTGCATGCTACCGTCCATGAAATCAATGGAAATTTATTTGACTAAAAATATTGATGTCACAGTACTGTAGTTTTTAAACATTTTATTTCCCCAAAGACTTGACAGGTTTCACATGAAATGGCTATAATTCTTAAACCCAGTGTTACTGCAGGTTTAAGGTAAAGTCCCTGTAATGGTTCCACAACAGTTTGGACCTCCTGGCCTTTCACGGAGATAACCAAAGCTTTTATTTGTTTGATAATGATTCTGAGTGAGTTTCTATGCATAAATTGCATAACTAATGAGGTCATGACATTACTTCATTAGTATAAATCGGCTACAGTAAATCAGCAATGCATGTTTTTGATTTCCTATCACATAAGACTGGTTCCTCCGCCAGTCTAAATATGGTACTTATTTATCTCCTTTATGCATGGCAGTTAGCACGTAAGAGTAGTTCCAATGCTCACGTCAGGATAAAGTGGCTGCGTGTGGGAGTACTTTGCCCGTCTCATGTAGACAAAGCCCCGAAATGAATGGGATTAACCATTTAATCTATGCAAGAAAAAAAATAGAGGTGATCTCAATGAGGTGACAAGATGTAGGTTCGAACGTCGACAACATGCTCTACTAATTGCAAAAAGCATCATTTCAAAATTTTCACAGTAGTAAAACATACTTATTACAATTAAACCATCCATCCGCACAAAATAAGCGGCTGATCCATTTCTTAAGAAACAAAGAATCTATATATTAAGACATGGTTATTATTATCCCCTGCTGAAGGCGGCGGAGGTTAATATCTATAATCACTTCAAACATCAGTCTTCATTACCAAAAATTTTCTTTTAAAAATGAAATATTCTACTCTCCAACACATCTTCTGAAAAGCAAGCATTCGGCGGGGGATGGCCATGTCAACATGGCTCTTGTTCACAAAGGTTTTTTTTTTCTATTTTTCTTTAATTAAGAAGAATATTCTTTTTTAACATTCTTATATTTTGATATAAATGCATGTTTGTGTTTCTGTTTGTTGGGTTTGACATCCCAACGACAGTATTTCGGTCATTTGGAGACTGTCTATTTGAAACATATATAATGCTGCCACATACGTAGACATGTGACATGATACCACACCTAGTCATATTATCCTGAAACCTGGACAACCAGCCCTTGAACAACCCTTATATGCTGAGCGTCAGGCAAAGGAGCTATGCCACTTTGGTATGTAGCGGTCGAGGATCGAACCCCACGATTTCACGCTCCCGAGGCTGACACTGTAACCACTCGGCCACTTGGGACGGTTAATGCAACAAGTAACGAAAGATCTGTGATACCTTGTATATTAGTGGTTTGGGATTTGCACCAAAAAGGGGGGGGGGGGGGGGCGTTGTGAAATTTGTGTTTTACCATTTTTCGTGAATACGGTCATCTTGAAAGACAAAATGGAGAAACAAGAGTGGAAATATTCAAACATGAGATCTATAACTACGGAGTTAACTTTTCTATGATCATGGTATCGTCTACATTGTCTACATTATTAATATACATGTATAAATATCAGAATGAATTGTTGAAGTGCCTGAAAGATAATAAGTTTGTTATATTCATCAGGTAATTGGATCTCAAATAAAAGTGTATCCACATTAGTTTTGAATATACGTAGTTTATTGTTTTTTTTTGTTGTTTTTTTTTGGTACTATTCCCTTGGATCCTATTATTCTTAAAGTATTAACTATTCTGTGGACCAATGGGACCGCTGCATTTTTACTTTTTTTTTCTTCGAAATTAAGAATGCACTCTTCAGAAATGATTTGCGTAGAATGCTTTTAGGATAGGCTGTATACTGAAACATCTAACGTTTTAAAAAAAAAAGCATATGTTTAATAAGCCGCGGTCCGTCACTACGTTGATTCAGTTCTCTATTATGGCTTCTCAATCATTTAAAATCCTGTTCCTGTACTCTAAATTAAATGCCAATTTAAAAGTCCCTTTTTAATGGGTTTAAGAAGTAAGTCTTGAATTTTGACGGAAGTATAAAACATGTACGTAAAATCTATGTGTAACTAACGCACGCGTAAAAATGCCTGATCCATTTTTACGATAAACTTTCTAAAAAATCAAATAAAAAAAAAATCATTGAACTATAGGAAATGTTTACCCAACCCTCATACCAACACCCAAAAAAGGAAATACATACTAAATCATTTAGTGCACAAGATTGAATTCTTCAATTGAATAATAAGACGAAATTCGATCGCTACACTACCATCTTTATCATAAGAATTCTATTGCATGCACTGCAAACAACAACCAACAGACCTACTTTCTGTCTTTATACAGTTCATGATCGTATTATCTAGTGCTCAATTAATTTCAGAGGGGGTATGAAACAAAGGTACCCGGTACGTTGCTGTCCATTAAAAAAATCAATGGCGTTATATATTATAAGGTTGTTGTTTTTTTTTAATACGGAAAGCAACGTACCGGATACATGTGGTATGAAACGGAGGAACAATTTTTACTTTATTATTATTTTGTTAAGCTAGGATAAATTGAGAACCTCTTTGGATCTTAGTACATTTACTTCGATGATTTCAATTTTAATCAAACTGATTTTCGAGGAACGAGCAATGTGCTTTATTCGAGCAATCGTCACTACTCGGTCATATCCGTCGGTGCTCAGATATTATATTTCGTAGAAATGGACATGGTGTTCCGAATGTATTTCTCGTTGCGGACTTTTTTTGCCCACATTTAATATGTTGACCTGAATAGGCGTAGCAAATAATACACTGCACAGAAAGAATATCTAAATATAGTCTTTGGATCCGAGTCTCGCGATATTCCGAGCATTTCATTTTATTAGTCCCATCAGGGTCTCTTCATACTATACAGAGACCCTGGTCCCATCAATGAGCGACACGCTATGTTTTTGTACTGGTTGTCACGCCTCCGTAGAGGGATATCGCCAAACCGAAAGTAGAATGATAGGTACACAAATGGGGACTATTTATATATCTAATTATTGCAGTTTTATTGTATTTATATTTACCATTTCTCCAGATGATCGGCAATATCCGGTATAATTCGCCGATTTAAATTGGCCAAACAGTGACTGGGGAAAATCTCGAGTATGTGTTTATTTTCCATTTAATAATGTGTGAAGTTGTACACCAGCATATAGATTTACGCAGGTTTACGTCACATTTCGAATTTGTCCATAAAACCCCATTACGTTAAGGAAGAGGGGAAGTTTAAAGCTGAATATTTAATTAATGGATTGTAAGCCTTCTTATTTCGAACCAAGGTGGGGGCGGTGTAAATTATTTTTACTATTCTCTGTTAGCTGATAAATAGTCACTGAAGAACCCATATTCTTGACATTTCATCATCCAAAATATAAATATGACTACAATGATTATCATTGTCATCATTATCTTCAATAATGAACGAGGTGTTGTCGTTTAAAGTCTTTCAATTATATGAGACTGTCACGGTCACGGTGATTAAACTATACATTTAAATATAATCAAAAGATTTGTCACAAATGGGGTAAAAAGTTTAAAAAAAATAAAAGTAGATCTAAATATACTTAAAAAAGTAGATTAATTTATCAAAAAATAAATTACATTATTACATTTGGAATAATTAGAACATATCCATATCATCAACAGGAACTGCTAAATGATTAAACGAAGTTACCAGAAGAGGATGAACTCCGAACTTTCCGATTGAGGATACACTGAAGTTTTGAGGTGAAAAGTTTTTGAAAAGATATCCAGCTTAACTTCCTGTATTCTTTTTATTCGAATTAAAAATTCTAAAAGAGAATTCCTTTTGTAATTCTATTCAATCATATTTTTATTCCTTATCGGATTATTTATCCCAAATCATATTTTATTACTGGTTGAAAAATATATCGTGGGGGGTCATAAACTGCGCCCCTGACCAACTCCGCTAACAGTTTTCTTCTCGTAGTGTCGCAAGATTTAATCACAAGAGCAAGCGACCTTGAAAAAATATTTTTTTTTATGTTTCAGTCAATAAACAAAGATGATTTTTGTACGAAAATATGATTCAAACATATATTGCACATTTTATCACACTGCGTTGATTCGAGCATTTTAAAAATATTGTTCATATTTTGTCTGTTTATATTAAATATTTATGACTTTGTTTAACTGTTAAGTAAGTAAGGTTTAATCTTTATATATATGTGGCATACAAGCTTATTTATGCATTACATTTCTGTTTTCGTTCTAAATTCAAACCATACTTTTCTATGGAATCTAACGACTTTCTCCTTCATTTGTGCATTTTGATTGGCTAATTAAAATAAATATTGTTCCAAAATGACACAAATAAATATTTGAGGATCAAGTAGGCACTTTTAATTGTGAAGAATAGATTAATGTTCATATAATTCAGTTCTAATTTAGCTTTGATACATAAACAAGGGGAAAAAATGTGAAATTTTCCAAATTACTTATAAAAAAAAGAAGTAGAAAAAAACACCAAAAAAACATACACACAAACACACACACATAAATGTCATTATTTTAAAATGCGGATTCTAACAACATGGACAAAGAAGTCTTACAGTGCAAACATCAGAACAAAATCGTAGATTCCTACATCTATCACTGTTCTTTCTAAAATATCACTTGTTTTGCAGTCACTGTATTGCTTAGTTTTTATATCTTTTTTTTTTTCTCTCTCTTTTTACAGACAGGTATTCATTTGTGTCCACTGCCATTACCATACCCCCCCCACCCCCCCCTGTCAACCTGCTTCAATATTGTATTGTCAAGTTCATAGAAATGTGTGGATTTACTTTTTATACATAAAATATAGCTCTAATTAGCATTAAATTTCATTCCCCACATTGCCGCCCATATTTCATTTCAAGCCATATCATTGTGGTCATTATGTTTATGATAGTTCTGTACAACAGGCAATCCTCAACGAATAGGTGAAGCTGTGATTTAACACTCAGAGATAGATCATTGATGTGGCAGAGGAACATCAGCGGCCACAGGACAGTACCTTGAGAATTGCCGGTTTCTGACACACTTTGAATCTTCACCCTCCACCACTACATTTATTGACCATTTTCTTTTTTCTTAAGAATGAAGACATGTAGATGGCCTCTAATACCATAACTTGAAATTTTGGATTGTCATGAAATACTTGAAGAAATTTTATTATCATTGTCTTTAAACTTACCAGCTTAGACCAGGACTCAAATGTGATGTACCCCTTAAGGTTTGGTATGGCCAACTTAACTGGTATATGCATCTAACACGGATGAATCTAAATCATTTGGTGAAGGACTAGACAGTTGCAGCAAGAAAATCATGGCACACTTTGCTAGTCTGATATCCCGGGATAGGAATGTGGTACACAGGCAGCTAATCTTCTGTTCCCCATTTGTGGGCAATAAGCCATTGATTTATTGGTAAATGTCACTCACTTGCTGTCTATTTCTTGTTAGATTATATGACAGGATATTCAATCTGTCATCAAATATCTCATCTTTTTTTACTGATTTATCTGGTGTAAGTAAACTGATAAAGTCCAGTATTGAAAGTGGGATAGATATTCATGATAAATAAGGCATTTAAAGGTATGAATTTGGACCTTACACAAACATCAAATTCTTTTTTATGAAGGATCCAGTAGTTTTTGTTTTATTTTTATTAATGTAATATTTTTATCTATAGGGCCTACATATTTCTTAATATTAAAATGATTATCTGTATTAGATTCTAAAGGTTATATTCAATGGCAGCTATTTACTTCATTTGTAACAAATCCTCTTCTTTTTTATTCATAAGATAACTGTACTAAAGAGTTTTGGTATTCATCACCAATAATTTATATATTGGCACAATTGTTGCGCTTATTATGATAAATCTTGAGTAACTGATGCATCATGAATCTTGAAAGAAAAAAAAAATTTTTTTTTAATTAGTTTATTTATTCATTTGGTGTTGATGCAAAAGGAGTTTCTGAGTTTTTTTTTCTCAATAAGTTATAATAGAAGTGTCATTTTGATAAAGCCTTGAAATACCTTAGTGTATTAATTACAGTTAAATTGAAATGTCATGTTGTATCTTCTATAGACAGATATTGTTGTTTTATGAAATTTTACCTCAAGGCATACATGAAAAGCTATTATTCCATTCTGACAAAATGTAAAGTATTTTATTAGAAGTGACTACTCTCCATATATCACATTATGTCTATAAATAATTAATGAAAACTGAAAGTACAGAAAATATGACTTCATTACCTTGAACAATAGGGCGTTTTAAACCATGTTGTACCTATCAGGTTACAAACAATGGTAAAGGTGTTTGTAATTAAATAGAATGGTAAAAGCTATTGTATTATTTAGGTAGCCATTATGCAAGGTTATGTTTTAAATGTTTATTCGGTATATGATATGTGTATATTTGCGGCTATGAATACAACATGTTAGTAACTTGATTTAAACACTCTCTCAGGGACAGTAAGTATTAAACACTATGAAATGACCTATGTAATTTAAGTACAAAATCAGTTTTATCATGTGTGTAAAAGATAGAAGTTTTATACAGATAGCTTCTGATCTATAGCATCAAAATATAAAATAAATAGTTTTCAGATTTTAAAAACTTTGGCAGATGTACAGCCAACATGTTCAGTATATCTTTATACAGAGACCCTATTTAATATCAAATAATTCATTCAGCTATTCTATTTAAAACTAATCTAAAAATCACTGGGTTTCATTGAAGGTAAGTTTTGATGAGTCTGTTTTACAGGTAATCTCAAGTGTATATATATATTTTGTGGATTCATGTTCCAAGAAGTATAGTCCATATTCAATTTTAAAAAATGAATTCCAATTGATTATATTTATTAATCCTATGTTAATCCTTTTGGTAAGATATTCTATAACCGTAAATGCACATAATATTTTGTTTTGATCTTTCTTTTTTACAAATCAGTACATGTTTATGTTTTAATAAACAGGGGTATGTTTAATATAGAAATACTGTAATTCCTAGGAAATACAAAAATGCCTTTGTCATTGTCAAAAATCAAGACCAAAAAAAATAAAAGTATATTCAGAATTTCTTTGTTGTAATTGTACTTCTTTATGCAAAAGGGTTCAACACTTGTGTTTACTGTTCATGAATTGCCCTGAAGTATGATGTTAACCATTATTTCAATGAATTTCTTTAGATTGTATTCTTAAAGAAAGTGTATACACTTGACTTGAATAAAAACCTCGTATACAACATTATTCTAAGATTATATATATCTCTCTTTAATATACCTCTACATGTATACAAGTTGAATTCACATTCATGATATTATTGATATTTGTTCAATGATTTGTTTCATAAATATCAATAAGTCATTCATTTTCAATAGAAGTTTAGGGTATGCTTTTTCAATAGCGGGCCTCATTTCACCGTGGCCAAGTCCATCCCGTGTTGACGACTGTTTAGATGAAATTTAGTATGGTATTGAAAAATGATTGCTCCTTTCATTCCGCCAGTGAAACATT
Source organism: Solen grandis (assembly GCA_021229015.1). NCBI lineage: Eukaryota > Metazoa > Mollusca > Bivalvia > Adapedonta > Solenidae > Solen > Solen grandis. The sequence goes on along the minus strand of CM037778.1, from coordinate 64,067,900 downwards.
TTAATATTTATTTATGATGTCACTGGTATAAGATGTTTGGATGTTTTCAGTGCAATGGTCGATGTATATGTATGTGTGTGTTGGTTTAATGTAGTATGATGTGGATTATCATTTCATCTCTATTGAATTTTGTGGATTGATCTGTGATGAATATTTGATAATCGGAATTGATAAATTATTTATTGATAGACTGAGATTTTAAATTGGTATATCTGATTTAGATAAAATTGTGTTTGCATTTTTGTTTAAATTTATGTATATAAAAAAACCACATATAAGGAATATTTTCCTGATATTTGCCAATAGAACATACTGTATTTAAAATATTTTTTTCATTCAAAGGTTTATGAGTAATAATGCAAATGATGATGAACATAATCATGAAGATTTTTTATTTTTGATTTCAGTGAATAAGTGTTTATAGCAGATTTTTGTTTTTAATTATTTATCGGATGCTGGAATTAATAAAGTTTTTGTGATGTTCTAACAGAAATGTGGAGCATAAAAGAGTTTCCTAATATCCGAACAGTGGTTAACAAACATTTTTACTCTATAAACATGGAGAATTAATTTTCATCTCTGCTCTGGATTTATCTTGTGACACAGGAATTTAATAAATCTTGCTTGTGAATTACGTAAGGTGAGTATAATTAGGCTAGATATGAGATTTTTTTCCATACTGTATTTTCTTTCGGTAGTTAAATGGTGAAATATCTCAGTGAAATGTAGTTTACTATGATAAGCAATCTAGGCGTTAATACAACAGGGAATAAAATATAATAATTGATGTATTTCTGCCAAGAGCAGTAAGTAATTGGTTCATATTTTCGGCTAGAAAAATCGAAAAAAGGTGCGCCCCCCTCTAGAAAACTGGTAGAATGTGAAAAAAACCTACAGGTAATAACTGTTTAACAGTAGGTTAAATAAATAAATGCATTTACTGAAACATGCAGAATTTTTTTTCACTTATTTGCAATGAGTTTAATTTTGAATTGATATGAGTCTGTGTAGGAATCAAGGTCAGACCTAGCATATTTGTTGTTATCAAATTAGCCCACAAGCCCAATGCATACAAATTGTAACTTTGTTGATTATTTTTGTTTGGTTGGCACTGATGAAGATGATTGGAGAGTTTGGCACAAGATTCATTTCAGTACCTCAAGATCAGACTGGCTAAGGTCCCCCCACCCCTCAGAATTGGGAGGTTGTGCATTTGATCCCAGACTGCAACATACCAAAAATATAAAAATAGTACTGGAATAGCTCCCTTGCAAGAGGTTCAACAAAAAAGGGTAGTTCCAGGATTGGTTGGCTTGTATCAGTGTAACAGGCTATAAGTGAGGCACCAAATGTAACCAGGTGAGAAAAATGTGCAGCCAAAACGGGACTCGAACCTAAGACCCCTCATATACAGGGCGAGTGCTCTACCAGCTGAGCTAAAAGACAGCTTACACAAGTCTCTCAACCTTAAGGGTAACTTATAGGCCATTATATCAGGATAATGTTACTGGGTGTGGTATTATGTCTAGGGTGTGACACTACAATGTGTCAGTACTATATCTGTCTGTCTCAAGCAAACATAGTCACCAAATGATTGAAATACTGCTGATGGGACATGAAACCTAACAAATAGGCAGACTGGCTAAGTGGTGGATCGAGGATTTCATAAGTGGACATTGTAGGGGAGAGATAGTGTTCGACATCAAGTTCACTGAGATACTCACCGTAAAGGCTCCCTATTCATCCTCCTATTAATATCTTGGTGAACACAATTGTTTCCAAGTAGCTCAATATACAGGTAAATGTATGGTGTCATATTTTACTAAAATGATTAATGTTCAGTCAATAGATATGCACTTATTAAACAGCCTTCACTTGGGACATGCCTGACCCTTAGTTCCCTAGATCATCTGATCTTGGTTTGCCTCTTCCTTAACCCTTTCCCTCATAGAGGAAACCATGAAAAAGACCTATGCGAACAACATAAAACCAGTTCATCCTGCGAGTAACTCGCAGGCTGATCAGGTTTTATGCTGTTCGCTGCTCCTCAGTGGTCTGGAAATTAGGATTTTACAGTTAAATTTGGTAAGGTTTAACTGTGGTTTTCTGCAGATCAGGCTTTATGTGGTACCTATTGAGTGCGTCAAAATGAGTCTATATGAGGGAAAGGGTTAATTACCAATGGCTGAAATCCTAGGAAACTTCATTGGAGGCTCTGCCAGCCAGTAGAGCAGTGTATATGACTAAGATCTTGCTACACAGTGCCTTTTCATGGAATTATTTCTCAGTAATTTTGTGTCATTTGATCACTTTTTGTTTTTATCATCTGTATCATCTCTGTTCCCATGGACTGATTGGCCCATTGTCAGAATAATGTGATTAGATGTTGCATCATGCTACATGTCTATGGTGTGATACTGCAGTGTAGCACCACTGTGCCTGTTTTTTCATTTGCCCGATAATCGGATTTTAACATATCACAGTCTTCATTTTGTCTAGCGTTTATGCAATCAGTACAAAAAGAAATGCAAATGAGGTTTAGTATTAAATATCTAGACATTCACAAGTGACAGAAAGCGAACGAAAATAGTATCTCAAAGCTAATCATTTATTTGATATATACAACAAGAATTGTATCATTATCTCTTCAATTTTTCTAATGACACCAGTTTAATCATCATGACACTTGATGCAAATTTAAAGTCACAGGTTTAATAATTTGTGTAGCTCCCCCTTGATCTAGTGAGTGTTTGGCATCACTGACGCATTGAGTAGATAACCCAGGGGGATGTTGTGCCACAGTTGTATAGCTGCCTGTTGGAATTGTGCTACAGTCTGTGGAGTGAATTAGCCTTTTCAGTTCATTCCATATATGCTCAATTGGTGCCATGTCAGGTGACATGGAAGGCCAATCAAGGACATTGATGTTACTCATGACAAAAAAGTTTTGAGTAAGAAGTGCCGCATGCGGACGAGCATTATCATGCTGCAAGGTACCACCTCCTCAGAAGTTTCGATTCATGAACGGCACAATGACAGGAGCCAGCACATTCTGTACGTTATACTTGGCGTTGATGTATCTGTTGAAAACAACCAGGTCCCTGCAGCCCACACATGAGCTGAACCACCACCCCACCTGTTAAATTGTTGGACAAAAACATCACTGAAATGTTCTTCTCTTCGTTGTCACACAAGCATCCTACTGTCGGCCTTACTTAGCATTATCTTTGTCTCGTCACTAAATAAAACTTAGACCCACTGACGCTGGGTAAATCTCAAATGTGCCCTTGCCCATCGTAGATGTTCTTGTTTGTGACGGCGGGTGAGAATCGCAACTCTTTTAGGATGTCTCTGATGCCAAATGATCGTAGGTATTTCCACACCTGTATAATCAAAGCACAGAAAGTACAAATTTTCGTTATGAAAAGCACAAAAAAATTCAATGTGTATTTTAAATAATTTTTGAATAATATTAAAAATCAGTGTTATTTTACTCACCCATGCATGCCAACAGTCTGTCTAGCAGTGTCTGTTGCTGGTAGAAATTGGTTTCACAAGTGCCTAACCCTCACATGGTTGCCCTGTTTTCTTGTGGTAACACGTGGACGTCTAGACTTTGGCAGGTCTCTCGCATTGCCAAACGTGTTGTAGCTGTTTTGAAGTCTAGTTATAGTGTTGACATGACAATTGGAGTGCTGTGCGATAGCTATTTTCATCATGCCAGCCTGGAGCATTCCATTTGCTCGATTCCTCTGACTTCCGTTCAGTCAGCCATGGCTATTAACATTATATGGCCAAATAAAAACTTGTTTTTCAATCTTCACTGTCTCAGCGCTACACAAATACAAGTCTTAAATTGCATGGTGAGCTCGTGCATAATGTGTATGCAAGCAAAATAGTGTTTAGTAAGTCCTGGTCATTGAAGCGAAATGAAAATTGAGAGGGTCACATTTTGACCTTGAGAAGGACACTTATTACCGATGGACTGTATTGTATATGATATTGATTCCCACCCACAACATAACAGTGGAAAAAATAAATCTGAAAAAGTTGCATTAGTGTATTACTAAAGGAAACAAACATCATGCTGATTTTTTATCACAAATATCAATCGTCCAATTTTGCTAAAAATAAAATGGAAAATACTATGTCTATTTCAGGCTGTAAGAGTTAGCACCAGTGGTTGCCATGTCAACCCTACTGGAGAGCCACACCCTGCCCAATGTGGAGGGGATGGAGCTGGAGTTCACTATGGAGATCCTGGATGGCCAATTTAACCATGGTGGCTGGTACTACCTGGACATCTCCCTCCATAACTCCTTCACCAAGGACTTCAGTCAGGTAAACACTTGACCTTGAGTTGGCATTCACAGCATTCACAACATTTGACACTAATGTTGGGATCCTGGGACTCTGTAAGTGTCAACTGCTGCAGACATTTTGAATGTAAAATAACAGATAAATAAAATGACAGATTTCAGGAAAACGCTAGGTCAGTTATTTTTGTGTTGGGCAAATATAACAAGCCAGTCATCTCTTTGAAGGATTTTTGCTATACATAAATTGCTAATATTCTCTTTCTTTCCAATGGCAAATTTTTTTTTTTTTCTTTTTTTTCAAATTCCACACTCTCAAAGCGACAGTATAACAATATGAGTCTCATGGTTTGGTGTTAATGTACCAGAATGCAGATCCTAAAGCTATGGGTGCGAAATCATTTGGGCAAATATTTTTCATGACCTTCCCAGGTGCAAATACTGGTCCACGCTGGAACTATCAAGAGAGATTAGTATAAGTTGTAAGAATTTGTTTCCTAATGGACATAAAACAAGTTAAAATTTATGCCTCAAAACTAAGGCTAGGACTGTTTCTCAAAGTTGGCTGAAAAAGCCCTAAAATTTTGGCCGATCTTATTCATTTACTCTTCTAATCATATCTTAATATAACTAATCACTGCAAAGCATTTCACAATTAACATGTTTTCTTTTGTTAACCCTTTCCCTCATAGAGGAAACCATGAAAAGACCTATGCACACAGCATAAAACCAGATCAGCCTGCAAGTAACACGCAGGCTGATCAGGTTTTATGCTGTTCGCTGCTCCTCAGTGGTCTGGAAATGAGGACTTTATAATTAAATTTGGTAAGGTTTAACTGTGGTTTTCTGCAGATCAGGCTTTATGTGGTTCCTATTGAGTGCGTCAAAATGAGTCTATATGAGGGAAAGGGTTAACATCTGAGCCAGTTCTTTTCCAAATGGGCCAATAATTATTGAAAGTAACAGTCCAGTCATTCAAAAAATAGTTTAAATCAGTTTCAACTCCTGTATAATACCAAAATATTTATTATTAACCTTTGACCTAAGGGTGCCTGGATAGCATAGTCATAATGCACATGGCTTCTCACCAATATGTTCTGGGTTTGATTCCTGGTCTGGTATGTGAGAGAGGTTGCCTGGTCATTCACATGGCCGGTTTTCCGGGTTTTTTTCCTACAGCAATGACCATTACATCACAACCAACTGAGCAATTGATAGTGATTTATATCAGTTGTGAGAACTTATTTTATAATCAGTGTAAAATGAAGAAAGTTTTAACTTTTTTGACACTTTTCAAGACGGCTTAATAAATATTTTACCATTAAACATAATTTTCAACCCAACACATAACATTTTTTTTTACATTACATATGCACAAAACACTGTACCAATTGAAATGCTATTTTCTTCTGAAGTGTTTGTTTAAATATGTAAGTGGCACTGTCAATTTGTAAAGTAGACCATTACAAGTGGAGTGATTGTAGTTTAAGAAACAGTTGAATAACATCAGCTGTAAGTGCAGTCTGATATTGTCAATTAAGATTTTAATGTAGTCAATTAATATTTGAATATTGTAGATTAAATCTTTTCATTAGAAATAAGTTGAACATTTTGTTTGAATCACAGGCACAGATGAAGAACTGCTGCCATATTCAGCATTTTTTTTTTTTTTCTGACAATCCTCAATTCAAGATTTGATGGGTTTATATATTTACATGGCCAGACTTCAGGGTTTAAAATATGAAATTTAAATGTTTTACAAATCTTTCTCTTTCTAAAGGGTTTGAATTTGATTTTTTTTTCATGAAGATTTTATAATTACATGTAGGTAAATATGATGATTGTATTCAATGTAATATGTCAGAAAAAAAGGACACATTTGTTCCTTGCCTCATATGAAAAGCAGGTCCAAATAGTTCTTGAAAAATACTTATGGTATATACCTCAGGCCATACTTTAATCCCTTTTGAAACAAAAGTGCATAATTGTGTTTTTAGCTTGAAATTGTATTCGTGTATGATACTTATTTTCAGAACATTGGGTCATGTTTAAAGAAAATTCTTTCGATTTTGTGATGAACAGTGAGTACAATATTTTGCGTGTTAATGAAATATAATGTATAATAATGTTATGTAAGAAAAAAATATTGGTCTTCCAAAAATGTTACTTGCAAGAAAGACTTGTGTTTGACTCCTTGGAACAGTGGAGTTATATACTGTTTTACAGTTAAATGTACTTTGTCTTTCTGGTTTGTTTTAGAGTTGGAGGAGGAATTTACCTGTAAGAAAAAATGTAGTTCATTACATTTCCTATATTTTTAACCAGAGTTTCAATGAAAATCTTGGGGTATGGGTGGGTGAGCGTCAAACAATTTATTTCTGTCAAATATCTCCTGTTAAAATAGAGATACAGTTTTCATACTTCGTAGGTAGATATCTTATGGGAAGAAGAAGATTGGGATTGATTTTCAGAATGATCGGATCAAATAACTTCTTTTAGGAGAGGTATGATAATCAAACAGTTTTGAAAACCTGGTCCCACGTCATTTGACATGTTTCTTGTTTTTTAAATGGATTTCCATGTTATTTTGATGTTTGACACAATGCTTCACCCATAGTTTCTATCCCCCCAAAATGTCTCTTTATCTTTGGTTTTTACTATACCTGTATAATTTTCATAAAATAAATGAACAAAGTATATGCAAAGAATGGTTGTGTTTTTAATCTTGCCTGTCCATGATTACTACCTTTAATTTAAGTTTTATCTGTTTGCTTGTCGTTCAGAATGATGTTCGTCTGTTTCTTTAAGCCTCTAAATTTTATGGTATTTTTATTGTTTGTATATCAATGTTTATCACTTTAAGGAGTGAAGTAGATTAATGAAATTGAGTAGATTTGTTTACAGCAAGTCTTAAGTGTCCTTAACTGAATTCAGAATTCAATTCTGGATTTTTTCCATGCTTAAATTTGTATTATGATACTGTTTGGTAGAGACTGGTTGGGTAAATTTTATTCATGTTTGAAGTCCTGGAGCCATACGCATCTAAAAATTCCACATAAGATCTCAGTAAATAAGATTCTTCCTTTTAACCCCCTATTTTTAAAGGGTACATAAATGTTTGAATTGTGAAACAATTACTGTTTATCTCTATGCATTATTTTCAAGATTTAACCTGGTCACTATTGCAGGTACAGCTGCGTGTTGGGAACGGAGAATGGGAGGTGAAGCGAAAAGTACGGACGGATGCCACAAAACAGGAAGAGAATGCGCCACTCAGTTTCTTTAAGACCAAAAAGTTCACATTCAGGCTACCAAAAGGTGGGCTTATCACCATTTTTATATTCCTTTTGAATGACGGGACATGTTATTGATTCACCTTTAGAAGCTGGGTAGGTGGGCTGCGTCCAATGAGGTTGTCCGCTCCCTAACTCTAAAAAAACATAAACTGATCTTTACCAAACTTGGCTGCAATGTATGTGGGTACAATAATTCAGCCAAGTTGGATAACCAGCCAAAATGTCCCAGACACTCCAGAGTTACAGCCCTTGAATTGATGAAAATTGCAAAATTAACAATGTCTGCTCTCTAACTCTAACAAAAAGGTGTTTGTCCATCCAACTTTTTCTACATTTGTCAGTATATCCCAATGAAACTTGTAATCAGCATGTAGAACAATAAAGAACTGTATTCATATCACAATCAGTACAGTTATTTCAGAGTTATAGGGATGAATTATATGAATAAGGGCTTGATGATGACCCCATTCCCCAACCAATAGACTCTTATTTATTCTGTAAATTTTTCAGAATTTCTTTACATTAAAGAAAGCAAAGACTTAGCATATCTTAAATGACACATAACAACATAGCTGTTCCATTAGAACACACCTGTAATTTTGCTGACATTAATACCTCTTGTAAGAGAAATTTAGAGACACTTCAGTTCTCTTCCTTCTCAGCAAAACTATTTGCCAGCAGTGATTAAGAAGCCATTTAGCACTTTTATAGGCCTCCCTGAGTGTCCCTGTAGCAAGGTTTCCTAATGTGAGAGCGGTGTTTAAGTAGATCTAGACTGGCCCATCTCTGATAACATCAGGGCTCTAGGTGTAAGGATAGACAGGGGTGGGGATTGGGCTGTAGATTTCTGCAGATCAGGCTTTATGTGATACCTATTGAGTGCGTCAAAATGAGTCTATATGAGGGAAAGGGTTAAGCGATCTGACAGTCAAGGGAACTGAACAAGAGAATGTGACCACATAAAAGAGGTAATTGCAAAATGACAGTTAGACACGTAAAAAAATGCTAGATTTGTAATATAAAAACTGACCATTATATGCAGGTTGACTGCTTAATACAGGTGGCCATTACTACAGGTTCAACAGTATTTATAATTATGAAAACAAATTAAATCAATATTAATCCTTTCCCTCATGTAGACTCATTTTGACGCACTCAGTAGGTACCACATAAAGCCTGATCTGCAGAAAGCCACACTTAAATCTTACCAAATTTAATTATAAAGTCCTCATTTCCAGACCACTGAGGAGCAGCGAACAGCATAAAACCTGATCAGCCTGCGAGTTACTCGCAGGCTGATCTGGTTTTATGCTGTTCGCATAGGTCTTTCCATGGTGTCCTCTATGAGGGAAAGGGTTAATAATGACTTTTCGAACTAGTTAGTGTGGCTTAAAAATGCATTTTAATTAGAAAAAGAATTAAAATTGTTTCAGTTTTAGTTTCTCTTTTTATATGTAAATATTCAGTTCTTCAGTTTTACAAAATTTTGTGCACCATATCTTGAATCATTACAGCCTTAGTGGGGGACTAAAGCAAGGTGTTGGTAAAACCCAGAGTAGGTGGAATCTGTATGAACAGTTGGGATAAGGTTGCTTGTTAGGTTTATAACCCTCGTTGCTGAAGGGCTTTTTTAATGCATTTGTGATGTATGCCATTAATTTGATATATGGTAAATTTTATTCAAATATCTTATTTGAATAAGAATCAAATTGAATGTCTGACTAATAGATTGTATTAATATTCTTCTGCTGTCAAGGTGGAATGGAGAAATGTTTTAGTTTAAACTTGTTTATTTTACATCAATTATAAATCAAATATACTAATCCCTCTTGATGGTTCATGGGTTGGACCAGCACTTTGCGCCCGAGAAGGTCATGAAAATTCTGGTTCCTAACAGGGTTTGAACCCACAGCCTTCAGATCCGCAGTCTGGTATGTTACCACTGAACCATGGTGCCCTTCAATGGAAAAATATTGACTTGATGGGGAGAGGGAAATACTATGACACTTAAACTTGTATGAATCTTATAAGTGAGACAGGTGGCATAGTCATTGAGTTTGTTTTAAGTTATTTTTGTCAATTGGGGGAAAAAAAACCTACAGCTGATACTATTCCCTCGCAATAATTCCTGGGTTGGACCCTCACCAGTATATTGCACTTAGGAAGGCCATGAAAAATGACAAAGTTCAGAAATCGCTGGACCATGATGCCTATAAGTTATTTGGTCACACGGTTAAGGGGGTGAAATAAATCAACTTCTTCAGTAAGATCTCCTCAATATAAGGACCACCTATTTTGTAAGACCGAGATTTCCAGGACACTTTTCCTGCACAGTATAACTGTTTAACTTGACTAAATAATCCTATAAACATTATTATGACCAGCTGACTGGTTCCATGAATGGTTGTATTGTTGAGGTGTATATCTAAATAAAAATGTAAACAATAAGTCATTATTATTCCAGATATGCAGGTTACTCTTTTAGTATACAATCATGTATTTTCATTAACTTTTTAATGAATGTGCAATAACTCTATATGTATATTAACCCTTTCCCTCATATAGACTCATTTTGACGCACTCATTAGGTACCACATAAAGCCTGATCTGCAGAAAACCACAGCTAAACTTTACCAAATTTAATTACAAAATCCTCATTTCCAGACCACTGAGGAGCAGCGAACAGCATAAAACCTGATCAGCCTGCGAGTTACTCGCAGGCTGATCTGGTTTTATGTTGTTCGCATAGGTCTTTACATGGTTTCCTCTATGAGGGAAATGGTTAATTAGAAATTGAATCAGTAATACATAGTATTTTAAGTTTAAAGGGCTGTAATGGCTAGTTATACACAATAAAAGAATCAGATGTAGAGCAATGCAGTACCTGCAATATATATCTTACCTCTGCTTAAGGTTATTTGCCTTGTACACCCAAAATTGAAGGGACTGTATTTTTGCTTGTGCATGGAAATAAAAAAGAAGAAAAACAGCAGAAAATGTATCCTAAGTTTAAGAAATATTACGTAAGGAAGGAAGTTAAGTCTTTATTTAAAGTAGATAACATATTTTGGCATAATATAAACAAAGGCAATGATGTATTTAAATATGTCAAAGTGAATGTTGTTCACTGACATTATGCTTTTGTGAACAATACTGAAAGAAATCTTGCATAAACATTAATTGGTTATATTTATGAATTAACATAGGCAACAACAACCACTCTGTCTCGGTTAAAAGAATTTAAAATGAAAAAGAACGCAATGAAACCATTTTGTATACACCATCAGTGACATAGTGAACCTATTTATATTCATTTAACAGCTTGATCCAATTATACGCCAGAGCTAGTACTTCTGTGTGAATTCCTCAATTTATCAAATTTACAACGAATCAATAAAGATCATATAATAGATATTGAAATCTGAACAATGCATGTTTTGCATTATCAAACATCAATGAATACGGTCATACAAAGCTTCCTGCACCTCCACAAAGCAAGAAGTTCCCCTGTATTCAATCACAGTAAATAGATCCTGATGTAGGATGACTACTCAAACAATTTATGCATAATTCTCTTTTTATATGATATACTTAATTCTCTTGAGGACATATATTGAATGTTATTAAGAACTTGGCAGTATTTGTTTCGGTATTGTAGAGCTTCGATATCTTGAAATTGATTTGTATCACAAAACTTCAATCCCAGGTGATATCGCTCAATTTGAAATATTTCCGTTGTGTGCACGCGTTTGATGTAACTCGGTGTGTTATTTCTTGATAGACAGTCTGTATTTTTACATTATATTTCTTTGTATGTAAACATAGGTAGAATGGCTTGGTAATGGTGAATGACAATTTGGTCACCAGGTATCATATTATCCCATTTAAGATATCCCATAATCCCCCCACCCCAATCCTTTTACTAACAGAATGATAAACTTAACTGCTATACTTTTATTCCTTATGCAAAATACAAAATATTCTTAAATTTGTTGAAGAATTAAAGCTTTTGAGCAATTTAATAAGGGAGGGTGTAGGGGGTGGCTTCAATCTTACCTTAGTTTTTTGAAGGAAAATTGTAAGGCCTTAAGAGTGCATTTTACAGAGTTATACAGTATGTACCGGTATTTGCTAGTGACTAGTTATATTGAATGAAAACGGAATTACGAATTAACCGAAATGTAGTCAGTGGTCACATTTTACCACTAAATTTGTTGATAATCATATATGACCAGACCACATCATTATAAAGGGATCATTCTTTTTAACCTTTTACCTCATGAATATTCATGTACAAATTTATGATTAGATGAATATTAATTGATTGATCTTTAAATGGTTCATGAAATAATGGAATTTTCTTTGCCACAGATGACAGAAACTGATCTTCAATATTGTATAAGCAAACAGAGGAAACCCTGTTCAGACAGTTCCTATAGGAGCTGTCTGATCTGGGTCTGCTCTGTTCACCTACAAATGAGACTATATGAAGTAAAGGGTTAAGACATTTCTTATGTCTTTATTTACCATTATCAATATGATTTAAATCTTAATCTTTATTCTAATACAATTAATCAAACTTAAGCAGCATTTCTTTTTTTCTGTCAGTTAATCTCTCATCTTTTTAAGGTCATCGCTTTTCATTATAAATTCTCTTAGAAGTGACCAAACTACAGAAATTACAATTATCTTTCATGTATGTAGATATATAAATCAGAAATAATAAAGTGAATATATTTTAATTGAACTTCTGAATTATTGATATCCCTGTTACATTGTAGGGTTTTGCAAGAATGACAGAAACCATGATGTGTATATCTTGGTGGATGCCTTTGCTACGGACTCTGAAAATGGCACAGGGCGCAAAGTGGGGGAGGCCAAGTTTGCCATCTACCCGCGCCCCAATGCTCCAAGGATGAAGCTGTACGTAGAGCCAGGAGAAAACTATTATTACTTCACAAGTGTGATGTCGCTCCTGCGTACCAACAGTACGGACACCTTTCAGATGCACTGTGGACGTCTCCGGAACTCTTATTCCTGAAGGAACTTGTCCCACCAAAACCTCGCTCACCTACCCCTCCCTCCCCGGTCAGGAGAGTTGAGCGTTCCCCATTGCCCTCGTATACCCCCACCCCTAGGCAGTCTATACCTTCCACCCAGCCCCCTGCCGCCCTGGGGACGCCAGCACGGGGCTCACGCCCACCTGACAGAACTTTCTACCGTCAGTCAAAGCCGCCACCTACTGCCAGTTCCTGGGGAGAGGAGAACCTTTCCCTGGACCTCAAACTGCCAACCTCACCACCCCTACCCCCTGCAGCAGACGGGAAGAGAGTAAGTAACAGTGATATTGAGGATATTTGTCAATTTAATGTGAAAGCATATTTTCTGTCATGAATGTTCTGTGACCACAATCAAAAGAAAATATTATCTTATAAGAAAAAATCAACAAATGTTCTGTTTATTTCACTTCATGCTTTTTTTGTTTTTAGATTTCTATATTTTCCTATTTTGGGTTAAATATTTCCCTTCACAGGAGATAATATTATCTCTTAACTGTTAAATATTAGATTTCCACCTGTGTGTATCTTTGCACCAAAAGTAGGGAATAAATCTTGTATTATTACTGAAATATTTTGCTTTTGTTTTCTACCATTTTCAGTACCATGATACTGTGGTGGCACACTGAACACTATGGATTCAAATTTGAGCATAGTAATGTCACTTTTAGAAAAATTGTGTATGAAACAAACTCAAACTTATTGAGATATTTTTTAATATTAAGTGTTTTAAAATTTCAACTTATCAGAAGTGAAAACATCATGTCATCTTTACTAATTTTTCAAATTATTTCTCCTTTTATATATGAGATATAATAAATCTTTCTCGCAGTTGCCTGAGAGTCCCTTGAAGCAGGATGACCAGAGGACGTTTATGACGGATGCATCCTACAAACACGTGGCTACTCAGGGCCATCAGGAGATTGATGTGATATTCCATGGGGCCAGTAGTCTCCCCTTGACCACAGAGAAAATGGTTCCCTTACCTTATGCAGTGGCGTAGGTGTCATACTTTAATGAGCTTTTTGAATTTTGCTCATCAATTTATAAGCAAAAGTGTCATTTTCTTGCAGGTAATCAAGATATGTGCAGGATAGCTACAGCTGATTTACATAAAACTTAGTAGAGCAGCTATTAGATTTCCTTCCCTAAGTTGCAATGGCTTCAGAATGATTTTTGCTGTCAATCTGACAGTCTTTTATCTTTAGCATAAGTTCAAACGTAGCTCAAAATAGTTAATATTTAGTGTAAGTTACAGTGAAAGAAAAGGTACAATGTTTTAACCCTTTACCTCATGAATATTCATGTACTTTATGACTTGATGAATATCAATTACTGGAACAATGAATTTTTCTTGGTTTGCAGATTGCATAGAATCTGAGATACAATATTGTATGAGTAAACAGAGGGGACCTTGATCAGATAGCTTGGAGCTGTCTGCAGGGTTTTCCTTAAGAGGCGGCTTGTGGCAGATTTGACCACCTTAAATCCCTTTCCTGGCCGTCTCAAATTTGTCAAATTGAAAAAAAAAAAAATGGGAATAATTCAAAGGAAATGAAAATAAAATCACAAGAAAACATAGGAACCCCAGACCTCGCTGCCTCCTATAATTTGAAATTAACCTTTTTCTCTCTTTCTTAAGGAAAACTCTGCTGTCTGATTTTGGTTTCCTTTGTTAGCCATCAAGACATTAAAACAAATCTATATGTGGTAAAGAGTTTAAGTCTAATGAAGCTGATATTGAACTTCAAGCTAACAAAGTATCAAGGAAAGTATTGTGTGTAACTGCAGGTAAATTATTGAAAAGGTAAATTGTTAAAAGTCTTTATCATGGGTTAAAGTTTTCAGGAATTTTCCTGAATTTCTGGATTTACAGAGGTTTTGGTTTTTTTTTAATTTCCAACATTACCCATGCTTTATAAAAAGCTGATACTTTCAATATGCTTATCATATATAAGGAAGTACATAAAAATTTCTGAGGAAAATCTGCCTCTTGCTGAAAGATTAAAAGTTTTACACACTTTTTCAAAAGTGTTAAAAACTTGTCCTTGACTTCTAAGTCCTTTGCTAGTTTGAATAAGTGAAAGTCAAGGGCTGTATTAGTGATTGTATGGAAGTTTAGAAAATTTGTTTGTATTTGGAAGAGCAGTGTTACCTGACCAAACATGATATATGTGTATACATTTGGAATTTATTTGAACTTGCGTGACATTTATATTGTCAACAATTCACTGGAGGAAAGTTTTTAAATGTAGTTTGCCTGTCACTAGTATTTAAGAACAGCCTCATTTTATATCTTCTTATTGATCAATGAATAAACTAAAGTTCATATTTTTGTGGTGTGCTTGGCAATTATCTTTGAATGTGAGTAATTCAAAGTTTGACTTAAGGCTAACGCACCCTAATAGCCATCAATTTCATCAAAGCCATGCATATATAACTTCAAAATATAAGCTTTTAACCCTTTCCCTCATAGACGACACCATGAAAAGACCTATGCGAACAGAATAAAACCAGATCAGCCTGCGAGTAACTCGCAGGCTGATCAGGTTTTATGCTGTTCGCTGCTCCTCAGTGGTCTGGAAATGAGGATTTTGTAATTAAATTTGGTAAGGTTTAACTGTGGTTTTCTGCAGATCAGGCATTATGTGATACCTATTGAGTGCGTCAAAATAAGTCTATATGAGGGAAAGGGTTAAAATGTCAAACAATGGAAGTCTTAGGGGCAAATTGTGATGGCATGTGACAGAATTTCTTATATTACCTCCCTTTGATAATTTTGTTTTTATGAGTTTATCTCCCCAGAAAACTAAAAAAAGAAACTGACTTTCTTCATTTTCCTACATTAAAGTTGAGATTTTTTTCATGAAATTTGAAATTAATCATAATTATTATAATGCTTTTTCTGCAGTTAGTTTTTCTTGAAAATCAAATTCAAATTTTCATTTTCACAGAAATTGTGTATTTCCCAGGTTAAAATTAAATTATCTCCCCAATTGTAATAAAATTGATTTTCATGTGAAATTTTTTATTTTTGAGTGTTTTCAAAGTGACAAAGTTTCATAGAAATATTACCATCCAATGATAAGATATGGAATCTGGATTTTAGGGTTTGTATACCTTAAAAATGTACCAGTATTAAGCTGAAATCCATAAATAATTTTATTGATATTAATTTGAAATTGGATGCCTGACCTCTGTAGACAGGTGTCTCTTACCTCAAAACACAGATTGTATTGTAGATATAGAAATGTTTACTTGTAGGAAAACAAAGAAGGATGAGGATGCTGGTAAAAAGGGAGGCGTGTCCACTCACACAGCAGTGCGCCCCACTCACTCTCCGTCCTGGGAGGAGAAAGTGACCCTCCGTATAGACAGTGACACTGCAGAAGACGAGAGTAAGTCATCTGGGACTCCTGAGCCAAAAATATATGTTTGCAAAATCATATCTAAAGGGTGCCATGGTCAAGTAGTAACATACCAGACTGTGGATCTGGAAGTTCTGGGTTCAAAATGTGTTGGGGGCAAGGATTTTTCATGACCAAAAGCAAAGTACTGGTGCAGTCCTGAGGAACTGTTAAGAGAGATTAGTATTAAGTTGTAAAAATAGATTAAACTTGCTAACAAAATCAAAACATAAATAAATTATATAAAGCATTGTTTTTGCAGGATTCCATAATTCTGGTGTCCTTGTCTATAGGTTGATGTTAATTTTAGGGAGAATTTTGTGAGAGTTGACAATATCATTTAGCAAAGACAGATTGTTTTGTCTAACCAATGTATATATCAAAGACACTTTAAATTAAAGTGGATTTTGAAAGTCTCTGTTCTTATGCTTTGTTATGGAACACTAATAGGTAAAGGCAGTTACATTAGAATCATGTTTCTATTTATGAAATATTAGTATTTTCAAAGTGTCACCAGTGATCCTAAATCTCTATAAACAAAGTCTCTAAAGTGCATTGTATTCTGGATTCATTTGTTGTTGATGAGAGCCCAGTCAAAAACTTACTGGTACTTCATTACCATGGACCTTTTTATACGCCTGTCGAATAACGGGACATATTATGGATTCACCAGCAGCTGCTGGCCAGGCGGGTGTATGTGCAGCATCCACTGATGTTGTCCACTCTCCATGAAAGGATTTTTTACCAAATTTTGTCACAATGTGTATTGGCACAGTATCTCAATTGAGTTTGAAAACCAGTCGAAATGTTCCTGACACTCTCGGATTACGACCCTTGAATAAATAAAATTGCAGGACAAGCATCTTTTGTGATAACCAGCACTCATGTTAGATTTTACTGGAAAAATTTAAGCCACACCTTTACCTTTACCTGTTGTCAACTGCTCATAACAAACCAAGACACATCATTGATCATGTGGTAACCCAGCGCAGTGATTGGATAATCCAACAATCAAATTTGAAGTTTTCAGTAAATAATTGATATGTTCATTTACACTCAAAAACTGTAAAATCTGAATAACTCAGTGAAACTAGTATACTTGGGGACATATATGATTTTTTAATTTTATCAGTTTTTCTCATAAATGTGTTTGTTGTATGTGTTCCAGCACTGGTGTTGACAGTGGGAGATGCCACGTCCCACAAAGATCTGGTCAATTATCGTGTTCCAGTCAACAACTTGACCCCCTTCCACCAGTATCACATGGAGCTGAACATGGTCTGTCTAGACACTTGCTTTGTTAGTCCCCTACCGGTGTTCACACCGGAGGGGACTATAGGTTTGCTGTCCGTCCGTCCGTCCGTCCGTCCGTCCGTCTGTCAGTCTGTCTGTCCGTCCGTCTGTCCGCTCAAATCTGGATCATGCGATAACTTAATAACTAAGCAAGCTAACTTGATGAAACTTGGTATATGACTAGATGGCAATGTGTAGATTATGCACGTCATTTTATTTTTGTTCTTCGACTAAAATTGTGGTTGCTATGGTAACGGAAATAGTGAAAATATGGCAAAAATGGGATCCCGCGATAACTAAGCAAGCTAACTTGATGAAACTTGCTATATGACTAGATGGCAATGTGTAGATTATGCACGTCATTTTATTTTTGTTCTTCAACTAAAATTGTGGTTGCTATGGTAACGGAAATAGTGAAAATATGGCAAAAATGGGATCCCGCGATAACTAAGCAAGCTAACTTGATGAAACTTGCTATATGACTAGATGGCAATGTGTAGATTATGCACATCATTTTATTTTTGTTCTTCGACTAAAATTGTGGTTGCTATGGTAACGGAAATAGTGAAAATATGGCAAAAAATGGGATTGATTACCATATTGAGTCAAGGTGGAGCCGGTAGGGGACTTTATGTGTTGCATACAACACCAGTTACTTGTTTCATTCTGTTTTATATTCTATCCATCTTTCTAACCATCTCTTTCTTCCCCCCCCCCTCCCCCCTCTCTCTCCTCCTTATATCTGAACCTTTATATGCCTCTATTTTCATTTTTGTCTCTTTTTGTTTGTCTCTTATTTATTTGTTTCTTTTCCACTTTTTCCTGCCTCTATTTCTCTCTTATTTTTAGAGTGTGTCTCTTAAAAATTATAGTTTTTATTTTACAGAAAAACTCTTTCATTTTGTATGGCACAAAATCATTTGTGTATGCATGTCTCCATTTGCATTTTTCCAACAGAATAATCATCAGCATAGAATAGACCATTTCACCAGAGGATTTGCAACACCCGGTATAGTTCGCTGATTTATATTGTCCAATCAGTGACTGGGGAAAAATCTCGATTGTATGTTTATTTCCTATTGAACAATGTATGAAATTATACACCAGCAATTAGATTAGGTGTTTGGGAAGTGCTTGATGATTTATGTTGGTTCACGTCTCTTTTCGGAGTGAAATGGTCTGTATCATTATAATTGCCTCGTGTGCCAACATAATACACAGCTACAGAGCTTTGAATGCCCCTCCCTCCTATTTCAGCCAGCCAAGGGGTTCCCATCTGGGGTGAAGACGTTCGCTACCATCACTCGTAAACTGGACCGTCTGCCAAAAGACCCAGCATCTCCAAACTACATAGCGCTAGAGGTAAGCACTGAATCTGAAATGACCTTGACAACTAGAATAAATCAAAGCACATAAGGCATTAAGAGACAGCTGGCGGGATTTACCTGAAATAGCGAGATTGATGTGCTGTTTTGAAGTGGTATCAAGTGGGGACATCTGTTTGGTTCACTGGAGTTAATGCATAAAATGAATGTTTCCAGTGCAAAAATATTTAAACAAACTATGACACATTAAAAGCGTGAAGTTGTTATGGTTCATATTACTTTGTAACATTCCCCCTGTCTTCATTAGTGCAGAATTGCATTGCGTGGATACCCTATTAAGTGAAGAATGATACAGTTTATCAGGCTGTAGCAGTCTGACAATGCCTGTTTTTTATTTCCAGCAACTAAAGACTACGGCTTTCGCCAATAGTCTAACAATCAGTAAAACATGGTGTAGTATAGTACAGGCTCTTCTTCTGTGAAACTTTATTCAAGGAAATATGTCGGAACATTTTATTTTTTTCAATCTAAGCAATGCTTTGCACTCGTGTTTAATCATTGTAATATCTGCATAGCTTGTTAATTAACTCAGGTTTTATTACATTCATATTTTGAAATGTATGTTTTTGTTTTAATATGTTTTAAAATAAAAAATAAGACTAAATGAAATGAAATTAGTCAGGAAAAGGTCAGAAAATGTTATTTTTCCTTGTTGATGGCAGCCCTACAGAATAACACAACTTCTCTACGCTGTATTCACTCTCTATCATTATATTGTACATGTCCCCAGGTGCTGTTGATGAATGTACAGGTGCCAGTGAAGAACCCTCTAGGACCACTGGTTGCTGTGGCGCGCATTGTACCTGATTACTATAACTACAAGTAAATAACCTTATCTGTGTTATACAAGAAAACAGTGTAATAATTATATCACAAAAAAAAAAAGTTTAGTTTAACTTTTCGTTTTCATAAAAAAGGTATTGTTTATAAATACCATTGATGTATTCATCCAAGATTTTGTAATCAGCTGGCATTCACCCACAAGTATTTTTTTTTCATTATAGAAAAAAAAATAAACAAACTTTATCTTTTCAGTATATGTTTGGAGCTTGTTTACTCTGTAATCTGTAGTTCATGGGGGAACATTCTGAATTTCGTTGTGAAATTTCATAATTTCTCTAGGATTCTAAACTGAAATAATCTGGACTTGATATTTCATAAAGAGTGGTAACAAACAATAGTTTTAACGCTTTGTAGAAGTTAGATATTCCAGGAGCCTGTTTCGCTAAATTTCATACATTTTTTCCCCATTTGTGCAGTTTAATACAGATTTAAATTATTCATTTTCTGAGTTTCTCTTCACAATATGTTTTTACTTTCTTTTATTGCTGGAAAGTAGGTCACCATTACTGATATTTTTATTAATAACTAAGAATTTAGGAATTGTTATGAAAAAAACAATTTAGCAAATAAGATAAATTTCATCAGTACAAATTTTTGTTGTATGGGCCTCAGTGCTTCATTTTTAAGAAAAATTGTGTTTTTGATTAAGAAGCTGAGCTGTATTCTGCATGATTTTCTCCAGGAGTGACAACCTGTTGAGTCACCCACGTAATGCTGGGGTCATCATGCAGAATGTGACCTTTCCCTCTGCTCATCCGTCCAACTTCAGTGTCCAGGAGAGAAGTAAACATGGGCATCCTCAGGTACACAACTACTGCCTCTGTATTCATTGAAACACGGTTGTTTTGTCCTTTGATTTATGAATTTTGCCTTGTTTTATAACAGTGAGTAAACATATCTGAGCTAAGTGAGAACAAAATTTAAGATGAATAGAGCATCTGTTGTCTTAACCCTTTCCCTCATATAGACTCATTTTGATGCACTCAATAGGTACCACATATAGCCTGATCTGCAGAAAACCACAGTTAAACCTTACCAAATTTAATTACAAAATCCTCATTTCCAGACCACTGAGGAGCAGTGAACAGCATAAAACCTGATCAGCCTGCGAGTTACTCGCAGGCTGATCTGGTTTTATGCTGTTCGCATAGGTCTTTTCATGGTATCCTCTATGAGGGAAAGGGTTAATGATATGGGTATAACCTATCTGCCATGTTGCAGGAGGATCAGGTTTTATCTATCTGTCTTTTTTTTTAGCTCACCTGATTACAAAACATTCAAGTTGAGCTATTGTGATAATCCAGCATCTGGCATTGTGTGGCATCATTCACAACATTTTATTTAGATATCTTCTCTGAAACCATGGAGAAGAAACTGATGGCTAGTTTACTTGAATAATTTTTGTGTCACCTGCTATGAGCAGAGAGGTGACACAAAAGGATCATTCTTCCTTCGTCTGTCTATCCGTCGGTCAGTCTGTCCTTCACACATTTTCCATCACACTTCAGCAGGTGACAGACTTGTTCCAAATATTAATCTTGTGTAATATTTATTCAAGGGAGATAACCCAAATAATATTTCAAAAATATTTGACATGGGTTGCCCTCTAAGGGATTTTTTTATTATTATATACAGTTATTTTTATTCTTCTTTCCTGTAACTGGTGGTCTGAATTTGATTGATACTAATGCTGTAGGATACAGTGTCATGTCTTAATTAACCTAAGTTTTATTTAGGCTGATGGTACTATGGTGGGACACTATAACCCTAAGGAAAAGACAGCTGCTTTGTTTATTTAATAAAAACTAAAAGGTATGATTAAAGAGGTAAATTAAAAAGGAAAAAAAAAAATAGGTCCAACAAAACACACACAAAAAAATGTTTTTTTTCATGGTTTGAAGACAGATATTGTGAAAGTTTGTCTTCAAGCAGAATGAGAATTTTTTAGATAATTATTATGCATATTGCTTTGCACATGTCGGTCTGTCGGTCGGTCAGTCCATAGACCAACCAGTTTCCGATCAATAACTTGGGGACGCCTGGGCCTAGGAAATTTAAACTTAGTCTCGAGACTGATCATGATCAGTAGATGGACCCTATTGGTTTTGGAGTAACTTGGTCAAAGGTCAAGGTCACAGTGACCTTCATTTACTGGGCTTGAATTTGAAAATGGTGACCAAGCTGTTTCTGATCAATAACTTGAGAACGCCTGGGCCTAGGAACTTCAAACTTAGTATGGAGATTGTGCATGACCAGTAAATGACCCCTTAAGGGTAACTAGGTCAAAGGTCAAGGTCACTGTGACATTGAATGCCGAGATAGATTCTGATAAAAATGGGTTCTGGTCAAATCTTTTTCACCAGGATTTTTTCAGCATTTTCACCTTTACTTGATGCAATAAACAAGGTAAAACTCAAATGAGACATTATTCTTCTTGTTCATTGTCTGCATGCTTTTCACTTTATTTCATGGTGCTAATTGCATTAAAACTGTGGTGCCCTTGCTGTGTTGACCTACTTATGATACAGAAGTAAATGCAAATAATTTTCTTCTATCTTCTTTAAAAAAAAAATCTGCATTTGTATCACCTTGTACTCAACCAGTTATTTGCAGTGTTAATAATTATCAGTAGTAAACCTTCACCAAGATAAGTTCTGAACTTTGTAATATGCCCACGTTATAAAGCTAAACATCAAACATATAATATAGCTATAAAAATATGAGGGAGGCATATATGTTTTACAAACATTTCTTGTTAGGAATTGCGGTCAGCATGGTAAGCTATACCTGTCAGCATGTTCCTGCTTGTTTCAGCTGAGCCTACCAGGGCGACCAGAGACCCAGCCCAGATGGAATCATCCATATCTGTTTGTGGACCGCAGGGACAAGGCAACACTGTTCACCCCGGGGGCGGCGCTGGTCATCGAATACTATGTGGCAACCATGGGTAAGTGGTCTGTGGAACATTGTGGGCTGGGATGTTATAATCTTAACAATTTTTGTATGCAGACATAAGTGAAAGTGGCATAGGGCTTTGTCCTTGTTAATTGGAAAGAGACTGGTTTATAATATATGTATAGAGTTTTAAATTTGTTGAGATATCTATAATAGAGTTTTACTGATTGTGATGAGATAACCAGAACAGAGATGCCAGAAGAAATTTCAAATAGTGTATAATTGAGTTATGGCCCTTAGCTATTCTGATTTTCGTGTCCTCTGCTGTAAGAACAGGTAACACAGGGCAGGGTTTTCCCTCCTCTTCCAGAGATGAGGGTCATTTTGACCCCCTTACTTTCATAAATGGGGGTCATACTAAATTTTTGGGGGTCATCCATTAAAAAACTACCAAATATTGATAAAATTAAGGGATGCGCAAATTTAGCTCATTATGCACTCAAACATGTCATATTGTATTGTTTTTGATAAGAATCCATAAATGAAAAAAAAAAAACGAAATAATTTCTCACATGTTTTTACGTTGGTAAGCTTTAGGCCTTATTCATATAAAAAAATATACATATTTTTAGAAATAAAAAAAAATTGTAGTAGTGCCCTGTTATATTCATGGGTAATGCATTAAATGATTTAGAGTTGCTAAATAGTGTTCGATGCATTTAGAATTTACAGACGGACAGCTTATTTTACTAACTTAAAGACCAGCGGCGAAGCGCTAGGCATCGCTATGTGTCGCTTCATGAACTCTGAATTATCAAGTATTTGTCTGATAATGTTATCATCTACAAAATCTTCCGAAAGTTTACTAAAATTGAATTTGCCTCCTTTGTTTAGGATATCGGCTGTCCAAAACCAAGTTTTCGTTTAAAACAATCTTCGATGCAGAAGCGCTTTTGGTATGTTGAAATAAAATTAAAATGTATGAAACACAGTCTTAAATCAGACTGGAACTTAGTCGTGATAATCAGTCTAAAGAAAAGGGCTTGATAAAATGTAAACCGGTCTTACCTACAGACTGGTTTTCATTATGTTGGCTGTGTAAGCGATAGGAATCTTAAAATAAGGCATACCAGGCGACCTTAAAGTGAAAATAGATTTTCAGAAAATCGAGATGTAAACAGACTGAATGTCCGAGCACACTTGCGTCCACTTGGACGCATAAGAATTTATTTTGGGGGTCATTTGGTGAAAAAATGCGACAATGACGCAGGATTTCTGCGTCAAGGAAAACCCTGCACAGGGGGATCTTTTTTTTTTGTCATCGATCTGTTCGTCTGTCACACTTTTTCTATCACACATCTTTTAGTAGGTAACAATTGCATCCATTTGTTAATTTTTTAAGAAAAAAAAATGTCTGTGTTGCTGCTGTGGAAATATTTCATTTATATAGCAATATCCAGCTAATTAGAAGTGTAGGAACACCTGGTTTAGAACCACTGGCCTACTGCAAGCCAGCTGTGGAAGGCTTCCACTCTTGAAAAATCTGAGTGACCCTGTCGGGATTTGAACCAACAGCAGTGAGGAACAGAGTGAAATTAAGTCAGTCACGCAGGTGGAATTCTGTAATATAAAAAAACATACTGCAATCATTGAGCATTGTTTTCAG
This sequence comes from Solen grandis, assembly GCA_021229015.1. NCBI lineage: Eukaryota > Metazoa > Mollusca > Bivalvia > Adapedonta > Solenidae > Solen > Solen grandis. The sequence goes on along the minus strand of CM037778.1, from coordinate 64,043,742 downwards.
GGCCTGAAGGAAAGACTGAAGGTCAGTTACCATGGTAACTTCAGTAGACCTTGAAAACATTGGTTTTCATGGAAAATCTTGTAGCTCTATCTCTTGAGTTCTTATAAAGTCTTAGAATGAATATAAGCATATTGTAAATTCAGTTTATTTCTCTTCCTTTTTACTTGGTAATGTTTTGTATTAATCTTTGCTTTGGTAAACCAGAAAAAAAAATAAGACAAAAATGAATCTTAAAAACTTGTGGTGTGCTGGTAAAGGTAGAATACTGGTATTTTAAAATGGAGATAATGTCAAACGTTATTGTTTTTTTTATTTTGAACTTCACTTTTGATAAACACTGAACATTTTAATTTAGGTTAAATGTTTTATGATGAGATAAACTTTTAAAGATATGATATACAGGTGGTCCTCTGATGATAAGTTCTAACTGGGTCCCAAGTTTAAATCCTTGCATTTAGACTCTTTATTGACTTTCCCAGGTGCTAGGTATATTTTCATTCCAGCAAATGTTGAGAGGGATAAGCATAAATGAATAGCTCAAGAAAAAATGAGTCTTATTCTTTTATCATTTAAGTTATTTCTTCATGAGTGAAAAAATATAAAATACTTGACAGTCCTTTACTGATTAATAGATCTTGGACTGTGAAAAAAAATGTACTGTTAACGTATATTTGTATTTATTGGATATTACCTAAAATATGTATTCACAGTTAAATTCAAGAACAGTAAGTTATTATGTTCAAGTGGAGTGTTAATTTATTGGTGGAAGGAACAAAACAATAATTAGATAAATAATTATTTAACATGGTGTTTGGTGCTGGTGGCAGATTTGATTATATTCCTGTACTGATGCAACTCAGTGTTTTCTCTTAACCCTTTCCCTCATAGAGGAAACCATGAAAAGACCTATGCAAACAGCATAAAACCAGATCAGCCTGCGAGTAACTCGCAGGCTGATCAGGTTTCATGCTGTTCGCTGCTCCTCAGTGGTCTGGTAATGAGGATTTTACAATTAAATTTGGTAAGGTTTAACTGTGGTTTTCTGCAGATCAGGCTTTATGTTGTACCTATTGAGTGCGTCAAAATGAGTCTATATGAGGGAAAGGGTTAATGCAAGATACCTGTATTACTTAGCACTAATTATTGTGAGTTTATTGCATCACCTGCTGTAAGCAGAGGTGACACATAAGGATCACTTTTCCATTGTCTGTCTGTCACACTTTTTCTGTGGGTTTCAGCAGGTAACACTCTTGTGTAATATGGTGTTGGGTGGTGTCAGCAGATTTGATTATTGTTGCTGTGTGTTTTCTGTCAGAACCAGATACTTACCACATTTAACCCTTTCCCTCATAGAGGACACCATGAAAAGACCTATGCGAACAGCATAAAACCAGATCAGCCTGCGAGTAACTCGCAGGCTGATCAGGTTTTATGCTGTTTGCTGCTCCTCAATGGTCTGGAAATAAGGACTTTGTAATTAAATTTGGTAAGGTTTAACTGTGGTTTTCTGCAGATCAGGCTTTATGTGGTACCTATTGAGTGCGTCAAAATGAGTCTATATGAGGGAAAGGGTTAAGAAGAGTTTGAGTGTTACTTAAGTATTGTTGGTGGTATACATATGTTCATAGTGTAAAACATCGTGTTCTAATGGTAAATGGTTAAGTGAAACTATATAATTATTTGATTTAAGCTGCCAGGGAGTTTCAAGGCTTGGACATGAAATAAATTGGCTCAGTTAAAATGTAACAAAATATGGATTTTATAGTAATCACCAACTGCACATTACTTCAGGAAATTCACAAAAGTGTAGTATATTGTAGCCACATGGATTTTCTGTATTTGATAATGATTGACTTCAAATTGTGTGGATGTTATTCGAGAAGATTGTATGATAATATTCAGGGCTTTTCTTGTGTATATATTTGAGGCCTATATTAGGCTACATTTCAATGTGCCAAAAGGTTGTATTGTTTTTCCCCACTCTAAAGGAAAAAACTTCCCAAATTTATGTGTTTCTTAGCATTAATCATTAAGAAAGAGAGTAAATCACATTGTATAAGCTGTTAAACAATAGCTTGATAATTTTCAGTGTATTTAAATTTCTTAAATTGACTTAATTTGTGTACTTTTTTTTCCCCAAATTTCTGAGTTTCATACTAAAATTTCCTAAAATGGAAAGATTAAGACTTCATCATCCCAGATTTGTCTTAAGAAAGCCCTGATATTTATACAAGGTTGTGCGTATTTCTTTTCTGTCTTTCTCTCTATCTCTTTAACTATTTGTCTGAGTGGCGGACAAGGTGGTTTTCTGTGTTAGAGAATATAACTCCTTTTCACATAGTAGTAAGAATTTGTTTGTTAAAAGAATATCACATTTATATGTAGGATTCACTAGATCACTTGTCTGTAGGTCATTACATTTGTTCATTTTGTTTGGAAAAAAAAAAAATCAACATTTTTTTTTGCCAGGGATTCTTTTATGATTTACGATAGAAAAAAAAATCTTATTTATTATTCAAAGAACTCAATTTTAAATGAAAGTAAATTTGAATTTGTTCAAGAAAAACATATTTAGGTAAGCTTGATATTTTAATAAATTTATGATATTTCTGTTAGGCATAACTGTTAAACACCAAAACAAAAGCAGCATTTGGACATGTATTTCTAAATATATTGTATACCATAAAAAGAAAGAAAAAAAAAGAAATGGGCTTAAAACCTACGAAAAAAGGTCACTGAAAGAAAAAATAGAAAAATGGCTTTTATCTGGAGGTGTCCATTATTCAGAGATTAAATTATCTATAAATTTTGTCCTGGAAATCCTGTCGCTGGCATTTGTTCACAGATTGACTGTTATTGAGAGGAGACTGCTCATGCAAGTTTGACTGTGTTCTATATGAAAACTTGTTACATCTGACTTTTCAGTAGTCTTGCAGCATATATGAGTGGTAGATTTTTGATCCAACTAATGAGAAACTGCTAAAGATGATAAAAGATATTTGTATAAGCTTGTTCATCATACATTTCAAAACTTTAAGGTTCCCGCAGCTTGTTCGCTGATGGTTATTGACTAAGAATTTGATTTTTAACTATATATGTGTATTATGTATATCAATATCCATCTACAGATGCATGGTCACCCAGTGCAACCATGCATGATTGTAAAAAATTTGGGTGGTTTTCCCATCACAGGCAATACTGCCACAGGTGGCATTGAAACTATATTTAGACCGATAAAATCTATATTTAAATTCTTCACTTTTCCCACATGTGCTAACTTCATAGGATGAGCTTACGATATAGCTACTTTGAACTGTCATGTTGCAGAACCTTCTTCGGAAATATCATTTTCAAATTTAATTGATTTCGTTGAAGTTGCGCTAATGAAAATAGAGTTTTCCTGTGCAATGTGACCTACACTTGCCAAGTTTATTCGTCATGAAACAGAGACTTCACCAACATTAACAAGGGAGAGTAGAAAATTATTTTTCTACCAGTCATCTGTGAACGAGCTGCTTTAACAAAGTTTAATATAGCTGTATGGGAATCATTTGTGCTGGCCCGTCTGGATTTAATTTACAAAAAGTTCATTATAGTCTCATGTTGTTGAGTCAAGTTGATGTAGCAGGGGTATTCACCACCTTCAGTTTTATCTCTAATTTATAGATAACATATTAAGCTGCCTGCTAATTACATCATCTGAAGAAGTTCTCCATTTAGGACCATTTTATAACATTGTTTGACAGTGATTTTGTCTTAAATTTGAAAATATTAGGATACCATTTTATCAGCAACTTAAGCTAAGTCTGCATTTTCTCTTATGTTTGACTGGCCTTTTGACAGGTTTAATTGTATCATTTTTACTCTATTGTATCTCAGCCTTGTTTGACCATACTGTGTTCCTCTGTTTTATTTCAGCCTTGTTTGACCATATTGTGTTCCTCTGTTTTATTTCAGCCTTGTTTGACCATATTGTGTTCCTTTGTTTTATTTCAGCCTTGTTTGACCATATTGTGTTCCTCTGTTTTATTTCAGCCTTGTTTGACCATATTGTGTTCCTCTGTTTTATTTCAACCTTGTTTGACCATATCTTGTTATATCTCGGCTATATTTGACTGCAATATATTTTACTTTATCATATCTCAGCGATGTCGGAGCAGTTCTGGCGGATGCAGTCTCCAGTTGCGTTCTCGGCCATCTTGATGGACCAGGAGATGTACAAACACATCATTTCGGAGCGGTACAAGAATGGACTACGCATCAACGGTGTTCCGATGCAGGTAATGTATAGATTCACAGCATGAAGCAATAAACATTTGCATTTATCACTTAGATACAATTTTCTACACCTTAACCACTGAAAAGCTAGAAATTTTTACAAAATATTATATCTTAAGATATTGCATGAATTAGTTATTTTATGCAATCCAGTTTTATTTTTGTCTTCGAGGACGTTTCCTTGATAATTGGCCAGTAGTAAAAGGTTAAAAAAAATGCCTTTCACATCATTCATACTGTAGATATCTTTCCTTGCAGGCAATATATAGGTAACCCCAGCTACTACAACCATCTTTAACAGAATACTGTTTTATGCTTCATTTTTAGCTCATCCGCTTCAAAAAAAGTCAAGCTATTATGATTGCTGGGTGGTCATCTTTGTCGTTGTTATTGTCATCTTGCAAAATCTTAAATGTAACCCATTACTCAAATTCTTTTAAAAGACGAGCATTGGCATTCGCATGCGGTGCTCATTTTTAGTGTAACAATTTCACTACATTTGTAATCAAGCAATAGGCTTATTTCCCTCTATTTTTTTTTTTTAAAAAGCTGTTTCCGTGTTTTCAAATATGAGGTCATTACACCCAAAAATCATATAATCATTTGCAGAAATATGATTCAAAGTCCACAAAATGTTTTAAGAAAATTGTTAATGGAACAACAAAGATATGACAAGTGTCATTGGAACTCAAAACCATCATGAATGAGTCCATTATTTTCTTGTTAATATGATTTGTTTTCTCATTCATTTATGTTTTTTCAGTATTTCAGAAAGGTAATGTTGAAGAATTTTGTTGGCTTTATCAAAGTAGTTGCTATTTTGGTTAAGGGTTTAACGGTTTATTAGTCAAGTAAGATTTCACCTGTGTGTCAGTGGTGATGGAAAAACATGTATTAACCTCTGGATTTAAGTTTGCAAAAGATAATTAAATGATATAATCTCAATCTTTATTTATAAGTGCATAATTTCAGTTTGAGTATGAGAATTATACTGGAGTGTGTTTTCTATTTTAAAGAGCAAGAGGCCTGGACCTAGGGTCGGGAAAATACTTAATCTTAGTCTGATCAGACTTAAATCCTTTCTGAATCTATTGACCATATTTTGAGATAGAGCTTGAATTTACACATAATATGCCCAATTTTCAAGCTCTAACTATAAAGTACTTTTTTTTTCTTTTTTTGAGAACACAGGTCCTGAATCTGAATTAAAAGGTCATTCAGATTGTGGTCTTTGTAGTCATGTAAGTGGTCTTTAAAAATAGGTTGGGTATACACATTGTAAGGTATAGAAGTATTTGTTATGAAGAAAATAAGATTTTTTTTCTGAAATCTGAATACTGAAATGCTTAAAGTTTCCCAATAACAAAAATCAAAGTGCTCAAGGTACTGAGAGAGACTGTTGGCAGAGTTTACATAAAAGAGCTATAATTCTAAACCCAGCGTTTTAGTAAGGTTGAACTTAAAGGAACTCCTTTAGGATCAGTCTGGTCTGGGTCTTCTCTATATGCTAATCCATCAATACAAGTTTTTATAAGGAAAAGGGTTAAATATAGCTGTAAACATTGAACAGGTCCATTGACAGATGAGCAGTAGGTTTGACATTATATAACGCTATCATGTTATTTTTAGACACTTATTCCAGGAAAAAAGGTAAAAGTGTGGAATAGAATAGGTAGAAATCTATGTTGTAAGTCTTATAAATGGTTGGTATAGAAATAGTAATATATGTACTTCTAGATGTAATGTAGAGACACAACAAAGCTCTCTATCTAAAATATAATCAACTTTTTTTCTGTTTGAATGTATTGATAGGTTGTTGACAAACTTGTGTTGTTCATATTAATAATTGTATTTATATTATTTGGTATATAAAAATCAGAGTGTCTGACCATCATAAAATGATTTTGATTTAAAAACACACTTGATCCACACAACTGTGCAAGGCTGAAGTTGTCATATATTTACTATTGGAGGTCTTGTTTTTTTATGCTGCCACTTTGAATAGTTGGGGAAGGGAGATAGATTTACCCTTTCATGTCCAGCCTTCCATCCGTCACAAAATCTTGTAACATTCATACCTCCAAAGCTATACAGTAAAACCTCGCTATTAAAGGAATACGCTTGGCTGAAAGCATCTTGCTTTGAATTGAAAAATACAGCTTTGAACAACCTAAATTCATGATGCATTTTATTAACACACTCCTAAAAGTCAAGAAATTACTATTTAAAGATGATTATATACAATGTTAAGTGCCTCAGCATGAGTGCCGCCATTGTTCACATCTCCCTATCCCACAAGACTTCCTGAGAGGAATCTTGACATCACTTACGCCCTCCATCCAAAAGTAGATATTGGTGATAAGCGCAAGTAAATCAAAGGTTAGCCACAGGCAAAATTTTACATTTCCTTATGCCCTCCATCCAAAAGTAGATATTAGAGTTTAACACAAGTAAATCAAAGGTTAGCCACAAACAAAATTTTAAAGATATTGGTAATTAGCACAAGTAAATCAAAGGTTAGCCACAAACAAAATTTTACATTTCCTTATGCCCTCCATCCAAAAGAGATATTAGAGTTTAACACAAGTAAATCAAAGGTTAGCCACAAACAAAATTTTACATTTCTTATGCCCTCCATCCAAAAGTAGATATTAGAGTTTAACACAAGTAAATCAAAGGTTAGCCACAAACAAAATTTTATATTTCTTTACGCCCTCCATCCAAAATTAGATATTGGTGATTAGCACAAGTAAATCAAAGGTTAGCCACAAACAAAATTTTACATTTCCTTATGCCCTCCATCCAAAAGTAGATATTGGTGATTAGCACAAGTAAATCAAAGGTTAGCCACAAACAAAATTTTACATTTCCTTATGCCCTCCATCCAAAAGTAGATATTGGTGATTAGCACAAGTAAATCAAAGGTTAGCCACAAACAAAATTTTACATTTCCTTACACCCTCCATCCAAAAGTAGATATTGGTGATTAGCACAAGTAAACCAAAGGTTAGCCACAAACAAAATTTTACATTTTCTTTCGCCCCCCATCCAAAAGTAGATATTGGTGATTAGCACAAGTAAATCAAAGGTTAGCCACAAACAAAATTTTACATTTCCTTACACCCTCCATCTTAAAGTAGTTATTGGTGATTAGCACAAGTAAATCAAAGGATAGCCACAAACAAAATTTTACATTTCCTTATGCCCTCCATCCAAAAGTAGATATTGGTGATTAGCACAAGTAAATCAAAGGTTAGCCACAAACAAAATTTTACATTTCCTTACGCCCTCCATCCAAAAGTAGATTTTGGTAATTAGTACAAGTAAACCATAGGTTAGCCACAAACAAAATTTTACATTTTCTTATGCCCTCCATCCAAAAGTAGATATTGGTGATTAACACAAGTAAATCAAAGGTTAGCCACAAGCAAAATTTTATATTCCTTACGCCCTCCATCCAAAATTAGATATTGGTGATTAGCACAAGTAAATCAAAGGTTAGCCACAAACAAAATTTTACATTTCCTTTGAACCTTCCTATTGTGTCCATTTTAATAAGATAAATCATGAACATATCAGTAATTATTTTCGCCAAATATTCACTTAAAAGTATGTTAAATGCCAGTAGATAAAGCAACTTACGATTGCCTTCTTAATTTCACATGGAAGTCAAGAAGTCATAATTCAACATGCCACATATCCTGTTTTGTGTATTATTTAGTTCTGTCTGAATCTAATAGGTGATTTAATTTTAAAAATGTTATATTTCTGTCACAAAAATCAGAAAGACTGGATTTAAAATCTTATGGTTTGACGTATAACTTTAATTTTGGGGGGTTATGGGACAGAGATGGTTATTTCTTCCTTTTATTTTTCTTCTCTCCCTCATAAGTGACTCAAACCATCAGTTCCAGCAAAAATTGTCTCAGAAACGAAGTTTTCATAATAATGAATTTGACCAATATAGTCAAAACAGGACTTAAAATCATTTGGTTAAAAAAATGATCTAAACAAGGTGATCTTAAAGCAAGGTTTAACTGTATAAACAGACACATAAGGAATTTATAAAACATACAATCTAACCAAATATGTTGCAAAGTTTGAATAAGTTAAACAATCTGGAAGAATATTATTCATTTGAAATAAACTCCCTGCATCTATTTCACAAAAGATCTCAAACTGAGACTTTACGTACCGTTAACTCAAAAATCTCAAATTTTGTGTCACATTTGAAGACACTGAACAAACTTCTAATAATAACATATATACATGTATACATTTTCTCTTGATCAATACCAGTAAATAAACAAGTTCAAAGTAGGTGAAACGTCTCAATTTGAGATTTATTTTATGTAGGCTTAGTTTTCAATAGGGGAAAAAGTAAAATGAATAAAAGTGTAAAAGAGAACAAATTGTGTCACTTGCCACGATTATTAAATGTTAAACAGATGGCGTGAGATCTAACAACCCTGTAGGAGACATGTTATTACATCTGATAGTTTTATGATTGCATAAAAGGGTCCATAGTACATAGAATCTCATAGTTCTATAGACATTGATCATCATATGGCACAACTTGTAGCAGTTTCACTGCTCTTTATCTTTTAAACAATTTTTGACTTTTCAATTGATACAAAAAATTGCAATTTTCTTTGGCTTTTTTTCCCCATTCAGTGTAACCTCTTGAATTGAAGTAAATAGAAATAATTTTAATGGGTGTTTACTTAATATAAATAGTAAAAGATAAGGCAAAAAAAAAAAAAGTTACGTTTCTGGTCTCCAGCCAGAAAAAAAGAGGGTTGGTAGGTAGGGATATGTTTTTTTTTTTTGTTGTTGTTGTTTTATCACTGAGAATGATGTGAAAATTCAAAAAGTAAAGAAAAGATTTTTTTAAAGGCAGAAACGTAAAAAAAAACTTTATGGTCGGTCATGAAAAAAGATGGTTGGTCGGGAGAGCAGAAACGGAACTTTTTTTATTTTGGCCATAGTGAATCTTCTGGTTCAGAAAGTGTCAGAGAGGAATGCATTGTTTGGTTGGACTATACAGCTGTCCCTTGTGAAAGGAAGACATGAGATGATTTGATAAATAGTGTTCCAGTGATCTATCTGTGTGCTTTACTGTCTCATGTTTGAATGTTTCTTTAATCTAACATGGTGTCGGTGGATTGGTGATGTGGTAGAGGTGTTTTACTTTCTACATAGATAGATAATTTTGTGGTTAACTTAGAAAGTTCTGAGGATGGATTAGTATTAAGTAATGAATGATTCTGTTTTATGGTAAGTACCATACAGGTAATCTGTCTAGTAGTAATGTTACAAGGTTATATATGTATAACTAAGGTATGGGATGAGAGAGAAGAATGGAATTGCCAAAATATTTTAAGAAGTTTCAAATAAAAAAAGAAGATAGGAAATTAAAGTGAAAAAAGGAGAGAGAAGAAGAAAGGGGAAATCAATGTAGATTTTTTAATTAAAAAAAAAAAAGAATAGAAAACAAGAAAAAATTACAAGATTATATGATAAAAAGAAAGTTGCAAGAAAGAGCTGACAATTGCAATTCTGATCAGTGAATAGAGAAAATGGTAATAATAAAATAAGTGACTGCCAGTACTTTAGTATATGTCATAAACCTTTAAAAATGATTGCAAAAAAAAATACAATGTAATGTAGATTTAAAAAAAATGATATATGAAAATAGGAAAATCAATTAGTCGGCAATCAATAAACAAAAAAATACAAAAAAATGTTGTTGTTTTTTTTTTTAGGCAAACAGGATTTAAAGTACTCTGAGGGATGTTTTATTGATCAATATGATTGGTATCAAATGTATTATGAGCCGTTGATTGCCTGTGTATTTCAGGGATCAGAGATGATGACTGAGGATGGAAAGCGGCCAACTGTTGGAGTGATATTACGACTGTTAACCTCTGAGGTATTGTCTCCGCACTCAGAACAATGTCGCATACCCAAACATTGTGTATACTCTGTTTAGTGTCCTTCATAACTCAGCCACAAAAAGGCATTGTAAACAGGCACACTGGCCGGAATTAAATGGATTGTTTATGAGGATAGTTTAGTTAAATGGAATGGAATACTTGAAGGTATGTTACAGTTATTATATGGTATACAGGAATGGGGACGTCCAAATCAAAACCCGCGGCCCGTGCCAGGGTGAGTCTGACGCCATGTGATCAGGCCGATGTTGGAATATGGGGCAGAGGTGATGTGGTGGTTAGAGGGTATTCCAGTTAATGTTTAACATGCAGGCAGGTGAAGGTGTGTGATAGTGTATCTAATTTCAGTACTATATTGTAAGAGTTAAGAAAGGCATTAGTATTGGTAGTTATATTATAATGGGATGTGGCTGACACAAAATATTTGTCTTTTATAAGTTTGTTTTGGGTTTTTTTTTGGTACTAAATATGTTGTATGTTACTTATTACATTTTTGCTATAAAAATAAGTTTTCACATGCAGGTTTCAAAACATAAACCGACTATGTATTAAAGTTCTTACTGATACCATTTGATGAATAAATTTTAACGTTATTTTGATGATCCAGTACCTACATGTCCTAAAGCATTGTCATTTAAAACCTTATCAAAAATATTTTTCTCAGTATTTCAAAGTATTAGCAAAATGATTTTCATTGAATACATGAATTGCTAAGGAAATACAGTTGTTTCCAGACTTGTACATGTAATAGTTTCATTTTCAAAATAGAAATTAATTACAGCCATGTCAGCAAGAATCATCCTTAATGTAATTTTCAGTCATTTTGTATGTATTAAGGAGTTAATGCTGAAATAATCTCTCAAGAAAAATGTTTTAAGAATGAAAAGTGAATATCAGATGAGAAAGATCATGAATCATTTCTGCTCAGTAGTCATCAAAATTAGTTAAGACCAGCATTATGTAAGTTACAACCTTTGCCCTGCATCTATCAGTTCTATTCATTGCCTGGATAGTGTAGTTGTAATGCACTTCGCTCCTCACCACTGCATCCCATGTTCAATCCTGGGTGACATACCTGGATTTTCTCCAGTTACTTAGGTTTCCTGCCACAATGATGACCACATACACCATCATCCAAGCCATCAAGAATGATTTATTTAAGTTGTAAGAACTTGTTTCATAATCAGTGTAAAATAAATTAAGTTTAAACCTTTTATTAATCAATAAGACAATTTTGCAATGACATACTATTTCTTTGGTGATATCTGTCTATGTTGTATATAACCCATGTTTTGACCAATGAAATGCAGATTTAACCCTTTCCCTCATATAGACTCATTTTGACGCACTCAATAGGTACCACATAAAGCCTGATCTGCAGAAAGCCAAACTCAAACCTTACCAAATTTAATTGTAAAATCCTCATTACCAGACCACTGAGGAGCAGTGAACAGCATAAAACCTGATCAGCCTGCGAGTTACTCACAGGCTGATCTGGTTTTATGCTGTTCGCATAGGTCTTTTCATGGTGTCCTCTATGAGGGAAAGGGTTAAATGAAAAACGTTTTTTCTTGGAAAAGAAAACTGATAGTGTACTAAAGGCAAGTATGGACAGATTGAAAAAAGAAAAGGCCAAAGAAACTTAAGAAATAATTGAATTACTTGGTACAAAATTTGCTAGTGCAAAATAATTAAATATTGTTCCCTTGTCATTTTTTTTCTAAATACATGTTCTTATATATTGTGATAATCCAAGAACTAATGGAGAAAAAATGTTTGTGTTCACTAATTGGGAAAAAATGTTTGTGTTCACTAATGGGGAAAAAATGTTTGTTTTCATGTATAATTCCATGTCCCCAGATTGTTTTTCATTTCATTTTTACGAAACAGTTATTTTTTCACCCCAGACTCCAGATTCCATGGTATCCGTCAGTAACTATGACGACGTGCCAACCTTGGACCTGTTTCCTCCATCAGATGTGCCGGGGTACTTCAGGTCAGAATCTCCAGATATACTGAAAGTGGACACCCCACACAGAGAATCTCCCCCCCTACAAGCGCCTGAGACGCCCCTCTCCCCTGCCCGCTCACCTGCCACACCGCCGGAAAACATACACAAGCAGTCAAATCCAGCTAATCAGAGCCGCTACATTCTGCAGAGGATCAAGAAGAGACCCCTATCTGTAAGTAGGCCATTTACCTCATATAGAGGAATTTACCTCATATAGACATGTTTACCTCATATAGAGGAATTTACCTCATATAGACATGTTTACCTCATATAGAGGAATTTACCTCATATAGACATGTTTACCTCATATAGAGGAATTTACCTCATATAGACATGTTTACCTCATATATAGGAATTTAACTCATATAGACATGTTTACCTTATATAGATGCATTTACCTCATATAAACACATTTACCTCATATAGGCACATTTACCTTATATATGCATTTAGATGCTTTGGCAAACAGAGCAGCCCCTGATCAGACAGCTCAGATTCTACACAGTTTGCACAGCAAAGAAAATCCATTGTTTCATGTACCATTCAAAGTTCAGTAAATTAATATTCTCCAAGTCATAAATTTGTATATGAATATTCATGAGGTAAAAGGTTTGGGACTATTCCCTGTCAGACTTTTGATGATACTTCTATGGCTTTCTTGTTTTGTGAGGATTTTTTTAAGGGGTGGGGGGGAACAGCGCCATAGGGCATTAAACAAATCTAACTTTCACTAACTCTTGCCTGTATTAAACCAGGGTAAAAGACAAAAAAATTGTGTGTAAGCTGCTGAAAGCTTTCTCATTTTACTAATTGTGAGTAATTGTGAAAAATGTTAATTATCACAAGTAGCCCTCAACAAAAGTCTCTTACAACATGTACATTACTTTCCTGATTTATCATTGGCTGGTAGGCTAAAAACAGGATATTTTCAAACAGCAATGGTGCTTTTATTTCTTGCCTCGTGTATCTATTTTAAAGATATTTAAAGTTTATTAAACTGTTATAATTTTGAAAAAGAATTCAAATGCAGCAGTTATTAATTTTCTAATCAGGTTATTTATTTTAGCTTTACGCCTCAGTCTAACTGGTATCACATACTTGTGTATGATTTTAGATAAGACAAAGTAGAGATGTTTCTGGTCTGTTCAGGTTATTTTTCACCATAATTAACTTATTTTATATGAATTATGAAACAATGGATTTTTCTTTGACTGTGTAGAATTTGAGCTACAATATTGTATTAGAAAATAGAAAAGACCCTGATCAGAAAGCTCCATCTGCTGTGTTTGCCTGTGAGTAAAATGCATCGTTTTGAGGTAAAGTATTAATTAAGACTCAAGATCAATAAGTTTAAAGTAAAAAAAAACACAAAAAAAACACACACACACAAAAACAATCAATGAATATTCTATGTACTCTATTATAATAATATGCATGCCAGCATATCAGCGCTCAATCATGGACTACAAATCATTAAAATTGCTAATTGTTACCTTAAATGCGATTAATCTGCAGTCCAATATTAGACAGATCTTGGTTGATATACAGTCATTGTTATATTTTAAGCACGTGATGTTCACACTGAAATGCTTCCATATTTTGCACAAGCATTCATTTGAATAAAAATAATGCTTAACTTCATTAAGAAAAAAACCTACTTTGTCATTGACCATAAAAATCCATATTGGTACATGCAAATAATTGCATGTCTAACACAAACATTATAAAAAAATTTAACACTCAAAAACTCATTTTTCTCAATATACAGGTACTTAACCTAGGCATGTTTTACTACTAAAAATTGGTGTCCAATTAAGGACAAAGGGTTGTATTATATTATACCCTTCGTTGTCCGTCCTTCCATCCGTCAGTCCATTAGCAAACCTTATGACCGCAACTCCTACACTACTGGCAGGATTTGGATCTAACTTACCAACAATACTTGCCCAGTATATATACTATATTTAGATGTGCATGAAAGTTGGATTTTGCTCTCACATGCAACAGTTATGGCCCCTTCTCATTTTTTCCTATATGCAGTTTTATAAGCAGAACCTTGTGAACGCAACTCCTCCTCCATTACTGTAAGGATCTGGTTCTAACTTACCAACAATACTTGCCTTTATATGTCGATTTGCACAAAGGCTGAATTTTGCTCTCACATGCAGCTGTCAAGAGTTATGGCCCTTTCTCAGGTTTTCCTATATGCAGTTCTATAAGCAGAACCTTGTGAATGGCAATGCAACTCCTCCAACCCTTTTGGAGGGATTCAGTTAAAACTTACCAACAATACTTGCCTTTATATGTAGATGTGCATGAAGGCTTGATTTTGCACTCTTTGATCTGAAACTTTCAAAAGTAAATGTAGATATATCAGCAAACAATGTCAGAGTCAAACATAAGTGTTTTTCTCATGTCAGCATTTTTTGAATATGATAAAAAAAATTATTCAGCCCTTGATAGAATCCGCAAACAGTGTTGTCGTCAAACAAAATATTTTTCTTGTGTCAACATTTTGCAATCAGTATCATACCATATACAAGGCTTCTTCACAATATTAAACCTTCAGGCGTTTATTGCCATGCTTTGCGGTGCTCTTGTGCACCGGTGAACTCTCATTGTTTCACCTTAATTACAGGTTTTACTAGAAAAGGTATGGTATAGTACAGGTACTTGGGTGGTTAGTTAACCCTTTCCCTCATATAGACTCATTTTGACACACTCAAGAGGTACCACATAAAGTCTGATCTGTAGAAAACCACAGTTAAACATTACCAAATTAAATTATAAAGTCCTCATTTCCAGACCACTGAGGAGCAGCGAACAGCATAAAACCTGATCAGCCTGCGAGTTACTCGCAGGCTGATCTGGTTTTATGTTGTTCGCATAGGTCTTTTCATGGTTTCCTCTATGAGGGAAAGGGTTAAGCACATGTCTGTCTGGAGTTCCTTCTACTTATGACCTTTTACATTTGAACTATCCAGTTTTTGCATTGAACAGTTAAGTTCAATCTATACCTGTTATTCAGGATTTTTTTATTCCACTGTAGTTGTTGGTTAATCTTCTGATTTATTATAAGATTATTATATATTAGTTTGAATATACATATATATATAGTTGACCCTGTATTAACGGACACCTGTATTAAGCAGTCAACCTGAATTTGTCTGTTTTAATATTTCCAGTCTAGCATTTTGTTTTATGTTTAACCTTCATTTAGCTGTTATACCTGTTAACAGATCACTTTCTCTTGTTCCCTGGATTGACCACATAAGAGAGGTTTTAATATGTCTGAAAACATCAGAAAAGTTCAAGTTTTAGTGAAACAACTTCTTTGTGGGGCTTTGTGATGCACTTCATGACACTGGGAATAAGGAAACTCTCTCCTTGTCTGCTGTTCTATGTTCTATTAAGAAATGTCATTGTACAGGGTAGCCCATTGTATTGTAAGTACCAGGGCTTTACCTGATGGTGGAACCAGAAGTTGAGAGTTTGACCTCCAGTGGGGATTAGAATTTTTCATGATCATCCCTTGGCCAAAGTACTTGTACTTGCAATATCCAGCAAGAGGGATTTAGTACAATTGTAGAAATTTGTTTCTAAGCTAATTTGAAAGAGATAAAATTAAGTCAATAAAAACTATTGAATAATTATGTTTTTTTTTGTAATGATATTCTATGTTTCAGCATATCATGAACTGCATATTTGTGGAAATATTTGCTTTGAAAAAAACAAATAGAGTATAAAATGTTTATGTTTTATCAGAAACAAATCAAAGAAGTAATTTCTTAGTATGGGTTAATCATAATCATCTGTATTTGATTTATAAAACTTTCAGAGATAGGGATGACATGCAAGTTAACAATACATTAACCAAAAAAGGGGACGTAACTCAAACTAGAAAAGATTCTAGACGACAAGAAATTGTAGAAAATGTTGGAAATCTATAATATGACAATGCAAAATTGAACATTGGACTTATTAAAAATAAGATCATACTGTTGTGCATTTTGACAGAGTTTAACAAATTATGAAAATAGAGGAAAAGTGTGATCTTATAAACACTTGGCAAATTGGTGTTGCATGTGGTTGTTGTGTTTAAAAGAAAAATATGTGAATATGCACTGTTTAATATTACTAAATCTGATTTGTGTATTACCATATGGTTCTAACACCTAACTTTATGGAGACTGACACTGGCAAACTCTTTAGAATTTGCAAACCAGATCTACAAGTAATCAGCCCTTCCTTTGGAGACCTGCCTACAGCCACTGGGTTAGTTAGAAAATGATTTCTATTAAATGCATAAGAAACAACCAAAAAATTATTCGACATGTATGCGATAAGTATGCTGAATCATATGCAACTGTACATTTACAGTCAGCAATGAAACTGTCACAGTGTCAAATCATAATGTTCACGTATACCTATAGCTGATTATTAGTGACCGGTTGCATGAAGTTTGGCATACTGAACACATGCCTGAGGTATAAAACAGTTCGAAGAACGTTCTTTCTTGTGAACAAGATCTCACTGTCAGATGCATAACATCTTGCAGAAGCTTAGCAGACTTTTTGCAGTATCACTTGTAAAAAGAAGTCTGCAATCTAATGCATAAGACATACATAATTATTTGGTTGAATCTGCAATAAACTAGAGATTTGTTTTTGTAGAAACTGATGTCTCTCCCCCCCCACCCCCTAAAACATATATATACACTAAGGCACACAATGACATATGCAAAAAGTTAAAGTGCTGTGTGTGACACTTCCTCTCATCAATTTCTTTCCATAACAGAAACATAAGTAGAGTTATAGAAATTGTGAAAAGGGGAAATAACTCCAAAAATACTGAGGCCAGAGTTATGAACCTTGTGCATGACACTTTCTCTCATTAATTTCTTTCCATAAATGAAATTTAATTTCAATAACATGAGTTGAACTGGAGTTATCTCAAGGACACAAAAGCATAAAAGCGGAAAAAATCCAACAAAAAACATTGGAAATGGATTATGCTCTAGTGTACTGCAATTCTTGTCCATAATATCTACCCACTTATGAAGCTTCAAGGTTATATGTCTCATAGTGCATGAGTTATGCTCCGGACAAACTAAATTGAATATGAAATTTAACAAAGGGCAATAACACCAAAAATATGATTTGCAGTATTAAGGTTCTTGTGCACTGCAATTCTCCTTTGTGAGGTCTATTCACCTATGAAGTTTCAAGGTTATATGTCTCATAGTGCATGAGTAATAATTTAAAAAAAAAAATGTATGAAAGTGAACAAAATGCAGTAACTCCAAGAATATCATGTGCAGAATTATGGTTCTTGTGCACTGCACTTCTCCTCCATGTAATCTATCCATCTATGAAGTTTCAAGGTTATATGTCTTATAGTGTGCGAGAAATGCTCTTGACAAAAAAAGAAGTATGGAATTTAACAAAGTGCAGTAACTCCAAAAATATGATGCACAGAGTTAAAGTTCTTGGGCATGACACTTCTCAATGAGTTCTATCCACCTGTGAAGTTTCAAGTTCATAGCTTTGATACTTGGAGAGTTATGCTCCGAACAAAAATCAAGTATGAAATTTTAACAAAGGGCAATAACTCAAAAATATGATGCACAGAGTTACAGTTCTTTGCACTGCACTTCTCCTCCATGAGTTCTATCCACCTGTGAAGTTTCAAGTTAATAGCTTTGATACTTTGTGAGTTATGCTCTGAACAAAAAAGTGTGACAGACAGACAGATGGATGGACTGACAGACAGACAACTCCGACAAAAACAATATGTCTCCCCCATATAATTATGGGGGGAGACATAATGAAAGAGAAAACTCGGTATATTTAACATCCATAATAGCAATTTTACACATCTCACATTATCTTGAGGTCACATGATTG
>CM037778.1:63975493-64025493 GCA_021229015.1 Solen grandis | reverse complement strand
TAAAATGATTTATAATCATTTCTACTTAATGTGACCATGCCTTATGGGATACAGATTTATCTCAAATCTTGCCTTGCTACAATACATTGAGTTGATTTAAATACAAATGATAAATTAATTTATCAGCTTTTTTAACAAGTTGGGAAGTTTCCATGTGTGTATGAACATGACATCTATTCGAAGCTATCTAAAATATTTTTATTTAATGCTTTTCTGTAGATTATATATAGTATTATATGGAAATATACGTGAATTTTAAATGGGGACTTTTATACTGTTCCCTGAAGAAAACCTAATGTAAGGTCGAAACGTTGGAAATAAAATTTAGCCATCTACCCATTGTCTTGAAATTGTTTGTTATACCTATTTACTTATTTTTTTTATATTTATACTGTTTTGTAAAGGGAATACTTTACGTTTCAAATGTTCATTTTAAACGACCCTGTTGCTATTTTTTCCAAAAAAGTTACAATTGGTTTCTACCCAGATATGAAAATTCTTCAAGAAATACTTAAAAGAAATGTTGTTTACACAATTTCTTTGTATAAATTTATTGGACTATTTTTATCAAATAATTTATAAATGTACTTCAGGAATTTTGGGCTCCCCAGAGAGTAAAATTCATAATAAACTAAAAAAAAAATGTGTAACGTATGGCAGAAAAGCATTAAATTAGAAGAAGAATGGTTTGTTTCTGTGGAATATCATTTCAATTCAGTTATTCACTAAGTGAGGAGGAAAATTCAATATTTTCATGCGTGGCGCACTATATATAATGCATCAACAGATATTTTACTTGTAGTGGTCCATTATGCAATTCTTTCTGTAAAACAAGCACCAGGCAATGGTTAATGGAAATGGGCAATATCATGGGCAATAATGGGTGGTAAAGGGTAATGGAGCTATTGCCTCATTACACATTGGACAATATAACTATTTTCTCATTACATCTAATGGTAATGCAATGCATTATTTTATAAAATGAGGGTAATGGTCGATTATTTTCCCATTACTTGTCATTATCATTACTATTCTATAAATTGAGGAAATCTATGTTTTTATGGTCTTTAAAACTATTCTTTCAATACATTAATCCACCCTCTGATCACAATATAGATGTTGGAACAGTCCATTATTTGACCAAATTCAGAAATGAAATTGGATCAGCCCTTCGGTCCTAGGCCAATAAAAGCTACAGATGACTGGAAAAGATAAACTCAATACACCCATTGGACCAATAACAAAAGGGCCAAGATGGCCCTGAATCGCTCACCTGAAAAACAGTGCCTTCAGGGACTCTATAAGTGTCATACTGAAAAATAAACCATGCAGAAGTGACCCCTGTGGCAGGGAAAATTGTGACCCCAGGGCCGTGATTTGAACAAACTTGGTAGACGTCTACTAGACTATGTTACACACTAAATATTTAAACTCTAGGCCTTGTGGTTTCTGACAAGAAGATTTTTTCTAGTTTTTCCCAGGGCCAGGATTTGAGCAAACATGGTAAAGGTTTACTAGGCCATGTTACACACCAAATATCTAAACTCTAGGCCTTGTGATTTCTGACAAGAAGATTTTTCTGATTTTTCCTATTTAAGTCTATGTAAAATATTGTGACCTCTGGGGCGGGGCCAATTTTGACCCAGGGCCATGATTTTAACAAACTTGGTAGTGGTTCACTAGACAATGCCACACACCAAATATCTAAGCTCCAGGCCTTGTGGTTTTGGAGAAGAAGATTTTTTAAGATTTCACTTATAAAATCTATTTTTAGCTCCTGTGACCCAGATATGCAATGGACCGGAACCATTTGAACAACTTTGGTAGAGCTTCATGCAAGGAACATCACAGGCAAGTTTTATCAAATTTGGCCTGTTGGTTTCACAGGAAATGTCATTTGAAACAATGTGGACGACGGACAGCCATTGATCCTGAAAGCTCACATGAGCACTATGTGCTCAGGTGAGCTAAAAATACAGTTTATCAGACAATGTGATGAAAACTTTCAGTAACAGATGGTAAAATTTTGACAATTTAACCCTAATTTCATAGACTCATTCTGACACATTTATCTGTTACTTCATGCAGACGCATTTTGATTCAATTACCTGTTACTTCATGGAGACTCAAATTGACACAGTCGATTTTCAACTGCATAAATGTTCATTATCAGCAGAAATTTTTAAATATCATTGTTGCTTGTTTGAAACTATAATCATATTACAATCTATATAAACAAAAAAAGTTGTGTTTGTCCTGAAAATAATTACATAAGAAACTTTTTTGATACTTGGGGTTGGTTGTGTGTGTTTTCATAGGACTCATAAGCAGAATTTCCAGGGTTTTTATGTATAAGTATTTTCTTTTTCATAATTACAAGATTCTTTAAAATTAAATACATATATCAATTGATTAAATCAGGAATATGACTAAAAGAATAGATTGGTATGTGTCCGGTTTGTTTTCCTTTTTTTTTTTTATTAAAAGAAATCATATAAATTACAATTCTATGTTTATTTAATTTGAAAAACAATCAAAATATCCTCATATGTTCAATCTTTCTCTCACTCATCTTCCAAATTCCAGAAGTATGAATGATCTTTCACATTTTCATTTAAAGTTAAATCAATAATTTATTATTACCTGCTGTTTCTTGATTCAATAAAATTGAAAAGGATAAATTCATTTTTGTTTTCATTTGTAAGATTTTTTTTTCAGGGTGGGGTGGGTTCTCTTTTGTGACATACTAATTTCAAGCTGGAAAAAATGCATTCCTCCAGATGTTAACTTGAATAACAATTATTTATATAATTCCTATCGAAGAAAACAAGGTATCAAAAGTGGTTGTGACAACATATTTACCAAGGAAATTATATAATTAACTGAAGTTAAGAAAAAAAAATTGAATGATATATTTTTAAAGCAAAAGAATATGAATAAATACAGTAAACTTGAAAGTGTCATTAATGTCTTATAACTCATTTTACTATAACAAATAAAAACAAATAAAATAACAAAAAACCTTTTTTTTTTAATTTAGTACAATGACCTAAAACAAAATGACTATTTAGGACAACTGTCCAATGGAAAGTAGGTCCAATCTGAATCACTGCTATGATGAGATTGGACAAGGTATTTTGGATAAAATTTTAGTCAACAAGAGCTGTCAGAGGACAGCATGCTCGACTATCCAAATGCTTGTTGGTAAATCAAATGAAATCTATTTCAGTTATTGCCCTTCACATACCCTGTATATAATAATAGTCAAAAATGAAATACCTTGATAGTCTGATACCCCTGAATATGTTTATGAAGTCTAAAATCAATCCCATGCCTAGTTACTATAACACTGTGCATACAAAACTTTTAACCAAAAGATCTAAGTTAGAAAAGGGCCATAATTTGTATTAAATTCAGTCAAAACTAGAGCTATCACTGAAGGTGATTAATACCCCCGCAAAATACTTTAATGCAGGAGAAACCAGACTTCAGGCAGAGCATAGATAAGAACCTGTATACATAGTATATTGGTTGTGATAGTAATAAGTAAGTAAAGTTTTTATTTAAAGTTGATAGAGAGTCAATAATGGTTGTTTGTCACAGTAGTTTAAAAATATAAGGTTACAGTTCTTGGACACTGCACTTCTCCTAGTCGCCATCTGTTTACATTTTAAGTTTCAAGTATATACCATGTATAATATTCGAGTTATGTTCAGGACAAGAAAAACAAGGAAAAGTAACAAAGGGAAATAACTCTGTAATTACTCTAGAGTTATGGTTCTTGTGCACTGCACTTCCTCATATTGTGGTTGACCATTGTATGAAATTGTTTTGAAATCCAACCAGTAGTTTACAAGTTATACTCTGGACAAGGAAAAGTAACTAAGGGCAATAACTCTGTAATTCCTATAGATAGAGTTATGGTTCTTGTGCACTGCACTTCCTCATATTGTGGTTGACCATTGTATGAAATTGTTTTGAAATCCAACCAGTAGTTTACAAGTTATACTCTGGACAAGGAAAAGTAACAAAGGGCAATAACTCTGTAATTCCTATAGATAGAGTTATGGTTCTTGTGCACTGCACTTCCTCTCATTGTGCTTGACCATTGTATGAAATTGTTTTGAAATCCAATCAGTACTTTACAAGTTATACTCCGGACAAGGAAAAAATACAAAGGGCAATAACTCTGTAATTACTCTAGTTAGAGTTATGGTTCTTGTGCACTGCACTTCCTCATATTGTGGTTTATCATTGTATGAAATTGTTTTGAAATCAAACTTGTACTTTTCAAGTTATGCTCCGGACAAGGAAAAGTAACAAAGGGCAATAACTCTGTAATAAGTCAAGATGGAGTTATGGTTCTTGTGCACTGCACTTCCTCTCCATGTGCTTGATCATTGCATGAAGTTGTATTGAATTCCAACTTGTGGTTTTCAAGTTATGCTCCGGACAAGGAAAATGCAACGGACCGCTGGACCGACCGCTGGACCGACCGACCGACCACCGGGTGACTCCTATATACCCCCCCAAACTTTGTTTCGGGGGTATAAAGATATCCTCCTTGGTTTTCTGACACCCCTGAACACACTTAAACTTTCTAGTCAATACCATAAACACTTTCTGAGATATAAGCTAGATAGTAGCTTGTACTTTAACCAAATTTTCTATTGCATGCAAAAATTTAACCAAAACGTCCAAGTCAAAAAGTGGCCATAATCTGCATTATATTCAGAACTAGAACTCTGCGAGTCAGATGTGTCGCCTGACGATGACTAATCTGTTAACAGTAAAGATGACAGTTTGTCACTTTTTTTTAAGGATGGGGTATTAATGCGCAATGATGTTGCCATCAAACAAAAAGGCTTATCATTCAAATAAAAAATATAAGGACTCTGGCATCAGGTAACACATCGGAATCACAGAGTTCTAGTTAGGCTCGTATCACATAACTATCCAAGTCAGGTGACACATAATATTCGTGAAGCTCTTACGAGCTTGTAAGATTCTCATTCCCTCAACTATGCATCTCATTCTAACTTGAAATACACTAATAAAATCAAAGGGGAATAACTCCAAAATGCACAAGGTAGAGTTATGGTTCTTGTGCACTGCACTCTGGGTCGTTGCAAGAAACATACATACCAAGTCTCAAGTCATTCAAACTTATGGTGACAAAGTTATGCTCCAGACAAGAAATTCTCTAAGAAAATCTATCAAAGGGGAATAACTCAAAAAGCACACAAGGTAGAGTTATGGTTCTTGTGCACTGCACTCCGGGTTATTGCAAGAAACATATATACCAAGTCTCAAGTTATTCAAACTTATGGTGACAAAGTTATGCTCCGGACAAGCAGATGGGAACGCTGCCGCCGACTTTAGTCAGGCGACACAAAAACTATCTGTCTAAATAGTATGATACCACTGAACATATTAAAGAAGTGTCAAATCAATCCCATACCTTGATACTGAGATGTAAGCATGAAAGTACCTTGCATGCAAAACTTTAACCAAAATTTCTAAGTTGAAAAGGGGCAGAAATTTGTATTGAATTCAAACAAGAGTTATCTACCTTGGTTGTCTGATGTCCCTAAACACATTCATAAACTTTCAAATCAATACCATAAACGGTTACTGAGATATAAGCTGGTTAGTAGCTTGCATGTAAAACTTTAACCAAATTTTCTATTGCATGCAAAACTTTAACCAAAATTTCAATGTTCAAAAGGGGTCATAATCTGTATTAAATTCAATCAAGAGTTATCTTCCTTGGTTTTCTGATGCCACTGAACATATTTATAAACTTTCAAGTTAATACCATGAATGGTTATTGAGATATAAGGTTGAGATATAAGGTTGATAGTAACTTGAATGCAAAACTTAAACCAAAAGCTGCAACACCAATGCAAGGTCGACTGCAATAGCTCTCATATGCTTTGAATAGTTGAGCTAAAAAGGGGACATAACTCTGTCATATGTTTATGAATTTTGCCCATATGTACCAACAAGAGCTGTCAGAGGACAGCACGCTCGACTATTCAAAATGCTTGTTGGTAAATCAAATGAAATCTATTTCAATTCTTGCCCTTCATAGTAATAGTAAAAAATGATATACCTTGATAGTCTGATACCCCTTAATATATTTATGATGTCTAAAATCAATCCCATGCCTAGTTACTGAGACATAAGCACAATAACACTGTGCATGCAAAACTTAAAACCAAAGATCCATGTCAGAAAAGGGACATAATTTGCATCAGTCCAAAAGTTATCCTCCTGTTTTCTGATGCCCTTGAAGACACACCATAACTTTCTAGTCAATTCCACAAGCAATTTCTGAGATATAAGCTGGATAGTAGCTTGAATGCAAAAATTTAACCATAATTCTAAGTAAAAAAGGGGCCATAACTTGCAATATATTCCATCAAAAGTTATCTACCATGAAAGTATGATACCCCTTAACGTATTAAAGATGTTTCAAATCAATCCCATGCCTGGATACTGAGATATTAGCATGAAAGTACCTTGCATGCAAAACTTTAACCAAAATTTCTAAGTTAAAAAGGGGCAATAATTTGTAACAAATTCTATCAAGAGTTATCTACCATGAAAGTATGATACCCCTAAACATATTAAAGATGTTTCAAATCAATCGCATGCTTGATACTGAGATATAAGCATGAGAGTATCTTGCATGCAAAACTTTAACCAAAATTTCTAAGTTAAAAAGGGGCAATAATTTGTAACAAATTCTATCAAGAGTTATCTACCATGAAAGTATGATACCCCTAAACATATTAAAGATGTTTCAAATCAATCCATGCTGATACTGAGATATAAGCATGAAGTACTTGCATGCAAAACTTTAACAAAATTTCTAAGTTAAAAAGGGGCCATAATTTGTAATATATTCCATCAAAAGTTATCTACCTTGGTTGTCTGATGCCCCTGAACATATTTGTAAACTTTCAAGTCAATACCATGAATGGTTATTGAGATACAAACTAGATAGTAGCTTGCACGCAAAACTTTAACCAAATTTTCTATTGCATGCAAAACTTTAACCAAAATTTCTAAGTTAAAAAGGGGCCATTCATATTAAATTCTCAAGAGTTACTACCTTGGTTGTCTGATGCCCCTGAACATATTTATAAACTTTCAAGTCAATACCATAAATGGTTATTGAGATATAAGGTTGATAGTAATTTGCACGCAAAACTTTAACCAAAAGCTGCAACGCCAACGCCGACGCCAGGGTGACTACAATAGCTCTCATATTCTACGAATAGTCGAGCTAAAAATCATATAAATCTTTCAACCCCTTTAGACCTAGCTAATAAACCTAACAGACCGAACCCAAAATTAAGTACCCCAACCCCACACAATTTTTTTGTGGGGTATTATAAACATATTCCCATAAGCTATATGGTTTCTGATCAGTGGCATAATACTTACATTTTTGAAATGACTCAGGAGGTTTTATCATTGTTCTTTCACTATCCTGATCGGCCGTTTTTTCTACTGGTGAGGCAACTGTCTTCTCTGTTGATGCTGGATCAGCATTTTTTTCCACTGCTTTCCCTTATAAAAGAAAGAAACAGGATAAATTTGCTTGTCTAAATAAGAGAATGGTACAGTAAAACCTCATATAAAAACCAACTCACTAATAAGACCACTATTTTCAGGTCCCTTTTCCCGTTAATTGAAACTCAATTATCAGACCACCTCATTATTAAGACAAGACCAGTTGACAGCTGTCCAGAAGGTGGTATTATTATAGAAAATTTTAATTTACTATCATGACAATTTTTACTGTACAAATATGACAAACAAATATAAGGATCTCAATCTCAGGAAAAACACCTAATTATCATCTAATTATTTCTTTATGCTGATTGGCAATCAAGTTTTAAAAGTTATGTTAATCCCTATTGACAATTCCTGGGTCAAGACGATTACTGAAAGGTCACAAGATTCTTGACCCTAATGGGGTTCAAACCCACAACCTTTGGATTCACAGTCATGCATGCTACCACTGGACTAGGGGTCTATGACCTGCCTTTCCATCTGCTTATATGTACACATTTAAATTACTTCTTTAAAATGTATTTGGAAAAAACACTAAGTCCCATTCAATGGCCCATAAAATATGTAACTAATTTGTTATTTGAAATATAATTCAACCTAGGGCCTTATTCATCAATTTCTTACATCATCAGACTCAGACAGTCTGACTCAAGATATGTCAATGTTCCAAGTTAAATATTTTTTTAAATCTGTGACTATCTATCAATCATTAAATCATAATCATGGTCCTTCAAATGTTTAAAGGACTTCAGTGAAGATGCAAGCATCCATTGACTTATAGGAGTTATAGTCACTTTTGCACTAAGTCAATAAAGACTTGCATTTACAATAAAATTCCCACAATCACTTGATAAACCATGATCACAATTTAATTATGGATGGATTACCTATTTTTTTTTCTTTAAATGCAAAGGTAATATAACAAAAAGGAAAATCCCATGTGTATCTGAATATGTGTATCTGCCAGAGCCCCACATATTGCAAGCAAGTGTAATGTGAGCATAATAAAAAAACAAAGAATTAATAGGCATGAGTTTCAACAAACAGTGTATTCTGTTTTAAAATAAAGTTTTTAATGTTACTGTAAGAATTCACTACTTAACAAAAGAGCCTCCCAATAAAAAATGTAATTTGATAAACTGAAAAAGATTGTTGATGCCAATGCTCGTCTATTTTTTTTTTTTTTAAAAAAAAAGAGAAATTAATTTGGTCAAAATGAACCTAAGAGTTATGGACCTTAATGAAAATGTAGCTCTTGTAATAGTGAACAAGTATATATTAATTCTGATGACAGATGGTTTAATAGTTTAGAAGTATGGTAAAGATTAAAGGTTTTTACATTTTTTTGTATGGAGATAATTTTTGTCAAAATGGACTTATGACCCGTGATGGGAATGTTGCCCTTGTGACAGTGAACAAGTTTGAATTTTTAATAGTAAATTTTAACCTGGAAAATCGGATTTTTCCTTGAATAATTTCATAAATTTCATATCAATCTCTTACCATCTTCTTTCATGGTGGAACTCTCTTCAGCTTTGGGTTCATCAAGTTTTTCCGCTTCTTTACCTTTAAGTGAAAAATACATATGGAAATTATTGTCTGAATATATAAAAAAGAAACATGTACATCTAGATCCTTATATCTGCTGACTTCATTTTCCATGTTACAAAAGGGAATGCATGATTATTTTTTTTTTAATTGAAATAATTAGTCTAGAATATTCAAACTACTTATATATTTCTAAATCATGATGAGTGCCAAGAACAAGGGAGGTCTGCGGCACCAGAACTAATTTCTAATGACTTTGATACATATTGTTTGGATTAAATCCATGACCTCTCATTTATGGGGCAGATGCTCTAGCCACTTGGGACTAATGATAATATGATGTACCAGTGTAATTATTTGTGAAAATGCACCCATCGCTTCATCATCGGAAAACCAACATTTGCTCAATAAGCTTTGCTTCTTATTAAATCAACTGTGGGATATTTGGCTAGTAAAACTTCGTACTCATGAATTATTAATTAGGCATTTCACTGGATCCGTGGCTGAGACAGCGCGACAGCAGCAGAGATCATTTGCCCAATGAGACAGTGTGGGATTCGTTCTACCATGTAAAGGTGACCGCACGCTCCTTGTCTAAGCGTAGTGGCTTATTTTGCTATTACAATAAGTCAGCTTTTGCTTTTGTAACTTCCATAAAAAAATTATGTATGATTTTAATGGTCAGCAAAGTTTTGCCTGCTGGATGTCCAACAGTATATACAGTAGTGATAAAAGAATTATATACAGTGGGTTTTTAACGATGCTTTAACTTAGGATTACCTACATTAGTACACTGATTACTAATATGTATCCATATATATGATTGATCATGATGGATAATTAGGGATTGATCATGATTGATAATTAGGAATAAAACTGTATATATCAGTGACCTAAAGGAAATGACTTTCTCCCTGCCAGACTTGATGCTTATAAATAATATAGATTAAGGTTCCTTCTTGGGATTTTTTAACAAAGTGTTTACAAGTTTATGTGTATCAGTTACCATTGTTGAATCAGAATCAACACCCTGTATAAAGTGTTTACCAACAACTGATTCAAAGATCCTACCTTCTTCCACTTTTTCTGAGACAGCTTCCTTTTCAGACGTTTCAGCAACTTCACCAACCTCATGTTTCACATTCTCAGTATCAGCTGAGGTGCCTGGCTTCTCAGTATCTGCAACAGACTCTGTAACAACATAAAAGACATCCATTATAACATCAGTGCTTGTATTTTAGCCACAGTGCAACTACTGTATTCTAGTTTTAATGCTGACTTTACAGTGAAACCATATTTAAGGACTTAAAGAGTATCACCCAAAGTTTTGGGACACTCTTAATTTTTGAGAAAATAATTATTTTTCCTGCCTCTATGTTTTGGGACACTTTTAAGTTGATAATCAATAAATGACTCTAGGATTTGAGACCACTTACCTGAAAGTATATTCTATACACCATTTCGCATTTTCATATGACTACTTTTTGGGACTTAAAAAATTCTTTACTGTCCAATACTTCATAGAGTGATCAAGGTTATACTATTATCTGTATTGCAGAGGATGTTCAGAGACACAGCCAATGAGAACTGATAACAGTGGTGCTAGGATCAAATAGACAGTGATGGTATGACCATGTGGTTTGTTGCAAGAAAGGAGGATTCCAATTGGACGAAGAATAGCATCACTTTCTACAATGAAGCTTGTTTGTTAGTTGGGTATATATGCCACCGACAGTATTTCAGTCATTTGGAGATTATGTCTACTTGAGACAGATATAGTGCTACCAAACTGAAGTATCATGCCGTACTGTACGGTACACTTGTGGCAACAAGCAATGGAACTACACTGACCCAAAATGAAAACTTTACACTTTTTATTCATAAATATTTTCTTTAACAATCAACTTTCCATTTTGACAGTTATACAGTATTATGAGGCAATCAACACACTTCAAGGTTATGTAACAGAATAATGTTTGCCCCGAGTATTTCACGATATAGAGCGGATTAACTGTTTTCACACTTTGCACGTGCACAGCACCACGTGGCTCACTTACAAATTTGTTATTGGCACAGACTCATTCAGTCTTTACCAGAAATTTGAAAAAACACATTTAATAAGGAAAATTATTGATAATTAGCAATGCCACGCCTTTCTGAAAATGAAAGAAACCAAGCTATTGGTATGTTATTGGCGGGTTCAACAGCAGTAGCTGTCTCAGCTCATTTTGGCTGTTCTAGGCAGACTATTCAAAACTTACAAAGTCGGTATGTTGCAACTGGATCTGTCCATGATCGACATAGGCCCGGTCGCGCACGTGCAACAACGCAACGTACTGATCGCGCAATTACGTTAACGCATTTGCGTAATCGATTTTTACCTGCAACCGTCACTGCCCGACGTTATGGGGTTCATGCTCAGACCATCATAAATCGTTTAAGGCAAAACCAGGTCCCGATTCGCGCCCGACGACCTTATACTGGTCAAATTTTGACACGCCATCATCGAGCCATCCGACTTCAATGGGCACAACGTCATCTGCGCTTTACGCAGCGGCAATGGAATTCTGTCATGTATGTATTCTTCAGTTTCACCCCTTTCCTCTTAATTGATGACAAAAACAAGGAAAATGTCCACATTTCAAAATCTTTCTTCCACTGATACATTACCGATACATTTAGCTTTCACAATTAGCTAACATCAAATTTCTATATGAAATGCATATTGATATATCGATATTTAAAACAGGTGTAAAGTTTTCATTTTGGGTCAGTGTATAATACTACCATTTTTTTTTTTACAACCATGGTATGTTGCGGCAGATGCTCTAACCACTCGGCCACCATGGCTGGTCACTACGTTGAAGGGGTAAGACAATCCCCATCAGGCTGACGAAAGAAGTCAGAAGACATAGCAGCACACTGTGTCAGCCGACATGCAAATGTCAGGCTTTAAGCCCAGAAGTTGCCACTGACAGATCAAGACTGAGAGAAGCCATTGCTGGAGGAAAGGCTGTCACAGTTCATCCTGGACTACAGCCTATAAGACATGATGAGGGAGGGTAGTAACAATGGAAAGACCCTGAGACCATGTTATTCATATCAGCCTTTTGTCTTTAGGAACCCTCCCCCACCCCCTTCAAATACACACAACCATGGCTCAATTTTGACCCTTTACACAAAAACATTTCCATATCAGTTTGAAGACCACACTCCCTCAAAGTTCTGATGGCAGACGTAAAAGACAAAAGGCAATACTAATTGAATACACCACTATTTCTTACCTTTGACATCTTCCTTCACTGCTGAAGCCTCTGTTGGTTGCTCTTTATTCTCTGTCTCATCAGTCTTTTCCTTTGTGTCTGGTTCAACTTCTATCTTCATCTCTACTTCAGTCTGTTCATTTGTGACTGGTTCAACTTCTATCTTCATCTCTACTTCAGTCTGTTCATTTGTGACTGGTTCAACTTCTATCTTCATCTCTACTTCAGGCTGTTCATTTGGTGGCCCAGTCTCCTCACTTGTGGCTGTTGAAAACATATTCTTTAGTGATGGGATTTACTGGTTAATCAGTTAATCCTTTTATACTAGTACTTGCAAACTTTTATTTCATGTACAGACTGTACTAAAAATTTAAAGCTTGTGTAACTTATAATAAATTTTAGAATTGTCTTGGTTGTTTTTGGTACTCTTCAATTATTTTCACAGCTTACAAGCAAAATATTACAGCAGGGATGATGACCAATAGGGAAGTGGCAGACTGTGTCAAACTTTTCAATCAGAAATAAACTTAGTCAAGTTGTTACCAATCAAAAAACGTTACTCTGGTCTTAATTCATAATATTCCAAATTTGTTAACGAAAAAAAAAACCTTTGTGGAAGATTAATCAGTGAGTCTTCCTCAAACATTTGCCAACAAACTTAGTAATCAGTCCACCACTAATATACTTACAAATTAAACACAATAAAATCTTACTTATTCACCAGTATGATAATCAAGACAAATCTTTGTCAGAATGTCCAATTAGGTTTCCTATACAATAGCACATTTGCCTATTTTAACCCATGAGAAAAGAAATCATTTAAGTAATCTCTAAAAGGTATAAATATATATGGAAACATTAACATTGTTTGAAATTTTACAAAACTGGTGAAAAAAATTAATATATGTTGATTCTTGCCTAGTGTACACTGTACATCAATCTGGAACCTCTTCATTTAACTCAGGTTTCTAAAGGAAAACCTTAAATATCCCCTTTTAAACAATAAGGCCCAGAATTAAGTATAATCTATTAACTGCTCCAGCAATATAAAGCTAAAACTATGTCAAAAACTAATTCATGAAGTTTATGTAACAATGTATAATTAAGCACCTTGCTTGAATGTTACTTCAGTTCTGTTTCAAGTGATGATTAATCGGAAAGTTATCGATTATACGCCATCTGATTGAACCGATAAAAGATTGTGACAAATATCAACTAATTTCTATCACTACTGCTGCACTTCAAACTTTCCATCTAAAATTATATACCTTTCTTTTCTACTTCCATAGGTTCTTCTTTACTGGATGGAGTACTTTCACTTTTTTGATCTTGCTCTGGATGTTTTTCTTCTGTATCTTCTATGACAATTATTTCTGACTTAACAACAACTTCAGAAGGCTTAACAGTGTCGTCTGGAACACTAACAGCATCTTCTGGGGCAGGAATACTTTCCTTTTCATTAGTTTTCACTTCCACTTGCTCTTGTGCAGCTGGTTCTACCTCAGTTTTTTCTTCCACAGGTGTTTTTTCTTCAAATTCATCATTTTCAATCTCAGTAACACTTTCACCAGCATCCTCTGTCTCGAAAGACTGGTCAGCATCTTCAATAAAAATAACAAGAGCTGTCAGAGGACAGCACGCTCAACTATTCAAAATGCTTGTTGGTAAATCAAATGAAATCTATTTAAAATTCTTGCCCTTCATAGTAATAGTAAAAAATGATATACCTTGATAGTCTGATACCCCTTAATATATTTATGATGTCTAAAATCAATCCCATGCCTAGTTACTGAGACATAAGCACAATAACACTGTGCATGCAAAACTTAAACCAAAAATCCAAGTTAGAAAAGGGCCATAATTTGCATCAGTCCAAAAGTTATCCTCCTGTTTTTTGATGCCCTTGAAGACACACCTTAACTTTCTCGTCAATTCCACAAGCAATTTCTGAGATATAAGCTGGATAGTAGCTTGAATGCAAAAATTTAACCATAATTCTAAGTTTAAAGGGGGTCATAATTTTTAATTTATTCCATCAAGTGTTATCTTCCTTTATAGTATGATACCCCTAAACATATTAAAGATGTTTCAAATCAATTCCATGCCTGGACTCTGAGATATAAGCATGAAAGTACCTTGCATGCAAAACTTTAACCAAAATTTCTAAGTTAAAAAAGGGGCCATAACTTGTAATATATTTCATAAAAAGTTATCTACCTTGATAGTATGATACTCCTAAACATATTAAAGATATTTCAAATCAATCCCATGCCTGGATACCGAGATATAAGCATGTAAGTACCTTGCATGCAAAACTTTAACCAAAATTTCTAAGTTAAAAAAGGGGCCATAACTTGTAATATATTCCATCAAAAGTTGTCTACCATGAAAGTATGATACCCCTAAACATATTAAAGATGTTTCAAATCAATCCCATACCTGGATACTGAGATATTAGCATGAAAGTACCTTGCATGCAAAACTTTTACCAAAATTTCTAAGTTAAAACAGGGGCCATAACTTGTAACATATTCCATCAAAAGTTATCTACCATGAAAGTATGATACCCCTAAACGTATTAAAGATGTTTCAAATCAATCCCATGCCTGGATACTGAGATATAAGCATGAGAGTATCTTGCATGCAAAACTTTAACCAAAATTTGTAAGTTAAAAAGGGGCCATAATTTGTAATATATTCCATCAAGAGTTATCTACCTTGGTTATATGATGCCCCTAAACATATTCATAAACTTTCAAGTCAATACCATGAATGGTTATTGAGATACAAACTAGATAGTAGCTTGCACGCAAAACTTTAACCAAATTTTCTATTGCATGCAAAACTTTAACCAAAATTTCTAAGTTAAAAAGGGGCCATAATTCATATTAAATTCAGTCAAGAGTTATCTACCTTGGTTGTCTGATGCCCCTGAACATATTTATAAACTTTCAAGTCAATACCATAAATGGTTATTGAGATATAAGGTTGATAGTAACTTGCACGCAAAACTTTAACCAAAAGCTGCAACACCAACGCCGACGCCAGGGTGACTACAATAGCTCTCATATTCTACGAATAGTCGAGCTAAAAAGGCAAAAAATTTATAATTCACCCAATTTCATGCAATAACTCTTGTATATTCAAGGTTTAGACTTCTCCTTTTGAGATCACTGAATGCCCCTCTAACAGTGATAACAATAACCTCCCCATTTAAAGCAGCTTGTTTACAGATGATCATTGACTAAGAATTTGATTTTTAACTATATGGGTGTATTACGCCTATCAATACCCATCTGCAGACGCAATGTCACCTAATGCAATCCGTGATCGTTAAAAAAAATGGCTGGTTTCCTTATCATAGGCAATACTGTCACAGACGGTATTGAAACTATTCTTAGACTGATAAAATCTTTATTTAGATTCATTCACTTTTCCCACATGCACTAACTTCACAGAATGAACCTACAAAATTGCTGCCCTGAACTGGTGAAGATGCTGGTGAAGTGTCCTTCAGGGATATCATATTCTAAATCTAACCCTTTCCCTCATATAGACTCATTTTGACGCACTCAATAGGTACCACATAAAGCCTGATCTGCAGAAAACCACAGTTAAACCTTACCAAAGTTAATTACAAAATCCTCATTTCCAGACCACTGAGGAGCAGCGAACAGCATAAAACCTGATCAGCCTGCGAGTTACTCGCAGGCTGATCTGGTTTTATGTGGTTCGAATGGGTCTTTTTATGGTTTCCTCTATGAGGGAAAGGGTTAACTGATTTCATTGAAGCTGCAGTTATGAAAATAACATTTTCCTGTGCAATGTGACCAACACATTTTTAGCGTATTTGTCAGGAAATAAAGACTTCACCAACATTAATGAGGGAGAGAATTTTTTTTTTTTTTTTAATTTCTACTGATCATCTGTGAATGAGCTGCTTTAACATATTCATTATCATAATATTCAAGACTGCAATTAATCAGCTGCATTTGGCGATATGGGTTGACATTAAATTAGAGTTGATCAATGCAAAATGTTCTCAATTTTTTCAAGGGAGGGGTCCAAAGATGTCCAAACATTTGAACACCTTACATCATAATATGAATTGTTATAACTTGTTTTTACTTATTTTTTTTATAATATAAATTTAAAAGTGGTGGAAACTTCATGTTATATTTCATTCCAAGTTAATAAAAGAAAAAAAAACAAGAGCTGTTCCAAGATAGTGCACTCCACTTTTCTTTAGTGCTGGATAGTATAATGTTCACTGTTTATATACTATTACAGGGTTCGATATTAAATTTTTTGAGAGCTGGACCAGTGGTCCAGTAACTTAGAAAACCTACCAGACCTGACCTTAACTGAACAAGACCAAAGTGTAAAACACATATTATGTCATACTTAGATCAATATACTTACTTAGAAATACCTAATGGTGTTTTTGTTTTTTGTTTTTTTCATGTTAACCTTTAGAAATAAATTAAATAAAGGTCCACAAAGATAATACTAGAATTACTTTTGTGTTATATGCTTTTCATTAACATTGCATGAACACCTTGATTGTACTTACATGGAAATCCCCATATATGCGAGTTTTGGATAATGTCTATTGTTTAATGATTTTCAAGCAATTCCATTTAAAGCAAAATGATATGTTTCTTGCCATCTATTCATAAATTTTCTTTGATTCCTCTTTACCTTTTTCATTCATTATTGACATTGTCTTTTTTGTCGGATGAAAAGACTATTTGACATTTTTCATATCGGCTGCACATTGTGGTAAAAACAAATCGTAAAAAGGTCTAATGTCATTAAACATGGGATCCCAGCATAATAAAAAGATTAGCGTTCATGCATAATTAATGCAGCATTAACTTGCATCTCTAGCATTTTTTAATTAAATTTTATTCATTATGATACGAAGATTTTGTAAACATTATAAAATGAAAAGTTAGATGAAGAAATAAGCATTCTTAGCTTAGTATTACGACATTAAATTGGCAAATGTGTGGGGGAAAAAGCCTCGTTCTGAAAAAACAAACCAATGAGTGAGCGCGTGTCGAGGTTGTTAATGAAAATGCCGCTAAATATAGTACACACTGTTTCAACAAGGGTCTATAGTTTGGCCATTACAGTTATTTTTGTGCGTTTGATGTGTCAATAGATAAATTTTCTGCGAACTTTGACCAATTCAGAACACGACCTGTCGGTCGTGTTAACCTTGGACCTAGCTGGACCGGACCATCAATCTAATAGTGAATGTCGTTCGGTCGGGCCTTAATGTCGAACCCTGTATTAGGTATTTGTAGTATTAATATGTGACATAAGGTATTGAGTCTGAACAAATTTGGGAAGTTTCAACCACCTAGCTTTAGTACTCACTGACTAACTGAGATAAGAACTAAGAACTTACATCAAGTTGCATGGAAAACATTAACCTAAAATATTTCCAGTTTCAAGCAAAGACGTATTAAACAGAGATAGGAAACTCCTGTAAGAGCCAGTGGAAAATATTGTTTGAGCAAACAGCAGATCATTGAATATTGCAAACTTTAAATAAAAGTATGGAAAAATCACAGAGGAAATTGTAACTATATTATGACAATCATTTCTCTTTAAGGGCGCCGTGGTCCAGTGGTAATGTATCCAACTACAGATCTGAAGGTTTTGGGTTCGAATCCCATTGGAGGCAAGAATTCTTCACAACCTTCACAGGCACAAAGTACTGGTCCAACCCAGGAACCGTCGAGAGGGATTAGTATAAGTTGTAAGAACTTGTTTCCCAAATGACGTAAAAATAAATAAGTTAAAACATTTCTCTATTGCAAGGAATTATTTTCAATTTTATTTATTATAAAAATTCTTTTAAATTATGATTTTAATGCAACCAGTGTAACAGAAAACAACACATTTTACAGTTTTATCAGCATCCACGTTCTTTTCTATATTACATGAAACATTTTTATTTCTTGAATTATTATTACAATTTTAAAGGTATCATCTTGATGGTAATGTTATGTTCTATAGTAAGATATAATTTACTTTTATATATCTTTGACAGAATAGGAGATATTTGAGTAAGTGACTTTGCAAGAATTTGACAAATTATTAAATGTTTTTGTGGGATTTAAACTAGTTGCCAGTCTTTGTTTAATAGGTCTATGTTTCAGAGAATCTGATATTTATTTTTTAAATGGACACCAAAGAGAATCTAAGTTGAAAAGGGGCACAACTGTGCAAAAAGAAATTTAATAGTTCTTTTTCCTTTAGAATTGTTTTCCATTTTGAATGTGATAAAGTATTCCAATCTTGAAATGAATTTGTTCAACAGTTCTTGAGAAATTGACCGTAGAAACAATTAACACTGAAAGTTGAAAAAGGGGTATGACTGTGCCAAAATAAATCTTAGTGTTATTTGCCCTCTTGAAATGGGTTCCCCTTTTAATAGTGAGCAAGTACCCAGTATATCATGTTTGAAGTGAATATGTTTGACAGATTCAGAGAAATGGATCTGAAAAAAAACACCCTTAACCATTGCCAACACTAACAATAGGGTCCTGACAAAAGCTCTCCTTTTTTTACCTTCGAAAAGTGGAGTTAAAACCAGTGTTAAAAATTAAAATCAGCATGGGCCTATAGGCCAGGTTCCTATTAAATGATTATCATTACTAATAGTAATACATTTAATATTAATGAAATATTCAAAGTGGATTATTTTGCAAGTGCCATAAAAGGATTACATCATCTAATAAAATGTATAATATGAATTGAATTCTTTTCTAGTTCATTTCTGTCCAAACCCTAACCACTAAACTCTTTTAACCCTTTCCCTCATAGAGGAAACCATGAAAAGAACTATGCAAACAACATAAACCAGATCAGCCTGCGAGTAACTCGCAAGCTGATCTGGTTTTATGCTGTTCGCTGCTCCTCAGTGGTCTGGAAATGAGGACTTTATAATTAAATTTGGTAAGGTTTAACTGTGGTTTTCTGCAGATCAGGCTTTATGTGGTACCTATTGAGTGCGTCAAAATGAGTCTATATGAGGGAAAGGGTTAAATAGTGGTAATTTGGTAAGGTTTAACTGTGGATTTCTGCAGATCAGGCTTTATGTGGTACCTATTGAGTGCGTCAAAATGAGTCTATATGAGGGAAAGGGTTAACATTCATTATTACTATATAGAGAAACTCACCTTCTTTGTCATCCTGATCCTGTGAAGATAACTCAAGATCACCAAGCTCAAGTTTTATAACCACATTTTCCTGTAGTTTGTCATCGGCTGCAGAATTTGTACTACTTGCTCCACCTTCAGTATTTGAACTGTTTTTGGCATTCTTTTTGAAAACCTGTCTTCTTGTCCTGGGCATGTTGAGGTTCCTGATAAAAGAGAATCAACTGTTTTAATACCAGTGTTATTAATAATTTTAACCCTTTTTATCATGAAAAATTGTTTATATGACAAATTACCAGAGTATTAAAAAGAAAAAAAAAAAAAAAAAAAAAAAAAAAAAAAAATCCTTCATCAACTATTTGTTAAACAGTATCTGAAACACTGGATCTCTCTTTGCTGTGCAGACTGTGTAGAATCTAAGCTGCAATACTGTATGAGTAAACATAGAAGACCCTGATCTGTTTGACCTGGATCTGCTCTGTTTGTCCAGGGACTCTATATACACAGGGATATGTAACGCATGTGTTTGCAATGGTTTTATCAGAAAGATGTTCACCTCACTACATACATGTGTTAGCCATTTTGTTTTACCCATTTTGGTAGTTTTCCGGCCTTCACTATTGGAAGATATGTTTGTTGTTGGGTTTAACGTCCCGCCGACAGTATTTCTGTCATTTGGAGATGGTGCTGCCACACTACAGTATCATGCCGTAGACATATGACATGATACCACACTCAGTCACATTATCCTGACACCGGGCCAACCAGTCCAGCAACTACCCTTATATGCTGAGCACCAATCAAGGGAGCTATAACATTACCATTTTTTACGACTTTGGTTTGTTGCAGCTGGGGATTGGACATCCTGCTCCAGAGGTGGACGTTCTAACCACTCCGCCACTGTCCATTAGAAGATAACGTTAGAAAGAGTGAAACATTGTTACACATTTATTTTCTTGTTTGTTCCTCTTAAAATTGTGTATTAATCATATATTTTGCTTTCTAAATTGTGTCTAAATGGGCAAATGTGGTCTCATGAATGCCTTACGTATTCAAAGCAAGGCATAAAGATGACATGATAGCCTTGATTCATATCCCTGTGTATATAGTGTCCTTGGTTTGCCAAGGCATCAAAATATATCTATATGGGGTAAAAGAGGAAGTTTGTTGCATGTGCCAACCTAGATCGTTGGATCTGGAGCTAACTTTCGATTTACTGCATTTAAAGTCTCAAACAAGATGGTGGGTGATGGAGACTCAGCAAAATTCAGGGTCTGCTACATCTATTTTCATCCCTTTATTATACAGAGCTGTAAATGGTTTCTAGAGCCCAAGTGTGAGAAGGGGTTCTGATGGGTGGTTGCTCATGGTGATAGGTAATGGGTGGATGATATGCTGAGCGCCAGCAAGGGAGCTATACCAGTACCACTTTTCACAACTTTGGTATGTCGCAGCCAGGGATCGAACCCACGACCTCCCACTCCCAAGGAGGACTCTCAAACCACTCAGCATCCGGGGACTGTTGATTTTCTTGTTTTAAATATCTTAAATTTGTGCATTTGCATAAGAAATTAAAACAAGGGTATGAGAGCTTGATTTCTGTCCTGAATCATTCAGGGCAGGGACCACACTCTCATAACCTTTGTTTTAAGGTGAATGTGGTGAATGTGTGATTCTCACGCTCAATGCTTGACTGGGATGAAATTTATAGCCTAGTGAGCCAAAGGACTCGTGCAGCAAAATTGTAAAAAATCACTGTGTATTGTATCTGCATTGGAAAAACCGTAGAACTAAGGTTACAAAGGAAATAAATGCAATAACTGATTATTTTCTAACACCAGATCAGAGACTAGCCATGTCCTAGGACTCCTATTGGCATAATCACGAGGTAGTTACTGTTCGTTTTTCACGCAAATAATGAAGCAATGTTTAAATTGTCTATTCAGAATTTGGCCTTTCTTGAAACGAGACAATTATTCATCAATTTGTAGCTTTTTCCTTACCAATTTATTATTTCCTTTGAACGTTTGCGTGTTGCATACGGTGTCTGTTATTTTCACACGTCCGTGACAATCATTTATCAGGCAGCGTATGCGTGATTGTGTCTCGGGCTATTATACGTCTTTGGCGGTAATATACCCGCATTACTCGACTGCAGATCTGAAGGTTTTGAGTTTTTCAAGATTAATGTTTTATATTTAAAGCATGTTGAAATATCACTTAGTTTTAATTAATCTCGAAGCTGCCAAAT
Organism: Solen grandis; assembly: GCA_021229015.1. NCBI lineage: Eukaryota > Metazoa > Mollusca > Bivalvia > Adapedonta > Solenidae > Solen > Solen grandis. The sequence goes on along the minus strand of CM037778.1, from coordinate 64,003,669 downwards.
GTATGTAACAATGATTTAATTGCGTATTTGTATTTCCTTTTGATATCAGAAATTGACACTTAATTATAACGATATCCAGATAGCAAAGGGTATATTGGACCCATATCGACTGTATCTGGGTATATGCCTATATGGGTTCAACTGTAGGCCCCATATATAGAAATAATTTCCTATATAGGTCCCATGTATGGATCTTCACACTGTACAAACTCAAGTGGTTGTGATAGAATAATTTCAAAAATGTTGAGACAGTGTACTAGTAATTAATAATATGTATACATGCGCGGATCCAGCAATATGTCTCAAGAGGGGGTTGGGGTGTCCGACAATGACCATGTCCACTTCAAACTATGAAATTCACCGTACGTGGGAGGGGGGCGGGGCATCTCTGAAAAATCACAGTACGTGTGTGGGTGGGGTGGGGGGATTGGGAGAAGGCCATGATTAGATGTCATTCACGTGAAAAACTATAATATTGGATTTTTAACGGGGGTGCGTCATGCCTTTTCCCCCAGGGATTGGGTGGGGGCATACCCTACCCCCTTTTATGCATTTTTTAGGCATAATACTAGTCAAATCTCAAGGGGGGGGGGGGGGGGGGAAAATCCGGATCCCCGCCCCCTCTGGATCCGCTGCAAATTAGGATATGATTTTAATGAGATTGATTGAATCAATTACTGCAAGATAATAGAATGACTGACCGCTAAATCAAAGAAAATGGGGAAATCCCTAATACTGATGGTTCTCTGCTAGGCAATGCATGGACATGTTTGTCTTTTCGTTTCTACTCCCCTCTCAGGCCAGGATTCAGCGTGCAGGGGTGGGGGGGCGAGGGGGCCTTGCCCCCCCCCCCCCCCAGCTGCCCTGGTCATACATTTTTTCTAGGCTATAAAATCCATTGGTTACATAATGTTTGTGCTGTCTAGAGGAAATCCCCATCGTGGGCCCCCATACTGAACCATCCGCATAACCACCTGACCAGTCAGACTCCTATTGTCTTATGGCCCCCTGCTGTTAATGTGTAGGTAATCCGAATAGGCAGTCATCCATGACTGTGTGATAAGCATGTGTATGCAAATTGATTGACATGTTCACTGATTGTTTAACAGACATTTGCAGACTGATACCTAAGGTCATGTCGTCTGCAGTGCGATCAAGGAATTTTTGAGAAAAAAACTAAGTTAAACATTAAAATGTAATTGCCATCGACACATCTTCATTACAGCCCAAAGGAATTATTGATGAAAAAACAACAACTAAATCTAAGCAAAGAAATTTTTTATTCACTTTTCCCTACATATATAAAGTCTTAAATCTTGAATTAAAAGCGAGCAAATTAACTACCAGGTTGATGAACTTTTAGGTATGACTTGACTTGACCAGATAATTACAGGTTGAGGAAGACCCCGAATACACGGAGGCATCCGGGTAGAACCACCGACCTACCGTAAACCAGCTGGACGGCTTCCTCACACGAAAATCCGAATGATCCTGCCGGGGTTCGAACCCACGCGGCGAGGGACTGAGTTGGAGTTAAAGTGAACGACTTTAATGTAAATATGAAAAAATGCCGATTTTGTTTTTGAAAAAGTTAAAAAGGTAAAAAAGATCTTAGTATTCTGCAGAGAAAATGCATACCTATCGCTATCCATGTAAATTAAACTTAATCAGAAATGGTTTGTGTATCTAAATATCATCAGCATTACGAGTTAAGTATTAATTTTTACGAAACAATTAAATTCTTCTTAATTAACTCCCCTAAATATATTTCCTGAAAGGAATAAAGACAAACAGTAGGCCTATACATCACCATGTTCACTTTTCGCGCGCAGGTAAAAGATAAAATTATGTCGCTCATTGCTTAAGGCTAGGTCTCACTTTGCATTTTTTGCCTCGGGGATGGGATGTACTCCCGAATTAGCGTCGCGAGCCATGTGGAGTCATCGGGAGAACTGCATAAATAATTCATTTTGCATTGATTTTTTTTCCGATGTGCTCCTGATGATTTATCGGGAAAACAGGCCGGGGAAACATCCGCAGAGAAGATCCGGGTAAGCATTCACGGAGATCCCGCGAAATATTTTTTTCCTCCGAGGAATCCCCGAAAATTCTGTGATGTCTCGCCGAAATATCAGGGGACATTCGAGGATATTCGGCGACCTTTCTGTGACACATTTCCGATCTTGTGGTTGAAACTCAGAATAATTGAAAAAAAAAATCTGCATAATCTTTCCCGAGACACCTAGGATGGTTTGCAAGATCCCCTAATCTACGGGAATATTCTCCCAATGACGTTTCAAACTTGGTGAAACTCCGGGGCACCTTCGCCGATCTTCGCAGAAGGTCGGTCCCCCGGTGCTTTTCCGAACATTGGGATTCAAGCTCATTTTACCATAGCCGGAACATCAGTGAACGTTCAACGGACCAATCCCGAAGCCTAATCATTGCCAATTTTCATGGAACTGTTCAGTTGTTTTTTTGGCTCAAAGATCGGGAGCCAACAGTAGAAAATTTGTGTATTTCCACATCGTCGAAGATTTCTCCTCAGTGGGACCTACTAGGCTTTAGATCCATGGCCTTTAAATTTCAAAAATATATATCGGATTCAACAACAACAACATACTAAAAACAATTTTTTCCGGGGGAGCATGCCGGACCCCACCCCCACCCCCTAGCACTCGCATGACATTCAGATTTTGCCCTCCCCCACAGCAGAAAAATCTGGATCCGGACCTGTCTCTGTGCTCAGGTTAAATAATCTGTAAGTAGTATGTAAATAACCAACTAATACAGGAAGAGTTACAGGTTAGTCTGGCAATGTTTTTTTTTCTCTAGTTAGCAAATGTGGTGCCTACCTAACTTCTCTCCATGAACATGCTTCTTCGGAGTAATTTGCGCGCTGCTTTCCAACATATGCCTGTACTAAATATTGGCCACCGGATTTTATATCTTCACCCCTTTATTTCTACCTGGGAAATAGAGAGTATAAAATCTACTAAAGATGATGTGATTTTTTAATTAATTCCCCAGTTTTTCAGTTCACAAAATACCTAAGTTTTAGCACGAAGATACATCAGATCTAGGTAATTTAAATCTCTGAGGTCACCCACATGAATAAAATTTGACTTGTTCAAGGATATAACGGGGTGTAAAACTTGCGATACACCGTTGCTATCTATAGGTATCCAGGAAGTGGTATTGTAGTTTGTTTGCTCAGCAACCAAAGCGCACAAAAGTTTTGCTCCCGCAAATATTCAAATTTCTTATTCATTTTATATGATAAACGGGCTGAATACATTCTCCAGAAAGGTAATGTTAACATTTATCAGTTGTTGTTGTTGTTGTATTGGGGTTTACCGTCGTTGCGATAGTATTGTTGTGACGGCTGGTTGCCGGTTATTTATGGACGCATAAATAACAGGGAACCAGTCCGGAGTTCATGGAAGCTGAGCGCGTGCATGTGCGCAGCCAAGGAGAGGCGTACACAAACAGGTACCCTCAGCGTTCCAAGCTCAGTCTTGCTGAAGGTTTTGCAGTGTGTAGACGTGCTGCGTCTACGGGTTACCAATTACATAGGCGAGACTACAGTGAAGTGTAGTTAGTTTATAGAAGCACTTATCAGTAACTTAGATAACCAGTGTAAACTAAGAGACACTTTATTGGTGTCAGAATAAATCGGAAAGATTTATCGTCTGGATTAGCTTGAGCTTAGAGATTTTTTATCGGATAAGTTCGCGCCACTGACACAGAGGTAGATTCTTCAGCGCTTCGCAGGGGTCCAGCCGGAAGCGGTCAGGTTCGTTTATTTTATAAACAATTGTGATTTGTTTCAGAAGCAGTGTGTTTTGTTTATTTTTTCAAACACAATTGTGCGAAGTGTGCAGCTTTTTAAGGCTCGGAAGAATCTGTCTATTTTCAAAAAATCGAGCGTTCGCATTTGGCGGCCATCTTGTTTTTAGCAACCTCGATTCGATTTGTTATTGTTTTTAAGCAATAATATATTCGATAAAGAAACTGAATTATTACAGATTATTGTAATGGGATTAAGCAATTGTTTATTATAATTGTTAAATAAGCTCATCCCTTTTCAATTTAAGTTCCAGAACTTTTTAAGTTAGGAATTAAATCTGTGTTCTGTTTATATGCATAAACTGAACAATCGCAAGTGATCGCGATATTTTTAAAAATTCAATAAAATAATTCAGGGGGATATAACATTTAGATTGATTGAGATTAGAAATTTTATTTTCATTCTCTCGATTTATTAGTGTTATTAACAGTTGGATTGATAGAGGATAGGAATTTTATTTTTCATTCTCTCAATTCAATGTCCAGAGTATCACTTTCATTACATTTACAGTAATTAAGTATTTATTTTGAAAATGTTTATTAATACGGCTTCTGCAAAGCAGATTCAGAGAGCGCTCCCGAATTTCTCGGAGAGGAAAGCGGCCCTGCTTGTTGACTATAGAGACATTTTGGGTCAGCTTACTCCTGATAGCTTGCAGGTCTTCCTTAATAAAAGGCCAAGCAAAGAGTTTTTAGCTTTAATAAATTTTGCGCCGTACAGGGAAGACAGTGAGAAGGAAGATAGAGATTTGGAAGCTAGATTAGCTAGCTTGGAATTTCCCTCTACCTCAGGAGGGCAGGGCGGTGCAAGATCGAAGACTACGGCTGGAGCGAAGCTCAGGTCGGTAGTTACTAGGGTAGAACCTAATGATGAGCCTCAGCCTTTAAGAAGAAAGGAGAAAAGATCTTCAAGAAAGAATCAGACTTTTAGTTCTGATGAGAGCTCAGAGCCTAGCTCCGACAGTAGCCTGGAGAAGGACTGTCGTCATAGAAGTAAAAAACATGGGCGAAACAGGAAATCCCATAAAAGCTCCCGGAAGCATGGCCATAGGCATAGGTCAAGCTCAGGGGAGAGGAGTTCAAGTTCCTCTAGTGAGTCTAGTTCATCTAGATCAAAGGGGGTGACCCTAGAAGGCTGCCCAAAAACTTAAAGTTTACGGGGAAGAGCAGTTGGATCTCGTTTGAGGCGAGATTCATCAGCTATAAGAAAGTCCTAAAGTGGTCCCCCGAGGAATGTCGGGATTACCTGTACTGGAGCCTAGAGGATAAGGCACTGGACTTTTTAAGTTTGGTACAAACTGGGAAGCGTCTCACTTATAAAGAGATGATGAAAAAGTTGGAGAAACGCTTTGGAACTATGGAGCTGTCAGAGACAGCTAGGACTAAGTTCCATCAGGCCCAGCAAAATCCTCAGGAGTCCTTGGAGGATTGGGCAGATAGAGTATTGACACTCGCCACGCCGGCATTCCGAGGGATGTCTGAGAGCTTTGCTCAAAAGGAGGTAGTGTCACGATTCTGTCAGGGGTGTTTAGACAAGGAGGCAGGGAGGCATTCCGGCCTTGCATACCCCAAGTCCATTGAGGAGGCACTAAACAACATTAAGTGCTTCCAACATTACTCTACTGCTATGAATGTGGGCGGGCGCCGACGGCAGGACCCGGTGCATATTAATGCAGTGGCGGAAAGGGACGGGAAGCTAGAAAAGATGATTGGGAGTCTGACTCAGCGCCTAGAACAGCTAGAGCAGACAAGGAGTCACCCTTCTGTGAAACCCTCCGCTCCAATGAGGCCTGGTGAGAAAAATTGCTTTTTCTGTAACCAGCCAGGCCACTTCAAGCGCGAGTGTGAGAGGTACCAGGAGTGGGCATCCAAGAAAGCTTTAAACGGACAAGGGCGGGGAGCGCAGGGCAAGCACCCAGGCCCGAAGTATTAATAGGCCCCCAATCACAGAATCAGAAAGCTAAAAGAGTCCCAAATTCTCCAGGACAAAGTAAAAAGGGAGTGTTTCACTCTAATCTGCCAGTTAAGAGAATTTGTAATTCTAAAACTTCAGAAAAAGGGACTTTTAGTTCTAAATCATCCGATCAAGTAATTGACAAAGGAAAAGTTATAAAACAGGCCCCTATTCAGACCAAAAAGGCAGAGTTTAACTCTGTGTCGCCAGAACTGATTCAGATTCAGCGCATCTGTGCTGGATCTTCATCAGTGAGAATGACAGTAGGGGGTTTTCAGGTTACGGCGCGGATAGATTCGGGTGCAGAAATCACAATACTGTCCCTAGATTGCTATACAAGGCATAAAAAGAAGCCCAAAAAGACTAGGGATGTAGTGATGCAGATGGCGGAGAAAGAATCCACCTTAAAGGGCTTTATTGTGGAACCAGTGCAGATGAGGCTGGGCAACCAAACATTTAAAGAGCGGGTATATGTTGCCCCAATCACAGATGATTTGCTTTTGGGTCATGATCTCTTGCATCATTTGGGGATACAGTTAGATTGGTCCACAGAAACATTGGTTTTTAATCAAGAAAGGATCCCACTGTGTACCCGATTTAAGGAAGATCGACCCATTGTGGCCAGGGTAACTATAGCCAAACGCTTAGTGGTGCCCCCAAATTCAGCTGTGCGTGTGTCTTGCAAGCTAGATATGCAAAACTTGCCTGACTACATAATAGAGCCAAATGAAAATCATAGCCTTGAGGCCCCGAAAGTCCTCCGCAGAGCCGGTACCCAACCTGTTATGACTTTTGTCAATGCTACTGACAATTTTCAGACCCTAAAGAAAGGGCAGTTTGTGGCCAATGCCCTAGAGGTGCAGGGAGTAGAGACCAAGCCAGAAAAGACAGCAAGAATAGAAACTACACAGCCAGTAGTGAGAAAAGTGGAGTCTAAAGTTAGCTCCCAGGACAAAGGATCTGGCTTGGTACCAGAGCACTTGGTACAAGTATATAAGGACTCCCTGCAGCACCTAGATACTGATCAGCGGGCGAAATTAGCCAAACTTCTATGTGAGTTTGAGGATGTATTTGCCAAAGATGAGTTCGATTTAGGCAGTTTTACTACCATCGAACACACTATAGATACAGATGGGGCAAGGCCAATCAAACAGCGGATGCGCAAGACCCCACAATGTTTTGTGGGTGAAGAAGAAGCCCATTTAAAGAAGATGATGGACGCGGGTGTGATCCAAGAGTCTGTTTCGGACTGGGCATCAGCACCGGTCTTGATTCGGAAGCGTGATGGTTCAGTTCGTTGGTGTGTTGACTATCGGGCTTTAAATGATGTCACCATCAAGGATACTTTTCCGCTTCCACTTATTGAGGATTGCTTAGACACGCTAGCAGGCAGCAGCTGGTTTTCCAAGCTAGACGCTAATTCAGCGTACTGGCAAGTAAAGATAGCAAAACCAGATAGAAAGAAGACAGCATTCCTCACTAAATATGGGCTCTTCGAACATGTAAGAATGGGTTTCGGACTTACAAATGCGCCCGCAACATTCTCAAGGGTAGTCAACCTTATTTTAAGGGGATTGAATTGGAAAACAGTCTTGGCATTCCTAGATGATATCCTGGTAATGGGTGCCAGTTTTGAGGATCATCTTGGGAATTTGACCGAGGCTCTAAAGAGGTTTCGAACTCACGGCATGAAGCTCAAACCTAAGAAATGCCAGTTCTTCCAACAAAAGGTAGACTTCTTGGGAAGAATTGTCAGTAAGGATGAGATAGCCATGGCAGATAAGGATACAGAAACAGTATCAAATTGGCCTACTCCCACTTGTTCTAAGGATGTAGAGAGGTTCTTGGGTTTTGCCAATTATCACCGAAATTTTGTGAAAGATTTCGCTAATGTGGCACAGCCTCTCTACGGTCTTACAGGAAAGAATGAGTTTCGCTGGGGTAAGCCTCAGCAGGAAGCTTTTAGTAGCCTAAAGCAGCTGCTCATTACCCCGCCGGTATTGGCTCTACCTAACAACACTGATCCATTTATTTTGGACACAGACGCGTCCGATTTAGCTGTTGGAGGTGTTTTGAGTCAAGTGCAGGGTGGGGTAGAAAAGGTGATATCGTATTGCAGTTTTACACTCACCTCGGAGCAGCGAAACTATTGTACAACCAGGAAAGAGCTTTTAGCTATAGTCAGGTTAACCAGGCAGTATAAACACTACCTTTTGGGTAAAGTTTTCACGGTGAGGACTGATCATTCCAGTCTGACGTGGCTGCTACGGTTTAAAGAACCTCAGGGACAATTGGCTAGGTGGATCGAGGAGTTGTCTCAGTACCACATGATAGTCAAACACCGGGCGGGGGCTAAGCATGAAAATGCTGACGCACTTTCTAGGTTGCTAGATGGATTAACCCCGTGCCCCGAGTATATAGCGGGAATCTCCCCGGAAAGTTTGCCATGTGCAGGCTGTACATACTGCAAACGGGCAGATGAACGCTGGGGTGAGTTTTCAAGGTCAGTGGATGAAGCTGTTGCTTTAAAGGTCTCGGTAGGAGAGACATTGTCCACTGGGGTCACAAGTGAGGGGTTATGGGAAAGCCCTATTAGCTTTTTAGGCAAGGGTAGACCAGCTAGTACTGGTCAGTCTGTGCATAGGGGTGTCAAAGGGTTGAGTCGGACAGGGCGTAGGGACTCAGGTAAAAATGGGGATCCGGTCACAGGTAAGGGAAAGGTTGGAAGGACGGTTTCGGCGGTTTTCAGGGAAATTCTAGTTCGAATCGGGCAGGGAATACTGGACTAGTCCAGGAAGGGATTACTGGTTCGAACTTAAAGGGAACTGTTCCAAAAATTTGAGGGTTTGGCCTTAAGGGGATACTGACATGATTCAAGGGAAGGTCAAGTTTAAGGGACGCTTTGGTTCAGGTCAGGAAGGGAATACTGGTTCCGACCAGGAAGGTTATACTGGCTTGAACCAAGGGTGGTTAGACCGGAAGGGAGGTTTAGGTTCTTGTAACCGGCCAGGTCACCAGGGTAGATCAGGGACATTAGGTTCAAAAAGGCACAGGTTAGGGTGGTGGAGATTTTTGAGGAAGTCTGGTCAGGGTTTGACATTGTCATGAGGGACCAGACTGTGGAAGCAACAGCCTGCACGGTGGCTTCCACGGATCCACCAGTCAGTGAGGATCCATCCTGTTGGGGTTTTACACTCCATGATCTCCAGACAGAGCAAAAGGCGGATCCAGCTTTGAGCTTTATTCTGGAGTATTTGAAAAATGGCAAGGAACCTGGGGTTGGGGAGCTCTCATTGGCCTCCCCGGAAGTTAAATACTTCTGGAATAACAAGGAAGCTTTTGTGCTTCAAGGGGGAGTGCTTTACAGGAAAAAGGGTGAACTACATGATTTTGAGCTGGTGGTTCCCGCCAGTTTGCAGGATCAAGCTATTAGTTTGCATCATGATATCCCGTCAGCGGCACATCAGGGCATTGCCCGGACCAAGGCAAAGCTTAAAGAGAAATTCTTCTGGGTACATTTGGCGCGAGATGTTGAAAAGTACATTTTGTCTTGCGGCATCTGTAGCCAGAATAAGAAAAACAAGCGGTATGGTAAAGTGCCAATGACTGAATATCATGCGGGAGCTCCCATGGAACGGGTTCATATTGACTTCCTGGGCCCACTACCCAAAACAGAGGGAGGGAATGAGCACTGCCTTATGATGGTGGACCAGTTTACCAAATGGGTGGAGTGTGTTCCCCTGCCATCTCAGAAAGCTGAAGACACAGCTAGGGCAGCCATTAATGGATTCTTTTCACGTTTTGGTTGTCCTCTTCAGCTGTTTTCAGACCAGGGCAGGAATTTTGAGAGTAAGCTTATGGCCGCTCTGTGCCAGACTCTCAGAATACATAAGGCAAGGACAACGCCATATCGTCCTTCCTCTAATGGGCAAGTGGAGAGGTACAATAGGACACTGATGGATGCAGTACGTTGTTTTTTAAACAAATCCCAAAATAAGTGGGACGAACACGTACAGCAGATAGCCGGTGCTATTCGTTCATCAGTTAACAGAAGCACGGGCTATACCCCCAACATGTTGATGTTAGGCAGGGAGGTAAATACTCCAGCTCATTTGATGTTCCCTTGTCCACATGGGGAGGAAAAGGAGCTGGAGGTATTTGTCAGTGAGTTTCAAGACAGGCTACAGAGGGCTCATACTGTAGCACGAGAAACCTTGAAAACTTCACTGCGGAGGGCCAAGAGATATTATGATCTCAAGATACTGTTACGGCCCTATCAGGAAGGGGATTTGGTATATCTTTTAGATACGGCAACCATTAAGGGCAAATGTAAAAAGCTGAGCCCGCCCTGGAAGGGGCCGGCAGTGATAGTAAAGAAGATTTCAGCCTACCTGTTTCAGGTAAAACTGAGAAATGCTGTATTTGTCACTAACCATGACCGGATGATGCCCTGTAAAGATCGAAATATTCCGGCATGGGTTAGACTGTATCAGGCAGATGCCAGAGCGGAACCAGCGCAGGACAGCCAAGGAGAGACAAATGAATACTGTCTTTGCAGGAAGCCATGGGAAGGACGGTTCATGATCCAGTGTGATTACTGTGAGGTCTGGTACCATGGGTCCTGTGTTAATGTTACTTCAAGTGATGCTCTGGACATTGACAAGTACAAATGCAGGGTCTGCAAAGAGAAGAAGCAGCGAAAATAATAGTATTGTTATCTTTGTTTGTTTCAGAATGACAAACATTGTATCCGAGGTAAAGCGGTTTTTAGCTGCTAACATAGTTTATGAACCTGCCAGTGATATGGTGTTGAGGCTGACCCTTGCACTGAAGAAGAGAGAGGAGCACGGTTTGCTCCTAGACCTAATCTCCGGGATGTGTGCGCTGGCAAAGCGTGGGCTTAAGGGGACAAAGCAGGAGATGCTCGCTGCTAACCGGTACCTAAGAACCGTCGGTAGGACCTTGGACGAGTTCCAGGTCATCGACAGGGGCTGGATCCGGGAGCATGTTTACAGCATGGCACCTATGCCTAGACGTAACGTCAAGTCCAGTCCAAGGCCATGACCGGTTTAACTGGCCGAGGGAACTGCCCAGGGTCCATGGTAGTGACTCCGGGCTCTTCAATTCTGGGTTCACCTCAGAAGTCCACAGGGTCATCAACTCCGAGGGCCGTTACTCCCACCAAGGAGGCCTCCGTTTCACCACTTCCTGCAAAGGAAAGCACGGATGAGGCAGCTGTCGTGAGTTCAGGTCAGGCTAAGAAGCCCGCCCGGAGAAGACGGAGACCCCGTAGGCAACGGTTCCAACAGGAGATTTTTAGTCTCGGAGGATCTGAGGCCAGAACGGGAAGGACTTGTAGTCCAAGGAAGGTTTCCGCATCCCCCAAGACGAAGACGTTTCGTCCAGCCGAGGGGACACCATTGCCAACTAAAGGGATTTTTAGGTCCAAAGAAGGTATGGTGAATAGAAAGAGGACGGGTAGTCAAAAGAGTGCGCCAGTACCTACCAAGAGGAGTAAAAACCCAGCAGAGACACGTACTGTTACAGAGACCGCCAAAGGATCGCTACAACTGAGCGTTAACTGTGTGAAAGCCAAGGATATCCGGAAGGCTTCGCACCGGGAAAGGCAGTGTCTCGTTCCAGGATGTACGGAAGCAAACAAGTATGCCAAACCACATGCATTTGAGCACCACATTCCGCGCATCTTTGATGAGCGTCTACCTGCTGATGACAAGGAGGTACTGGAGTGCCGGAAGAGGGCCCTCACCCAAGTTACCCATTGGCTGCTGGGAAGACCAGGGACGGCGGATGAACTTGTACGCTATGTAGGGATGCAGAAGCAACTCTCCAAGATTGACAACAGCATCATCTCGGAGACCCAGGACCGCCATATGAGGACTTTTTGTTCTCATATTGGTAGAGAAGCCCCTACAGTGTTCGAGCTCTTCCCAGTCAACTCGATAGGGTCGATACTCCACTGGAAGGCACTAGTATTAATAGTGGCCACATTGGACAAGGACCAGCAGGAGTATTGGCGTGAGGCGTTCCCAGCACCTGAGGGCAAGATAACAATACCCACCCCAAAGGCGTACGACGCACATTTCCACCTGGACAGGCTCCGGAAGAGGTCTCACAACAAAAGTGACACCCCCTTACAGACAATTCTGGACCAGTCTCCTGTGTCACAGGAGAAGAAGGTGGATCTGGTGGGATGTTGTGCCAGCTTTTGTGATCCCAGCACATGGCCAAGCAACCAGGAAGTCCAAGAGATGCCGGAAGGAATAGCCGTGGCCATTGGACTTCATCCACGTCATGCCAGTCGGGGATACAAAAGGACATCCAAGGAGGTGGGAAGATTAGCAGACCTTTTGAAACAGGACCGTGTGGTGGCACTAGGTGAGATAGGGATAGACCACACCGAACCAGTCCACCAATGGCATGAACAGCTTAGTATCCTGGATGTGGTTTTACCCCTAGTAAGACCAGACCAAGCTGTCATCTTCCACTGTAGAGGGATGTCAGATGATTGCGGAACAGAAGCCTATCTGTTGCTGCTCCGTTGGGCCAGGAAGCACCTGCACCGTGAGCACCCCGTCTATCTCCATTGTTTCAGTGGAGATGAGTATGTATACCGGAGGTGGTCCACAGCGTTTGCCAACTGCTACTTTGGCTTCACCAAGAATACCCAGACTTTTAGTCCACCACAACTGGAAGCTGTGAAGGCGGTGCCAGACAACCGACTGCTGATTGAGACGGACGCACCTTACTTCCCACCTAGGGGGAGTGAGTGGTCGACGCCGAACCATGTTTATCAGACAGCAGAAGGTTTGGCCCACATCAGGGGAGTGAGAACAGAAGGCATTCTGGCGGTGACAACTGACAATGCCCGCCAGCTGTTCGAGAAACGATAGAGGGTGTTTGGAAGGGGAGAAAGGGGCTTTTAGCCAAAAAGTGGGGAGAAAGGGGCTTTCAGCCAAAAAGTGGGGATAAAGGCCTAATAAGGAAAGTCATTTAAGTACTGGTTTTTATATTCCAGGAAAGGCCTGGTATTTTGCCAGGATAGGTCAGACTTAGGTTAAAAAAGGGACATTAGGCCTATTTATTTAGTTTATTAGTTTAGATTAAAGGTAAAAGGGATTATTGTTGTTAAGGGAAGTTAATTCAGGTCAGGCATCTTTTTAGTATATTAGATTATATTAATATACTGGTTAAGAATAGGTAGTTTTTATAGTAGTAGGATTTTACTTAAGGGGTCTGTGGGGTCATTCAGGGGTTACAGGGTTCCCACAGTTAGGATATTAAAGGAGGTAAGGGTTGGCTAAAGGGGAGGATGGAGGCCAACATTTAATTTAAGGTTAATTTGGGAACCCTGGTTAACAGGAAAGGTGAAAAGGACAGTAGTTTCTTACTGTTCTGTGTAACCAAAAGTATTTAAAGGAAGGGCAGTGAGGGCCATCCAGAGTTCACAAGGAAGCTGGAGTGTGAAGCTCAGACAGGCCCCAGACCCAATGACAGTGGCCCAAGTAGGTAACCCCCACAGATCAGGTAAGTTAAGCCTTACTTAAATCTTGGAGCAGCAGACATAAGGTTTTTCAAACTCCCCTGAGGTCAAAGGCTTTCATTTTAAAGTCGGGGGGAGTGTTGTGACGGCTGGTTGCCGGTTATTTATGGACGCATAAATAACAGGGAACCAGTCCGGAGTTCATGGAAGCTGAGCGCGTGCATGTGCGCAGCCAAGGAGAGGCGTACACAAACAGGTACCCTCAGCGTTCCAAGCTCAGTCTTGCTGAAGGTTTTGCAGTGTGTAGACGTGCTGCGTCTACGGGTTACCAATTACATAGGCGAGACTACAGTGAAGTGTAGTTAGTTTATAGAAGCACTTATCAGTAACTTAGATAACCAGTGTAAACTAAGAGACACTTTAGTATTTCAATCATATAGCGACGTCCAGTTAATTACAGGTGGAGGAAGACCCCGAGTACACAGAGGTACCCGGGTAGAACCACCGACCTACCTCAAGCCAGCTGGAAGGCTTCCTCACATGAAAAATCCGAAGTGCCTACCGGGAATCGAACCCACAGCGGTGAGGGGCTGAGAGATTTGTAGTCCACGACTGTAACCGCTCGGCCACGGCGGCCCCCGTTTTATCAGTTGTGACCAATTTCTTCCCATTTAGAATGTGTGTACTTGAAATTCTAAAATCGTTGCCATTTATCTCACGATACCACCAAGCTCAAGTTAGGAGACTTTAATACCCTTCAGTGTCATTAAAAGAGAGATGTGTCGAGTCCATAACCGTGTTATTTATGCAAACCACAGACATTTCTAAACTTAATTTAAAAAATAAAACATTTACCGCACAAAATGTCCCATGTATTTTGTTTGAAAATAGAAATAGCTCGTTACGGTAGGGGCTTTAGTTGCTTAAACATATTTAGTCTCTTGAATAGATATATGTCTAAATATATTTTATTTAGAGGCAAATTGTGCCACTAACTGAGGCTGTTTTTAGATTTTAGATTAAAAATTGATCGCCAATTGCGGTGGGTGTAAAGCCAACAACTTTTCCTGAATATAGTTGTAAAAATGTTCAGGCTGTAGATGCCAGTCAGAAAAAAAGTCTTTAGAACAGAATCTCAGAAGAGATTAAAACTCTAGACTACTAATGTTTAATTTTGAAACCTCAACATACTGATATGGAATTTGTACCCCCCCCCACCCCCCACACACAGGTTTATATGTTGTCACCGCTGACATACATTGGTAGGAACGCTGTTTTGATCGAAATGATTCTAATATCGAATATGTACACATTTATTTATTTTACCACTTAATTTCAAATAACTTAAATGTTTTATGACATTTGATGATTTGATATGCAAATACGGAGTGAACTGGCTAGTATATCTACTATGAAAAGTTTTTAGACCATCGTAATAGTATGAGGTGGAGTTATCATTCATTTTTTTACGTAACAGCCAGCAACACGTCAGATTAGGCAATTGTAGCTCTAGTTGGAGGGATGTAAACAGTGGAATCCCTCAAGGAAGTGAACTAGGACCAATACTTTATTGCAGACTATACTAATTAAGATCTATAGAGAAACTGACTGTACAATGCTCAAACATTATTTGGAATCTCTAACAACATGGTCAGAAAAGTGGCAACTAAAATTTAACCCATCTAAATGTAAGAGTATATATCTAGGTAAGGATAATCGTAATTTTACTTACTAACTACATAACAAATAACATAAGAAAAAAGTATAGACACTCACAGTGTTACCAGTTAGTCTGAGTTTTATTCAACGATTTTAAGTTTAGCCTTCATATTCAGTGGAACGTGAAAAAACCTTATCAAACCATCGGTATTATAACAATATATTTGAATGCTTAGACAAGGATGTATTTTTACCCTTCTACAAAAGTCACATACGACCTTATCTAGAATAGGGCTCTGCGATTTGGAAACCCTACCTTAAGTAGACAGAAAATGTCCAACGTAGATACATGTATCTACAAAAATTGTAAAAAGGTCTAAGAAACTTTTCATATGGAGAACGTTTACGTCAACTAGGTCTTCATATGCTAATTACAGGAGGGATTGAGCAGATATGATATGCTTTTATAAAATTCTGAACAATTATGACAATGTAAATCTCAGTACACTCAACTGGGCAGAATCCATTAACACAAGGGACCATTCCATGAAACTTTAATAAGTCGACATTCAACACTTGCTATTGTCAGCATAGATTTAGCCGCTCATGTCAGGAAGGAGTCTCAGCTAGGAGTGTAAATAGTTTTTAAAGACAACTTTAATCAGTTATGAAAACACAAAAATATATATATTCTGCTGTGATAAGAGAACAATTTAATCTATCACCAGGAAACTTGCATTAAACCATTTTTTCTGTTACTTTTCCAACATGTTATTAAAAGTAGAGCCAGGTTGAAACAGGATTAAATGAAACAATGACCACATATATTGTAAAATAAAGAAATAAAAAAAGGAAAGAAAAAAACAGAGGAAAACTACTGCATTTAACACACTTCTTCATATTTCTGCTTTGTGTCTTAACCAAGCCTAATGGAATATTTACCAGAGTTTGTTTTTTTATCATGTTCATGCCACAGGATGGCTCGTAAAATGGCAAGTGAACAGGTGCATAATGCGTATCCAAACACATGCAAGTTATCCGTCTGGAAAAGTGAAAAAAGGTGATATAAATTTACACCTCAAGGTGCATTAGAAGTGAAGTACGTGCAGTAACCTTGAAAAAATATCTGTCGTTTCAGGGCTCTCGATCTCCATTATTTAGTACCTGCATAAGGTACCATTCCCCCAGCCAAAAAGTATATTTTCCCCCCATTTTCAAGCAAAATTCCCCCTACAAATGAAAATGTAAGAGCATGCACACATAAATAAAAACAATGGTCAAGTTGTACATTTCTATTTCAGTTTTACCCTATAAAGCTACTAGACAGGAACTATATGGTACATTTTTACTAATATAATTATTGCAGTTTGTGCAGCAAAAATTACCAAAAATTCCCCCAACAGGAGAAAATGACACGAAAATTCCCCCTCCTGAAGGTAGAGGTACTGTACCCCAAAAACAGAGAGAGAGAGAGAGAGAGAGAGAGCCCTGCGCTTTTTTTGCAACCGTGTATTTTAGCTGATCACAATTTCTGAAACTTCTTTTACCTAGAAAATTGTTCCTTCTAGAAAACACAAATTCTTTTTTTTTTTTTCAGTGGTAATTGCTTTTATTCTCCCCGTCATAGGTATGTGGGGGTCGGGGAGGACCACCCCCAACATACCTTACACTATACACCGTATATGAATATATAAATGATATAAGCGATAAGCATATTATTAGGTGCATTACAAATATAGCAACAAGGACATGCATATACGGGGATATTCCATTTGTATGGAAAAAGAGTACCTCCTATAAAATAAATAATGCATTTTGATATTTTGATGGAAAAGAAGACATAAAACGTGATGTGAGAAAGAAAAATAGCAGAGCAAGAAATACTTTTTACCTATTAGATATTATTTTCGTAGGAGTTACTCTGTTTACCTCTATCAATTATTTTATTAAACAATTAAGGAAACAATAAAAAGAACCTGCACATAAACATACATACATACATACAAAAAAAAAGATAAACCACCACAGATAGTGATACAATTACACAAAAAAATTCTTGTCTGAACCGCAAGGCCTAGAGTTTAGATATTTGGTATGTAACATGGCCTAGTGGACCTTTACCAAGTTTGTTCAAATCAAGGCCCTGGGATCAAAATTGGCCCCGCTCTAGGGGTGACTTTATTATACATATACATAGGAAAATCCCCAAAAGATCTTCTTGTCACAAGATCTTGAGTTTAGATGTTTACTAGTGGACCTCAACCAAGTCTGTTCAAATCATGGCCCTGGTGTCAAACTTGGCCCCAATCCAGGGGTCACTTGATTTTATATAGATTTATTAGAGCTATGACCTTCAAGATTTGGATGGCATGTACAGTTTTTGTGTGGAATTTAGATGATCTTGCTATAATTCTGCATGGATTATGCATTCAGTATGACTCATATAATGCTATAATAAGCAATGAAGGCAATGTTTCTCAGGTGAGCGACCCAGGGCAATCAAGACCCTCTTGTTTGTGATGTATTACTACGCATAAAAAATATGCATTTATATTCTTGTAAATTGAAAAAAAATCTAATACAGTATTTTTCAAACTTAAAAATAGATCTGGATCTAGTTTGGTACCGGTAAAATAAGGACCTCTTAAAATATGTATATATTATATTATTCATCAACGAGTTTTTTTTATGTTGTTTTTCAGTTTGATGTGTGTGTGTAAACTTGTAATCAAATGCCATAGAATAAATACATACGATAAAACTAGCAGACATATCTTATTTGGTGTGTGTGTGTGTGTTTTGTTTTCTCACAATTTAAGAGGCTAAATGAAAATATGAAAACTGCCATGGGCAAAAATAAATTTGAATCGGTACGTTCAACGTCAGTTTTTTTTCGGCGACCTTTATTTCTAGTTTAATTAACTGAGCATCTATCAAAGGAAAATCAGAAAATGTTTTAAAGAAGGCGTTGGAAAGCTCAAATCCCCACATCTTATCCCGATGGTAGCACCGCTGCTCATATTTGGCATAAAATTGAAAATTGCTCATGTATGCCCGTGACATATATTTCAATTAGATACTTGTATGTATATCTCGATCTTTTGAAGATCAGATTGCACAAAACAACCGAGTATCGTTTGCTTTTGAAATTGGAAACAGGACTGATCGAAGTAGAGAAAAGCGTTTTTAGATATATTCTAGGTTAAATATACCGTATCCATGTAGTGACAAAACGTTACTCTACATAGCAGGACATCATAGAGAGGGAGAGAGAGAATGCGTATTGTTGTATGTTCTATTAAATAAACATGAACTCCTGTTGTGGCCTCTTTTTATGTACATCTACATAAATACTCTTAACAATCAATTTCTGATTATGACTGAGAGGTCGGGGGCATTCAGTCAAAAAAATGATATTGTGATAAATTTATTAAAAGTTAAAAAAGATACTTACAGATAAAACATACTGATTTACTGGTTTAGAACATACATGATTGGAGGCCAACTGTGAAGCTGTTTAGATTTTCTCTGGGCTTAACATCATATGGAAGGGCATTCCATAATCTGATAGTCCGTGGATAAATGAGTTGAGATGGTATTGGTACTAGATAATTAAGATTTCTGGTAGGAATTATATGCTTATGGTCAACAACAACAAGATTATTCGAAATTTTGAATGTTAATAAAGGCATGTAATTTCCTGTATTTTCAAATGTTTCCAATTTAATGTGTTGAGCATGGATGTGACACTGATATAATATCAAAAATTATTCATAACGTACTGCTGGTCCTTGCACCCTCTCAATTTCGAATGATAAGCTTTTTGCCAAGAATGCCAAACAGTACTATAATATATAATTAAATTCACTCTAACACAATATTTCGGCAAAAGAATGCCTTTCTCAAGAAAAAACAACAACAACAACAACATGAATTTTAGCAAGCTCTACATTATAGACGTTTGAATAGTCGCCATATTATTGATAGCAATAACAATATGGCGACTATTCAAACGTCTATAAAGTAGAACTTGCTAAAAATCATTTTTTTTTCTAGAAAAAGGCATACTTTTGCCGAATTATTGAGTAAGAGTGAATTTAATTATTTATTGTATTATTTCCCTCTGGAAAATCAACATATTTATTGAGTATTACAATATTTAAGTTGGGGACGGACATAAGTGTTGTTTGCAGGGTTTTTTTTTATACATGTATATATTTCTATTACATTTGACATTTCTTTTAATGAATTTCAAAGTGTTGTTAGCTTTTGTAGAGATATTTTCGATGTTTTTTCCCCCAACTAAAATCATTACTGATGGTGACCCCAATGTATTTTGCATTATTCGTTTGTTTGTTGGGTATACGTCCCGCCGACAGTATTTCAGTCATTTGGAGACGATGTCTACTTGAGACAGATACAGTGCTGTCACGTCACATTGCAGTATCACGCCGTAGATATGTGGCATGATACCACATCCAGTCACATTATTCTGACACCGGACCAACCAGCCCAGGAACTGTCCTGATATGCTGAGCGCCAAGCATGGAAGCTATACCAGTACCTATTTATACAATTTTGGTATGTCGCAACCGGGGATCGAACCCACGACCTCCCGCTCCTTGGGAGGACGCTCTTACCACTCGGCCACCGGGAACGGTGCATTATTTGTAGTTTTAAGCTCTCTGTTTTGAAGTTTATATGAAAATCTGACTGGTTTCTTTTTAGTAAATCTAATCACCTCATATTTGTCAGATTGAATTCCATCGATCATTTTTGTTCCCAAACTTGTAGATAATTAAGAAATTCTTGAGTCAGTGGATGAATTTATAGTTAAATATACAATCGTATCATTTGCAAACAATCTAACTTTACGGTTGACGGAATCTGGAATAGCATTTTATATAATAAAGAAACGGACATGGGCATAACACTGAACCCTGGGGTACACCAAACAATACGGATAGACTATCTGAGTGTCAACCTTCAACAACAACAGACTGTTCTATTCCTGAAAAACGACTGTATCCAGGAGATAGCTGAGGTATTTTAAATGGATTTGTAATGAAACGCTTCGAAAATGTATTTCAAATTTTAAAGAAAAGCAAGTCTGTACTTTTGAATTTTCCAGGACCCCTGCTTATTGAGTGTGCCATGAATATTGCATCAGACTTGGGAAACACGCAGCTAAAAGGATCTCAGGGATGGTTGCAATCCTTCATGAATCAAAATAACATTACATTCGGAATCATGTCAGGCGAGCGAGATGTTAGGATCAAAACTGGACGAATGGAAGGACAAGCTTCCAACGATCTGTCAAAATTATTCACCAAAAGGTAATTTTAACATGGATGAGACCGAACTTTTTTTCAAAGACACAACATAAAGTCTTTCCATTTCAAAGGTTATGATTGTAGTTCAGGCAAACGTTCAAAGGAGAGACTAGCTATAGTATTAACTGCTATCATGACTGGCGAAAAGTTACACACGCTGGTAATTGTATATCTGCCAATCCAAGAAGTTTTAAAAACATCAAAATAGAGAAAAAATCATGTTATTCACAGAAGTAACAGGAATTCTTGGATGACTATACAGCTTATGACAAACTGATTGAGAATGGTAGACAGGGATATGAGGAAAGCTCATCGTCAGATAATATTGTTTCTAGATAATGCCCTAATACATCAATCAAAAGTTGTGTTGTTTTCCGCCGAACACCACATCCAAGCTTCAGCCAATGGACCAAGGCATCATACAAACATTAAAGCTAAAATATCGTAAGAAATAGTAACAACATATTCTTGCCCAAATCGTGAAAAGTGATAAAGTTGTTTCCCAATTACTAAGAGACACTTTCTTTACTGGATTCAATTTATTGGATCAGTGCAGCCTTGAACGAAGTACAGGCTCAGACCATTACTAATTGTTTTGAGCATACAGGATTTGTCTTTCCTGTTGACACATTGAACAAAGCTGGTATCAATGATGATGATGATCTTGATGATGAAGTCCCATTAGTTGTTTTTAAAATATCACTGGAAATGTTTGGGTGTAAGTTAAAGGGCTTGATTAACATTGACATGTCACTAAGCACTTGTGATAAAACAGAGGGTACTGATTGGGAAGGATCGTCAGTATTAGATGTCCTACGTGATCTTTGGACTGATTATGATGAAAATGATGATGATGATAATGATGATGATGATAGTGATGATGATGATGATGATGATGATGAAAGTGATGATAGTGATGATGATTTGAATTTGGCAATGTGTGTTCAGCAAACGATATTCAGGGCTACATTTACAACATAAGGAAATATGCTTTGCATCATGAACACAATGAACTACTAGACAAGGTCATGACCAAACATTTACTGCCGTGTCAACACAAAAAGAAAAACAAATACCAATTTATGACTTATTTAAGAAACAATAATTATATTGAAGATGCGAAACAGATATACATATACATGTATGTACAATTTGCAGTTTGTAATGTAATTTGCAGTAATCATGATTCATATAAAATAACATATGATAATACAGTATAACTTATATTGTGTTCATTTATCACTTGTTTGTATTGATTTCCAAAAATCTATTAAGAGACCTTTCCATTAAGAGACCACTCTTTGGCAGTCCCTTGGGCGGTCTCTTAATACAATGTCGACTGCATTTCTTGGGTGAATGATAAAAGTTTCACAGCCGTGTTTTACTCGAAAACTATGTTGAAAGGTATATAAGTACTAGCCCCTTTTGTTAGTTGGTGCAACAATAGCAGTTTTCCAATCATTTTGAACTATACCAGTTTCTAAAGATGATTTAAGACGGTGCTTCTTCGTTACAAAGTTCGTTTAATAGCCTGGAGGACAGTTGATCAGGTTCTGAGGCTTTATTGGGGTTTTTGGTTTAGGTTATTCAACAATTTCAAAAATTCACCTTCAGTAATTTTTACTTCAGACATTACTCTAATTCAATTCACACAGTAAACGAGTTGAATACATTCCAAAAAGAAAGGTAACGTTTATATTGATTAATGATATACATAAATAAGACGAATTAGTTTCCATTTCATAGATATATATTTAAAATTCCAGAGCACCAGTTAATGAACTTATCATTTTGAGGTAGATCTAAGATATTTAACCTTTTACGGTCTTGTTATCTATGCAAACCGCAGAAATTCCTTTACTACGTTCCAAAAGTATAAAATAAACATCTTACTGTTCAATATGTCCAGGATTTGAATATGTGTAAAATGAATGATATTTTGAGGTGGAACTTTCTAGGTTAGACTATATTCCCAATTCAAAACAGCCTTTTCAGTAGAAACGTCGTGTGTGTGGGGGGGGGGGGGGGGGGGGGGGGTATGGTCATTATTTGAAGTAAAACGGTTAACATTTTTTTTTTATTACAGATCTAGTTTTACCTGTTCACAGATTTTCACTATCATTTGATATAGAGAACTAGATCTTACACAAATATCCTCAAGTATTCAGGTCTCGCCATATTGGTATTATCGTACACTAATGCAATATTTCACCTTAAGTGTGGCGATATTTTACAGGAAAAAACATTGACAATTGGCAAAAATTGATTGATCCTTGTTTCCAAACTTTTTTTTATTGAAAATGTTTGGGGAACAGATAAAAGCATTTATTTACTAAAGAAGTACCAATTTTATACCCTTTTCACTAATGCTACTTTTTATCATTTTTAAATCACTTGTTAAATCTTCCGATAATACTCAGCAAGCAGATGATCATTGATTTATGTTTAAACCAACATCTGACTGTTCTTAAAATAGTGTGTTTGATTATGAATACGCTTCTAAAATTCCTATGTATGGAATTCAATTATAGCCATAGCTGTTATTAATCTGACAGCAAAATTCACACTTAATAATTGTAATACAGCATTCCCATTTATCCTTCACATAGGTCTTTTACACACAAAATTGGCAATGTACCCCCAAAATTGTAGGTACCACCAGTTACAAAACTCGGAGGGCACCCTATAACAAATTGGACACTGAGTGTGATAGTGTTTTAAATTTTGCACGCCAATCTATGCTGTTAAGAAGAACACAGAACATCATTGCAACTTTTGTTTATAGATTTTATATATAGATGTGCACCATACACTTGACATTTATTTTGAGAACACTGTCGAGACCTCAAGACACCATTTTGGAAATGATACTTTTGACTTTGTTGGGTTTTTGACAGTTACCTTTTTTAAATTTGTTTTCAATTACCATTGACAATTTAATAAATTAAGATATTGCTGCATTTGATGATAAATTTAATATAATAAAGGGATTGTTTTGTTCATTTTTCTTGCATTAACTTCTAATGCAGGTGAGAACTGGATACTCCAGGATATCATAGATTATCTTAGAGTGACTTTTAAAATGTCAGTGTTATGTTCAATGTATAAATATAATTAAGAGTAGATGTGTATCGTATCGCATCTTGAAAACAAGACTGATAGAGGCATAGTGAAGCATTTCATAATGAACATGTGAGTTAAGTACGAGGTAAAAAAAGCTCTTGATCTTTTCATGTAGGCTATCATAAAACACACTTCTGTGTTTGAAATTAACACGTACATAAAACTACACAATGCTACGTCATCTGTTAGTTGTAAACGTCATAGTATACTGCATATGTTTAATGATGTTACAAATCGTCGGTCGATCACTCGTAAAATAGTTTTGTGTTGTTAAAAAAAATGATTGTCTCAACTTTATTTCCTATGGAACAGAATTCGGGCAAAAAATACATTTTGCCTTTTGACATGGTTTATTGCTTCATTTGTCTAAGTGACTAGCATCATTTTGACTAGTATACAATACGGTGTAATCGTCGTCTGCGTTATTTTTTTTTTTTTTTTTTTTTTTTTTACATTAAACATTCATTACTCATTCACATCATAATTAACTACTGAAAATACATCTGCTTTTATTTCCATTTCATCACTGTATAGCACTGTGTATAGCTGGACAGTCCAGTTTCGTATTAAAATGGAATTTATTTCGTCGGTTTAACGAATCGATGAATGACACATGTAGCTAAGCAAAATAACACATGTACGCAAGCAGAATGACAAATGTCAAAATGTGCACCTAGCATTATGACGTTGGAGGGCGCTCTGCCGGTTTGACTTGGAACGAGTTCAGTTTACCTACTAGAGTTAACTAGAGTTACCAGAGTTGCAGATAAAACGTGCGGGGTTTTACCATACGAACTCTGTAGGGTTACGCGAGTTCAACCCAGCGAGGTAGGTGGGTAGACTAGAAAGCAATATGGCGGACGGAAAGCATCTAGGCAAATTTATAGAAATTTATAAATATCTATGATATCCTGTCTTTAAATGAGCATGTAAGCTGGCAGCTACTTTATTCAAACCCAAGCTCGAAAGAAAGTCATAATAAAAGATCTATTGTTTTAATTATATGTCTATTTACAAATTACGTCACAAGGGGTAAACCTCATACGTTCAGTTGATTGCTAACTAGAGTATATTTATTACGTCATCAATACAAGTTTACTCGAGTAGTGTTTGTTTGTTGGGTTTAACGTCCCACCGACAGTATTTTTAAGTCATTTGGAGACGATGTTTACTTGAGACAGATATAGTGCTGCCACATTGCAGTATCACGCCGTTGACATGTGGCATTATACCACACCCAGTCACATTATCCTGACATCGGGTCAGCCAGTCCTGCATCTACCCTTATATGGTGAGCGCCAATCAAGGGAGCTTTAACAGTACCATTTTTTTGCGACTTTGGTATGTTGCGACCAGGGATCGAACCCACGACCTCCCGCACCCGAGGCGGACGCTCTATAACTCGAGTAGAACTATAGTTGGTCACCTGAACTCGCTGTCGGTAGTTCGGAGTAATATATACAGAAATTTCGTCCTCCACAGAAAAGGTGGCGTGCCTATAATAAGTCACTTTATACTACTGTTCGGGAAGAATCGGCAAAATGAAGTACGAAACTGTGGCTGTTTCCAAATTCGAAAAAGTTTTTTTCTTTTAAACAAATTGTTTGAAATTGAAAGTAGATCCACTGCTTAAAGACATAATTGCATTTTACATAATACTTTCCATTGCTTTTCTAATTGCAGGCCAAACATTTCAGATATAAATATGAGCTCAGGTTTACAAAGATGAATATTTAAAAATAATGAACGTCACGCAAAATTTTATATGCGAGCACATCTCGTCGATCTACATACTGTTCGTAGTTTCGTAATTAAGTCCCAGAGTCACCGGGCGGCTAAGGGGGGCTTAAGTACCCCCCCCCCCCCCCACAAGCTGGCCTGATAATACAATTTTCTGGGTGACTGAAATTGTTTTGATTGGGTAAATGGAAATTCCAATCGAGAGCCCCTTACTGAAATAATGTAGCCAATTACCAGTCACCCAGGCCGACCCTTGCTGAGTGAGCATCCACTGTCAGTTATCTACGCTGTCATTATGGCAACGGAATTGTGTAGGGGCCGCCGTGGCCGAGCGGTTACAGTCGTGGACTACAAATCTCTCAGCCCCCCCCCCCACCGCTGTGGGTTCGAATCCCGGTAGGGACTTCGGATTTTTCATGTGAGGAAGCCTTTCAGCTGGCTTGCGGTAGGTCGGTGGTTCTACCCGGGTACCTCTGTGTACTCGGGGTCATCCTCCACCTGTAATTAGCTGGACGTCGCTATATGATTGAAATACTATCGCAGCGACGGTAAACCCCAATACAACTACAACAACAACGGAATTGTGTCTGCTTTAATCTGAATCAGGCAAACGCCTTAAGTATTGCTGAACATACATTTTATTTTCATTTTTTTAAATTATTAACAAGTTTTTAATACATATCACAAAAACGTCCCCAAGCTTGATTAGAACTCGCAACCTAGCTTTGCAGCCAGTGCCATAAAAGTCGTATTAATGTCACTATAAATCATGTAGAAAAATATTTTCACGATCTATATATTGAATAAGCGGGTTGTGAGTTCAAGCCCCGGCGGCTACCTACCATTGTTTTGTATGCGAGATTTTTACGGAGGATATGAGTCTAGTACTGGTCCTTCCTAAGAGCAATACATGTAATAGGTTAACTGCCCGCCTACTGCAACCATCCCTAGCGTTGTCATTCGCCCCCATTACAATAACAAGAGGGTCGTGGGACAGGAATCTTGTCAAAACTAAAAAAAAAATCTACCAAATTTCCCTCAGATGCCCCTCAGAATGCATCTCCGTCCTCCTAGAAAAAATATTTCCAAATGGGCTATGCCCCCCCCCCTACACACACACACACACACACACACACACCTAATCAAAGCGCACAATGCGCTGTGAGACGGCGACTCTAAACCCAGCGTTTCTGAAGTTATTGAAGCAGTCACATGACGACAAAAACTCCACACGCTGTTGCTACAGAGGTTCTGTTTGTTACATAATAATCCGGAGTAAAGGTCATAAACCTTTCATTCATAAGAGGCTGCATACCTAAGTAGGTCATTCTTTTTCTCTAGTGCTAGCGAACCTGATGTACACATTCTATCTGTTGTTTTGTACCAGGTATTTGATAACAATGTATTTAAGATACTAAAATGTTTGCCTATCTATTTCAAAGTTAAGAAATGCTCTGGGAGGAACTTAACTCGCCATCATGCAAAATTATGTGTGGACTACTTTAGGTCAATTACATACATACGGAGCACTACTTTTTCTTTTTACAGGAGTAGATCTTCATGTATGTAAGATAGGTTGCTGTTCTGGTTAAGAAATGTCACGGATATTTTTTCACGCTTAAAATTGATGCTTCCAGTGCAAATCAATGGCAAAAGAAAACATGTTAACAAAAAATAACACACTAAAAGCGGTTACGGTTATGATTAAAACGTCTGTGTAACATATTCCACTCGTATTCGTTAGTGCAGAATCGTATTGCATGGATCCGCACTAAGCGCGGAGAGGTACAGTTAAACTTGTTGTGGAAAATATGCAAATTAGCAAGGCCTGATTTCATTTTTCAGCATAAGACGGCTATCGCCGTCTAAAAACCAAGGGGCTATGCCCCCCCCACCCCCCTCCAAAAAATTACCCTAAGTGAAAATAAAACTATTTAAAAAGTCAAACTGTTATACCTTTATCATAGTTCAACTCCTGTTATGATCATATTACTTTCCCAGAGTTCCGAGTATTCAGTTTCCTTCCCTGAGTAAAAACGAAACGCAGGATTTTGATTCTACGAATTAACTTCTCTTTGATTATTCTGCCCCAAATGAGGCAGTTTAGACAGTTAAATGTAAAACAAATGTCACATTGATGGTTGCTCAACAAAACTTTAAAATATAACAGCATCAAATTATGACACATGAAAGTCAAATCGTTAACTAATGCAAGATACACAAGAGCATTAGTCAGTAGACAGCATTGATAAACACACTTCACATAATACAGCATACCACTTGTCAGTATGGCAAAGGCAGAATGTCAAGTGTAAACATGGACTTGTAAGACGGTGAGATGCAATTTTTGCCCTAATTCTGTTCCATAATTTCCATACCTTGTATTGTTCTTGTATTTTTTGTTGAAATAAAATAAATAATTAAATAGAAAATTCATCTTTTTTTTTTAGATCTAGTGTGGAATGACACATAGAACAATATTGTAATAATATTAGTGAACTAATATTAATAATATCATTATAATAATATTTAATGAAATAAATTATGATATTTAGATCTACTATTAATTGGGAAGATTTAAATATCGTTATTTTATTTTATTGCTGCTGGTGTTAAATTTTATAGTAGTCATTTACAGTATCTATTATGAATGAGTTCAATTTACTAAAAATAAATTAAAAAATATAAAATAAAGATATATGTATCTCATTCATTCCGGTTCGAAATCTAACTATAATATCAGAATACCATACTTTCTTTAAATTCGATTATTATTAGAGTGACTACATATTGGTTTGTAAAAGTAACTTAAGTAAATAGTCATAGAAAACTTCAATTTTTTTTAGTAATAATTATATTCTACACTTTGTAATTCTTTATTAAATAAACTTATCGGTACTTCTATCCGGATGCCTCCGTGCATTCGGGGTCTTCCTCCACCTGTAATTAGCTGGACGTCGCTATATATGACTGAAATACTGTCGAAGCGACGGTAAACTCAAATAGTCAAGTTAAGT
>CM037778.1:63925393-63975393 GCA_021229015.1 Solen grandis | reverse complement strand
CCTTTTAATATTAAAAAAATGCCATATTTCACGTTGTTTACACTCTAGCATCTTATCTTTTAGCAATCATCTTAAACTTTATCAATGTTTGCCATAGGTTTTTTTTCAGGAGTTATGCCCCTTTAAATATAAAAAAATGCCATATTTCACGTTGTTTACACTCTAGCATCTTCATCTTTTGAGCAATCATCTTCAAACTTTATTACAATGTTCATGACCATAGGGTCTCGATTGAGTTCGATTAATGCTGAGATCCGTCAATTAGTTCAGAAGTTATGCCACTTTTAATCTTCAAAAAATGTCATATTTCACTTTGTTTACACTCTAGCATCTTCATCTTTTAAGCAATCATCTTCAAACTTAATGACAATGCTTATGACCATAAGGTCTCAATTGAGTTCAATTGTGGCTGAGATGGGCCATTTAGGTCAGGAGTTATGCCCCTTTTAATATAAAAAATGCCATATTTCACATCGTTTACACTCTAGCAGCTTCCTTTTTTTAGCAATCATCTTCAAACTTTATGACATTGTTAATGACCATAATGTCTCGATTGAGTTCAATTGTGGCTGAGATGGGCCATTTAGGTCAGGAGTTATGCCCCTTTTAATACAAAAAATGTAAGATTTCACTTTGTTTATTCTCTACCAACTTCATTTTTTTAACAATCTTTTTTAAACTTTAAGACAATGTTTATGCCCATAATCTCACAATCGGGTTCAATTATAACTGATATTGACTTGTAAATTTAGGAGGTATGCCCATTTCACCATAAAAAAAAGCCAGATTTCACTTTTACACTTAAGCATCTTTATTTCTTAAGCAATCATCTTTCTCAGGTGAGCGACCAAGGGCCATCTTGGCCCTCTTGTTACAAGATTTGTGTCCCTTGAAACTTAGTCTCTGTAGCTGATTGATATTGCAGCCTTGTGAATGCAACTCCTCCTACATTTCTGAATGAATCTTTTCAAAACTTGGTCAATGTCATTACTATAATGGGTAGATGTGCATGAAGTGGCACTTTTCCGGTTCATTGATTTTTACAAGATTTGTGTCCCTTGAAACTTAGTCTCTGTAGCTGAATGATATTGCAGCCTTGTGAAGGCAACTCCTCCTACATTTCTGAATGAATCTTTTCAAAACTTGGTCAATGTCATTACTAAAATTTGTAAATGTGCATGAAGTGGCGATTTTCCAGTTCATTGATTTTTACAAGATTTATATCCCTTGAAACTTAGTCTCTGTAGCTGATTGATATTGCAGCCTTGTGAACGCAACTCCTCTTTAACATTTCTGAATGAATCTTTACAAAACTTGGTCAATGTCATTACTATAATGGGTAGATGTGCACAAGCAGGGATTTTGATGTTCATCAATATTTGCAATAGTTATGTCTTTCTAAACATGGTCTCTTGAAAACACAACTCAAGTTTCTAAACTGGTAAAAGTGCATAAAGAAGGGATTTTCTGGTACAGTGATTTTTGCAAGAGTTATGCGGAGAAAGAAAAAAAGGATTCATATTGATACTGCTATTTGACCTTCTTTCATATTGGAAGCCTTTTTAGGGTTCTATCTCTGTTCAGCTAAATTAATTGGTTTCACAGACTTCATTATGAGCTTATGCTTACAGAAATGTTAAAAGCAATAATTAAAAGGACCCTCTTGGTCTTTATATTTTGTGGCAGCATATATTGTGGCAGCACTGGCACTCTTGTTAGGATTTAAATAGCCTTTAAGATGGTTCTACAAATTAATGGTTAAAATGGGTTAATGAATACCAATGTTATGAGGGTTATACAGTGGAAGCTGTCAGCTACAGCATCTGTCAGAGTCACAGAAAAGTGTTGCTTTTGAGTGGTGTTGCGGTACAGAGGTACTGACTGTGCCCAGGTGAAACTAATTTTTGTGTGAGAGTGTGTGTATGTGTGTGTGGAGGGGGGGGGGGGAATAAAACTGTGGCTGCTATGGGGTATTCGCTGCTTAAAGGCGTCATTTCAGGAGGTTTTACTGTGCATGCATTTCTATTCCAGGCATTTGATCCATCAGGCAGAAAGTCTCCTGATGCTGATACACACTTCCGCTCCCTTGTGATGGTATTCTTTTTTTTCTATTTTAAACTTTAACTTCATGGTCTGTAGTTGCTAAGTTATTTTAATTATTTCTAATACTTTACAAAACAAAAAAAAGTCAAATTTCTTTCGATATATTTCCATGTCTATCACTTAGAGCCTTGTAGGGCTGTCTTTGACCATAAATTTCTTGTGATGTGTCCAGAAATTTTAGGTTTAGATTGTGAGCATGGTTGTACAACCAGTTTGTGAGTGGTGGGCTCTCAATTAGTAACTTGTGATCACTAGTCAAAGGCAGTTGTTAGCCAATCACAAGACAGCATCACCAGGGCATGATTCAAGACTTTCTGATTAACTATGACTGTATTGTAATACTGTAGTTCACAGCAAAAAATCAGCTTTGCTGTCAATGTTTATAGGTCCAAAAATGGTCAGATCTCCATAGATACAACATAATTATGGCCCTTTGAACTTCAGTAGTTTGCCATATTAGCAGTGTCCTCACGTTTTGTCTTGTTTTTGAGATCCAGTGACTTTTAAATTTTCACCAATTTTGAAAGGCATATCCAAACCAAGTCCAATAAACAGCAGATTTTCCTGAAACATTTTTGAGCTTTGGCCCTTCTGCTGTATTCTGTTCAAGTTAATTGTTCCCTGTCAATCATTAAGCAGGTTTTCATAGGAAAAATCTGGCAATTAGTTTGTCAAAGGTTGATGCGGGCAGTTTGCAATTTTTTTCCTGGATATTGTCATGCTTGGAGATGTTTTAAAATAACTTAATTGTTTTGTTACCAGCTGTAAGCAGAGGTGACTCATAGGAATCACTTTTCAGTCGAATGTCTGTCTGTCAGCCACATTTTTTCTGTCGCGCTTCAGCAGGTGACACGTGTTCCAAAGAACACTCTTGTTTATCATGTTGAGACTGTATACATCTAATGCAGATGCAGGGCTCAGGTTCCTATCTCAAATTCTGTGACATTAATATATTTAGTAGAATGTGTTTCTTATTCATGCAAATCTTATGATAGAACATCCATGTCAAGCTTTGCTTGTTTCAGAGTATAACCAAGAACAAGACTGGAGCATTGGATGTTGTCCAGGGATTGCATGATGTAAGTATTGGAGCAGTCTTATTACACCCCTGTC
Source organism: Solen grandis (assembly GCA_021229015.1). Taxonomy (NCBI): domain Eukaryota; kingdom Metazoa; phylum Mollusca; class Bivalvia; order Adapedonta; family Solenidae; genus Solen; species Solen grandis. Next base: position 63,972,177 of record CM037778.1, on the reverse strand, counting down.
TTACAAAGTGAAAAGGAGACTATATAGGAAGTCTCCTGTTATGTATACTTTCCTTTCCTGTCATGTCCCATTTTATAGAAAATGAGACCCATTTAGGAATTATTTATGTTTTCCTGTCCTGTCACATCTCATTTTAAAGAAAAAAGAGACCTACATAGGAATTATGTATGCTATCTTGTCCTGTCACTCCCATTTTACAGAAAAGGAGACTAAATAGGATTTATGTAGGCTACCCTGTCTTGTCATATTTTCCAAATGTTTCAGTACCTTTGCATATTGTTCATTCAGGGCAGTGTAATGGGGTTTAAATTGTCTTCAGTGAAAAGCTCTAGTTTCAGTTTTATCATAAATCCTTCTTGTATGATGATAATTCTATCATGTGATGGCACTGTTTCATCATATCTAAATTCTATCATACTGAGTATTTGAAAACAACTACATTTTCGGAAAATTAAGTTTTAGAATTAACCTTTTCTCCAATTTTGAATGGTCTGTACTTTAGTTTACCCCTGCTGCATAGAAATGGAGGCTACTTTATAGGAATTATGATTGTTGTGTCCTGTCACATCACATTTCATCCCATCCTACACTCACATTTCATGAAGACAAGGTACAAGGCAGGGGTATTAATAACCAAGGATTTCCTGAAGAACCAGTGTAGAAGGTTAATTTCAAATTATTGGAGACATGGGGTCTGGGGGTCCTTCATTTTCTTGTGATTTTTTTTAAATTTCTTTGAGTTATTCCTGTTTTTTTTTTATGATTTGGTAAATTTGAGCCAGCCAGGAAAGGATTTGAGGCGGTCAAATCTGTCAACAGCTGCTTCTTAACCCTTTCCCTCATAGAGGACACCATGAGAAGACCTATGCGAACAGCATAAAAAACCAGATCAGCCTTCGAGTAACTCACAGGCTGATCAGGTTTTATGCTGTTCGCTGCTCCTCAGTGGTCTGGAAATGAGGACTTTATAATTAAATTTGGGAAGGTTTAACTGTGGTTTTCTGCAGATCAGGCTTTATGTGGTACCTATTGAGTGCATCAAAATGAGTCTATATGAGGGAATGGTTTAAGGAAAACCCTGAATCACCTCTAGTGATAATTCTAGTTTAATAATTGAATGGAGCCCATCAGTTCTAACCATATCACAGTATCATGGTAAGCTCTCATGGTGCCTGAGTTGTTATAGGGTTTAGCCCCAACATGCTTAACTGCTTAAGGATTAGTCTGTATTTGACTTTTCATGTATTGTGTTGGACAGGCACTGAGTGGATCCTCAGGGATGGAGTTTGGTCGCTGTTTGCTGCAGTCCCTCAAGGCATGCTCCCTCCTTAAACTGGTCATCTCTAAACAGGTAAGCATGTAGTTCCTGTAATGGAAGTCAGTCTCACCAGTTTTATTTAGTGTTTTCTTGAACCTAGTGACAAGTACTGTCGGTGTTAAACCCAAGAAACTAACAAACCAATCTAGTGACTTGGAAAGAATTGTTTCAATGTGACTGAATTTTGGCATGGTTTTGGATTTTTCACAAAAATCTATGTACATTTATTTTTTTAGAGTGACTTTTTTTGAAAATTTCAGTGTGACATTCTCAGTTTACTGGGTCCCTTCCCAGTCACTGGGAACCATTAAGTTATATCATATCCCTGCCTCACAGAGTGAAGCGAGGCCAGATAGGGGATACACACATTATCTTGTCATGTTGTGATATATTCTGTTTTACTGTAAGTTCAATATCTAATATTGTATAGTGAAGGCAGAGTTGCTGTGGTATTTATCACCTTCATCGATAGCTGTAGTTATGTTGTCAGTTCAAAACTTCACATTTCTGATATACCAACCCATCTGAAACAGTCATATTTTTTTAAAAAAATATTTCTCCATGCAGAGTCAAAATATCCAATAGACAATCGTCAAAGGACACTCTATCATTGATATTATGCCATTTGAAGGTGTTTCAGCAGAATTTTTCCAATGGACAGATTTTTCTAAAATTTTGCACATAAGTACTTTAGACTATAACTGAAAGATATTTGAATCAAAAATAGGGGGTCACCATGCTTGTTTTAAGAGATTTAGTATATGGTAAAACATCAGTGTTTGCTAAAATTTGTTGAAAAAATAAAAGCATTAAACATTAGATTGCATTCTAAATACATTAATAGCATATCAAAATAATATTTTCAGCATATTTTATCACAATTTTAACTTATGTGTTTTATAAGTTACAGGTGAAAATGCTGTCAAGCATGCATGGAAGTGCGAGCAAAAATTGCCATTGTGTCAGAAACTATCTATACAAAAACTACACAAAAGCTATGATATTTTATATACATTTTTAAAAAAATTAATACAAATTTATTCTCTATATAAACTTTTAAAATAAAAAAAATTTTTTGTTTTAGCCAATTTAAAATGACTTTTTGAATTCTCATCATTTAGCAAATCTATTTTAAATCATGTTTTTAAAGCATGAATTTTAAATTTGGGGTTTCCTTTACTACTCTACTGAAAATAAATGAGAATTTTTTTTTTTTTTACCAAAATTAAAATCAGTGGTATCCTGCTGAAATGTCCTTATCACAGTAGGTGGTACAGAGAAACCTGCCCTGTGGTCTGGTAATCATAACCCTTGCAATTGTTAGGAATTTGGTTCCCCGCTTACACTCTATATGTTATACAGGGATGCAAATTCTAACGTTGTGAACTTTTAACAGTAACTGTTACCTGTGATGTACATGCTAGATGTGTGAAAAACAAATTCTGTGAGAGTTTTATCACATCAACTGATAATTAACTTTCAAAAAGTTGTTGAAACAAACATCAGCAAGCAGCACTGTGTTTTGATCTTTTTAGTCAAAATGTAACAGGAGCAAAGGAATAGGAATTTAACCCTTTCTCTCATAGAGGACACCATGAAAAGACCTATGCGAACAGTACAAAACCAGATCAGCCTGCGAGTAACTCGCAGGCAGATCAGGTTTTATGCTGTTCGCTGCTCCTCAGTGGTCTGGAAATGAGGATTTTGTAATTAAATTTGGTAAGGTTTAACTGTGGTTTTCTGCAGATCAAGGCTTTATGTGGTACCTACTGAGTGCATCAAAATGAGTCTATATGAGGGAAAGGGTTAAAAGTGACACATGCTATGATCATTGATTCAGTTGTATTTCAGTTCACAGCAAATTGGGCATACAAGAAAAGTTATCCAAAGCAATAATTACATATAACCATGTCTATTGAAAGCAATAATTACATATAACCATGTCTATTGAAAGCAATAATTACATATAACCATGTCTATTGAAAGCAATAATTACATATAACCATGTCTATTGAAAGCATGTACAACTCATCAGCATATATATAAAAAAAAGCTAATGAACTCATTTTGCTTTGAATGGACGAAAGTGAGGGCTATATCAGAGTCCTGCTTGTCTTGTCTCATCCTGTCATATCCTATCTCGTTACATCCCGTCCTGCACTCACATCACATGAAGACATCACATGGGATGGGGGTATTTATCACCTATAGCAATAGTTTAATTGAGATTACTGTGATGTACAATTTTGAAATCTATTGTAGTGAAGGTAAAATTTTTCCATTCACCAATGACAGTTTGCTTTTATCATGATAACTGAGCAAAAGAATGTATTCACCACTCTATATATACTAAAACTAACCTGGACTTTCTGTGTTTTTGATATTTTACCCTAACTTCACAGTATGGGGGCTATGATTATAGGTATCTTGAATTTTTTTCAAAGAAATGTAAGCAGAGGTGACACATAGGGATCACTTTTTCCATCATTGATTTTTCTTTTACCCATTCTTCTCAGAAGTGGGAGCTATGATTATAAGTATCTAGAATTTCCCCACTTAAGAAGTGGGGCTATAATATAGGTCCTGAAATTTTCTGTATTTTTATTTTTTTTATTCCACTTTACAGAAGTTGGGGCTATAATATAGGTACCTGAAATTTTTCGTATTTTTGATATTTTTTACCCCTAATAATTATAGGTATCATGCTTGTTGTATAATCCTATCTTTTCATGTTTCTTTCTTCTCTCACATTATAGGAAGACAGGGTTGGATGTGGGGTGGGGGGTATTAATAACATTTATTGATAGTTTTTAGTTTCCTCTGGTATGTTCTAGTGGTAGTGTTTATTCAAATTCAAGATTGGGAATTTTTCTCCATTATACATTTAGTAGTGATTATATTTCCAAGGCCTCCTCAGGTTCAAAGTACTGATCCAACCCAGGAGCCCCAGGAGTTATTTGTATAAGCTTGTTTCTCTACCAATATCTAAGAAATCATTTATAAGTTAAAATGAATATAGTTAGATATGTTTCTGTTAGTTCTCACCTGTTTTTTGAATTTTCCTTTTTTTTGAGGAGGGTGTGTGGGGGTTCTTTTTTGTTATTTTCCAATTTCCATCTGCTTGTATTCAGACTGAGCCAAGAGTGAAGCAGCTTCTGAAGCAGACAATGGAACTTCTGTCACGTCTAGCTGTAGGTCAGAAGTCACCCATGTCAGCCATTGTACACCAGTACCTTATAGCTCAAGCCAAGAGAGACAATAAATCATCGGTGACCAAACTTTTGCGGACTGTGGATGAAAGTCAGTTTGTAGAAGGTAGGTACTGTAAGATTTGTCTAAGAAACATCATAGTAATGCCTTGAAATTAATTTTACAATATCTAAATTATCGTTAATGCCAAAAGGCCTGTTTCACTTAACCTTTCCCAATTGATCTAATTTGACGCTTCATAGGTACCATAAGCTGATTTGCAGAAAACCATAGTAAAACCTTACCAATTTAATTGTAAAATCTCATTTTCCGAACACTGAGGAGCAGCGAACAGATAAACCTGGATCACTCAGTTACTCGAAGGTGTTTCTGGTTTTATGTGTTTCGCATATGTCTTTTCTGTGTCCTCTATGTAGGGAAAGGGTTAATCTCTTACAAATTTGATCTAAAGTTGTAAGAATGTTTTATTATGTGTATGTCAGTTTTTATTTGCACAATGAAATAAAAACAATATGATCCATTTCATTGCATTATACTAACTCAGAACTTTTTTGAAAAAAAATCACAGAAAGATACACTTTTACTTCTGTGACTTCATGCTTACAAGTTTTTTTCTTATAGAAAGTTTAGTGAAATGGGCCTGAGGGCCCTAATTCGACATTTTCCTGTTTCTGTTTTGACTTAGACCTAAGAATTATCAGTGTGATGTTTTACTTAATTTATCAATATTTAAGAGGCAATAATTATATATCTGTTTATAAGAAAGTGAATTTTTACTAGATATGGATGGACCAAAAATGGCACTGGTATAGCTTCCTTCCTTGGCTCTCAGCTTATAAGAGTAGTTCCAGGACTGGTTGGCCTGGTTGGCCTGGTAACAGAATAACGTGACTGAGTGTTTAGCTCTAGCTTGAGAATATTTTCTTTTGTTACAGACGTGAATAAACTTTCAACGTCAGACAGCAACGAGATTGAAAGTCTGATTGCCAAGAGTATGCGTGCTGCCATGGTAACCAGGGAAGGAGTGTCTGGTGCCAGACTGGTATCCAAGGCTTTGTCAGAACACTTGGCCTCAGAAGCTAGGTACTTGGTATTCCATAAGGCTTTGATTATTTAGAAACCTCCATTGACGTTAAAGCTGAATTTTCAAAAACAAAAAAAAGGTCAACATTTTTACCATTTTACCATTTATTAAGTGATTCAGGATTGAGCTTCAGTCTTGTTAATTAGCTTCCAGAATTATTAGATATTTAGGTATGGGTGTGAATTAAAGTCAGATTGTTGTACATGTGACTTAGACCAAAGGCTATTAAGTGCAATAGAAATATGATCCAGGATAGTAAGAGAAAATTTGACTTACTCAAGTGCCTTTGAAGAAGAATGAAAAGCTTCATCATCAGCATCATCATCATCATCATTATTGTTATCATCATCATTGTCATCATCATTGTTATCATCATCATTGTCATCACCATCACATCTACCATCATCATCATCATCATCATCATCATCATCATCATCATCATCATCTCTACCTCTACTTACAGTGACACAATGCAGTTATCCACAGCAGCCCTGTTTGTTGACTGGCTGGAACTCCTGGACCCTGAGGTGGTTCGTCAGGTGCCAGAGTTACAGGAGAGGCTGCTGTTTGCCCACCAGGCCCTGCCCCGGGGTGGGGCGGGGAAGGTGAGGCAGGGCAGCAGCCAGCCCTATCTACTGGCCCTTCTTACTCATCAGTCCAGCTGGGGTACCCTGCACAGGGCCATCAACTCTGTCCTGGACCAGGCGTGTGTGGACAGGTAATAATAGAATTTTATGAAGTATTGATTATTAGCTTGTCTGTTTTTCAAAATAAAAAAGTTGAAATTGTTGGCATTGTGGTGGTTAAAAACTTGTTTTCCTTAGCCAAAACTTCTAATCTATTAACCCTTTCACTCATATAGACTCATTTTGACGCCTTCAATAGGTACCACATAAAGCCTGATCTGCAGAAAACCACTTTGAAACCTTACCAAATTTTATTACAAAATCCTCCTTTCCAGACCTCTGAGGAGCAGCGAACAGCATAAAACCTGATCAGCCTGCGAGTTACTCGCAGGCTGACCTGGTTTTATGCTGTTCGCATAGGTCTTTTCATGGTGTCCTTTATGAGGGAAAGGGTTAAACCTTCTGTCATCAAACTTCACACACTTGTTTACTATCACAAGGACTACACTCTCATTATGGGCCATTACTCTTAAGTCCATTTTGACCATATTTATCTCCCCCTTTTTTAAAAAGCAAAAACAGATGAGCATCCACATTGGGGTGCTCTGGTTTTTGCAGATGCAGCGAATTTTTTTCATACTGCTTCCTGGTCATAATTACATTCAAAGTTGTCCTACATTAGTTTGCAGTCCCAGTAATTTTATTCATATTACTATTTCAAACTTCTGACATCTTATGAAATCTAATTATCAATCTACCTTGTCAGTCCCATAAAGTTTCTTTTTCTTTTTACATTGATGAAAACAACATTTACTGTTCACAACCTCCTGCAGACACCCTGTGAACTGTGCTGTTTAATGTGTGTTGCCTTTTATTTTTCAGCTCGACTATTCAAAGAATATGAGAGCTATTGTAGTCGCCCGTGCATCGGCGTCGGTGTTGCAGCTTTTGGTTAAAGTTTTGCATGCAAGTTACTAACAACCTTATATCTTAATTACCATTTATGGTATTGACTTGAAAGTTGAAGGGGCATCAGACAACCAAGGTAGATAACTCTTGACCTAATTTAATAGAAATTATGGCCCCTTTTTAACTTAGAGATTTTGGTTAAAGTTTTGCAAGCAATAGAAAATTTGGTTAAAGTTTTGCATGCAAGCTACTATCCAGCTTGTATCTCTATAACCATTCATGGTATTGACTTGAAAGTTTATGAATATGTTAAGGGGCATCAGACAACCAAGGTAGATTTCTCTTGATAGAATATATTACAAATTATGGCCCCTTTTTATTTGAAATTTTGGTTAAAATTTTGCATGCAAGGTACTTTCATGCTTATATCTCAATATCCAGGCATGCATTTGATTTGAAACATCTTTAATATGTTAAGGGGTATCATACTATCAAAGTAGATAACTTTTGATGGAATATTTTAGAAGATATGGTCCCTTTTTAGCTCACATGAGCACAACGTGCTCAAGGTGAGCTTTTCTGATCGCCTTTTGTCCGTCGTCCGTCGTCCGTGCGTCCGTGCGTGCGTGCGTGCGTGCGTGCGGCGTCAACAATTGCTTCAAACAACATCTCCTCCTAAACGGCTTGGCCAATTTGAAAAATATTTTGCAGGAAGGTTCCTTGGATGAAGCTCTACTAAAGTTGTATAAATGGTTCTGGTCCATTGCATAATTAGGTCACAGGAGCTAAAAATAGATTTTAAAAATGCAAACTTCGAAAATCTTCTTCTGCAAAACTGCAAGGCCTAGAGCTTAGATATTTGGTATGTAGCATCATCTTATAGGCCACTACCAAGATTGTACAAATCATAGCCCTATCGTGATAAATGACCCCGCACCAGGGGTCACTTGTTTTACAAAGAGTTATATAGAAAAATCTTAAAAAATCTTCTTCTATGAATCCATAAGGCCTAGAGCTTAGATATTTGGTATGCAGCATCATCTTATGGGCCACTACCAAGATTGTACAAATCATAGCCCTATGGTGATAAATGACCCCGCACCAGGGGTCACTTGTTTTACATAGAGTTATATAGAAAAATCTTAAAAAATCTTCTTCCATGAATGCATAAGGCCTAGAGCTTAGATATTTGGTATGAAGCATCATCTTATGGGCCACTTCCAAGATTGTACAAATCATAGCCCTATGGTGATAAATGACCCCGCACCAGGGGTCACTTGTTTTACATAGAGTTATATAGAAAAATCTTAAAAAATCTTCTTCCATGAATGCATAAGGCCTAGAGCTTAGATATTTGGTATGAAGCATCATCTTATGGGCCACTACCAAGATTGTACAAATCATAGCCCTATGGTGATAAATGACCCCGCACCAGGGGTCACTTGTTTTACATAGAGTTATATAGGAAAATCTTAAAAAATCTTCTTCTATGAATCCATAAGGCCTAGAGCTTAGATATTTGGTATGAAGCATCATCTTATGGGCCACTACCAAGATTGTACAAATCATAGCCCTATGGTGATAAATGACCCCGCACCAGGGGTCACTTGTTTTACATAGAGTTATATAGGAAAATCTTAAAAAATCTTCTTCCATGAATGCATATGGCCTGGAGCTTAGATATTTGGTATGAAGCATCATCTTATGGGCCACTACCAAGATTGTACAAATCATAGCCCTATGGTGATAAATGACCCCGCACCAGGGGTCACTTGTTTTACACAGAGTTATATAGGAAAATCTTAAAAAATCTTCTTCTATGAATCCATAAGGCCTAGAGCTTAGATATTTGGTATGTAGCATCATCTTATGGGCCACTACCAAGTCTTCTCTGAAACCATATGGCCCATTGCTTAGATATTTGGTGTGTAGTATTGTCAGGGGTAAAATGTTTTAGATTAAGTTATATCAGAATCCTTGTCTGTTTAAAAACCTTGACATCAGTTGAAGCAATGGTACTCAGGTGAGCAATTCAGGGCCATCATGGCCCTCTTGTTTAACTTAGAAATTTTGGTTAAAGTTTTGCATGCAAGGTACTTTCATGCTTATATCTCAGAGTCCAGGCATGGGATTGATTTGAAACATCTTTAATATGTTTAGGGGTATCATACTATCAAGGAAGGTAACATTTGATGGAATATATTACAAATTATGGCCCCCTTTTAACTTCGAAATTTTGGTTAAAGTTTTGCATTTAAGCTACTATCCTGCTTCTATCTCAGAAATTGTTTATGGTATTGACTAGAGGGTTAAGGGGTGTATTCAGAGGCATCAGAAAACCAAGGAGGATAACTTTTGGACTGAATTTTATGCAAATTATGTCCCTTTTCTAACTTGGATACTTGGTTTAAATTTTGCATGCACAGTGTTATGCTTATATCTCAGTAACTAGGCATGGGATTGATTCTAGACTTCATAAAACTATTAAGGGGTATCAGACTATCAAGGTATAACATTTTGGACTATTATTATATACAGGTATGTGAAGGGCAAGAATTGAAAAAGATTTCATTTGATTTACCAACAAAGCATTTTGAATAGTCGAGTGTGCTGTATATACAGTAGAACCTCGTTATTCCGAAGTCATAGGGACCGGGCTGAAAACTTCGAAATAATGATAATTCGGATTAAAAATCCAATGATAAATTACGGTTTGTGTGCTGTGCATGTATGTTTGCGTTATCATTGCAGGTGAGTATAGTGAAAATCGCTATGTCGTAAAAACAACTACTGGTGCGTATGAAATGAAAACGGATACTAAACGTAAGAGGGTCTTCACGGAAATACAAACACATTCAATTATTGATATTGAAATTTCTTTAATACAATTGTGAAGAATTATCTTTGGAGACAATAATTCTTTCGGACGAAAGTGTGCAGAGATGACAGAGATACAATTGATGATTAATCTCTGCTGACTAAATTTAAATTCACATAAAAACAAGTACTCAAGATCTGACACCTGGTGACGCGTGTCTGTTACTCAACCTGTCAGACATCAATTAGAAGTAATCAATAATTTCCGGTAAGACATGTGCTGATAATCCCTACCTGGAAAAAAGTGCGAAAAACTTAATAGTGAACTCGGGACCGGGATTCAACTTCGAAATAGCGAAAAAATCGAAATAGCGAAATTCGGATTAAACATTTTATTTTTAGTTAAAATAAGAAGCGGAAAAATCGGGACCGAAAAAAAACTTCGAAATGGTGAGGAATTCGGTTTAACGATGTTCGGTTTGACGAGGTTCTACTGTATATATAGTCACATTTGTCTTTGTTGATGGGATTGAATAGATGATATTTATTTGTAAGTTTAATAAACTAACAAAGAAGTTTTCAGTCCTTGACAGAAAAAGAAAACAAGTGGTCAGTGGGTGACCCTGAATGAACTTGACTGGTCATGATGTAAATTTGGCTTCTAGATTTGTTCATCTAGTAAAAACCTTTCTTCTGCTAGCTTTAATTATACTCCAAGCTATGATGTATACGGGGCTATATAATCCAAGTCTTGTCTGTCTGTCTGTCTGTAGAGGAGATTTGCGCTATTGATTGGCCACCTTTGTTTGGGTTGTATCATCTTCAATGATAGTTCTGTTAATTTTTTTTTTCAGTTATGACCCTGTTTCAGTGCTTGATTTTCTTTGGGCTTGTGTGCACATTCCGAAAATATGGCAGGGAAGGGAAAGGAAAATACCAAAGGTAATTTTGTATTTTTAACCAAACTTTTTGAAGAATAAGGATAGTATTTTCTATAGGGAGCCTTATTTTATGATATTTCATCATTATTTGTAAACATAAATTTTTTGCTGACATTTTAGTTCATTGATTATATACTTATGGGAATTTTGTGGTTATCTTTATTTGTGGAAGCATGTTCTAGAAAACAAGAGTTCTAGATAGAGATATTTTCATTGGGATTAATGTCCGTTGATAAAACCCACCATGAAATTAAAAAATGAGTGTCTCATGAAAATGAAAGATTTCACAGTATTATACCTCTCTACTTCATAAATGTGTGTGTGTTTGAGGTGGGTGGGGGGTGCTATCTAGGAATCACACTTGTTGTGTCTTATCTTGTCCTTTTTACATCAAGTCCCATCCTACTCTCACATTACATGAAGACAAGGTAGGATACAGGGATATTAATTAGCTTTACCTTTAGTTCTAGTTTTTTGCTCACCTTTTCCAAAAGTGAGCTATTGTGATCGAAGAATGCGTCTGTCGTCTGTCGTCAACATTTAACTTAACAACATCTCCTCCTAAACTGCTGGGCCAATTTTCATAAAATGTTACAGGAATGTTCCCTTGCTGGTCCTCTTCCAAAATTGTACAAAGAGTTAAATTCCATACCAAAATCTGGTTGCTATGGCAACTAAAAGGGGAAATAATGTGAAAACTTAATAAATCTTCTGGTCCAAAAGTGCTGACTGGATTTTAAAATATTTTTGCACAGATATTGGTCTTTGGTTATTCTCTACCAAGATTGTAAGTATTATTTGGATAGGTTGAATAACATGGCGCTAAGGGGCAAACCCATTTTCCTAATATAAGACTTAAATTATTTGGATCCATCGGAAAATATTGTTGGCAGAGCGCAGAGCCCATTTTCCATAATATCACAAGATATTAATTTTGCTGTTTCTTTTCTTCCCACTAACACGTGGTTCTAAGGTGAGTGATTCCAGCCCACTTTAATCAACTCATTGTTGCCTTTAAATAGGTTTCAGGAGACTTTTATTGCCATGAAAATGATAGTGTTTTATCTTTGATAGTGTATGATATGATTGATCATTTATGAATATTGTGCAGTCTTTTTACCAAAAATATGAAATAAAATGGAATTTTCATTTGTTTTAACATGGTAAAACCTGATCAGATTGAGATTGCTGTTCAGGCTTCAAAGTGATGTAAAGGGCCCATACTGGGTCAAGATGTTTAATGAACTTTTTTTGCTAGAATCTGTAAACTGACTTCTTGAAACAGGTTGGCTTCATAGTACAGGAGACTGTTATCACATGTTGAACTGTCCTCTACTTTAGAACCAGTCAGTGGAGGATGTTTTGAACCTGAGGGAATCCCAGCTCCTTGTCCTGGTAGACTACATCATACAAGAGGCCAGACTCGCCTCGGTCAAGTCCGAAAGCGCTAACTGTGCGGAAACTGCGTCTGCTAAAATCAGCAGCCGCGTGGGGCTATTGACAGCCAGCATCTGCGGTGATGTGAAGAAAGTGAAATACGTCAGTAATTACGTAGAAAATGTCATTGAGAACAAAAGGTAGGGGTTGTTAGTTTCAAGGTAAATCTTTAGGTACTGGTATGTGTTAATATCAATTAGTAAGAAATGATAGTGAAAATGATTTGATTGGTATAGATCATACTTTTGTTTAACATATCAACATTCAAGATTTGAAATTTAAAAGATAGATATGTGCTGGTTCCTTTATATTGTGCATATATCAGTGTCCTTAAAGATAGATATGTGCTGGTTCCTTTATATTGTGCATATATCGGTGTCCTTAAAGATAGATATGTGCTGGTTCCTTTATATTGTGCATATATCAGTGTCTTTAAAGATAGGTATGTGCTGGTTCCCTTATATTGTGCATATATCAGTGTCCTTAAAGATAGTTATGTGCTGGTTCCTTTATATTGTGCATATATAAGTGTCATCAAAGATAGATAGGGTCCTTTATATTGTGCATATATCAGTGTCTTTAAAGATAGGTATGTGCTGGTTCCTTTATATTTTACATATATCAGTGTCCTTAAAGATTGATATGTGCTGGTTCCTTTATATTGTGCATATATCAGTGTCATTAAAGATAGATAGGGTCCTTTATATTGTGCATATATCAGTGTCCTTAAAGATTGATATGTGCTGGTTCCTTTATATTGTGCATATATAAGTGTCATCAAAGATAGATAAGGTCCTTTATATTGTGCATATATCAGTGTCTTTAAAGATAGGTATGTGCTGGTTCCTTTATATTTTACATATATCAGTGTCCTTAAAGATAGGTATGTGCTGGTTCCTTTTATATTTTACATACCTGTATATCAGTTGCTTAAAGATAGATATGTGCTGGTTCCTTTATATTGGGCATATATCAGTGTCCTAAAATATAGACAAGTGCTGCTTCCCTTATATTTAGTATATACCAAGGCAAGTCTTCTTGCTGACTAAGCTACAGCACTGCTGGCCACTATCTCTTACTGATAATGGGTTACTTTTAGGTCATTACCTGTAACTATTTGTGTATAAAGGTATGTTATAATTTGGTTTCCCTCCTGTTTGTAAGCATTATCAATGAAACAGTAATATTTCTATGCACAGATAAAACTCTACTGGTTCCCCCTTTTTAGCTCACATGAGCACAACGTGCTCAAGGTGAGCTTTTCTGATCGCCTTTTGTCCGGCGTCCGTCGTCCGTCGTCCGTGCGTCTGTGCGTCCGTGCGTGCGTCCGGCGTCAACAATTGCTTCAAACAACATCTCCTCCTAAACGGCTTGGCCAATTTGAAAAATATTTTGCAGGAATGTTCCTTGGATGAAGCTCTACTAAAGTTGTATAAATGGTTCTGGTCCATTGCATAATTAGGTCACAGGAGCTAAAAATAGATTTTAAAAATGCAAACTTTGAAAATCTTCTTCTGCAAAACTGCAAGGCCTAGAGCTTAGATATTTGGTATGTAGCATCATCTTATGGGCCACTACCAAGATTGTATAAATTATAGCCCTATGGTGATAAATGACCCCGCACCAGGGGTCACTTGTTTTACATAGAGTTATATAGGAAAATCTTAAAAAATCTTCTTCCATTAATGCATAAGGCCTAGAGCTTAGATATTTGGTATGAAGCATCATCTTATGGGCCACTACCAAGATTGTACAAATCATAACCCTATGGTGATAAATGACCCCGCACCAGGGGTCACTTGTTTTACATAGAGTTTTATAGGAAAATCTTAAAAAATCTTCTTCTATGAATCAATAAGGCCTAGAGCTAAGATTTTTGGTATGTAGTAGCATCTAATGGTTCATTACAAAGATTTTCAAAGTCTTGGCCCTACGGGGATAAATGACCCTGCGCCCAAGTCTTCTCTGAAACCATATGGCCCATTGCTTAGATATTTGGTGTGTAGTGTTGTCAGGGGTAAAATGTTTTAGATTAAGTTATATCAGAATCCTTGTCTGTTTAAAAACCTTGACATCAGTTGAAGCAATGGTACTCAGGTGAGCGATTCAGGGCCATCATGGCCCTCTTGTTTGTATAAGTTTATGTCTAAGTGATAGTATTGTACTGGTTCCCAGCAGGAGTGATGTAGAGCTGTATGAGGCCCTGCAGCTGGAGCTGTACCTTCAGTACCCCTACATGCTGGCCTGGCTCTCCAACACATGCACTGTCACCACTGAGGCCCACATCTCACCCAGGTCTCAGACACAGGTATGTACACAAACACATGCACAGGCAAGGTATGGTGTGTAGGACAGGTACAAACATTAGTACACAGGTATGGTGTGTAGGAAAGACAGGTACACACAATAGTACACAGGTATGGTGTGTAGGACAGGTACACACAATAGTACACAGGTATGGTGTGTAGGACAGGTTCACACAATAGTACACAGGTATTTTGTGTAGGACATGTGCACACAATAGTACACAGGTATGGTGTGTAGGAAAGACAGGTACACACAATAGCACACAGGTATGGTTGTAGGAAGGACAGGTACACACAATAGCACACAGGTATGGTATGTAGGAAGGGCAGGTACACACAATAGTACACAGGTATGGTATGTAGGAATGACAGGTACACACAATAGTAAATTGGTATGGTATGTAGAAAGGGCAGGTACACACAATAGTACACAGGTATGGTTTGTAGGAAGGGCAGGTACACACAATAATACGCAGGTACGCAAGGATGGTGTATAGAACATATACAATAGTACACAGGTATAGTGTGTAAGACCATTGCACACAATAGTACAAGGGTATAGTGTGTAGGAAAGGTTCACCCATTAGTACACAGGTATGGTATGAAGAAAAGGTGTACATAATAGTACACAGGTATGTTGTTTAGGACAGGTTCACAAAGTACACAGGTGTGGTATGCAGGACAGGTGCATACGTCTGTACACAATTCTGGTATACAGTAATGAGTCATTTTCTTCTCCCTTATTAGTTTTTGTGACTTTCAGATAGAAACTGAACCAGGAATAGAAAATGAGAAAGGACTTGTTTACATTTATCATGTCTTTGATCTCTCTTTTTGTTTCTTTCAACATCATTCTATGTTTTCTTGACCTTACGAGGTATGAGGTGAAAGAGCGTTTTGACAGGCAGTAGATTAATAAAACTCTTCGAGACCCCAAGATGAATTATTACCTAACCAGTCATTTGCCAAGCACTTGTATAAAATATCCACAACTTGACTGTTAGTAATTATGTGAATCAGCAATGCCTGTTTTGCTGCAAAGCTGGAAGGTCAGTGTTAAGGTAAAGAGGCCTGTAAATAATTTTATGGTATTATGATTGATATGAATATTAGCATGTTGTTTACATTTGTATTGGACTTAAGATTTCTGTCTCAGATACTTTTATGGGTTATTGTAACACATTAAAATGACTGAAATCTCTATATCTATTATCCAGAAAATATTAAGAGCCTCTTTGTATTCAAATACTTTTATACTGAATTACAAAACTTGGACCTTTTTGTTGACATCATCTCAGCTTTTACAATGCCCCTTACTTTGAAATTTTGCCCATGTCTGTCCAATGCAATAATTCTTTATTAGCAGTAAACATTGTTTTTCACAAAGTTTCCCCTATTAAGTTCCTGCAGAATTACCACATAGTTTTGGTGTCACCTGCTGTAAGCGTTTGATTTGATTGTTACCTTTTGTTCCAGATGGATGTTATAACACATCGACTGATTACGGGACTGTACCAGGGGGGCAAGAGCAAGAAGAATGACAGCCGGATGGCAGATGTCAACATAGCCTGCAGAAAATTGGCCGCTGAACACCCTGTCTTGGTGCTGAGGTAAATTTAGGTCAACTGAACTTTAGTTTACCCTGCTTTACAAAGTGTAGTTGGATCTACATGGAAATCACACACTCCCCCCCTTTATATCCCTCGCTTCACAGAAATGGGGGCTATGTAGGAATCAAGCTTGTAACGTCACATCAGATTCCATCCTGTATTACATTCATTTCATGAAGACAAGGTGGGATGCTGGGTTATTAGTTGTTTCTGATCGATAATCTTGATCCTTAAATATGAAAATTGTTTCTGATCACTTTCTTTAGAACACTTGATCCTACATTTCTTAAACTGAATAGGTTGTTGATTTTTAGCTCACCTTGTGAGCTATTAGGATCACCCTCTGACTGACGTCTGTCGTCGTGCAAACGTGCGTCGTCAATAATTTGCTTTAAACAACATCTCCTCTGAAACCGCTGGACAGAATTTGATTTAACTTGGCAGGGACAATCCTTGGGTGAACCTTCACAAAATTTCCTAAAATAAAGTTGATCCATGTAGAACTCTGGTTTCCTAGGCAACGGAAAGAAAAAAAATATAAGAACTTTAAAAAACATATCCTTCAAAACCACTGGCCAGATTTCAAAAATGTTTTAGTACAGATGTTCCTTAGGTAAACCATTACCAAAATTGCTAAACTTATTCCAATCCGGGGAAAAACATGGCTGCCAAGTGCGGGGCTAATTTGCCTTAAATATATTTAGTGAATACTTAAAAAGTCTTCTGCTGGCCAGAAAATGTTTTGGCACAGATGTTCTATGGGTAACCTTCTACTAAGATTGCTCCTTTAGAGCAGTGGTACTCAGGTGAGCGATATAGGGCCATCATGGCCCTCTTGTTTATTTCTAGATGATGTCTATTGATTTTGGGATCACTAGGTCAAAGGTCAGTGTTGCAGTGACTGTGAATGTGAAAATTCTGATCAATAACTTGAGATCTTTTGAGCATACATTCCTCAAACTGGATAAGTTGTATGGTCATGATCCATATAGATTATGGGATCACTAGGTTAAAGGTCAGGTTACATTTTACGTTGAATGTAAAAATTGTTTCTGATCAATAACTTAATGCTCGTTCCTGTATTGCTCAAACTTGATAGGGGCCTATGTGGCAGAAAGGGTAAAGTAGCTGCCTTTAACACTCACTCAGCCTATCACCGCCTGGGTTCGAATCCCGGCAGGGTCGTTCGGATTTTCATGTGAGGAAGCCTTCCAGGATGCCTCTGTGCATTCGGGGTCTTCCTCCACCTTTAATTAACTGGACATCACTATATGAAATACTGTTGAAGCAATGGAAAACTCAAATAGTCAAGTGAAGTCAAACTTAATAGGTTGTTGGGTATTGATTTATAGATTACAGCGATCAAATTTGGGGTCACATGGTCAACATTCAAGGTCGCATTGACCTGACCAGCCATCCAAGGGGCATATATGTCTTACCGATAGTTCTTGTTATTTTCCGAGCTTGGGAATTAATATTCTGATGATAGTATGTTAAACTTGGATGATGACACTCCATTGAAACTTCTGTTTCTTTGTGTCACCAAAGGTTGATTGGGGTTGCATTTGTAATGGATAGTTTCAAGGTCATTCTTACCAAAAATAGAAAACTGATATTAATATGGGAGATGTGGGACAAATCTGTGAGATGAGGTACCAAACACCTTCAGTGATAGCTCTTGTATCATGTCATTGTATATGGCCTTTATTAAAGGTTATAATTGATTGCAGTGATAGTCTTGTTTTCTATTTCTACTCTTTATTCACCGTCCCTGGTGGTAGAGTATTTGCCTCAGGAGTGGGAGGTCATGGATTTGATCACTGGCTGTGACATACCAAAGTCATAAAAAAAAGTCCTGGTATAGCTCTCTTGCTTGGCGCTCAGCATATAAAGGTAGCTCCAGGACTGGTTGGCCTGGTGTCAGGATAATGTGACTGGGTGTGGTATCATGCCACATGTCTACGACGTGATACTGCTGTGTGGCATCACTATATCTGTCTCAAGTAGACATTGTCTCCGATTGACTGAAAAGCTATTGGTGGGATGTTAAGCCAAAACAAACTCTTAATTCAACCTCTGCTAACCAAACTGGAAGCGAATATATGGACTCTTCTTATTTAAGCTTTTTACCAAGCTCCCCAAGACTAATTTTGCAAAGACGAATTACCTCAGACAAGCAGCTGTCTGCAATCCAATTCTTTGACATTAGCACCTTTGTATGACCGTACATAAATAAATGATTTATTTTCTCATGCTCCCATGATAATGCCAGCTTATTTTATCCATACAGACAATTGCCAGCAATTGTGGCGTTGATGAAGGGGAAGACACAATTCACGTTTAATGAGTTTCGTATGCGGAATTTCCTGACGTTGTACACATTTATCCTGGGAATTCTGGACCTGCTGCGGCCAAACATCTTCCAGAAAGAGCACACCGCCCTCCATGATATTCTGGAAGAGTACTTTAACCTTCTCAAGGTCGGTCCACAAATCTTTTTCAATTCGTCTGTAGATTATATAGTCTGAAGATAAATTCCCCAGGGAAGAAACTTGTTGGAAGAATACTTAACTGTTACACCAGTACTTTAGTCAGTACAGCAAAACCTGATATTAAGACCACCTTGTTATTAAGCCACTCATCTTTGGAACCAAATGTGCTTAAATCCTGTTCTGACTATATCGATAAACTCAATATTATGACCACTCGATATTAAGACCCCCTTGCTTTTAAGATCACTTTAACCCTTTCCCTCATAGAGGAAACCATGAAAAGACCTATGCGAACAACATAAAACCAGATCAGCCTGCGAGTAACAGCTGATCATGTTTTATGTTGTTCGCTGTTCCTCAGTGGTCTGGAAATGAGTATTTTGTAATTAAATTTGGTAAGGTTTAACTGTGGTTTTCTGCAGATCAGGCTTTATGTGGTACCTATTGAGTGCGTCAAAATGAGTCTATATGAGGGAAAAGGGTTAAGCTGGGACCTATGATGGTCTGGATAGCGAGACTTTACTGTATGATACAGCTGAGACTCATCATCTCGACATCAACAAATCATCATTTTTATGTTGAAATATAAATACGTTGACATATGAATTTAAATGTACCTAGAAAAACGTGACCATATATAAACAATCATTCATGAAATTTACATGTATTTGACACCATGTGTCTATATAGGCCCTATATACCTAATAAAAAAGGCTTGTGGTATATTATAACTTATACTTTGTTTAGTTGAAGTTGATGTCAAATACTTGTGGCGAAATGCAAGTTTCTCTTAGTATACTACCAAACAGCGTAAACGATAGATAAGCGGTGTTGTGAAAATAGTCTAGCATTAATCATTTCAAATCCAAACGTTACAATTTGCAACATTTTAATATAGTAATTTACACTAATTGCGCTGTTTTGGGACATAATTCAATGAAAGTGTGAAAACAAACTGCAGCATTACTGATTTTCACACCTCCGTGAGCATGTGGGCACTTGTCAAGATAAATGCATACTTTCAGGTGAGAATTTACCCTTCGGGACCAGAGAAATATGTTGCGATATATAAAATGTTGAAATACAAATTGTAGAGATAAGAAAGGATTTTATAAATGTTTAAATAGAGAAAAAAGTTGGGACTTTCAAAGTATGTCAAGATAAACTAAATGTCGAGACTCGTGATGTCGATATAATTTTTTCATGAGTCTCAACTGTATATGATTGTTATATTTGAGTCTGATTTTCATGCTCAAACTTAAAATACGACCCTTTAATTCAGTGGGGATTTGAGTATGAAATTTGAGTTTTAGCCAAAAAGTGTAAGCCAGGTACTTTTTAGCTTGACTATTCGAAGAATATGAGAGCTATTGTAGTCGCCCTGGCATTGGCGTTGGCGTTGCAGCTTTTGGTTAAAGTTTTGCGTGCAAGTTACTATCAACCTTATATCTCAATAACCATTCATGGTATTGACTTGAAAGTTTATGAATATGTTTAGGGGCATCAGACTCTTGATTACAAATTATGACCCCTTTTTAACTTAGAAATTTTGGTTAAAGTTTTGCATGCAAGATACTATCTTCACTGCTGTGGGTTCGAATCCCGGTAGGGAATTCGGATTTTTCATGTGAGAAAGCCTTCCAGCTGGCTTGCGGTAAGTCGGTGGTTCTACCTGGGTACCTCTGTGTACTCGGGGTATTCCTCCACCTGTATTTAGCTGGACGTCGCTATATGATTGAAATACTATCGCAGCGACGGTAAACCCCAATACAACAACAACAAGATACTATCATGCTTATATCTCAGTATCCAGGCATGCTATTCATTTGAAACATCTTTAATATGTTTAGGGGTATCATACTTTCATGGTAGATAACTCTTGATGGAATATGTTACAAGTTATTGCCCCTTTTTAACTTAGAAATTTTAGTTAAAGTTTTGCATGCAAAGTACTTTCATGCTAATATCTCAGTATCCAAGCATGGGATTGTTTTGAAACATCTTTAATATGTTTAGGGGTATCATTCTTTCATGGTAGATAACTCTTGATGGAATATGTTACAAATTATGGCCCCTTTTTAACTTAGAAATTTTGGTTAAAGTTTTGCATGCAAGTTACTTTCATGCTAATATCTCAGTATCCAGGAATGCGATTGATTTTAAACATCTTTTATATGTTTAGGAGTATCATACTATCAAGGTAGATAATTTTTGATGGAATATATTACAAGTTATGGCCCCTTTTTTAACTTAAAAATTTTGGTTAAAGTTTTGCATGCAAGGTACTTTCATGCTAATATCTCAGTATCCGGGTATGGGATTGATTTGAGACATCTTTAATACATTTAGGGGTATCATACTATAAAGGAAGATAACACTTGATGGAATATATTAAAAATTATGACCCCCTTTTCACTTTGAATTTTGGTTAAATTTTTGCATTCAAGCTACTATCCAGCTTATATCTCAGAAATGCTTGTAGAATTGACTAGAAAGTTACGGAGTGTCTTCAGGGGCATCAGAAAACTAAGGAGGATAACTTTTGGACTGAATTTTATGCAAATTATGGCCCTTTTCTGACTTGGATTTTTGGTTAAAGTTTTGCATGCACAGTGTTATTGTGCTTATGTCTCAGTAACTAGGCAAGGGATTGATTTTAGACATCATAAAACTATTAAGGTATTCCCATCGGAATAGCCATATTTCATATCTTGCCACTAGATGGTTATATTTCTATGAAATTTTGTCACTTTGAAGACATTCAAAAATAAAAATATTTCACCAAGAGTTTTTTTCAAGTTTTATCTAATTTGGGGGAGATAATCCGCATATAATTAACATTAAGCCATGGAAAAAAACTCATGGTAGAAAGATGCATTTTGTGATTTTGTATCAATTTCCATGAAAAAAATCTAAACTTTACCACAAAAAAATGGAGAAAAACACTTTTTTTTAGTTTTCAGGGGAGATAACTCATGGCAACAAAATAATTGAGGGGAGGTAATAAAAGAACTTCTGTCACTTATCATTACATGTTAATTCGCCCCTAAGATTACCATTGTTTGTCACTTTAAAAACTTATATACATGTGTATTGTTAAGTTATATGCATGGCTTTGATGAAATTTATTATGTACAGGGTATGTGAAGGGCAAGAATTGAAATAGATTTCATTTGATTTACCAACAAGCATTTTGAATAGTCGAGCGTGCTGTCCTCTGACAGCTCTTGTTATGTGTTAAACTTCATTGTGCTTGGTTCTGTTTGTGATATTAATAGCCTTTTACCTCATGTATATTCATGTACAAATTCATGACTTGATGAAAAATTAATTACTGAGTTTTAAATGGTATATGAAAACATGTATTTTCCTTAACATGCTGACTGAAATGTGTACACTGTTTGTGCATTTGTTAATCCTCTGTCATTCTAAATTCTCTCATATTTTAGTTAGTTGATTTTTGTGTGTAAATAGGTTTGCGTTGATTTGTAGCACTTGTGAATAATGCAGCCAACAAATTGTTATTAACATTTAAATATTATATCTGCGTCTGATATAGAAATCCTCTCCCAACCATCTCCACTTTCATTATCTTTTTTATTGCATGTCTACATACAACCGAATGACCTCGATACTAACCGAAATATTCTAACTATAATTTGCCCGTGCTGTATTACACATCCCCACACTGTATGTAAACCATAACTGGGTGAAATAAAAGTATTGTTCTATTCTGACAAGAGGAGATCTTCATTAGACTGCTTCTTTAGTATCTACCATTGCCATGTCCAGAGTTACATCGTGACCCGGACTTCAGATTTTTCATTTGAGGAAGCCTTCCAGCTGGCTTGCGGTAGGTCGGTGGTTCTACCCGGGTACCTCTGTGTACTCGGGGTCTTCCTCCACCTGTAATTAGCTGGACGTCGCTATATGATTGAAATACTACCGCAGCGACGGTAAACCCCAATACAACAACAACAACATCGTGACCCTGTATTCCAGGCCCATTCCTTGAACTCGAAGCAGATGGGACCCATCACGGTGAGATTTGTCCAGTTCCTGAATCAGTATGTCAGCCATGATTCCGTCACGGCCACCTCCCTGTTGCAGAAACATGTGGTCCTGCTGGGGTATGTACCATCATTCAGACATCTTTGTACTGGTCACTGCTTCGTGATATTTTCCTAAGGATTTTCACTATAAAATTTAATAGCAGATTTTTTTTTTGAATAACAACAGATTTGGCCTGGGATTAAGTGAGATATTGGATTTTCCAAATTTTAAATATTGCTGAAAAACAGCTACAATCAGTTCTAAATGAAATCATTGTGGACCCTTTTTTTACTCTCTTCATTTCACTTTGTGATTTTTGGCCTTTTTTCATTTAATTTCTTATGAACAAATTTGATCTTAGTTGTAAGAATGCTGTACAACACTGTCAATTTGTTTCTTATTTGCACTATAAAATGTGGAGAAAGATCACAATTTCTTATTTACACAATAAAACATGAAGAAAAATGACCCGTTTCTTATTTTCACAATTGTACATGAAGAAAGATGATTTACTGCAATTTGCAAACTCATCACCTTTTGTTAAAAAAATCCCACAAGAACAATACTATTTTGAATCTTTGAATTTACTTTCATATATGAAGATTTCTTCTTCATTCAAAGTTTAGTGAAAAGGACTTAAGGAATCAGAAATGTTACAAAATGTTACTGAAATCATGCATTAATTTTGATCTGTTTTCATCCTCTTTCAGATATTGTTATAAAACAGAACTGCTGGACTTGATTTGACCTTATTTTTAATTCATCACCTTTGTGAACTTATAAAAATAGCATTTTTTTTTTAACTAAGTAGTTTTTAAACATATATCCTGCCTTTTACAATAGGTTAATTTATGATAGCATTGTTATGTCCATCTTTTTGAAGATTTTAAAAGTGCTAACTCAAAACAGTGTCAATATTAATGTTATTCAGTTTAACTACCTCAATCATTGCGGGAAATACCTTTTCCATCTTAAATTTTACAATTTTCAATTATTTGAAGGGGATATATGATACAGTTTCACTTTGTCATATCAACATATCAACAATCAAATAAAAAGTCATACAATCTTCCATATGCTGTACTCATTGTTCAAGATTTGTAAGTCTGGTCCCTTTAACTAGATGGTTAGAGTGTCTAACATGTGAGAGGTCATTGGTTTGATCCCTGTCTAGGACATATCAATGTTGATAAAATGGTACTGGTCCATTTCCCTTGCTTGGCATTCACCATATAGCTAGTTGGTCTGGTGTCAAGATGATGTGACTAGGCGTGGCACATATTTCATATGCCACTATGTGATACCATACTGAGTCAAAGCCACCAAATGACTGAAATACATGTATTGTTGATGATATATTGAACTCAGTCTGACAGGCAAGTTTCAGTAGAATCAATCTTGATTTTTAAATTTTCTTGACCTGACAGGAATGTGTCAGCCATCTACCCGGACCTGTCTTTGCTCAAGTCCCTGCTGGCGGGGCTTACGCTGCCTCGCCACACCCAGGAGGAGATAACTCCAGATACAGAGGGAGACAAGGGCAGAGTTATGTACCCTGTCCGACCATCTTCCCCATGGTCTATGTCTCACCTGGCACCCTTCCTGCAAAAGATCAAGAAGGAAAACTCAGAAGGTAAGGCCTATAAAAAGTCTAGTTTTTCAGTCAACTTTATGCCCTCAGTGCATCCCCTGCACCAAGAAAAAACAAAAAAAAACAAAAAAAAACAACAGAACAATGAAGACACTCCATCTAAAGCCTTTGCAGCGATTGTTCCTCTATTCACATTAGACTTGTAAAAAAGGATGCAAAATAATCTTAGCGACGGTAAACTCCAATACAACAACAACAACAAAATAATCTTAAAAAATGAAAGTTCTGTTAAAACTTAAACACCCATCTCACTTTGTGAAGTAAAGTCTCTACTGAAATCACCATCCATCCCATTATGTTGTGTTCCATGCAAATCACCAGTTTTATAGCAGTGAAAATTTATTCCCTGCATCACTCCAATTAAAAACCAGTAAAGCTTTAAGCCCTGCTCATTCATGAATCGGTCTAATGCTCACAAACAGTATAGCAAGCAAAAACCTGTATAAAGCAGGACAACTATTGACTACCTAATATCCCAGTGTAGTAAAGATAGCCTGTAAGTCAATTTTGATACATTTGGAAACATTTGAGTTTAGACATATAGACATATAGGAGTTTGTTGCATGACCATGTGAATAAAGCAGTATGGCAGAACATTAGCTGCACTTGCCCACAGACTGATCTGGTCAAATATGGTATAAAATCAATGGTCCGAGAAGTGCTGGCTTTAGTTAAGGTAACAGATGAATATTGGGTTTGGCAGATTCACTTGAATTTGATATGAGGAAGTCCTCCAGATGGCTTTCAGTAGATTAGTGGTTCTAGCCAGTTGTTTCTGTGCACTTGAGGTCTTTCTATATTTTTGAAGCAGCTTGTTCACAGATGATTGTTAGAAATTAAAAAAAAAAAAAAAAAAAAAAAAAAATCTACTCCCCGTTAATTTTGGTGAAGTCTTTGTTGCCTGACAATCATGGATGGTTGCATTGGGTAACCATGCATCTGTAGATGGGTATTGATAGACATCATTTACACATATAGCTAAAATTTCTTAGTTTAAACATATTCTATTGCCATACATACAGACAGACATATACAAGGAAACAAACCAAGTAGAAGAAGGAAAATGGGTCAAACCACAAGTTCAAAAACTTAGTTATGGCTCCCCAAAAATATCAGATTTATTAGTCAATGACTGTCTGTGAACGAGCTGCTTTAACCCTTTCCCTTATATAGACTCATTTTGAAGCACTCAATAGGTACCACATAAAGCCTGATCTGCAGAAAGCCAAACTCAAACCTTACCAAATTTAATTGTAAAATTCTCATTACCAGACTACTGAGGAGCAGCGAACAGCATAAAACCTGATCAGCCTGCGAGTTACTCGCAAGCTGATCTGGTTTTATGCTGTTCACATAGGTCTTTTCATGGTATCCTCTATGAGGGAAAGGCTTAAATAGTGTGACAACGCTATTGGACCAAAATATTGTCGTAGTGACAGTATATTCCAAAATAACAACAACAGATGTTTTAAGTTAGATTTCGATTAACCAAGAAACCTGTGAATTCTGTCTTATTAAAGACACATTGAAAGTCATATAGGCACTCAATATGTAATTTATGTTTATATAATGATTTTGGCACATAAATGTAAATTCCAACAGTTCACTAAAATTATGCTGGATGAAACGTCCAAAAGATGGAAAATCAATATCTAATGGTGGATAATAGAGACAGTATTTATAACAATTAATTCTGAATCACCCAGGAAAAAGGATGATATTGGCTCTGCAAATCTCATACTGTTGTAATAAATATCTCGGTATGCTGTCTAATATAGTAGATTATCTTGAGATTGGTATGTATTATTATCTTATGATGTCTAAATATCGCCAGAGTTATGCCAGTAATGTGGGAATCTAGAGTCTGATCTGTTGTTTTATTTGCCAGCTCAGAACGCTGGTGTTCAGTTTACTCTATGCCAAGCAAATGACTCATGCATTCTGCATGAAACTTGATCAGCCAGCAAGTCAGTGTAAAAGACTGATATGCCTTCTGTCTAATCTGAGATTTTTAGTGTCTTACCTGGTATATAAAAGAATGCTTTAACCCTTTCCTTCATAGAGGACACCATGAAAAGACCTATGCGAACAGCATAAAACCAGATCAGCCTGCGAGTTTTATGCTGTTCGCTGCTCCTCAGTGGTCTGGTAATGAGGATTTTACAATTAAATTTGGTAAGGTTTAACTGTAGTTTTCTGCAGATCAGGCTTTATGTGGTACCTATTGAGTGCGTCAAAATGAGTCTATATGAGGAAAAGGGTTCAAGTCTGTTGTGTTCACTGACATTAAATCTTGATAACATTAAATTTTGTTGATGTCTTTACTACATATAGACACATTTTGACACATAGGCAAACAGCAGACCAAAATCAGACAGATCAGGGTCTCTTCTGTCTGCTCATACAATATTGTAGCTCAGTTTCTACACAGTCATTTGTGGCGAAGAAAAATCCATTATTTCATAAACCATTTACAGATCAATCAATTAATATTCATTAAACCATAAGTTTTACATAAATATTCATGAGGTAAAGGGTTACATTTACATATTAAAGGCAATATTATGGGTACATTTATTTGATAATCCCTGTTCTAGAAAACATGAGGTCAGTTAAATGAAAAAATTGTTGGAGGTTAGCTTTTGTGAATAGTACCTCCCTTGAAATCAGCGAAAATTGTTCCCCCAAAAAATTAATGATCATATGGTATTTCAGCAGTTAAGGTTGAACAGACATTCCCTTGTGCCTTGAACTCATTTAAACATTTGAAGAAAGACAGTCTGGGTCACTTACAATCCTATAATACAATATTTCTTTTGGATCCCCTTGGGTATATAGTTATAATTGAATTGTAAAACAATACAGTAAAATGATGGGAGTTTCTTGCAATCATGTCTGGGCCATGATTGGAGTAATGCTGGATTAGATTATATTAAAGTGAAAATTGATCAGGCTGCCTTGAGAAAACTAGATATTCTGTTTTATAACAATATTAATGCTGGCCTCACATCTAAGTTGTCTCCTTAAACATGAACAAAATCTGTGGCTGTCCAAATTTGATGTCTAACTGCAAATGGTAAAAGGTCTATTCAACAGCTAGCTGATCAAAGGAGAAAGTGCTGTTATTGAAATCCTGTATAAAATGGATTATGCAACTATATTTTTATGCCCCAGATAGGTAGTTCGGGGCATACTGTTTTTGTCTGTCTGTTTGTCACAAAACTTTAACCTTGACCATAACACTGAAGTCCTTCCACCTACAGCCTCCAAACTTCACAGGTGCATGCACTTTGATAAACTCTACCGACCAGGTGACTTTAACCTTCAAATGACCTTGACCCCCAAGGTATAAGACCTCCCGCAGGGGCATGGCGTTTATTCAAAAGTATTTGAGGTATCAACTTGATACTTCACAGGTGGATAGATCTCATTGAGGAGGAGTGCAGTGCACAAGAATGATAACTCTACCTTTCATAATTTTTGAGTTAATACCCTTTGTTATTTTTAGCTCACCTGAGCACTCATGGTGAGCTTTTGTGATTGCCTTTTGTCCGTCGTGCGTGCGTGCGTCCGTCATCAACAATTTCTTTAAACAACATCTCCTTCTAAACTACTCACTGGATTTTGATAAAACTTCACAGGGATGTTCATTATGGGGCCCTTTACCAAAGTTGATAAAATTATTTTGATTGGTCAAAAATCTAGGTCACAGGAGCTAAAAATATATATCATCTTCTTCTCCAAAACCACAAGGCCTAGCCTTTTTATTTTTGGTATGTAGCATGATCTTCTGACTCTCTACCAAGATTGTTCAAATTATGACCCTGGGGTCAAAAATGGCCCCACCCCAGGGGTCACATGATTTAACATAGGCTAATATAGGAAAAACTTGAAAAATCTTCTTCTCCGAAACCACAAGGCCTAGCCTTTTGATTTTTTAGCTCACCTGAGCACAAAGTGCTCAAGGTGAGCTTTTGTGATCGCCCTTCGTCCGGCGTCCGTCGTCGTCCGTTGTGTGTCGTCCGTCGTCAACAATTTGCTTTAAACGACATCTCCTGAAACCGCTGGACAGAATTTAATGAAACTTGGCAGGAATGTTCCTTGGGTGAGGCTCTACAAAAGTTGCTAAAATAAAGTTGATCCATGAAGAACTCTGGTTGCCATGGCAACAAAAAGAAAAATAATTTGAAAACTTTAAAAATCATCTCCTTCAAAACTACTGGCCAGATTTCAAAATAATTTGGTACAGATGTTCCTTGGGTCAACCTCTACCAAAGTTGCTAAAATTATTCCGATCCGTAAAAAAACATGGCCGCCAGGGGCGGGGCTAATTTGCCTTATATGTATATAGAGAAACCTTTAAACAACATCTCCTCTGAAACCACTGGACAGAATTTGATTAAACTTGGCAGGGATGATCCTTGGGTCAACCATCACAAAAGTTGTTAAAATAAACTTGATCCATGTCGAACTCTGGTTGCCATGGCAACAAAAAGAAAAAAAAAATGAAAACTTTAAAAATCATCTTCTTCAAAACTACTGGCCAGATTTTAAAGTAAATTGGTACAGATGTTCCTTAGGTCAACCTCTACCAAATTTGCTAAAATTATTCCGATCCATAAAAAACATGGCTGCCAGGGGCGGGGCTTATTTGCCTTATATGTACAATGTATATAGGGAAAACTTTAATCAACATCTCCTCTGAAACCACTGGACAGAATTTGATTAAATTTGGCAGGAATGATCCTTGGGTCAACCTTCACAAAAGTTCCTAAAATAAACTTGATCCATAAAGAACTGGTTGCCATGGCAACAAAAAAAAATAAAAATGAAAACATTAAAAATCATCTTCTTCAAAACTACTGGCCAGATTTTAAAATAAATTGGTACAGATGTTCCTTGGGTCAACCTATTTATCTCAGGTGAGCGATTTAGGGCCATCATGGGCCTCTTGTTTGTATGTAGCATGATCTTATGACTCTCTACCAAGATTGATCAAATTATGACCCTGGGGTCAAAAATGGCCCCGCCCCAGGGGTCACATGATTTAACATAGGCTAATATAGGAAAAAAACTTGAAAAATCTTCTTCTCAGAAACCACAAGGCATAGAGTTAAGATATTTGGTGTGTAGCATTGTCTAGTGGATCTCTACCAAGTTTGTTCAAATCATGACCCTGGGGTCAAAATTGGCCCAGCACCAGGGGTCACTTGATTAAACATAGGCTAATATTTGAAAAACTTAAAAAAAAATTCTTCTCAGAAACCACAAGGCCTGGGGTTTAGATATTTGGTGTGCAGCATTGACTAGTAGATCACTACAAAGTTTGTTCAAATCATGGCCCTGGGGTCAAAATTGGCCCCACCCCAGGGGTCACTTGATTTAACATAGACATATATAGGAGAAACCTGAAAAAAATCTTCTTCTCAGAAATCACAAAGCCTGGAGTTTAGATATTTGGTATGTAACATGGGCTAATAGACCTCTACCAAGCTTGTTCAAATCATGAATCATGCATTGTCTAGTGGATCTATACTTAGTTTGTTCAAATCATGGCCCTGGGTCAAATTTGGCCCCACCATAGGGGTCACCTGATTTTACATAGGCTAATATTTAGAAATAACTTGAAAATCTTCTTTTTAGAAAACTAGAAAACACATGACCTGGGGTTTAGATATTTGGTGAAAATTGGCCCCGCCCCAGGGATCACTTGATTTTATGTAGACTTATTTTGGAAAAAAACTAGAAAAATCTTCTTCTCAAAAACCACAAGGTCTGGAGTTTAGATATTTGGTATGTAACATGGGCTAATAGACCTTAACCAAGTTTGTTCAAGTCATGTTCCTGGGGTCAAAATTGGCTCTGCCCCAGGGGTCACTTGATTTTACATAGCCTAATGATACCAGGTGAGCGATCCAGGGCCATCATGGCCCTCTTGTTCAGACTTAATTTTTGTCTGGCGCATAACTCAAAAAGTATTTGAGGTATCAACTTGATACTTCATAGGTGAATAGATCTTATTGAGGAGGAGTGCAGTGCACAAGAATGGTAACTCTACATTTCATAATTTTTGAGCTATTGCCCTTTCTTATTTTTCAGACTTAATTTTTGTCTGGAGCATAACTCAAAAAGTAATTGGTGGATAGATGTTTTTGAGGAGGTGTGCAGTGGACAAGAATAATAACTCTACCTGTCATAGTTTTTGAGTTATTGCCCATTGTATTTTTCAGGCTTAATTTTTGTCACAGTGACCTTGACATTTTACCTGTAGACATCAAAATAGGGGAATTAGTAGGTCTTCACATGGGTTTCATATCTATAATCACTTCAAACATCAGTCTTCATTACCAAAGATTTTCTTTTAAAAATGAAATATTTTACTCTCCAACACATCTTCTAAAGAGCAAGCATTTGGCAGGGGATGGCCATGTCAACATGGCTCTTGTTTTGATACCACTGCGCCTATTATTTAGTCAGAATTTCAAAACAAGTTTGACAGTTCTGTCACTTTTGTTGCTTGGTCTTATATGGCAGATTGCATGCATTTTAATGCAGCTGTTCGACCCTTCACTGCAGGAGATTTACCCATGTGACCAATATAATTCCAGATCAGTCTTTAAATACTCAGGTTTTTACCAGGTTTAAAAAAAATCCTGGTTATTGAAATAGGGCATTCCGTTTCTGTCAAATATCTCCTGTTAGATTATAGATACAGTTTTCATATTTGGTAGGTAGATACCTTGTGGGAAGAGGAAGATTGTGATCAATTTTCAGGATGATAGGGTCAAGGTCTTGGTCACTGTTACTAAAAATAGATTTTTGTTTCTGTCAAATCACTTATTTAAGGAGTGAGGTATGATGATCAGATTTAGTAGATAGATACCTTATGGGAAGAGCAAAACTGAGATTGATTTTCAGTTCAATAGGTTCAAGGTCAAGGTCAATGTTACTATAAACAGTTTTGCTTGCCTTGGGTGACACTTGCATAATTTAACCCGTTTCTTGTTTGTTATGCACTGATAACCCGCAAGGTGAACTAGAGGAAATCTGTTTCTTATTCCCCCCTCTTCACAGAAATGGGGGCTGTTTAGGATGTATGCATGTTATGTCCTGACCCACCCTATGCTCACATTACACAGGACAAGGTGGGATGTGAGCGCATTTATCAGCTGTAGTAGAAGTTCAGGTTTTCTTGTGAGATTATATTTTGTTTCCTGATAATTTATAGAAAACATTCACCCTTTACCTCATGAATATTCATGTACAAATATATGACTTGATGAATATTGAGTGAACTGGAACTTTAAATGGTATATGAAACAATGGATTGTTCTGTGCTGTGCAGACTGAGTAAGATTTGAGCTACAATATTGTATGAGCCAACAGATGAGACCATGGGTCTGCTCCGTTTGCTTATGTGTCAAAACAAGTCTATATGAGGTAAAGGGTTAATCTTCTTTGTTTACAAGTGAAATAATATACAATGATGCAATGAAATAAGCAAGTACCATATTTATTTTGATACACTATTTTGTTTCTTCTTTTTCCCCCATTGTCTTGTGACTCTTTGATTTTTCCACATTAAGAGCCTCCATTTTACAATGTGATGTCATATTTATTGATTTGACATCACCATTATCATTCAAACAGGGCTTGACACCAGTGAAACACCACTTTAACTATACATATTTATACCCCTACCTCTTAGACGTGGGAGCTATATAGGAGTCATGCATATCCCATTAGACCAGTCCCGTCCTGTTATGTCCCACACTCACATTACAGGAAGACAAGGTGGGACGCTTGGGGGTTTTAACCCTTTCCCTCATAGAGGACTCCATGAAAAGACCTATGCGAACAGCATAAAACCAGATCAGCATGCGAGTAACTCGCAGGCTGATCAGGTTTTATGCTGTTCACTGCTCCTCAGTGGTCTGGAAATGAGGATTGTGTAATTAAATTTGGTAAGGTTTAACTGTGGTTTTCTGCAGATCAGGCTTTATGTGGTACATATTGAGTGCATCAAAATGAGTCTATATGAGGTAAAGGGTTAAAATGAGTCTATATGAGGGAAAGGGTTAAATTATTAAGACAAGGTCGGACGCTTGGGGGTTTTAATCACCTTTAATTACCGGTCCAGTTTTCAATTTTTTTTCTGAAAGCTTGTGGTTGGAGTGTGTGCCTTTGGAGCTGAAGGTCATGTGTTTGATCCCTGGCTGCAATATACCAAAGTTGTAAAAAATGATCTTGTATAGCTCCCTTGCTTTGCGCTCAGCATATTATAAGGGAAGTTCCAGGGAAATGGTTTGCCCAGTGTCAGGATTATGTGACTGGGTGTGGTATCTTGCTACATGTCTGCGGCGTGATACTGCAGTGTAGTAGCACTATATCTGTCTCAAGTAGACATAGGCACCAAATGACAGAAATACTGTTGGCGGGATGTTAAACCCAAAAAACAAACAAACAAAAAGAGAACAGTAAAAATCTGATCAAGTTGAGAACTACGTCTAGTTTAATCTGACTGTTTCATTGATTAAGATGGCAATAAATGACATACCAAATTTGATTAACATCCATCTCCTTTTCCTTTTAGACATTTTATCAAGCCTTGTCAGACCAGTTAAATATTTGTGTGAGATTTATTGGATTTTGCCCTATGTTGTAAGTAATTGATATTTTAGGCAGACTACCTAAAAGCAAAAAGAAATTGTTTCTGTTCAACTGAATTGTGTATGCTACTTCATCAAAGTTTATGTACACAGATTTTTACCCCGCAGCCGGACAAAGTTTGAAGG
Source organism: Solen grandis (assembly GCA_021229015.1). Lineage (NCBI taxonomy): Eukaryota > Metazoa > Mollusca > Bivalvia > Adapedonta > Solenidae > Solen > Solen grandis. The sequence continues at coordinate 63,938,928 of CM037778.1, read as the reverse complement.
AGGTTTATAGGTCATCCCATGGGTTGATTGCTTGCAATTTTTTCTTATTCAGAGCATAATTTGAAAACTTAATGATTTAATTGAAAAGTTGAAAAATAGATTGATGGCAAAAAGAATAAATGCAAAAACCCATAGCTCTAACTAATCTTCTTTATTTTTTTTTAAAGGAAAAAAATTGAAATTCTGTCTGGAGCATAAATTTAATACTATTAAATGGATTGAGTTGGCAACCAGGAAAAGTGTGTTCCAGAATTTAACCTGGTCCCTTTGTTGTTTTATCTCCCTTCTTTTAATTTTTCTTGAGGATAACTAGAAAGCTATCAAATGGAATAAGTTGAAACTTTGAATAAAGACAGGTGACATCTAGAAGAAGTGTAGTGCCTAAGAACCATAACTCTACCTGATCCCATTTTTTATTCATTTTCCTTTGTTTATTATGTCTCCCCCCATATTTCTATGGGGGAGACATATTTCTTTTGACAGATATGGCTGTCTGTCTGTCTGTCCATCACGCTTTTTGTCCGGAGCATACTCAAAAAGTATCAAAGCTATGAACTTGAAACTTCACAGGTGGATAGATCTCATGGAGGAGAAGTGCCTTGCAAAAGAACTCTTTGCATCATATTTTTTTAGTTATTGCCCTTTGTTAAATTTCATACTTATTTTTTGTCAAGAGCATTACTCATGCACTATGAGACATATAACCTTCAAACTTTATAGGCGGATAGATCACATGGAGGAGAATTTCCATGCACAAGAACCTTAATTCTGCAAATCATATTTTTGGAGTGATTACCCATTGTTTAATTTCATATTCAGTTAAGTTTTGTATGAACCATAACTCATTAACTTTGAGATATATGACCTTGAAACTTCATAGGTGGGTAGACATTATGGTTGAGAATTGCAGTATACAAGAGCATAAGGTTTTTGGTTGGAGTTTTACCCCTTTTATACAATTTCTTGTTCTTATGGTAACTCCAGTTTGACTCAAACTACCGGTATTGAAATTAAATTTCATTTCATATGGAAAGAAATTAAAGTCATGCACAACGTTCATAACCCTAGCCTCAGTATTTTTGGGGTTATTCCCCCTGTTCACAATTTCTTTACTGCTAGATAAGTCCTGTTCTACTTATGCTTTTGAAACACAATTTCAGTTATGGAAAGAAATTAATGAAAGGAAGTGTCACACACAAAGTCCATAACTCTGGGCAGAGCTTGATAAATTTTGTCAGCCCTTTAACTATGTACTTCAAGAATACTGATGACGTAATTACTGTAAAAATTCAATGAATATTAAACAACATGAATAAAAACAATTGGAATTTCAGCATGAATGTATTCAGTTACTGCAAACATCTGCAAATGTTTTGTACCCTAGCCATGCAGGGCTAACCTGTTGCTTTTGATTAGGTTTTCGCCTCTGCTGGGCGAAAACCTATTGTTCTTCTTCTGTTGATTTGTTTTTTTTATTTTTATTATTTTTCCAATTCCACCCATTTTTGTGTCCAGCCTAGCGGCCAGATGAGAAAAGCTACAGCTATGAAATTTTGGGCACGGAGTCAACTTTATCTGAACATGTGCCTAATTGGTCAAACTTTTCACATTTATTTCTGATTTAGCCACTAGGGGGCGCAATGCATGTAATCACTGTTTTGCTAATAACTCAAAAATTTGAAACCTGATTTAGATGCGGTTTTTTACATAATGTTCCTTGTTGACAGCCCAATCAAATATGATGGAAATCTCATCATCGAGTACTGGAAAAAAATTGTTCTAGGAGAGGTTGAATGTTCCAACCTTGGAAAAAAATGGAAAAATGAGGGTATGTCTATGAAAAACCTACACATTTTTGTTAGAGATCAGATACAATAACTCTTTTTGCTGCATACGATTTGCAAGACATATACGCACAAAATATATGGGGTGGCGAATTAAGGAAATGCGTGGTTTGTCCTCTAGAAACGGTCAAACTTCACTAAATTTTAGGAAAAATTAAAATTTCAAAAACATGTTTTTGTCGCTCCTGACTTTATTTTCTGTTCATTCTTCATGCAATTTTCACACGATATGTATTGTTATGTTTGAAAGGGCCTCACAATTCAAAAAATAAAAAAGAATTGAAAAGGTCAAGGTCATATTACGATTATTGTCTTTTTATTCGGCCACAAATAGCTCCAAAACTAAAAATATTTCATTGAGAGTATATGAACAAAAGTTTTAGTTCTTAAAGAGCTCTTTCTAGTAAATTTTTTTTTTTGAAGATCGGACTTGATTTGGTCATTATGCGGCAGTCCAAAGTTTTATCCTTTTTTGGAATAATTGTAAATCAGGTTTTATGCTTCAAATTCTGATACATAAGAATAAAAAGTTTGACTAGTGCGACTTATATACTTGTTTGAACTATTTGCTGTTTTTGCAATTTTGTTTCTAATTTTGCCGCTAGAGGGCGTTTTGCTTAAAATCACTCTTTTGCTTATAACTCAAAATGTTAAAGTCTGATTGAAATGCGGTTTTCAGCATTTTGTTCCTTGTTGACTGCACCACAGAATGGGATGGATTTCAAGGGACAGGGTATGGGAAAATATATGCGCTAGAAGAGTTTGAATGTTCTAACATTGCAAAAAAAACAAAAAAAAAACTGTGCAAATGAGAGTAGGTCTTCAAAAACCTTTTCGTTCTGTTTCATATTGAAAATTGTGGCTGAGTTGAAAAAAAGTGTTCAAGTTGATTAGGTTAAAAGCGAAAACCGAGATACCGCTTGCGGTTCTAGTTCTAATTATTCTTTTACATGTGAAAAATAATAATGTTTTCCTATTTTCAAGTCACTGTAACGCAAAAGTGAGCTAATGTTTTGGTAACTGAAATCATGGTAGATGTACTTTTTCAAAGCAAATAAAGCATGTCACTGTGTGCCTCAGTGCATGTGTGTGTGTGTCTGAGGGGATGGGGGAGACATCAGTTTTATACAAAAACAAATCTCTAGTTTTTTACTGAAATTTTGTACACAGCTGCTTCTGTATGACAGCAGTATGTGGGGTATTAATCACCTTCAGTGATAGTTTTAATTTTCTTAAGCTGGAATTGGTTTTATAAACATCTGTTAGATATTTTAGAAAAAAGATATGGTTTCCCTATTTTTGCATAGGATCAGTCTCCCTTTTTTTTTATAGTGTTTGTTGATATTTATAGTAGTTGGTGGAAAATATATGGCAATATTGCAATATATCGCAATACCATTTGTCTGCCAATATATCGCAATACCATTTGTCTGCCAATATATCGCAATATGATTAAAAATATTGCAATATATTGTGTTTTAGTAGCTGATTAATTTTCAAGTATTAAGTAGATCTACTTAATAGAAATAAATAGCAAATAATTATGTTTATACAACATTAAATTTATGTATACAGTCGAACCCCGGCTATTCGATGTCCTGGGGGTAGGGGTTTTATTTCAAGTAAGACATGTATTCGAATCACCCAAATCACGTCGAGCATAGAGACAAAAACCCATCCCACCTACTCTTTCATGCAGTGAACAAAATATATAATGTACTCTTATTTAAATAGGTTATTTCGATTAAGGAACGTAAATGAGAACGGCTATAGATAATTATTTTTTATTTTACAACTTTCATATTTTAATGCATAAATGATATCAATACATAGATAATCAATGCATATGTCTATAACAAAGATATATGCATACATTTATCAGGTCTAACTAAATCACATGTGACTACATGTATCCAATATCAACGTCATCTTGAAAACAGCAATGGATATTTGATATTTATTTAACAACATTCTTCTATTTCTGCATAAATGATACATAATCAATGCATTACTAAATCACAAGAAACTACATGTATCAATGTGATATCAACGTCATCTCAAAATGTTCTTTTTAAAAAAGGATGTAATCGTGGTCTGCTTGTTACACTCATTTAAATCTTCCTTTCCCAGCGTATCCGAAATACATATCGCATACTTAAAAAAAATCATCAATCATCACCTTTATCTTTATGATTGAACTTTACAAACGTCCAATCAATCAACAACTTGTTTTTTTCAAATGTCGCCGGTAATTAATGTTCGTCGCACATGTATAAGAAGGTGCGAAAATCTTACAAATTCTTTGGCACGGGCCAAAAAATCTTTTTGAATGAGGCCAGGTATTCGAATGGCACAAATTTGAATAACCCAGATATTTTATATAGAAATAAGAAAGAGAGTGATCGGGACCAAAAAAAGTATTTTGAATGACGTTGGGTATTTGAATGAGAGGTGGTGGAGTAACCGGGGTTTGACTGTAAATTTTTTTCAAAAGTAAATTTCACAACTTCAGGAGAACAAAATTGCACAATGGTTATGCAGTATAAACAAGCTTTTATGATTAAGTGGTAATGATGTCTATAAGAATGAACGAAAACTTGAAGTCAAAACATCATTTGAAAAGTTGAGGCAAAGAATTTTGAGTTGGTACCTTTTACAAAAAGCTCAAAATAAAAATGAAAATACCTTAAGATAACTTGAAATAAAAGAAGCATCCACATCTTTTATGTATGTTTTGATTTAAGGCAAAATATATATATATATATATATATATTGCAATTTATCGCAATATTAGGTTCAAATATCGCAATATATTGCAGTATCATTTTTGCCTGTAATACCCAGCCCTGATTTATAACATTTCCAAACAAACTGGTTGTATTGACCCTGGTTTCCCAGTGGATAGAGCATCAGCCCTGTAGCCAAGAGGTTATGGTTTCAATCCCTGCTGCAACATACCTAAGTCATAGAAAACGGTACTGGTGCTTCATTAATTTTCATGTTGGACTAATTTTTGTTGATTTAGTAAATGGCTTTCTTTATCCATGCGTATTAATCCCTAAAAAACTTCATTCTTTAAACCTCATGTGCTCATGAATTCTCCAATATATTTACTAACAAAACAGACTTTAATACAGCTTCCATGAAATTCAATGTCAATGAAAATTTATGATTTTGCATTTTTTCTTCCCTGTTCTTGGTGGTCAGCTTATAAGGGTAGTTCCAGGATTTGGTGATCGCAAGTCAGGATAATGTGATTGAGTGTGGTATCATGCCACTTGTCCACAGTGCAATATCCCAGTGAGGTATTACTATATCTTCATTAATGTAGACCACAGGGGCTTGACACATGAACATAAAATTGGGAAACAATCCCAAAAATGTATGTCTCTCTGTATAATAAATATATAGACACATACAGTTTTTTTTTTTTCAATCTTATGTTCATGTGTGTAGCCCCTGTGATGTAGACCCAAGTCTCCAAATGAGTGAAATACTTTTGAGATGTTTATCACAAGGAATTGTTAGACATGCATCTTGAAATAAGACTTGGCAAGTTCTACTGGAAAAAGGATTATCTAGTTTCTGCAGCACTCAGATGAATTCCTTTGCATGTTTTGATGTATTTGTACTAGAATCTTATGTGTACAGGTCTTAAATCTTGTCAGACAAATTTCAGCTGCATATTTATATATATATGGCAAATCTTAAACTTGATTTATTGTTCATAGGAGTTGCCTCCTTAAAATATTGATTTGAGCTGTTCGGATGTTTGTAGATTATTTGTTGAATTTGTATGCTAATCAAAATTTATTGAGTAATGTTTGTGGCTGAAGGCTTTATTGAGAAAGCTTCCATTGCGCTTTTAGTGAACCGCTATGTGTTTGATGGTAAACATGCACTATAATAGCAGAGTACAATTCATTGGATTTTGTGGAGTTAGGTGGCCATATAAGTGGAACAAGCAATGATATATACTGAAATGTTTGTAAACGTCTGAAGTACATGATACTGCGGGCTTGAATTACCAACGCTTGCTGCAGACTTGGAAGAATTATTTATGAAGGTTACTTAAGTTCTTGGTATTAGCTTGGATATAGCTCCTTCCATAATGTTCCATCACACACCAACAAAGGCAAGTTAACGGTCAAGGTCATTCCACGGTACAAAAAGTACAAAAAAACATCCCCAAAATTGGGTTTCTCTTCCCTACTTTTTTCATTTGATGCATTTTTATGCTTCAGCCAATTGAAGATTGCTATAACTGGGCCTGATGGCTAAGTGATTAGAGCATCTTCCCTGGAATCAAGAGGTCTTGGTTTCAGTCCCTCCACCGCAACATACCAAGGTCATAAAAAAATGGTACTGGTATAGCTCCCTTGCTTGGTGCTTAGTATATAAGGGTAGCTCCTGAATTGGATGGCCAGGTGTCAGGATAATGTGACTGGGCGTGGTATCATGCCACATGTCCACAGCATGATACTACAGTGTTGTAGCACTATATCTGTCTCAAGTAAATATTGTCTTCAAATGATTGAAAATATCAAACTAATTAAACCATATGGCAGGGGCATCCCTGACCTATGGACACATTTCTAGTTTATACTTTAAAATGCATAACTTTGTAGTAGATAGTCTTGCAACATTTTTTTAGATTAAAAATGAAACTGTACCTATTTCTCGTCTAAAATGGAATCTTATTTTCACTGATGTTGACTTAAATTGGAATGAAATTAATAGCTATGTATTTAGATGTACAAAAGATACATATATACAATGGTTTCAAACTAGAATTATACATAGAATTTTTACAACTAATTCATTGTTATAAAAAATGAAAATTGTGTCCAGTAATTCATGTACCTTTTGTCATAATCATGAGGAAACATTTATGCACATTTTTTGTGAATGTTGTTTTATTAGACCTTTGTTAGATTACATAAATGATATTTTAAAAAGTAACAAATTAGAAAAGAAGATTAACAATAAATTAATTATTTTAGGCTCAGAAGATAGTACAAATGAATATGATATTTTGTTTTTAGAATTTAAAAGATACATATATTTATGCAAAAGGAAAAAAATAATCCCCACCAACATAGGACTGAAATTAAGTTTTAAATTTGCATATAGCATTTATAAGGAGGTATTATCTGACAATTCAAAGCCCAAAAATTGGTCAATTATACAACTATTTATTAATTTATAATTGCTATGTACCTGTATGTTGTGTTTATTTTCCTAACAAATTCTAATAAGTATGAAGTGGTTATTTGTTTATATTACAACATGTCAAAACTATACAATACAAAAAAATCAAACTGTTAAATTAAAAGTGATAATATAAACTCAACAACTTTTCTAATTGGTCACCCTTTGATTTTGATATTTTTCAATACTGGTGAATATATTGATGGTAAACCATCACAATTGAGTTATTGAGGGTGGGTCATTTAAAGGAACCATAAACTGTGTCAAATTAAAAGTCAATGAATTAAACCTATGATTTCTATTTTGTAATAAACAGTTCTTTAATTTAAATACATTAGATTTTCATACACTTATTTTCCTTGTGATATTTTGATGAAATTATCAGGTGACCAATTAGAAAAGTTGTTGAGTATATATGAATATGTTACTGTCATTATTATTTAAATATAAATATGTATTTTTGAAATGTAAGGTGGCTGCAGGATGGTTCCCCGACCTGCTGACACCTATGACGGGGATAATAAAAGTTTGAAAAAAAAAAAAAAAAAAAAAAAAAAAAGTCTTGCAACATTTTAAAGCCAGGTCATAAAACAAATACATAATATTATGTACTTCACTTTGCCATTAAGGTAATCCAGCCATCATTAAATTGGAGTTATAGGCTATTTTGCTCTAAGTTGCATTTACTATAAAATTCCCATATTCACATGATGGACCATGATCACAATTTAATGATAGATGGATTACCTTAACATTTGAGTAAAAATGAGTATAGGAACCTTCAGGGATGTAAAATGTCAATACGTTAACCCTTTCCCTCATAGAGGACATCATGAAAAGACCTATGCGAACAGCATAAAACCAGATCAGCCTGCTTTATGCTGTTCGCTGCTCCTCAGTGGTCTGGAAATGAGGATTTTGTAATTAAATTTGGTAAGGTTTAAGTGTGGTTTTCTGCAGATCAGGCTTTATGTGGTACCTATTGAGTGCGTCAAAATGAGTCTATATGAGGGAAAGGGTTAACATAAATCTCATGTTATTAATAATATACATGATGTATACTTTTATCGGTACCAACATTTTGAGGGATGGCCAGGAAACTATTTTTAGTGCATATAGGAATTAAAGAAAATGAGTTTATTTGTCAGCCCTTGATTTACGCAGTTGTACAGTGTACTTTTTTGTCAGAGTGAGAATAATGGATATTTGTAGTTAGTTAAATGGATGGAAGAAATATCTGCTCAGGAAATGCCATTAAAAGTAGAAAATTGGAGTTATTCCGCAATCAGAATGCATAATTTTGTAGCATTGGCCGACTAGAGGAGATTTTAAGTATGTCTAGGGGGCTAATTTCCTCTAAAAAGCTTTTTCTGGATTTTAACAGCTTTGTTTGGTACAGTTGTTAACCCCTGTCACAATAAAAGTTTCTGAGGGGATGTTGTTTAAATTGGCATTTTCAGACCATCCTTCCATCTGTCTGTCAGACTTTTTTTTTCCATCTGGAGCCAAATCTCAAAATTTGAAATTTGCATTGGAACCCAATATTATTGAATTATTACTCAAAAAGTAGCTGTGTCGAGTATAATCTCTAAATTCTTTTGAGCAATACGGTTCATGCATCTGTTATAAAGGTTAAACTTTGGGACATCTGTGCACTATGGGCACATTTCCAATGTTGAACCACACCCCTCAGATCCTAGGTACGATCCCTGCCGTGATAAATCAAAGTCTTGGAAAATGGTACTGGTATAGCTCACTTGCTTTGCACTCAGCATATAAGTGTAGTTCCAGGACTGGTTGGCCTGGTGTCAGGATAATGTGACAAGGTGTGGTATCATCCTACCTGTCTATGGCGTGATACTGCAGTGTGGCAGCACTATATCTGTCTCAGATAGACATAGTCTCCAAATGACTGAAATACCGTCAATGGGACTTTAAACCTAACAAACAAACAGATCTGCAGTTGTGTATGTTAACATTGTACCATGGTAACCTCAGGATGGACAGAATAAAACCTGATCAGCTTGTGAGTTACTTGCAGGCAGACCTGGGTTTATACTGATTGTGTAAATTATTTTCCTGCTCTCTGTCATCTAGTAATGGCTTCGAATCATTTTAAAGGACTTTTACAATCCGATTAAAAAGCATTTTGTCATATTCAGATGAGGTTACCATAATTAATGATGTGCAAATGTAGATTTTTTTTGTCGAAAGATTATGCCCACATTATATTACGATCCATTTCCTCTCCTGAAAATTTACAAAAAAAAAGGAAGAAAAACCCAAGAGCTTGTTTGTCTCAGTCTGGTTCATTAATCTTGATTATCTGTTTGTTTCAGAGTTTTTTGGGCACTCATTCATTTCATAGTGTCTTGAGGAAAGTTGATAAATGTGCATTGATGAATTGCATGGTACAGAGTAGAATCAAATTGAACCCATATAATGTGACATATGTGAGTTGTATATGTCCGGACAATGCCCTTGAATGATTGATCATGTGGACAAAGGGTCTCTAAACTAGATATTGGATGCTTTTATTGTTTCAGTTGGCTAGTTGTTGCCAGGGAAAATTGCACTGCAGCTGGGGGAAAAATTGTATTTCAGCTGTCGCAGAAATAATAAAAATAATGGATGTCTGAGGCTGTTGCCCAAAGCCCAATATCTTTCATTTGATAAGATAATTTATAACAGATACTGTGCACAAAGATATGCATGAGGTATAAAGTTTAGAGTAGCAGCAATGACAGCAAAAAAAAAAATTGCATTGTTCTGCGAAGTGCTTATAAAAACTAGTCTGATCAGAATATATATATATATTTATATTATTTTTATGAAACAGTTTAAGTCTTATTTTGTACAAGTTATGCATGTTTTATGACATGTTTTACGTAAACACCTGATATAAATAGACACATGTCATAGAAAAAAACAATTTTTGTATACACTTGTGAATCCACTGAGTGTGACATGTTTCACATAGAAACTCCTTATTTTTATAAATACTTACTATTTTATATGTTTTTCATATACACTGAAAGATCCAGTTGTATGACATGCATTGCAGTCATATACACCTGTAAATTCCACAGTTGTGTGACATGTATTGCAGTCATTTAAATCTGAATTCCACTGAAGTGTGACATGTATTGCAGTCATTTAAATTTGAATTCCACTGAAGTGTGACATGTATTGCAGTCATTTAAATCTGAATTCCACTGAAGTGTGATATGTATTACATATACACCTGTAATTTCCACTGTTTTATGACATGTATAACAATCATGTCACCTTTAAATTTCACAGTTGTATTACATGTATTACAAACATGTACACCTGTAACTTCCACTGTTGGATGGCACAGGGCTCAAATTTAATTTTTTTCTCCACTCGCAAAAAAATGCGAGTGCCTTTAATTTCAACTAGCAAATTCCTAGATTTACTTTCAAATTATAATTTAATCCCAAATAATATCTCATTAGACATGTTAAAGAAAATGTTAAAACCAAAATTTTCACTCGCAAAAAAATGCTAGTGGTTTAAAATTGAACTTGCAAACTTCATTTTCTGCTTGCATTTTGCCGAAATGCGAGTGTTAATTTTGAGCCCTGTGGCATGTATTACAATCATGTAAACCTGTAGGTTTCACAGTTTTATGACATGTGTAGCAATTATTACAAACATGTACACCTGTAAATTCCACTGTGGAGTGACATGCTTCATGTTACCAGTTAATTTGTCGTTTTTATTTACATTTATTTGGCAAATATTTTGTTAATCAGTTAATTTATTATTGTCATGAAAAGAGTCACAGTTACCTGCAATTTATTGATCATAGAATACGACCTTGACCTACAATATGACCTTATCAAAGGTCAAATATTCATTGCTTTACTAAAGATTAGGACATAGTTTAAGGTCTCATTACATTTTTCAGTTGATTAACTGAACTACACATGCTTTCTGTTAAATAATTATACCCCCACAAAATAGGAGTGAGCTTGTCGGTCTGTTAGCTTTGTTTGATCAATGTAGTTACTTATGAACGGGTCAAAGTATTAAAAAAAAATGCACTTGTTTATCCTAATAAAATGAAGGTGAGGTTTGACTTTTGGCAGAATCTGTGAATCTTGTGAAACAATTTATGTTATGGCACCTTAACACAAATTGTAAAAAGAATACAAAAAAATACCCTGTCTAATGGATAAGCCTTCTTAATCACTGTCAAAGCCCTTATTGTTTTTTTTTTAGCTCACCTGAGCATGCTCAGGGTGAGCTTTTGGGATACTTGATTGTCCGTCTGCCGTCGTCCGTCGTCCGTCAACAATTTGATGTTTACACACTAGAGGCCACAATTTTGATCCAATCTTCCTCAAACTTGGTCAGAATGTTTGTCTTGATGATATCTTGAACCCTTTCGAAAATGGGTCAGGTTGGATAAAAAGAGTAGGTCAGTAGGTCAAATCTTAGAAAAATCTTGTCGTCCGTCAACAATTTTGATGTTTACACACTAGAGGCCACAATTTTGATCCAATCTTCCTCAAACTTGGTCAGAATGTTTGTCTTGATGATATCTTGAACCCTTATGAAAATGGGTCAGGTTGGATCAAAAAGTAGGTCAGTAAGTCGAATCTTAGAAAAATCTTGTTTACACACTAGAGGCTACAATTTTAATCCAATCTTCCTCAAACTTGGTCAGATTGTTTGTCATGCTGATATCTTGAACCAGTTTGAAAATGGGTGGGGCTGGACAGAAATGTAGGTCAGTAGGTCAAATCTTAGAAAAGTTTTGTTTATACTCTGAGGGCAACATTTTTGGTCCAATCATCCTCAAACTTTGGCAGAATGTTTGTCATGATGATATCTTTTGTGGATGGGGTCAGAAAATTCCTGAACATTGTTTAATCTCATCATCTTAATTCTAAAGCAATCTGTTTTGTACAGGCAATGAATGATACTTTTCTCGGGTGAGCAATCTAGGGCCATCTTGGCCCTCTTGTTTTTATCAGCTTCAGCGACTTTTTTTAGTTATTATCATTGAAAGATGTGTCTCAGTATAATGAAATTGCAGTCAGATAAGTTGAGGTAGCAAATTATGGTGGTCCATTGTTTGCATGACTTTGATTAAACTGTTAAATAATCTTCCATGTTTTCCATAGGGAAAGTAAGGTTAAAGCATATTTTGTTATAACTCTTTTGATGTACCTACCAGCCAAAGGCCTTGACCAAAATATAAACAATAATTGCTGACACTATATAATTGGTATTTCCTGCAACCATAATTTAGTCATGGTATTTTTTTATTCTTAGTCGAAAAGGTGCTCTGTTATCATGGCAGGAAATATCAATTATGGAGTGTCCTTTGGCTGAAACATTAATCAAAAGAGTTATAACAAAAATATGTTTAAAACTGTCACAATTTGGTTATTTATGTCTTCCCCCATATTTATATGTGGGACACATATTGTTTTTGTCAGAGTTGTCTGTCTGTCAGTCTGTCACACTTTTTGTCAGGAGCATAACTCAGAAAGTATCAAAGCTATTAACTTGAAACTTCACAGGTGGATAGATCTCACAGAGGAGAGGTGTCATGTACAAGAACTCTAACTCTGCACATCATATTTTTGGAGTTATTGCCCTTGTTAAATTTCATACTTATTTTGTATCTGGAGCATAACTCAGAAAAGTTTAAAAGCTATTACTTTGAAACTTCACAGGTGGATAGATCTCATGGAGGAGAAGTGCAATGCACAAGAACCATAACTCTGAACATCATTTTTTTGGAGTTACTTCCCTTTGTTAAATTTCATACTTATTTTTTGTCAAGAGCATTACTCATGCACTATGAGACATATAACCTTGAAACTTCATAGGTGGATAGACCTCACAAAGGAGAATTGCAGTGCACAAGAACCTTAATTCTGCAAATCATATTTTTGGAGTTATTGCCTGTTGTTTAATTTCATATTCAATTAGGTTTTGTCCAGAGCATAACTCATGCACTTTGAGACATATAACCTTGAAACTTCATAGGTTGGTAGCCGTTATAGACAAGAAATGCAGTACACAAGACCATAATCCATTTCCAAAGTTTCTTGTTGGAGTTTTTCCCCTTTTATACAATTTTGTGTCTTTAAGATAACTCCAGTTCGACTCATGCTATTGAAATTAAATTTCATTTATGTCATCCTAATTATTCTTTTACATGTGGAAAATAATAATGATTCGTATTTTCAAGTCACTGTTTGCAAAAGTGAGCTAATGTTTTGGTAACTGAAATCATGGTTGATCTACTTTTTCAAAGCAAATAAAGCTGTGTGCCTCAGTGTCGTGTGTATGTGAGGGGATGGGGGTGGGGGGAGACATCAGTTTTCTACATCAGTTTTCTACAAAAACAAATCTCTAGTTCTTACTGTTCATGTTACAGATGTTTTACTGGTGTTGGAAGATCTGGACGAAACATCAAAAAGAAAAATTGAGATA